>CM018087.1:1390138-1990138 GCA_008658365.1 Alca torda
GCCCTGCAGAGCAGCAGCCCCTCAGCAAAACCAGAGACACCCCCCCCCCCCCCCCCCCCCCCAGCCCCCTTCCAACTGTGTGGACTAAAGACTCTGTGGAGCTATAGCAATTTCTGCACGTAGTTATTTTATATAACCCCTGATCGATACAAGCAAATAAATTAGCCCAGCTAACGATGGTGCAGGAAAGCTGCTCCTCGGGGATAAGCTCGCTGCGTAAGTCAGCGCAGCCCCCGTGCAGGCTCTACTGCCCACGGCGGCTTGCCCGTTCCTGCCCGACGTGGGGCCGCAGGTTTCTGTTGGCAAGGATGCTCGCGTGCGTCAGCGCCTGTCCCCAGGCAAGAGCCCGGCTCAGAGGTGCCAGCGCTCACAGTGTAAATAAGAGGCAGGTGTAAATAAGAGCTCATTTAGCAAGTCTGGAAAGTTTGTTGGTTTAAGGGACTCCGCACACCGGGAGGGGACCTTTTCTGGATTTCCACCAGCCAAGTGCAATTCTGACTATTTTTATTGCTCTGTAGTAAAACAGGAGGTGGCCACAAGGCAACGCCTCTCATTCAGCCACGAATCTCAGAATAAGCTCCCCAGGAAAGGCAACAGAGCAGGCTGAAATGGTTTCTAGCTGCTCTGGGGTCAGCAGCCCAAGGGAAGAGGTGGCCCAAGGTGGCTCCACTCCTAATATCCCTCCCCGTGGTGGTCACCCAGAAGAGGTTTGCTGCCTTGAGCTGCGGTGCTGGGAGAGGAGGTGGGAGAATGGGTTTGGAGGGGAAGGGCGGCACAGGGAGCCCCTCTCAGGGAAGGCAGATGGGGGTGCCCCCCACGGTGGTGGTGGTGGCAAGTGGGGTAGTCAGTGCTGGTGGGAAGTTGTTAGCACCCAGGATGGTTTGCTGAAAGAAACAGTGCTCTGCCTGGTCTTCCGCCCCCCGCTCCAAAAATTCCTTCTGTGCTTTGAATCAGAGGAAGGATGCTCCCACATCCTCCTGATTTACGCCAGGGAAGTCTAAGGGAGGGCAGCAAGGTGACTGGTGTGAGACCATCCATACCAGCCTGCGGTGGTGTGAAGTGGTGATGGACGAGGCCGGTCTCCCATGGTGCTTGTGGAAAAGCATCCATGGCTTTGGCTGTACAGATCCCCGTGGAGGGAGAGGGGACCGGCTACAGAGAAGCCCCTGCCCGCAGCCCAGCTCCACCTCAGCTGGGGTGGTCAGGAGCCACCTAAAAGCCACAGACAATGACAGAGGCCAAGGAGACTGGCAGTGCCGAGCCCGTTTGTGGTGCAACAGGCAGGGGCTACCTAGTACACCGGCTATTTTAGCAAGGTGTTTTGCTGGCACAGCCATATTTAAGGCTACAAGCACAGCACTTCCACAAGCAGCATTTAGAAAGATGCTGCTCAAAGGAGTGCTCTTGTCTCAGAGGCTTTGCTTTCCTCCCTGTCAGGGAGGGCTTAGCCCGTGGTCAGCATCTAAAACATCTGTAGGATTTGCTGCCAGGCCCTGGCTTCCACCATGCCCTCCTCAGGCATGGCAGCTTGTCCTTGTTCCCCAGGTCACCCTGCACAGCGCAGCAGCAGGACCCACAGCTGCAGGGTTTCATCCCGAGCCCCACGTGCTCCTTCGGTTCCCAGGCCACCTCAATTTTAACTGCGTCTGTAGATGCTTCCCAGGAGGACAGCAAAGTGCTTGCCTGCTCCGGACAGCCGTGGCATCCTGGCTGCCTGCTTCCCCCTGGTCCAGCTTTGCTACAGGCAGGGAAGCAGGCAGGGAAGATTTCAGAGCAGCTGAAGTGCCTCGGCTGCTCAGCCATCACCCACACATGGCAGCACACGAGCAGCCGGCGTCGGGTCCTGGCACGCTTCAGGGGAGGATGCCCCCTCCAACCCTCCAGGTGTGGAGTGAGGAAATCAGCCTGATGTTGCTGGTCCCCAAACCCCTGCCCTCCCCGGCAGGGCCCTGGGGGGCCCATTTGTTTGGGCCAGGATTTGTGGCCATGGGGGACCCCATGTGCCAGCAGCAGGCTGCCTGCAAAGCTGGGAGAAACCAGGATGACGTGTGGAAAAACAGCGCAGAGGGGACAGAAAAAACCCTGCCTGCTGCTGCTGCCCGCCCCGCTGCCCTGGCACCCCCAGTCTGGTGATGCGAAAATCTCAGCTTTTGTTTAAAATTAACAGGGCCCCGGCCTTGAGGGCTGAGCGAGAAGCTGAGAAAGCATAATCAAAACGCACCCTTAAGGGTTTAAAAATAGAAGAAAGGGAGAAATTTTTTTTTTTTTTTTTTTTTTTTCAAAATAATAATACATGTTAAAGCACGATGATTCATCTGGCAAAGCCCTGTTTGGGAGAGCTTGGGGCTGGTGTGCGCTTGGCAGAGGCGAGCGTTCGGGCTTCTGACCCCCACCAGCCACCTTCCTCACGGCCTGGGGGAATAAAATCACCTCCCCTGGAAGCACTGCGGTGCTGGGGTCCCTATTTTTAGGCAAACAGCTCTCGCTGCCTGGGAGGACACCTCACCCCACCCCAGCTCTGCTGTACCTTGCAGCTCCCCATCTTCCACTTGCAAATTCAGGCTCTGTCTCCAGGGCTGCTGCTCCCAGCAAAGCTCCCTCCGTGCTCCCACGAATAGTGCCATGCTGAGCCGAGACCAGAAAGGTCTTGTCTGAGATAAATGCTAACTGAATTCAAAACACCGCTGTGATCAGCCCGGCCAGCCTTGGGGTGGACCTCCGTCCATCCATCATCTCAGCCACTGGCAGGATGCACAGAAAAGTCTAACGTCAACTACATGCAGCTCAACCAACACCTAGAAAAGCTCATTTTTTCCCAGTTCCCTATGCTTATTGGTTTTTAGCCCTCCTAAAACAAGCTGCACGTGCTCACGACGGGCATCCCCAAAGTGCAGGGTGCAGAGGCAGCTCACCATCCCCACCACACGGGCACTCCACAGGAGAAAGCGTGATTCACCAGACTGATGCACAGCAGGAAAAAAAAAAAAAAAAAAAAACCAAAAACAAAACCATGCAAAAGCCAGAAATGTCTCAAACAGGCAGTAGCCAGGTTTTCATTTAACTTCAGCAGCAGCCAGCACCCCTAACCCCATAAACTCATACCTCCTGTAGCAGAACTGGTCCGTGTCCGATGCACGGCTCTCCCAGGAGCACAACTTTCCCTTCATCAGCAGCCTCCCCAAAGCAAACCCCACCTTCCCTTAGCTTGCGGTTGCGCCCGGTTTACATCCGTGCCGAATTGACCCCACCTGGCACCTTGCCCCGTGCCACTGTGCCTCACGGTCTCCTTCCTTCGCGCGGTGCCTTTGCAGGGCAGGGCCGTCCCGGAGGATTGCCGTGGGGCGAGAGAATGAAGAAGCCGGCTGGGCAGCAGCAGGATGGGGCGGCAGGACCTCCCGCGCGCTGACGGGCCCCCGCCGATGCTCCCGTGGCCGCTGGCCCTCCTGGCCCTGAGCGTGTGCTGCCGCTGGGGAGTGGCCAGCGGGGCGGGCGGCACAGTGTCCCAGCAGCATGCTGCCCCTGCGACCCCTTCCTCCTCATCATCCTCCTCCTCTTCCTCGGGCCGGGCACCCCTCGACTGGCTCCTCACCGACCGGGGACCCTTTTACCGAGCCCAGGAGTATGTGGACTTCATGGAGCGCTACCGCCAGGGTTTCACCACCAGGTACAGGATCTACAGGTGAGCGGCAGCGCCAGGGGTCAGCCCGTCGGTGGGCACCCTGGGAGGGGGCTGTAGTGTAGGGGGCTGTGGGGGGCACAGCGGAGCGGACCCTTGTGTGCAGGAGGAGGCTGCCCGTTGAGAGAGACGGCGGGTGGGTGGATGTGAGATGCTGCTTTCCTGGGTAACATAGCAGCCCTCCAAGATTGCTCGTGGCATGGCTGGGATGGGCTCTGGGCAGGATTTGCCCCAAGCCGTGACTGATTTGGTGCGCAGGTTGAGATGGGGTCAGCCCTTACAGGGGGAGGCACAGAAGGATGCTCCTTTGTCCTTTTGCCATGCACCAAGACGTCTCTGTGCTGAGATACTGAGCCTGCCTGGACTGTCAGCCATCTAGGGCTGGGATGATGCTGGAGCTCACGAAATGCCACCCTGACGGATCCCCTGGCATGTCCCCACTGCCATCACCCCATAGACTGTGGCAGTGGGATGCTACATGCGTGAGGGCCAATACTGAAGGGGGGGGTTCTTGCCAGTAGAGAACCAGGTTTGGCAGCAGCGTGGTCAGCCCATGACAGCCAGGCATGGGAAACCCACTCCACTGCCTCCTGGCAGTAATCGGAGCTGTCACATCCCGCTAACAAGCCCTTTTCCCTTCCTCTCCTTGTTGGTGCTAAGCCTTGGGGGTTTCCAGCAGCAGAGGAAAGCCTGGCCGCTCCCTCCTGAGGGACCTGATGTGGGTGCCGGGATGGCGGCTTTTTATGCATCCCAGCACCCCCAGAGAGCTCCTCTCCCTCCCCGCCCCTTTCCTACACGCTGATGCTGCCATGCCGAGGGACCCGTGTCCTCTGGGGATGCTGACAGTGACGGTGGTGGCACAGGAAGGAGCAGCCGGAGGGGCAGCAGCTGCCTGGCGCCGCCTCTGAGGCAGAGAACCCACGAACAGCCTTCGGAGCTTGCTTTGCCTCTGGGATGAGACGGAGGGGCGGAACTGGTGCAGGGCTTCTGCCCCCCAGCTCCATGTGGCCCAGCACCCAGGGGGTGTGTGTGCAAGGGGAGAGGCAGCATACCCCCTCCCTCACCCCCAGCTCTGCTCCTGGCCCCAACATCCCTCTTTCTGGACCCAAAAATCATAATGGGAGGCCACCGGCACCCACCGAGCCTCTCAGATGCTTTGTGCCCATCCAGCCCTCCCTCCTCCTCCCTCTCCTTTCCTAACCAGCCCTAATTAAACTGCCTGAAAGCCGCAGACGGTTTTTAATTAGAGCAAAATGCCAACGATTAGGCTGAAATCAGCCACTGGTTGTTTATGGGTCTGTTGGTAGTTCGAGGCAGGGGCAGGCTGGTGACTCCCCGCTGGGGCTGGGCGATGCCAGGGGGCTGGTGGGGGCGACGGGGGAGCACGTTCACAGCCTCCAGAGCTACGAGGGGACCCGCCACCACCCTCACCACATCCCAGCGCCTCCAGCTGCCTACAGAATGCTGCCAATACTTAAAACCATGAAGCCCCGAGATGTTGGGTTTTCACCCAGATCCGTAGGGACGGAGGATGGATGAGGCCCATCCAGCCCACCGGGCTGGAAGATGCTCTGGCCCTGCCCTGGGCTGTGATTAATGCCCATCAGAGGTGCCTGATTAATCAGTGTCAAGCATCTCCGCTGCTTGTTGCTCGTTATCACCATCAATGGCTATGGGATGGACGACAGTTTCGTTCTGGCTGCATCTATAGCTGGCGAGCGCACGCAGCAGGTCCTTCATCTCCGATGCAGTGATGGGGAGGTCGGGATGGTCCCAATGGGAGTTTTTCCACCTACCGATCCCCTGCCCTGAGGTGGACGTTGGGGACAGAGGAAGGGACAGCATGCACATGGCATGGCCGGACTGGCCTCGACCCCTCTTCCCACCGCTGCTCTCCTCCCGCAGAGAGTTTGCTCGCTGGAAAGTGAATAATTTGGCGTTGGAGAGGAAAGACTTCTTCAGCCTGCCGCTTCCCCTGGCTCCTGAATTCATCCGCAACATCCGTCTGCTGGGACGCCGGCCCAGCCCCCAGCAGATCACCGACAGCCTCATCAAAAAGTATGGGACCCACTTCTTGCTCGCTGCCACGCTGGGAGGTGAGTGCTGGGGGGGGTGCTCGCTCCCCGCTCGCTTCCCTTGCACAAGGCAGTGTGCAGAGGAGGGAGGGTACGAAAATGAGCACCGCAGGAGAAATACGCCCAAGAAGGGGAATGGGGGGAGCCCAGCAGCCCCCTGAAAGCATTGCATGTCCCCCCAGGAGAGGAGTCCTTGACCATTTTTGTGGACAAGCGCAAGCTGAGCCGGAGGGCAGAGCCCGTGGGGGGCGCCGGGAACAGCTCGGGGGTCTCGCTGGAGACCCTGCACCAGCTGGCAGCCTCCTATTTCATCGACCGGGAAAGCACGCTGCGCCGGCTCCACCACATCCAGATCGCCACAGCCGCCATCAAGGTAGGGGAGGCTGCGAGGGGGAGGTCAGCGCAGGGAGAGAGTGGCCCTGGGCCTCGCCGGCAGCCCTGAAGCAGGATCACAGCCCGGGGAAGGGCGACAGAGGGGGAGAGCAGGCAAAGTTAGCACATCCACATTATTGATGGGAAATTGGGCACGCTAACGAAGGCACATTTTTCAGCGGGCTACAGGCAGGGCGGCCGCCTGTCAACAAGCCAATTAGCAGGCAATTAGTTCTGTTCTCCAAGCATCACCTTGCTCCGTGGAGTGGGGCACGGCAAGCCTGGCCATGGGTTATTTGCAGCATTTTTGGCGGGGTGGCACATGCCCTGGGTGCCCTCCTGTGTCCCTGATCTCACGCGGGTTCCCCGCTTAGGTGACGGAGACGCGGACGGGGCCACTCGGCTGCAGCAACTATGACAACCTGGATTCAGTGAGCTCAGTTCTGGTGCAGAGCCCTGAGAACAAGGTGCAGCTCCAAGGTAGGACCAGGCTGGCGGGGATGTGGCAACGGGACGAGTGCCTCTGTGGGATGCTCGTGGGCGCGCCGGGGACTGCACGGGAGGATGCTGGCTTGAGATGCTGCTTTTAATTTAAGGGCTGGGGAGGAGCGGGGATGAAAATAATCAAAGCTGGGCAGGATGAGGTTGTTGCTCGTCTGCCAAGAGGAGCCAAGATCGATGCAGAACCCAGACAAGCGGCTCCACAGCAAGTTGATATGAAAATCATGCGAGGGTGGGAGCCTGGGGAGGGGGAAGGCTCACTCCCTTCTCACCCGCGCGATGTTTTTGAGGGGCTCCGTGCATGCCCTGATGCTCTCGGGGCTGTCTCCCCCTCACAGGGCTGCAGACGGTGCTCCCCTCCTACCTGCGGGAGCGGTTCGTGGCGGCCGCCCTCAGCTACATCGCCTGCAGCTCGGCCGGGGAGCTGGTGTGCCGCCGGAGCGACTGCCGCTGCCAGTGCCAGCCCACCTTCCCCCGCTGCAACTGCCCCGAGGCTGACATCCAGGCGCTGGAAGGCAGCCTGGCCCAGCTCCGGCGAGCCTGGGAGAGCCACCACGGCCAGTTTGAGGAGTCAGGTGAGGCTGGGGAGACCCCACCAAGCATCTCCCTCCCTGCCATCCCTCCTCCGGGAGCAGCCCAGGCTGGGTGGTGGGGCTCCAGGGCAGGATCCAGGGTGGTCATCTCTCTGTGAAGACCTGAGAGCCTGGTTGGAGGGAGGTTGGCTCCAGCCCTACCTTTGCCGCTTGCTCTCTTGGGTCTGCCGACGCCATCTTTTTCACCCCACAGAGGAGTTTCAGGCCCTCGTGAAGAGGCTCCCTGGGGACCGTTTCCTGAACAGGACGGCCATCTCCCACTTCTGGGCCATGGACCTGGACATCCAGCATCGCTACCAGCAGCTGGGCACCAGCCTGAAGCTGCTCTCCAGGAAAACCCACCGACTCATCCGGCGGCTGTTCAACCTCAGCAAACGCTGCCACCGGCAACCTCACTTCACACTGCCAAAGGAGAGGTAAGATGCCACAGCACTCCCGTCCCATGCTCAGAGCCCCGGGGGGGACCCAGACACACAGCCCACCTCCCCGTGACTGGGACTGGAGGAGCTCACACCTTGCTGGAGGGCTGCCCAGGGTGAGCAGGTAGCGGGGGGCAACCATGCCACCTTGGGATGTGGCCTTGAGTCATTGGGTCCAAGTCTGGAGGTGGAAAATGGGTTTCGGTTCATGGAGGGCCACCAACGGTACAGAAGAGTGAACACAAGGTGGGCAGCTCTTCCATGCCTAGGGAAAGTTGGTCGCACCCCTAAAGATGGCACGTAAGCATCTCTCCTCCTGCGTCTCTTGTCCACCAGGTCCCTCCCTTACTGGTGGAGCCGTGCACAATCACTCCTGTACTGCAGCGAGACCACCGTGCCTGGGACCTTCCTGGAAGAAAGTCACAGCTGCACGTGTCCCTCCGACCAGCCCTCCTGCCAGGGGTCCATACCGTGTGCCTTGGGCGAGGGGCCAGCCTGCGCCAGCTGTGCTGAGGACAACAGCACCCGCTGTGGGACCTGCAACCATGGCTACGTGCTCAGCCAGGGCTTCTGCCGCCCCGAGGTGGCTGACTCGCTGGAGCACTACCTGGGGTTGGAGACGGACCTGCAGGACTTGGAGCTGAAGTACCTCCTGCAGAAACGGGACAGCCGTATCGAGGTGCACTCCATCTTCATCAGCAATGACATGCGCCTGGGGAGCTGGTTTGACCCCTCCTGGAGGAAACGCATGCTCTTGACCCTGAAGAGCAACAAATACAAGCCTGGGCTTGTTCACGTGATGTTGGCCCTCTCCTTGCAGATCTGCCTCACCAAGAACAGCACACTGGAGCCTGTCATGGCCATCTACGTTAACCCCTTTGGGGGAAGCCACTCGGAGAGCTGGTTCATGCCCGTCAACGAGGGCAGCTTCCCAGACTGGGAAAGGACTAACGTAGATGCCTCTGCCCAGTGCCAAAATTGGACGCTCACCTTGGGCAACAAGTGGAAGACCTTCTTTGAAACGGTCCACGTCTACTTGCGGAGCCGCATCAAGTCTCTGGATGACAGCTCCAATGAGACAATCTACTATGAACCCTTGGAGATGGCAGATCCCTCCAAGAACCTGGGATACATGAAAATCAACAGCTTGCAAGTCTTTGGCTACAGCCTGCCCTTTGAACCAGATGCTATTCGTGACCTGATCCTTCAGCTGGACTACCCCTATACCCAGGGCTCCCAGGACTCAGCCATGCTCCAGCTGTTGGAGATCAGGGACCGGGTGAACAGGTTGTCACCCCCTGGCAAAACCCGCCTTGACCTCTTCACTTGCTTGCTCCGCCACAGGCTTAAGTTGGCCAACAACGAGGTGGCAAGGATCCAGTCCTCCTTGAGGGCTTTCAATGCCAAGCTGCCCAATGCAGTAGAGCAGGAGACCGGAAAACTGTGCAGCTAACAGCTAGGGCTGCTCAGATCTTGGAGCAAGGGGGCCAAGAGAAAGGACTCCTCGGGGGGGGATAAAAATATAACCACCCTAAAAAATTAAATCAAGGCCTTACCTTAGTGCCAACTGCGTGCTTCCATGGTCACCCAGCGACCGGCCAAAGAGACGCAGGGCTTGAGCAGACGGAGGACGCCAGTGGGACTATGGAGGAGGGATGGCTCATGCAGCGCAGACTTGGCTCCAAGTGCGGGGACGATGCCAGCACAGCCACCCTGTGGCACAGCTTTTGCTCGAGAGTTGGTGTCTGGGGGGACGTGCCAATGGCCAGGGGGGATGCGGCTCAGTCAGAGGCAGCTGCTGGCCCTGCTGGAGCAGATGCTCAACTCACCATGAGGATCTTCCAGTGGTGGTCTCCTAGGTGCCCCAATTTTTGTAGTCTTTTTAAGAGAGGTTTCTACCAGCACCTTTGATTCCGCATCCCCCATGACCCTTCCTGTGGCCATGCCCTCACACACAGCATGGGGGGACCACGCTGCAGGCTTCTGAGATGCAGTGGATCTCTCTTGGCGACTCTTCACGAGCATCTCGTGCCTGTCAAGGTATCATCACCCTTGCACAGGAAGGACCTGGCCACCTGACCTGTGGACGCTGCTGTCACGGACACCGGCGGAGACCTCTGGGCCACAATTCCTTACAAAGAACCCCCCGAAACCTAAAACAAAAGGAGAGAACAAAAAGGAAAAAAAAATGTTTTATTTATGTATTTATTTATTTATTTTGTTTGGGAGGGATTTTTTAAAGCCCATTTATTTGGGGATGGTCATTTCTTGTCAGTGGCTCCAGCCGAGAGACTTCTTAGTAAAATGTATCTGTTTAATATATTTTTAAAAAAAATGCCTTTTTTGAGCAAAAGAGCAACCAAAAACAACTGAGAGGGAAAAAAAAAAACCCACAAAAATCCAAAAAGAACAGTTACTGTCATCTCTGGCCCTGGCTTTTCCCTTGCTGTGTGGCAGGGAGGGGATGGCAAGGAGGCTACCACGCATGCCCAGCCACTGTGTCCCCCCCCCCGTGTCTCTGCACCATCCTGCTCTCTGGATTTTAGCCAAGCCTCCTGAGGAGGGGAGATGCCATCTGTCTCCTGTCCATGTCTTCATTAACTTGGAGGGACAGGGCTCTGAGGTGGCCCATTAAGACCATCAGACGTGCCTGGAGGCAGGGAGGGATCCTGCCCGCACCTGGAGCCAGCAGCTCCTGCCTGCTTCCCCCAGCTCTCACTTTTGCTCCCGGTAGGGTGCCTAGAGCAGATGCGACATATCCCTGAGATAGTGGGAAGGACCCACGTGGCACCAGACACATCTCATGTCCGGCCTCTTCCCGGTCCCATGTAAATATCCGCCATGCTCCAGTGTGAGCAGTGCCGCAGCCTGGTCACCTGCTGTGGCACATGCCACCTCTTTGGGCACGTCAAGCATGGCCCTTGGGACATTCACTTGATGTCCCTTAACTCTGAGAAAAGACAGGGAATACCTGATCCCAGCCCACCCCTTCTGTCCAGTTACAATTGTATAGACAGGTATGAGATTCATCTCTGTGTCCTAGCTCCATTGCTTGGTCCATATACATAGGTTGCTCCGTGCTTCTGGTATCCTCATATCCTCATTGACCTCCTCAAGGCCTTCTCATTCATCAATCCCTTTGAAAGGCCCCCAAACCAGGTGCAACCCGTCCTGGACGCCTCCCTCTGCTACACCCAGTGAAGGCACCAAGGGGCAGTGGGTTTCCCAGAGACCAGCACCTCCAGCAGCCCCACTGCCAGGGAACGGGCAGCATCTCTGGCACCTGGTGAGCTGGGACAGAGATCCAGGCAGCCGGGGCAGGCGAGCTGACAGCTCGGTGGAGCTGGGCTCCCCTCCCTCCTTCCCTGGTGCCGCTGCTGTCGCACTCGGTGCCTGACCGGAATATCAAGCAGCAGTGCTGCCTGGCTGTCGGATGGAAACGCTGGGTATCCAGACAAGCGGAGCTCACTGCCTCAGCGGCTGCCCTAATTTCTTGGCCGAGGACAGGCTAGAGAGAGGAAGGAGATGACCCTCTGACCCGCAGCATCCCCCAAAGCAGGGAGTGCAGGCAGAGGGGATGGGCAGGGTACGGGGAAAAGGAGACGGGATGGGGAGGGGAAAAGAAGTGTATCGGTGTGTAGATCTGAGTCTGCTTCCTAATCCTCCCTGGCTGGCAAAACTTGCCTGCCTGGATGCTACAAAAGCGGTGGTAACCTGAGCTCATCCATCCTGCTTCTGTCACCCGCTTATTCCCCCCTCTCCTTCCTCCTCGCATCGGACAGATAAAGAGATAAGCGGGAGGAAAATAACACCAGGAGAGATAAAGAGATAAGCGAGAGGAAAATAAAATGGGGGTAGATAAACTATGCTTGCTATTTATATTCCCTGTCTAATCTATCAATCCATCAGGCTGGCTACTGTGGTTATAGCATCCCTCAAGCTGTCACCTGGACTTCTCTATACGTCTGTCTTCCTTTGGCCACGTCTCCTCTCTTGTCTCCCAGTCCTAAAGGAAAAAAAAAAAATAATCAGGCAATTAAACACACCAGGAGGAAACGAGAAGTCAAAGCCATCATTCTGGCTCCCCAGGGGAAGCTGTCACACATCTGCCTGGGGGTGAGGAGGGTATAGGCCAGAGGGCCGGCAGTGCTGCCGGCTCCTGAGTAGGCAGGGCTGCCAGGAGGCTTCGCAGATAGAAAGACCATTTTGGCTTCTGCTACACATCTTTCTGGGCCATCACATCACTTCTCTCCATTGTCACATGAGCCATGCACTGGGCTAACTCTCCTCAGCTCTATCCTCTGTCTCCCCCAGACAGAGCGCTTCCTACCATGCTTTTTGGCGCCCTTAACACATCCTAAAGCCACTTGGACATGAATGCAAGAGCCATTGGGACGTCTAGCAGCACCTCGAGAAGCCGCTGGCCAAGACATGGTGAAGCAGCTTCTACCTGGCAGGGGACTGACCCCAAATTTCTCCGCCTCAGTACTGGCTCCAGGTGATGCCCTGAGAGTAATGGTCCCGTGTGTGGGGATGGAGGCGGATGAAGGCTGTTTACTTTCAATATAATGCAAAAAGAAGGCAAAAAGGGGCAGGCAGGCAGCTGGAGGGATGCGCCATCAACTCTTTGCATTCTTGATGGTTGCCCCCCAGGCTGGCAGGCAAAGCAGCACTGGAGCCTCCCCTCCCTGCAGCCTCCGAGCAAGATTTCATGATGTATTGCCCAAAAGCATCGAGTTTGGCCCAAATCACTGATTCCGGTCAGGAATGAGACCACGTATGGCATTCCCAACCCGGCAGCCAGCATGGTGCCATCTCAGCAAAGCACCCCCATCGGGCAACACAGGGGCCAGCAGAGGAGTGACAGCAATGCTGGGCACATCCCTGGCCACCAGCTCCCCACAGCGTGGGGCTGCACCACCTCCATGACCTAGTAGAGGAAAAGACGGGGGCGGTGCCCTGAATTTTGCTGTTAAATTGCTGTATTTTGGGGGAGAACCACTTCCACCTTTTTTCAGGGTTAGAGAAAGAGTTAGAGAAAGAGCAGAGCAGCACGTCCCCTGGGATAGGCAGGAGGGGACTTGCCAGGCTGCATGTTAATTTCGGGTGGAAGCAGCCAGGTCCTCCCATCCCTGTTCAGCAATTAAGGTGCTCAATGGAGATGATTAAAAAGATGAGGTTAATAACTGGAGGTCAGTGTTTGATTACCTTGCAGTGCTCTCCCCTGCAAAGAACACTGGCACTAGCAGGGCTGGCTGGAGAGTCGTTGCCGCACGGCACTGGCAGCATCTGGCCTCTGGATGCAAAAAGCCACCCTGAACCCAGAATTCGGTGTCAAACCCATTAGGTTTTAAAAACTGGTACATTTGGGGTTATCCTTACCTGGGCTCTGGTTTTCAAGCCCTTGCATTTATACAATATTCTCTGCAGCATGAAAGCCAGAGTGCTGCCTCTTAAATAACGAGCTGAGCACCTCACTCTCTTGATTGCAGACACTCTGGTTCCTTCCGGACAGGGAGAAGGAGGATGGGGAAGGCCAGGCTGTTTTGCCCCCAGCCCCAGCAGCAGTATGGTATTATCCACAGTGCTCTCCCCCAGCATCCCTGCTCACAGCTCCCAGGTACGGGTTCGTCCCACCTCCATCTATCTCCCAGCCCTGAGACAGCCGGTGATGGGCTACACCTGAACTGAACAGCTCCAGCTATCCAGCCTACACTCTTTTTCCCCTCCTGTGTTTTCACCCCTTTTCTGCGGCACCAGCTGAGCCTCCAGCCCTGTGTGCCATGAGGTGGTGCCTTTGGCCAAGAGCATCTCCGCATCCGGCTGTGCTGAAATAGCAAGGATAGTTTTGTCATGAAGAGCCATGGAGCTAAGTCTGCATCCCTGCTCCAGCCTGCCTTGGGTTTCCCCCCCTCATAGCTCCCAGCTGATGCTGTGTCAGCCTGGGAGAAGAGCATGGGATGCGCAGGGGGTAAAACATCCCCGGGGAAGGAGGGAGGGCTGGGGGGGCTCCAGATAACACGCTTTGCTGGCAGCCACTCTTTTTCTTTGCATGCAAACAGCACGCTGTTGCGGATTTTTCTTGAAATTCATCCCCCCATGGTCTCTGCGCCCTTAGTTCAGGCTGCAGGATGGGCAAGAAGGAGAAATCAGACATTTCGCTTGGTGGGAGGCTTCACACAGAGCGTTTTGCTCAGGGCTCCTCCGGCTTCGTTATCTGCACATAAGCACCAGGCAGCTGCCAACAGAGCCGTTTTGCTGTTTGACAGCATTTCTGGGGGAGGCAGGCAACGGCAAGCTGCCTGCGGACCTCTCCGCCCCAGCACGGGGCTGCTCCGGCTTCTTCCTTACAACACGGCTTCGCTGCAGGTACCAGAGATGTTCCTGCGCACGTGTAGGATTGCCACTTGCTCTCCCAACTAACCAAGCAGACCGTGGGATGCGATCCATGGGAAACCAGCATCCCCAGATCGGATAGTGCCGTAGCCTTGGGCTGCTCTGCCAACACGAGCCCACAGAGACTCATCATCCTCGTCCCACTCCAGGCTCGGAGAGGGGGTTGCCATCAGCCCCCCCTTGCTTCCCTCTCTGAAGCCCAGAGACATCTGCATAGCCAAGAGGCAAGCCAAAACCTCGCTGCCTCTTTTTTAGCCTTGTCTTTTTTTTTTTTTTTTTTCTTTTCCCCTTCTCCTGACAAGCTCAGAAGCGCAGTCAAGGTGGCAAATTAGCGCCAAAGCCTCGTTAATTGGCAGGCAGGAGCCTTCTCCTGCTGTTTGGGTTGTCATCAGCTGCTTCAGCACATTTTCAGTTTCTCTCTATTTCGGTCTATTTTCTCCCTTTGCCGATGGTGGCCTGGGTTTTTCCTCTCTTTTTCCTCTCTGCTCCATCCCTCTGCCATCTCCTTCAAAACGATTGAGGGCTCTCATCCTCCCACATTGTGCTCCCTGGGGTTCCCTCTCCAGAGAGGATTTACAGGGCCTGCGGTAAATGGGCACTTCTTAGGGAAAATGGGGGGATGTTTAACAGGATCTTAAAATGACAACAACCTTGGCTTCTTCCTCCCTCCTCCTCCTCAGCCTCATGCCGCAGCCTCTGGAGAAGGCAGGAGAGGCTGCAAAGGGCAGGCAGGGAAGAGGCAGGGGGACTGTGCTGCCAGCCCAGGCACGCGGGAGAGGTCCCAGCCACCCTCCTCTGTCCCCCCCCAGGAGCTTAGTGAGGAGCTGGGATGACTGAAGCTGGTGGCGACCTCAGGAGGTGACCTCCAGTTCTTCAGCTCCCTTATTCCCTCTCCACCAACTCCTCCTTAAGCAAAGATAGGAAATCATAACCTCACCCACCCGTTAGCACTCACCCAACCCCACCACCTGCACCAGCCCCTGACCTCCTTGAGTGCCCCCCAGCTGCTTCCAGCTCTCAAGGAGCACCTGAAGACCTCTTAGAGATACCATCAAATGACCAGGCTTGATGAGGCTCTGAGCAATCTGATCTAGTTGAAGATGTCCCTGCTTAGTGCAGGGGGGATGGACCAGATGGCCTCTAAAGGTCCCTCCCAACCCAACGCATTCTATGATTGTATGATTCTATGGCATCTCTTCACAGCATCCCATTCTGCAAGCAGAGAAACTCACAGGGGACCGGGGATGCCGATGGCAAATTGTTGTCTCCTCCCTGATCTCAGGGCTGGGAGCCACTGCTGCTGGTGGCTGTACCCCCATCCATTAAATACGGGTGCCCTGCCCTGGGGTGCCACCGCAGCCAGCGTAAATCAGCAGTGCCAGGGCCAGGGGCATCGCTGATTCATGGCCAGGAGCCTGGCTGGAGTACTTACCTCATCGAGCCGGTCCCTGACCCCCCTCAGTGCTCCCAAGGGACTTCTTGGCTCTGCTCCTGGACTGGGAGTTCAGATGGTTGGTGAATTTTGGAGGGTTCTCCCTGGAGGGCAAAGCTCTGAAAAAAAAAAAGAAAAATAAAAATAAAAACAACCCAGACAAAGGTGCGAGCCAGACCTTTCACTCCCGCTACGTGTCCTGGGAGCAGAGCCCGACTTGGATGGAAAGAAAGAAGGAGAGAGATCAGTCAAACTATTTTTAAAGTGCTCTCCTGGCCTACAGGCAGCCTCTGCTCCATATGAGGATACACAAACTCTCCCAGCCAATCTGCCTCAAAATCAGCCGTGGTTACTACATCAGTCACCACCTTCCAGCTTTTCCTTTAATATGATTCCCCATGACAGCTCCTTGCCCTTTCCTTGCCCCTGGCATCATTGATCCACTCAGGGAGATGGGAATTGAAGGAGAAAAGGGTCTCAGGGACCTATTTCTCTACCTGTAGCCCATTTCATCGCTGGGAGAGCCCATGCCACCGACAATTTATCTCCCATGTAGTTTTCCCAAACTAGGTTCTATGGTTGTTTCACCAACATAACAGTAAAACAATACAGCATATAAACCGCCCCAAATAGTGTCCAGGTATGTGAAATACTATAAATCCCAGGAGGTTGCTGGGAGAAGAGCGATGTTTGCATCGTGCCTGCTACATCCAAGCCATCTCCTCATCGGCTGTAAATCAGGGGGCTCCCCCAAAGCCCACGAAACTCAGTTAAAAAGACACTTCCCTCCCTCCTGAGCCCCGGCAGTGGCGTTGGGCGCCGTGCTCTCAGGAAGGCTCCTGGGGGAACAGAATCAGTGATTACCCAAATTAGTTTCTAATAGCTTTTATCTCCTAATTTCTACTTTGTCAAGTACTAAAATCCATTAATAATCAAGAGACCATGTGGAAAAACATTTAACATCCCAGCTGCCAAGAGCTCCCACCCCGCCACACGCCAGCAAAGTTAAAGGACAGGGGTAAAAAAAAAAAAAAAAGAATTATTATTAATCTTAAAGCTGGCTCTCCAGCTAAGCCATCACCTGTGTCTGATGATTAGCAGGATGTTGGGACAAAGCCAGGCATGAAGCTATAGATGCTGCACGTCCCATCTTGCTCCTCTCCAGCCCTTGCCGGATAAAGGTTCCCCACGCAGCCCCGTCCCTATGGCAGCTCTTTTCTAGAAGGGACAAAAGGCTGGTAGCCAAGGCTTATGGCACCCTCGGTCCTGCCTGTACCCGGTCCCTCCCATCCAAATGAAGGCAGGATGGTGCCCCCCCATGAGATGGGCACAAGCAACAAGTCCTCCATGGGCTGAGGTGGAGTTGGACCATTTCCACCCCAGAAACTGGTGCTTCCCACGCTCCGGTAGCTCCGCCAGAATACTGCGGCCCTTCATACCCCCTGCTTCAGCCTCGCAGCTTTATTTATTCCTTATCTCGGCCTCACAGAGCCGGCCTTGGCCCTCCAACCACACCAGGACATGGCTCCCCCTGCTCAGGTCAGAAATCCGCCCACACCTTGCTTCAATTTGCATCAGCTGCTGCCCCATGCCACAACATCGCCCCTCTCTTAGTCACTGCTCGAACAGTTTAATAGGCTTCTAGTAAAATATTGCATTTCTAAAGCCCCCACCCAATGGAATAAATCCCTCCGGTGTCGCCGGCAGCAGCCAGAGGGATGCACGCGGCTGCTGTATGGCATGACCTATGGCTTTCACTCCGCGTCTGGGCTGCTTCCCCAGCAGCAGCATCCTGGAGAGAGGAGGGAAATACAACCCTGCATCGAACTCAGAGGTTGTTGCCTGAGCAACAGCAGAAGTGGGCGCCAGGATCCGTGCGGCGCAGCCAGAGGTGAGCTTCAGACGAGATTGCCGGAGGGTTCACGGCACCCTCTGGGGAAAAATGCAGGAGCGAGGAAGGAATTGGGATGTTGCAGATTGAATCAATGGCTGCGGTACCTGTTACAGAGCCGGGGGGAGGATGGGGCAGGCAGAGCAGGGGGTCAGTATCTGCAGCATCCTGCATCCCAGCTGGGCTGCTGCAGGGGTGGCGTTGGGTGGGCATGTTCCCAGTACCAGGGTGGGTGTGGGACAACCTCGTTTAAAGAACAGTCTTAGAATCATGGAATTGCTGAGGTTGGAAGGGACCTTTAAGATCATCAAGTCCAACCATTAACCTACCCTGACAAAAACCACTTCTAAACCATGTCCCTAAGTACCACATCTACCCTTTTTTTAAACACCTCCAGGGATGGTGAAGCCACCACCTCCCTGGGCAGCCTGTTCCAATGTTTAATAACCCTTTCAGTGAAAAAATGTTTCCTAATATCCAATCTAAACCTCCCCTGACATCACTTGAACCCGTTTCCTCTTGTCCTATCACTTGTCCCCAGGGAGAAGAGGTCAGCCCCCATCTCTCTACACCCTCCTTTCAGGTAGTTGTAGAGGGTGAGAAGGTCTCCCCTCAGCTTCCTCTTCTTGTCCAACATGCCCTGGCCTCACCGCACACTTCTCCCTTCTTCTCTTGCCGAGGGAATGGTAGCCTGAAGAAGGGGACTGAGATTTTTTTCTTTGCAGTTCAGCCATTGCCCTTAGGCAGGATCGCGAGCTAATGTTCCAGTATAGCAAACCCCGTATCCTCAGAGAACCAGTAAGTCCTCATCCCCACACCAGCAAGAGTCCATCTGCCTGTCCAAGGCTAGCAGGTCACATGCAAACCCTGTCCTGACGTCCTGTGGCTCGAACCAGCTCTGGTTAAAGCTGCTGACCCCACAGAGATGAGCAAGCAGCAGTGCAATGGCACAGTACTGTGGTAGCCACTGGACCACTGCTAGACAGGATCCGGTCTTCATTAGGACATCAGTCCCTTAGTGACCGAGCATGGGGCATCACCTCCATCATGCACTTTTTTTTTCCACCCCTTCTCCCACTCGCAGTGAGACCCAAAGTCTGCTTATGGATTTGTTTGCATTTTGCTGTTGGCTCAAGCATTGCTAAAAAGCCGCTGTGATGTTGGCTCAGGAGCCGCAGGCTTGGGGCACTCGCAAGCCATAAATTGACAGCTGCGCTGCGTGCAAATCCATACACGGGGTTAATGGACGTGGCTCCTGCCGGAGGCCAGGCACCATGGCAATCCCTGCCCCTGGGAATGTGACAGGTGGGCATCCCTAGGGATGCTCAGCATCCTCCCAGAGCAAAGCCCTGCATAGGCTTTCTGCAGCCGCTTGCAAGGCGGCCGGTGCCCAATGAGTGTCAGGGGCTGCTGAGCATCCACATCGTCTCCTAAATGCAGGGAGATGGGATGCTGGGACGGGATCCGGTGCTGCAGATGCTTTCCAGAGGTTTGCTCCTAACCAAGGGAGCTTTAGTTGTTGGGGGGGAACGGTGAGGTCACAAACCAAAATATATCCAGACACATACAGTGCATAAAACTACAGTCTGTTTCCCCTCTAATTGGTAATAAATGTAAATGTTTAGTTATGCCTGGCTTGGGAGCTATGAAAAACACATCTGGCTGGCTGGTTTTTCTGCCTACCATCTGTAGCCAAAATGAAAGGCAAGAGTGCATGTGTGTGTGCGCACCTGAGGAAGGCGAGAGCGGGAGAAGAGGGAGCAGGAACGGAGGAGGAGGAGGAGGAGGAGGATTGCCGGAGCAGGGAAGGTCAGTGCTGGAGGGCAACTTCTGGCCAGAGCTTTCACCTGCTCACAAGGACCTCCATGCTCTGCATCTCTGCTCAGTCCTTTGCTCCCTCCTGGGTAATGCAACCCACAGGGGAAGGGCCCGAGCCCACCAGAGCTGCTGATGCAGTACTCTGATGTGCACCAGGGGGGGAAACAAAGCTGCCAAACACCTGGAGGTCTCCTCCTGGCCATTAATTACCATTAACCAGGAGCTCTGTTCCGATCAAACCTGGAGTGGTGTCTATGCATCCCTCCATCCGACACAAAGAGCTTATGGCTGAAACAGTCAGACCATGGGTGGCAAGGAAGGGACGCTGTTTCCTCCTCTGCTCCTGTCCCACAGCCGTCCTCAGGTCCATAACACCTGACCTGCAGCACCATCCCCATCAGTGAAAGACTGGGAGGAAACCAGTGACCCAAGGAGGTAAATACAGCCCCTTCTCAGCTCAGAAAACTTTCTTGACCTCAGGCCAAGGGAGGTCAAAAAAGGCCAAAAAGCTAATGTGTAGAGAAAATCAGGTTTGCGGCAGAATTAAGCATAGTGGGAGGCTCCCGCTCCGCGCTGTACCTCCCAAGCTACGGTTTCCTCCCCTCACCCAGCAGCAGCTCCAGCCCCATGGCAACACCACCATCACCGTCCCCGCTGGATCCACACCTGGACCAGCCCAGCTGGGGCCCTGGGAACCCCGCAGCCTTCCTCCTCCTCCTCCTCCTCTGCCCACCTGGTTCACTCTTGCTCTCACAGCGTTGCCTCTTACTTTGAAGCAGGTTTTTCTTTGAATGAGCTTCGTTTCCAAGACCGTCCCCAAAGAGCCTCTGAGTGCTCGCTCTACTCCCTCCCCCTGCCTCGATCAAGGCTGAAGGCTGAAATTCAAGTGCATTGATCAAAGCGGCTTCTGTGGGTGAGATTTATTGGCAGGGAAAAGTAACAGTTGTTGAGGAGCCGGCCCAAGGGGCCGGTGGTTCCTCGCCAGGAACAAAATGGTAGCTGTGGGTAGGAGGTGCGAAGAACTTCATGGTGCGAAGAACTTCTCAGTGCTCAGGGCAGCAAAGTAAAGGGGTTTTCACTGACCAGTGAGGCTGTAGGCTGTCACAGGCGAGAGGGATGCTGCCCGCTCTTGAAATGTTTGGGACTGAGCAGCAGCCAGGTGTCCTACTTCTGAGCTCTCCTAGGGAAAGATGCAGCTTTAAACGTGACTGGGACAGAGATCAGCGATGCCTGGGCACAGTGCGCTGTATCCAAGGTCTTTTGCCTTGAGACAAAAGCCTCCTGTTCCTAGAGGGAAGCTTTAAACCAGCCCCGGCTCCACAAAACTCCTTGAAGAGCTGCAGGCTGGCAAGCCCAGACAGCAGCCCCCTGGCTCAGCGCTGAGCGATGCGGCTGGGTGCCAGCTACCCATGCCAAGGTGAAAGCGGAGAGATCAGGCAGCCAGATGGCATCCTCCCACAAAAATATCCAACAGCTCATCTGTAATTGAGGGCTAAAGCTAAAGCCGGGCCTGATGCAGCCGGCGGCTGCCCCAAGGGGGAACATGCTGCTGCCCAGACAGGGAGGGGGTGGCAGGAGCAGGGGTAAAGCCATCTGCAGGGTTACGCAGGCAAGGAGCCAGTGCCATCACTGGTGCTTCTCAAGAGCTTCCACGGTCTGGCTGGCTTCATGTTTAAGTGTGAGCCATGCCCTTATGCCCGGTTTGTGATTGCCCAGTACACGCTGCCGGAGAAATGGAGTGATAAAAAGGGGTGAAAGTGGAGAAGGGGCAATGGCAGGAGGAGAAAGCTCTTAGTTGGGCAGCAAAGGACAGGGTTGTTGCTCTTGGTAAGACAACCAGACAACCCAACACCAAGAGGCAGCCCCTCTAGACAGGCTGAGACTTG
Source organism: Alca torda (assembly GCA_008658365.1). NCBI lineage: Eukaryota > Metazoa > Chordata > Aves > Charadriiformes > Alcidae > Alca > Alca torda. The sequence continues at coordinate 1,411,198 of CM018087.1, forward strand.
CTCAGCCCTGGGCAGCTCCTGCGTCCATTTTGCTGTGACTGAGGTGATGAACACAAACACACACACATACACACACAGAGACACCCCAATGCCATGCACTATCTCTGCCCTGAGATGGGCACAGGCAAAGCCAGCTCGCTGCTGCCCGCACTGTGACGTGCTTTATGCCCACGTGCCTGCCATTGACCCCTCTGCGAGCTCCCTGTTTCTTGCCCGCCCCACCAGCACAGCCCCCTGGGCACCCTGGGCGAGCTCATATGCCCTGCAGGGTCCTTTAAGCCAAGCCCAAAGCGTAACTCAGCAAAGCCCAGCTGCACAGCGCCCCCCCCCCCCCCCCCCCGGCAGGACACACAGCCTTCGAAAGACTGGGGCAGGCCCCCCCAGCGGTCACACCAGCCCCCAGTTACCGGGGACACTCACCTTGGTCACCCCTCCCAAGCTGGCAGAGATCAGCCCCAGGGCCACGCTACCTTATTCCCCAGTGGAGATGATCCCTGCTAGCTCCAGCTTCCAGAGCTGGTGAATCCACACCTCCGCGGTAGGGCCATCAGCTGGTGCAACTCCCCAGCTACCTCCAGGAGATTTACACCAGCCACGAGGTCCGTCCGTCCCATGGAAAGGGTCAGGTCCAGCTGGTGTGGGAGGAAAGGCCAGCAGTGACATTTGCACGCTGCTCCTGGCAGCCTCCAAGCAGCCGCAGCAGCTGCCTTTGAGTACTTTTCATCTAATTCAATGAAAATGAGATGTTCAAGTGAATGAAGATAATTTAATAATGAATAGCTCCAACTTATCGGGGAAGCTCTCCATCCCTGCCTGACAGTCGTTGCCTCTAAGTGCAGTTTAATAAGGGAATCGCCATCACTCAGACCTGTGGTAGGAAATCAACACTTTGCTACCCAGGGAAAAGGCTCTGCACCTTCCTAAAAGCTGAAGCAATTTATCAACGAGCCTAAACTCTGTCGGCCTTTAAAAGTGAGAAGAAAAGAAGAGCAGAGAAAAAAAACTAAGCACCAAAGCAGCCCATCTTCAGAGCTAAAACGTAATTAAAAACAAAAGCCGGCTTGAAAAACGCTGTAAGTCATTACAAGCAGCAGGCAAAGTTGCAAGTGAAAGCAATGCTGGCTGAGTCTGCACGTGGGGACGCAGGGGGGGTCCCAAGAGCACAGTAAGCCAGGAGGACATCTCAGCAAGGCATTTCAATGCTGCTTTCTGCCAGGCGGGACTGGGATGGCTCTGCTGCGTGCCATCATCCCCAGCTGGGAGACGTGCTGCCCAGGGACAGAGTGAGCCCCCTCCTTTGCTGGGACGGGGCATCAGGCTGAGGACGGCTCAGCCACCCGTAGCCCAGCCACCCTGGTCACCCCTGCGGTGGCTGTGCCAGCTCCAGGGTGGGATGCTCCTGGTCTTCGATGCTGTGGAGAAGCGCTGCCGAGCCATTTCCACCCAAAATCACTCTGTCTGTACAGCGAGGATGGAAAACGCTTGCAGAATATCCTTCGCGGGGATTGATCAAGCCGCGAAGTGCCGCTGCAACGCCAGCTGGGGACTACACGCACGTCCTGGTGGCTGGGCAGGCAGCATTCGGTCCCTGTCCCGCTGCCCACAGCCCTGACAGCAGGCAGACGTCATCCGTGCTGTGGAAATACCACCAGTAAGTTATTTCTTCAAGGCATGAATCTGCATCTCACCAAGTATTGATCCAGGCAGCGAAGGGCTGCATCCTGGCTGGCGCTGCCTGCTCCCGTGCAGGCAGAGGAGGTGTCGATGCGGGGGATAACGGGCCCCGTGGATTTCTGCTGACACCTGCCAGCGCCAGGTGCTTAATTATTAATTGCGTTTCCAGTAGCAATTGTTGCTTGTGCCGATGAAGTTGGACTAGACGTCACAAGCAATTAGCAGAACCCTCTGCTGGTGTTCGGTCAGTACCTGCTTAACACTCTGCTCACGTCCTCTTCGGGTCGCTGCAGAGGGAAGGAGGAACCCATTTACATCTCCTCTGCTCGTAGCTTGTGGCTCGTGGGGATGCATGTATGCCTGGCCTGTGCATAGCAGCCATGGGCCGCCCACCGTGGGCCAGCACTGCCACAGCGCTGGCACTGTCCCCTCCTGCAGCCACGTGGCAGATGCGGAGCAGGATGTGTGGGCCATCAGCTGCTGTGCATCCACGTGCCACTGATGGCCAGCCCTTGGAGGCACTGGAGTTTCAGCCAGGTCTCCTGGGCGAGTGAAGCCAAGAGCAGGAGGGGTGGGAGCCGCGGCACGGGAGGCAGCCCTATGCCCATTCCCAAGCAGAGCTATCTCAGGGCCAAGTGTCTACTCTGCCACAGTTCAGGTGTTCGACCAAATTAATTTTTATCATAACCAAAGTGACTGGTCAGTGGAATCCAAACGGGCTTTTCCTAGTCATTGAGACGGTTTCATAGCGAGAGCAATTTTGGGAGCTTATTTTCCAGTTCATTGAGTGCCATGTTACTGCAAATGAATATATTCCTTGGTTGGTGTGATGGAAAATACAGCTGTAAATGTTTTCTGCTTCATTTGGGTAAAGAACTCCAGATAGGACTAAATATAAAGAGAATTTAAATGCTCTACTTCATTAAAAAAGTTGTTTCCCATTCTCTTTCTTCCTGAAAATACAGGGCTGCTAGCGGAGAGAGCAAAAGAAGGATTTAAATTTACATCAATGTCGTGCTAACCCAGCCAATCACTCCCCACCCAGGACTGATGGTAGACGTCTGCCAGCAGCTTGCTCTCCAGAGGTTCAGAGTGGTAGGACGGTGAAGGCAGAGGATGGGATGTGCAAGTCCGGAGCCTGGGGTGCCCAACAGCGGAGCCCAGGGCCATGGCATGTCCATCTGTTTACCCCTGTGTCAGTGTACGTGATCACCTTCAGCTGGTGGTTCAGCCTTGGAGGCAGCAGGACACATTAGCAAAGGCACGAAGCCCAAAAACCTAATTTGTTCAGCTGAGCTGGGGCCCACCTAGAGGATCCTAGAGATACGTGCCACCATTTCCACCTGGTCTTGACGACAGGGTTAGAGATCCTTACCTGTTGCACAGCCACCAGCGCTAGAGAGGTTTGAGGACCTGGAAGGCGGTCTCACTGCCCTCGAAACGATCTCAGTGGCCTGCCAGCTAGCTGCATCCAAGAATCAATTACTAGCTCATTTCTTCTGCCACAGACTAGAGAGACTCATACCAGCTAATGGGCAGACAGCACTTCATATTGACCTCTAGGGTGAAGTGCTACATCATCCTACAGCCATAAGAAACTCTCCTGGCTTGTTGTCACTCCTGGTTTAGCCTCTTCAGGAGGGCAATAAACCCCCCAGCCAGTGTCTCACTTCCTGATCCAGTTGCCAGCAAGGAGACAACGATCCTTATTGACTTAATGGTGGTTAGGATCACGTCTACTCTCTGACATCAGCCCCAAGACAGCACAAGAGCAAGACCCAGCCTTGGTGGAGTGCTGCTCTGAACAAGCTCATCGCGGCTCCTGGGAGAAGACTAAAATCCCATCTTCAAAAGGAGGGGTACAGCTAGGTTCAGCTGCCATGTCCTCCTGGGGCTCCCTCTTAACGTTCAAGAGTCACAACTTCCACAGGTGTTCAGGAAAGCTGGGATCCCTATCCAAGCTGCCCAGCAGCCCAGCAGACTCCCTGGTATCTCACTGACACGTCCTGCTCCAGCTGGGACTGGCAACCAAAGTCACTCAGAGCAATCGCATTTCATGCAAAATCTGAAATTATTTCTTCACTAGAAGTAAAAGGGCCACTGCAGCCCAGGGAGACACCTCAACAAGTCTTCAGAGTCGTTAGCCTTGCAAATCCCATTGGACCAGGACGTCAGGCTGCGTTCTGCTCTTATTCAATACCAACAAAGTGAGGGGGAGCTTTCATCTCTGCTAAATCCAATTATAACCCAGGAAGCAATACGTTCTAGGCTCACGGGGCTTACAGATAAACAGATCATCTCGGTAGGGCTGTGGCAGAGTGGGGTGGGATGAGTGATAGGCAGTGGACTTACATCTGACTGAAGGATAAATAGAGTTCACTTGACTCAAAATAACCACCTATTGCCATCTTGCTAAATTTTAAATCAATTCCCCCCCCTCCAAAGATTTACGTGGAATTGATAGGAGTGAGTTCCGTGTAACATACTAGCTTCATTGAAATAACTGAAGCTAATTTAGCCTTACGTTGGAGTGGAGGAGCAAAGTGACATACGTGGCTCTGTCCCTTACCTCCAGCACAAGGGTTTGGCCAACCAGCTGCTTTTCATAGACCGGGCAAACCAGAGGGACCCGGATCCAACAATACCACGGATATGAAGAATTGAGCTACAGCAGCCTCATTTCAAAGACTTCCCTTTCTCCTCCTCTGAGAATGAAATTCCCATCGCTCTGTTTGCCAGCAGAACTCAAGGCACTAAAGGTGTTAAACAGCACCATCTTGTCTCCAAGGCATGGGGACAGCCTAGATGTGCAAGGGAGGGACAGGGAACCTTCCCCATCATCCAGCCCCAGACAGAGGCACTGATTCACGTGTGGCCAGGAGGGTCCTCCACCCAAGAGCGGGTGCCAGAGAGGTGTCCCAGGTCCCACCTCCACACAGCCCTACGCCTTCTCCCCTGTGTTCAGACCATCCTAGTGGAGAAGCCGGGGGAGCTCTGGGGTGGCTTGGGAACAGTGTTCTGACCGGGACTAGCACAACAGCAAAGAGCGATAACAAAGGAGCTCTCTAAGGAGCCAGCACGGGTGTCCTGCACCCAGCATGTCACCCATCTGAGATCACACCACCCTTCCCTGGCGTCCACTATCACTTAAATAGCTGGCAGCAGGTGTGAACAATTACCACCCAAATCTGGATCAAGGACAACGTGACATAATTATTACCTTAATGGCATTTCGAGACTATCACCACTGGCTAGAAGTAAAACTTTCATTGAGCGAGTTTAATAAGCATATCCTCCATTATCATATTCACACCTAAGGGCAGGGTGGCTTTAGGAAGGATTACAGTAGCTTTGCAGCTTTGTGCAGCTTTACTTGGGATATTTCACGTGCAACAGATAAAGCAGGATGAGCCCGCGACAGCTGAAAACTCAGATAGCGGCAGCAGCCTGCAATGCTACCTCCCATCTTTTGTTAAGCAGGAGATTACAAGCTGACCTCACACACAGAGACCTGGCGGCACTGGATCGGTGCCCCGGTTGCCTCCAGCATAGCCTCCACGATGGTGGCAACCAGCAAGGTCCCCGCCCTCACGGTCACTGCCAGCTGCTAGCTGGCCATTTCCCAGGTGGCCAGCTGAGACCTAAGGAAGGCATCGCACCTGTGCATCATTCTCCACCAGTGGGCTCCAGACCTGCCGGGGTAAAGCCCCATGGGGTGCAGATCCAACCTCCTCGGCAACGCTCCCCCCATCCTTGCCCACACTCCGCAGAAGCTGGACAGGAACGGGTCCCAGGAGGACCTGGGACTGGGCTAACTGGGCTCAGGGGAGTCCAGCTCTACGTTCATCAGATCCACCCAGCACGGTGAGTCCATATTCCCCCTCCACCTGATGCCTTCCCCAGCCCAGGAGCGCTCACAGGCTCTGACTGAATGGCTTGCACCCCTGGAAGCAACTGGGCACCTCAAGGCTTGTGCTTCCCTCCAGCGTGAATTACTGCCAGGGGAGCCGTGGGTAAGGAGTCACCAGGGATTTTCAGCTAGCCCTGCTGGTTAATGCACCCACAGGGACGTAAATCAAAGTAAAGGGAAGGCGGGCGATTGCGCAGCAGCTCAAGGGATATATTGCACATGTCTAAGCCCGGAAACTCCCTGCCACAAAGCACCAGGAATGTTCAGTGGGGGGTTTTTTTCAGGTTTAGAGACCTTCCTGAGCCTAACAGATATCCAAAATCATTCTTTATGAAGGACTGAAAAACAGACAAGAGCTCTTGCAAGAGAAAGAGGCACATCTCGAATTCCAGCACGGTTATTCAACGCAGAAGGTGCCCGTCGGCACCCGAGACCCCAGACTGCCCTCCCCTCTGGCCAGCCAGGCCTTAGGTAATGTCCTGTGTAAAGTCCTTGCATCCGCACACGGCCTCGGTGAGCGTCTCAGAAATACTGCCTTGCTGCCTAATATATGCATGGGGTTTTGCTCAGCTTTTGAACGATCGGGTTGCTTTGTTGTTAATTAATGCATCACTAAAATTATGTTTGGGGGCTACTAAGGTTTATTGGGTAGAAAATTATTTCAAATACAGAGAGCAGGCAGTAAAGACTGGAAATATGTTTTCAAGTATAAAGCTAATTGCTACAGGGAATCCCTCTGGGATCCATTTGGAGACCTTGCTTTTTTATTTCCTTCTTCTGTTAATGACCCAGCCAAGGTTTGTAAAACAGCAAATGCACAATTGCGTGCTGGTGACGTGACGTCCTGCACGCCAGCAGCCGGCGCGAGGTGGAATTCTACATGTCACCAAGGTGGTGGCCAGAGTGGTCCTCAGGCGCATGGCCTGTCGCAGCAGACCAGGACAGCCTGGCAATGGTGGACTCAGCCCACAGCTCTGGTGACCATGCTGGATCCAGCTCCGGTCTCAGCCCTGGGGCTGCTCACCATCCTTCTGCTCTCTCTAGGAGTCCTCTGAGCCAGAGGAGAAGCCCATCCCACCCCCGCCCCCCTGCCGACGCAGCCATTTCTGGAAAGGAACATCACGAGAGAGCTCTGCTGCCCCCAGGGAAGCCTCCAACAGCTCCCACAGCCACACCAGTGTTGGTAATGGGGCTTGAGGTCTCCATGAATCTAGAAGCAAGACCGCATAGATGCAGCCTTGAAAGTGAGACTGGCCTAAAGCCAGTCCTGTGACCAAAGGACTTTGCTTTTACAGCCTGGTGACCCCAAAGTACCTGTTTGTCTGAGAAAAGATGTCCTGCCTCAGGGTGACATCCTACAGGCCTCCAGTCACCCCAGTAGGAAGGAATAAGTCCTCTTTTCCAGGAAGGTTTCAACTTCTCAGTTAAGGAACAAAAATATATTAACTTCCCAGCCCAGGCTCAGCTGTGATCAAATCAGGAATTGCCAAGAGGGGCTACCTTGCAGAGCATCTTATGAGGACGCAGCAAAGGCAGGGGTCAAGAGCCAGGTCCTCCCTGGCTTCTCACCATGATGCCTGGCAAAGCCCCTGCTGACCTGCCCCAGGCAGCGATGCCACAAGCTGCTGCCCAGGGAGGTCTTCGTGCACACTTAAATGCTTTTCTGGACCAGAGTCCAAGCCAACCGAGGTGTTTCGAGTAGCGCCGACAGGATTTTTCTCCTTTCTTTCTTTCTTTCTTTCTGTGTTTTGCCTTGACGATGCCCTCTGAGATGTAAATAACTGCACACCAGTGACCTGGACAGGTGACTGACCTGGACAAACACGGAACAATTTTCTTCATAAAAACCATCCTTCCTCCCCACTCAATTTGGTGACGGGAGGGGGAGGGACGTTAAGCTATCTTATTTGCTACGTCTGGCCACCGCCTTGCTCTATTTTATTTTGCTTCCTAGAGGAAGCATCTCCCCTATAACTGCCCCTCCTTTCAGCCCCTTTGAGGCACACAAGGTTTCAACACAAGCCAGGCACCAGGATCCTGCTCCCGCTCTCAGCTTGGAGAGTCTGGGTGTCAGCAGGGCTGCCAAGGAATGCAGAGGTCTGCTCGTCCATCACCTGGGGACATCTGTGAACTGAGCCTTTCACGACCCCACGCCAGGAAGGGCAGGCTGGAGTCACTCAGAAATTGGTATCTGCAGATGCTCCCTCTTCTCCCAGCGAAACAGTTGCCCCTGGAGCACGTCGGCAGCCAGCAGCGCTGGGGAGGAGATGCTCCATCTCCCACCAAGTTGGCCAACACAAAGAAATGAAAATTGCCAGGCTGGCCCACACCCTCTAGAATTTCTCCTTGTCCAGCGACTGTGGCCTGGCTGGAACTCTGGTTGTTTCCAGTCGTTCCTGACTCAGTCCCTGCTATAACTGGAAGACAAAACCAAACTATTTCACCACCACTGGATTTTCTTTCAGGTCCTACTCCCACGGCTGCCTCTCCTGCTTGGACTGCTGGCTTTCTGAGGTAGGGCCTGGCTCTCCCTAAGAGGATTTCCTAGTGCTGGCAGGGCCATTCAGTGGCAGGGATGTTCCTGTCATTAGTAGCCAACTGAGGGACCACGTACACTTGAAAGCGAATCCTGGTTTCAAGACATCTTCATCTGATGCAGACCGTGTTAGGCAGAGCTGTGCCCAGCAGGCAGCACCTCCTGGGCTCAGCATGGTGCAATTAGTGTGGGCTTATAAAGCTTTCCTTTAACCATGCCCTGAACGTGGAGCTGGTGGTTATGGGCTCCCAGAGACCGTAGTTCAAACAGCTTTGTGTCTCGGCCTTGGCGGCAGGCAGGCAGGCAGGCACGTCTGCTCCCTGCGCTGTTACGGAAAAAAACGCTCTTTGAAATGCAGATCCTGCCCCGCTTTGTTCCCCACATCTTTGTAGACGCTGGATTTACAACACCCTCGCATCTTGATCACTGGCCTTACACCAAGGCCTGCTGTACCGTCCGTGTACGCCCAGCTCTTGTTAGTGTTCAGGACCGCGCAAACCCCGAGAGCCTTTTACCTCCCTCGGCTTCTCTTGACTGATGCTCTGGCAGGGACACGTGGCGATGCAAAGCCCAGGGTCAGCCACAGCCAGCCGGATCACAGGATGCTTTTCAAGATCAAGTCCTTGGTTCAGAAAGCTGCTGAGAGGAGCAGTTATTCACATGTCTGTCCTGGTGCCAGCGAGGGGGAGAACACGAATGAGCGCAAATTACTGCTCATGCGGCAGCAGCTGGAGACACCAGTCCCCCTCTAGGCATGGGCAACCCCTGCGCAACGGGGAGCCACATCCAGAGAGGTTCAGATGGAGGTGGCTTTGGGATGATGCTGAGGGGATGATGCCCCGTGATGCTGAGGCTCACCTCCCCCTGACGCAGGTGTCTGCCCCAGCCTGTCTCCCCTGTCCTCCACCAACAAGCTCAAGCTGCCAAGGGGAACGTGGCTCGCAGTCTGCTGGCAGACGCCCCATCCTTTTCAATTATGTGCAGTCCAATTCCCATCACGAGGAGGCGAGCCAGGAGGAAATGCCACCAAAGTCAGTGGAGTCGTGCTGCATAGTCTGGAGCGAGCAGGAGGAGATGCTAAGCCTGGCCTACACACATCATCTGGGCTCCTTATGCCTGTCCCATGCTGGCTCAATCCTCATTTACATTTATGGCATCCATTCCCAAACGGGCAGGACGTGTTTACAATTAATAAAAGGGACATGGGGAGATGTGTCCTTTTTCCTTTAAAGCCAAACATTAGACACTGTACCAGCCTGCGCCCCCCGTGCTAGAAAGCCTGCTCTGAAACCTGGTCCCCAGCTGCCAAAAAGACAAACCCCGCAGCCTTGACCCCAGCAAGCACCACCCATTAAAACACATAGCTCCAGTTTAAACCTTTCCCAGGCTAGAGCCTTAATTATTCATGGGCTTTGAGCCCTCAGCCTGGCTTAGCCCACTCACCGGGGATGCACTGCAGAAGTGGGTACCAGCACTGATATCCTCTGGGGTGCAGCCAACACACCCTAAAACTTTGGCAGCCACCAGCCAAGGGAATGGATTCTAAGGGGCTGTTCCTGCTGTCCCAGCTCCCACATTAGAGGAGCAAGCCCCCTTTTTACTGCCTGCCCTCTCCCCAGGCTTAGGACAGCTCAGAAGGGTGGCTCAGGACATCCAGGAGCTGCCCAGGATCTCCATCCCAGTACTTCTGCTAGACCAAAGGGTCAGGAGACACCAGCCATGCCCCAGGCTACAGGAACCTGCCCGAAGAAAGCTGAAAAGCCACCACCGTAATGTGGGACTGGAAGCAAAAGAGGAAGATTAGTGGCTCTGTGAATTTCCTTGTAACAGCAAAGGAATTATTTCAGAAAATTGTAAGATCTGAGGAAGCCTCCAGGCACCAGAAGGAAGCCAAATAAATCCCTGTGCTCCCTGCTGGCTGACCAGGGGACCTTCTCCCTGTTCCCAGATGTGTTTCCAGCTGTGGTCACTCACCAGCACTTCAGAGAGAGACAGGACCACCACCAAACCCAGGAGGCAAATTAGGCATCAGTGGCGACAAGGAGGACCTCCGCTCCCTGGACCCTGCGGAGGACAGCAGACGCCCTGAGGCATGGGATTAATATAAGCTAAAGACAGCATGAACAAAGATCAATCCAGTCTCACTTCAACACATCAGATACCCAAGGATTCTCCCCTCTGGAAAGGCTCTGAATGAATAATCCTTCCCATGAATATTGAGAGCTATCTTGAAACAGCGGCTGTCCCTTCCCACTCACCATTCCTTTTGAAGGCCACTCCAGAGTTCTCTCTTTTAAGCTTCAGAAATTGCTTCTAAAATCCCGTCTAAATTTATTTATGAGCAGCTTACCACACAGGGATGCATCCTCCTCAACCAGTGTCCTTACGGAAGCCACCGCATCAACAACTGCATGTCTTTTAAACCACACTGGAGGTTAAATCTAATCCCACTTACTACAGAAAGTCTGGGATGCAGCCAAAGTATTTGCCCTGTTCTGATGCAAGGACCCTTGGTAGAACCCCAGCCCTCACCTTCCTCCATCTCTTTGGAAGGAGCAGGGTGGGAGAGCGACCAAACTTCTTAAAGCCTGGTCCAATGCCCCAAAAGATGTATTTATAGACTTCGTGGCTGGAACGCCATAAATTTTTATTTCACCTCCGCAAAGGCTATTTTAGGCTCATCTGCCATGGAAACCAGACCAACAGCGAGCAGAACCTGGCCCTTCCCTTGTGCAGCGATTGATACCAAGCAAGGAGAAACATACCCATCCAGACATACGGGGTGGGAGGCGGTCCCCGTTATCTGCAGGACCATGTGGCAGCCTTTCCAGCCTGTACTGCAGGGGCTAAGGCTGGTCTTCAAACTCCTTGCCGCTTTCTAAGTGATTTCTACCTCCCTTTTCACACCAGGAAGGACCATTACGCTTCTGAGACCTTTTGGAAACTTAAATAGTGAGCCAGAGACTATCAAGAGATTTGCAGCTGTGAGACCTAGCAGTGGAGGGAAATGCCATCCACCTCCAGGAGCAGATGCTGAGGGGCTGAAAACTGGTGTCGGGCGCCCAGGACCCCCCTGGGACCCTCCCCAGGACACTGAGTGAGGGACCTGGCCTCCAGGAGAACACTGCAGACAAAGAGCATGCCTGGACCATCTTTTATAACGCCACGGGAATTCAGAGGGTCCTTGCACCCCAGTAAAAGTTTGGGATTTAGATGCTCAGCAACATGGCTGGACCAATTTCCTTGATCTTTTATTACCCTGGTAAATAATTTATTGGGACAGCCATTTTAAAAAATCCCATAGAAGACCCATAAAACATATTTATCACACAAAAAAAAAACCCTGCTCCTCGGCTCCAACCAACAAGCTGAAAACTTGTTTGTATACTTCACTGCACATAAACTAACCAATGCCTTGTGACAGCTTTAAGCTTTTTAACAGCTCTCTCCCTGCTGATCTTTATTTCCATTTTTTTCTGTGGGACTTCAGAAGGAAAAAAAAAAAAAGGAAGAACCCACTGCAACAGGAGAGGTTTCTGCTTTTGGACAGATATTGACAATTGGGAACTGCCCCCCGGTTTTCCTTACACCTGGCAGCTTTATCGGGTGATAACTTCTTTTGGCTGAAAAGCACAACTCAAAGCTGCAGTTATTCCCAGCACATCGGGACACTGGGGCTGGCAGACGTGCACAGAGGGACAGGACCGAAGTGCTAGCGACACAGGCGTCAGGCCACCTCTGTGCCCCTGAGATCAGGAACACCCATAAGGCACTTCGGTCTTATACTGCTGGCAGAGGGCAGGATCTCTTTTGTTTTGTTCAGGACTTGAATCCACGGAGAATCTAAAAAGAGGGCCGAGGGATGCGTTTTCCCACTCAAAGCATGCAAGAGCCACATGCACCAAAGCTTTTTGGTTTTCCCTTGGACACCAGAGGACCAGGTCAGACGAAGCCTGGCCAGCAGGATGAGACCTTTAGCCCGCTGCCAAAGTACAAAACCAGAACGCAAACCACATTTATTGCCGTCAGCGGGACGGCTGGTGCCAGGCAGTCGCACAGCCTCCAAAAGCAGGCCCACCCACATCCCCCCGCCCGCTGCCCGCAAACCCAGACCTCATCAAGGACAGCTTTGCCCGGCAAAATGCCAACAAACACAGATGACCTGGCATGGGGCAACCAACCTTCACACCCGGGGATGGGCTGAGGTGCGCTTCTCCTCTTCCCAGGAGCGAGGGGAGATGTGGAAGCGGCCACGAGGCTGGACCAAGCCTGGAGCCCCTCTGCCGTCATGCAGAGCTGATCTTCCAATCGTGCAGAGAAGTGCTCTGAGGAGGGAGAGCACAGCCCTCCCGCGCTGGGTCAGCAGAACTGGCCATCGGAGGGCTGCCAAAGCACAGACACCCAGGCGCGCACAAAGCCTGCTCCAGATGGCATCCGTCAGAGGGAGCCAGGAGCTGTCTGGGTCAGAGTGCTCCCCATGCACGATTTGGCTTTTCCCTATCCCCAGACATCTCTAAAACCCCTCATGCTGGTCCTAACACAGCAGTGGTGTAGTCCAGTAAAACGCCTTTTCAGGACACAGTCAACACTCCCGCTGTGCTCCCCTCTTCACTCAGCTTCCCCTCTGCCTTCCCAAATCTCACACCAGGCACTTGAGCTACGGCTGCTTTCATACCCGCGTGAGCCAAAAGGCTTCTGTCCGCGCTGACTGTTCTCCATAACAGCTTCTCTTTGCCTCCACCACTCGCCCTGTAGAGACATCAGAAGTTCAGAGCGAACTCGAGCAGCCAGCATGGCCACATGATGAAGAGCAAGCCATGAAAAGAAAGTCAGTGGTCAAAGTATACTGGGGCTGGGTGTCTCTGCATGCTGGGCATCACTTCTGCTCGGCTTCAGTGGCCCCCTTGCTGTGGGTACCCTTCGGGGCACGTGAGCTCACCCAGTCCAGTGAAGGCAGGCCAGTTGCACCGTAAGGCAGTCTCCCAGCAGGTTAAAGCCTAGCAGAGCACGACGGAGGCTGGGATTGAGAGCACAGATGCAGGGGGCAGGGAAAGCTTTTCTCTGTCGCATCCCCAGTGTTGTCACTTCTCCCTCTCACCTCACTCCCTTCTCCTTCAACTGCTCCCTCGTTACTTCTTCCCAGTATCTCCTCTCAGTCCTGTGACCACTCCCTCCAGGCTCCAGCAAGACCATTGTGGATCCCAGTTGATTAGGACAACCCACAGGCCCATCATCCTGGGCATCTCAGCCCTTGTCCCAGCAGCACGTGCTCTCCTGGGTGGAGGCCAGCAAGGATGCATCGCCCACAGCAGCAGAGCAGGGCCATTGGATTTCCCTCCCTCCTCAGGGGACCTTCATCATTACTATCAAATGACGGAAGAAAAACGGACACTATGACCTGCAGTACGGATTAGATTTCCTGAGATATCAGAGATACAGCAGAGATACAGCCCAGTGCTGCAGACCTGAACAGATCTTTACAGAGATATGGCCCAGGAGAGTCTGGGACTCCACGCTCAGCTTTGGGGCCTCTCCCACCTTCACCAAGTCCTGCAGCTCCTTCAGCTGCTGCTTCCAAACTGATGAGCATGTTAGCAGTTAACTCCGCAAATTTAAAAGTCAAACCCTGCCACAGGAAATTAAAAGATAATGCAAGGAATTATTTAAAAAATTAATCTTTATTACTCTCCACTCCCAAGCTGCTAATAAAAAAAATGTGTTCCTCATGCAGTCTCTATAAAAACAGGTTATAAAGCAGAGGAAGAGAGGAAAGCAGATGCTTTAAAAAAACCATCTTTCATCCCTCCGCCGTGCCTGCCTGACGTAGCCGTTCATCTGCACCTGCATGTCAGCTCCCAGCAGTTTCCAACCCAGTCAGACCCTTTTGCCCTGCTAGGTAATTATTCCCCATTTGAATCTCATCCCTCTTGTCCTCCCTGTTTTACGTTTCCAGGAGATGAGCAACCCTGGTCCACAGAGCAGCCTAGAAGGTGGTTTAATGGCACACCTTCCTTGCTCCAGCTATCTCCGAGCACTGTGTAAACCAGGATGAATTACAGCTCATTACAGAAAGGGGAAGCATTTGGGAAGTAAACAAAGCAGCTATAACAGAAGCCAGCAATAGCTCCACATCACCGGATCCGGGTTGATACCTGCAGGAAACCATGCCTGAAAGAGAGGTCAAGGATCTTTGGCAGCTCTGAGAAGCCAGTATAAAAGACAGAGGCAGGTACCAATTGCACGGGTTTATTCAGAAGACGCTTCTGTCTAGGGCTGTGCTCAATCAAGAAGCACAGACCTTGGTTCTAGCTGGTGCTTGAACCCATGGAGCCAGAAATGGGAGTGCAAACCACTTTTGTGACATGACAGCTGCCATCAGGCTTTGGTAGGTCCAAAAGCCACCACAATTGAGCAACAGCATCCAATCTAGCACATGAGAGAGATGAAGAAGCAAGAGCCATCAAACCCACCAGCTGTGTCCACACTGCCATAGAAGAAACAGCCACGAGCACAGCCTTCTGGCCAACTTAGGAGTGCATCTGGTCGTGGCCTGCTCAGGAGAACGCCTGCCACCAGCGCTCCCGCCAAAGAGGTGCCCCTGGGTCTGGTAGAAACACAGCCAGGCCTGTAAGGAGCAGAGGACTTCACAAAAGGAGAAACCAAGAGACCAAGAGCTGCTGCATTGCACCACTAGCCCAGCATGAAAGATAGCTCCCTTAGCTGCTTCATGCCCGGAGCTGGGGCTGTGAAGGAACCAGCAATCCTCAGAACATGCCCTGATGACCATTACTGCAAGAGTAGCCTCAGGGGAGCTGTAGAGTCCAAGCTCCCTATCCCCAGATAAGCAGGCACCAAAACCACCCCCATCCCTCCTCCAGGCAGCAGGCAAGGGCTGTTATCCCAGGACAGGCAGCTCCATACCTTCTCCTCATTGGAGATAAAAGGAGTATTTGGCCTTTTCTGACACCAGGAAGGGGAGACACAGTCTGGAAATAAAAGCTCCAGCAAGGAACAGATGCCAGGGGTGGAGGAAGGAAAAAGGCACAAATACAAGCAGGCCTAAACATGACAAGAAGAAACCCGCTGGGAGAGAATGTGCTTGCGGGTGCTGATGGACTGGACACCTGCGGTTCCCAACCAGGGGGAGAAGCCAAGAGGGGATGCCACAGTACGGTGAGGCAGGAGGTGGCTTTCCGAGGGGAGGCTGACTGTGATTGATGGCACTGCGCTGTGTTCTCACTGATGTAGAAAATTAGAGAGAGATCGCTTCAGATATCGGCCCATCTGAGACACTTGTTGTGTCCATCTCCTGTACACGGGCGTCTCTCCCGGGAGCCGTCCCTCGGGCTCGTAGGCTCATTATTCAGAGTGCTGAACTGGGAAAACCAACGCTATTTTATTTTTATTTTTTTTCCTCAACTACGTGATTGTATTATTCTTGGAAATACATAAGGCGCTGATTTCCTCACTCAGCTGCTTGAGGGAAAGTTTGATTCTTCTCAGCTAGGAAAAAGTAGCCCTTCACTTTTTCATTTTTTCTCTCCTTGCTCAAGGTGCAGAAGAGGCTCTAGAAAAGGTAGGAGCCATTTTTTCAGATGGAAATAGCTCCCTAAAAAATAGTGAGTCATGCTCCGCCCCAGGGCAGATAAGATAGTTGGGAACCACAGCAAACAGTGCTGCTGTTCTAATGTAACCTTGTGCTAATGTCCCCCTGGCAGGATGGTCCCCTCCTGGCTTCCCATCCCTTTGCTATTTATCCAGTCACTGTTCCCTTTACCGTGGCTGCTTTTGTCCCTTCACTGCCTCTCTGTTAGATGGCAAAATAACTTTAAGATGGCCTTTAAGCGATCTTAAAAATATCCATGTATGCTTCCATATGAAATGATGAAGCCAACGGTCTAGATCAGCACAGGCTGGTGGGTCTTCAGGAGGTGTGTCCCACCAAGGACCGGGAGATTACTGGGCCCTTGCCTTAAAATAATGCCATCCCTCAGTAGCAGGCAACCAGTTGCTTCCCAGCCAGGCACAGCATCCAAGCACATGTCCCTTTAGTCTCAAAGTTTCCAAGTAGGTGTAGAAATGGTAGAGGGACCTCTCTGACTGCTGACAACACAATCCCAAACAGGCCGTACACTCACACCATAACCAGTCATCTCTGTTCACACTCCCTAGGAGCCCACAGGCAACTACACCAGCCTGGGGAGCAGCACAGGCTCTTCCACTTGGTAAGATGGACCAAGAGGTCTGATGTGGGAACTTCCACCTCTAGGAAGGGCAGGGAGATGGTTCGGTTTCCTTCATAACTCCAAACGCAGCTGCTGGTTTCTCCTGACAGCTCTCCAACTTGGGGCAACTGAGCTTGTTTCTATGGCAAAAGGGCAAGTTTCTTTTTTTGCTCTTAGCTATCTTGAGAATAGCTTCAAAACTTGCCCACACTGAAGCCCATAGCCCAACATGGATATCCAGGCTCCTGAACTGGGGAGCTCCTCACAAATAGAGAGTAGCTAAAATGAACCCTGCTTGGCTCCTTTGTTAAAAGGATGACCATCCACCAGCTGCAGCCCTGCCAGTGCTCTGAGCACTGCCTGGGTCACAAGGCACTGAGGGCGGGCAACAAGCAGCAAACATCAAATTCAAGACAAAGCCTGAAGCACTTAAGAAATACCCACAGGAAGATGACTTGGAACAAAGCGTCCCTCTCCCTCCCTCCCACGTCCACCAGAGACCGGCCCCAGTGCCTGCTAACAGTTTTCCCAGTGGTGGTTAATCATCTGCCCTCTGGAAGTCCCTTCTGGAGCTGCAGAACCATCCCTTCTCCATCTGCTAATGGCTTCCTGACACCCAGGCTGAGCGTCCCCCAGCCTGAGCTAACAGTAGGAAATTAGCATTAAAATGATAGCTTGCTATTAGTGGTGCCTCGGCTCCCTATCACGCTCCAGGAAGAGCAAATGACAGGCTGTGATTTCCCTGCCGCGATGCAGGGGAGAGGGAGCAATGGCAGCCAAAAGCACTGAAGTTACCCAAGAAAAGTTTTAGGCTCATCCCTCCCACCCCAGCAGCCCCTTCCCTTCGCCATCCCCGTCGTGCTCATCCACCGCACAGGCAATCCTACAAACAGATGGCACCTGGGCAGGAAAGCAGACAAATTGGCTCCCACCTGCAGGAGCAGTAAGAGCTTTCAAAGCAGATGAGCACTTGCTCGCCAAGAGCCCCGTGGTGTGGAGACACCAGAGGAATCTGCCATCGCTTGCCTTCCCCACTCCTGGCTGCTCAATGGCTCCTGCTGCATCCTTGCCCAGCCGCAAGCACGCAGCTGGCTCCTCCCGGGAGCCAGTGCCAGGAGGGGATGGTTGCTGCTCCCCAAATCAGGCGCCTGAAAGACATAATTCAGGCTGAGCATCAATGGAGTGATGCTTTTTTTCGCGTCAGCACAATGCATTGGTTTGGAGGGCTCACAGTTAGCCTGAAGCAAGAGGGTTTTCTTGGGCCCCCGCTGAACATCCATCTGCTTGTCAAAAAACCAGCTCAGCTCAAGCTGCCTGCTCCCTCCTCCTGCCAAAGCAGGGGTCTGCCCTCCCAGAAGCTTCCCCTCCTTGACCAGATAGCTGTGGCAAGAACATGGAGAGACTCATTTCATGCCTGCCTGCTCCTCTGAGCCCACCTGGCTGAAAGCTTCTCCGTACAGAGGCCAGGGAAGCAGCTCGTGTACCAGACTGCAGGGAACCAAGAGGCAGGAGGAGATGAGCAAATCCACGGGTGTCAAGGCAGGCTGTCGTCTCCCTCAGGGTACCTGGGTGACACTGCAGAGTTACAGCATCTGAGCGTCTCATAGGTAGTGCGTTCCTCCTTGCAGACCCCCATAGCTCTGGTCACCTGCAGGGAAAGGGGATGCAGCGAGGCCGAGACATGTAGGAGTACTTGGGTGCTTTCAGTGCTTCATACGTGGAGTCCCACACGACACTGCTGAAAACTTCCACTCAAAATTACATTTTAAGCCACTCAGGTAAGGTCAGACAATCCCCTCTCCTTTACTTCATCCTTACCTCTCTCAAAAAGTGAGACCAGCTGGACCAGCAAGCGAAGGCAAGTGTCCTCAAGCCCCAGCCTGGCAATTGGCTTGTAATGGATCTGGGAGGTCAGACACAAAAGGGAGAAGGAAAAGGTTGGTAGCAAAAAGCAGGGTAAAACGTTTACCCATTCCCTGGCATTCTCATCAGCAGCTGAGATGTGGGAGCAACGAAAGGACTTGTCTGATGATGGATGGCAGAGAACTGAACCTTGGCAAGGCAGAACAGGAACAGAAGGAAGCACTGCTCCCAAAGGCGATTCTCACACTTCCTTGGGATAAGAAAAACAACCATCAGAGGCAGCAGCAACGAAGGAAGGGAACGCACTCTTCTCCCTGCACGTTTGGTATTCGTCTCCGGCCTGTCAGAGGGGGCCACGATCCAACCGCACATTTGTATATTCACTGAGCCGTACACCCAGCTCGGCGGACTCCTGACAGATGCAGATGGCAAAGCCATTTTTCATAAGGTGAGGGGAAAAGGGAAAAAGAATTAAAAAAAAAACCCCAAAACAGAACAAAGACAGGCTCAGGCATCAGCTGGAAAAGATGCAAGACAGGATCAGGGCTAATAGAGAACCAGAACCAGATTAGCCTCTTGGATCTTTACGTACACTAAGAGGTCCATCTCCTGCCTCTTATAGCGTGGCCTGGCAGCAGCAGCTACCTTCATTCTCTCCTCCATAACCAGCTGGAAAATGAAAGCTGGACCCAGAACAGCACTAAGGCTTTGCTGAACTGGCCCTCGAGAACAGAAGGCTGGCAGAGGGGCTGCTGGAGCAGCGCGGGCACAGGCGCTCTTCTACGAGATCAGCTCCCGTTCAGAGGAGGTGAGAGACAGCCTGCAGAGAACATTAGCCATTAACACAGGTTTGTTGCCCCTCAGACCCTGACTTAGTTCAGGCCTGGCCTCCCAAGAATATGGACGGCCCCCAGGGCTCTGAAGGGACATCCCTGGCAGACGTCCTGCTGGTAAAAGCGTGCCAGTATGACAAAGGACCACTCCGTGCAATCATAGAATCATAGAACCATAGGGTTGGAAGGGACCTCTGGAGATCATCTAGTCCAACCCCCCGCCACAGCAGGGTCACCTAGAGCAGGTTACACAGGAACACGTCCAGGCGGGTTTGGAATGTCTCCAGAGTTGGAGACTCCCCCACCTCTCTGGGCAGCCTGTGCCAGGGCTCTGCCACCCTCAGGGTAAAGAAGTTCCTCCTCATGTTTAGGTGGAACTTCTTATGCTCAAGTTTGTGCCCATTGCCTCTTGTCCTGTCGCTGGGCACCACTGAGAAGAGCTTGGCCCCATCCTCCTGACACCCCCCCTTTCAGTATTTATAAGCATGGATAAGATCCCCCCTCAGCCGTCTTTTTTCCAGACTGAAGAGACCCAAATCCCTCAGCCTTTCCTCATAAGAGAAGTGTTCCAGTCCCCTCATCATCTTTGTAGCCCTCTGCTGCACCCTTTCCAGCAGTTCCCTGTCCTTCTCAAACCTGGGAGCCCAGAACTGGACACAGCGCTCCAGGTGTGGCCTCCCCAGGGCAGAGCAGAGGGGGAGGATGACCTCCCTCCACCTGCTGGCCACACTCTTCCTGATGCACCCCAGGATGCCCTTGGCCTTCTTGGCCACAAGGGCCCATCGCTGGCTCATGGTCACCCTGTTGTCCACCAGGACTCCCAGGTCTCTTTCCACCGAGCTGCTCTCCAGCAGGTCACCCCCAACCTGTCCTGGTACATGGGGTTGTTCCTCCCCAGGTGCAGCACCCTACACTTGCCCTTGTTGAATTTCATAAGGTTTCTCTCTGTCCAGATCTCCAGCCTGTCCAGGTCTCTCTCCATGGCGGCACAGCCTTCCGGTGTGTCATTCCCTGGCAGCAGTGCTCCCCATGATGGCAAACACGGCAGCTCCCAAGGGCCCTGCTTTGTCTCAGGCAGTGACAAGGGTTCGCCCTCTGTCCCCGGCCACCACGCAGCAAACGGGCATCAGTGACACAGAGATGCTTACCAACACAGCAAGGAAAAGTGATGCTCAGCACTGTATACATCATCCCTTGGGCAGCACGTACGCATGCCCCACTTGGCACTGGGAGCCAGCAGTTCTTGAGGTAAGCCAAGGGGAAGGGAAAGGAAGACGTACCCTCACGGAGGGAAAGATTTCACCTCTGCCAGTGACATTCTGCTATTGTCACCGCTAGCCACAACATCACCCTGTTGATGTGAAATCTAAGTTGACAGTGAGACAGGGAAGGAGTGGAGAGGGCAGCAAACTCTACCCAGCCCTCTGTAACCCAAAATCTCCC
The DNA here is from genome assembly GCA_008658365.1 of Alca torda. Classification (NCBI taxonomy): domain Eukaryota; kingdom Metazoa; phylum Chordata; class Aves; order Charadriiformes; family Alcidae; genus Alca; species Alca torda. Next base: position 1,431,682 of record CM018087.1, read on the forward strand.
CTGGCTTCCAGCCTCTGCATGATGCAGAGTGAGTACCTCACAACCAGGTTAATAAGCAACTAGGCCCTCCTTTTCCAGAGCCATGGAGAATTCTTTCCTTGCAGTTATCCACCCTCTGGGCAACTCCGAGGAGAATTTCATTTTGATCTCGGTTGTACCCTCTTCATTTTTGAAATGAGAAACACAAGCAGAAGCCAACACCTGCCTTGCAAAACAACACGTGCATTCTCTGAAGTCACCAAAGCCTGAAGAGTCTCTGGTGCAAAAGTCCAGGTGCTTTCAGACTCATCGGAGGTGCACCAAGCACTATCAAGCCCTGCTACCTGTGGCATTTCCAGCTGACATTCGCTCCTCTTGCCCCCGGAATAGGCAAGCAGAGGGCTGGGCAGCGCGGCTTGGCGAAGATTACTGCCGGGACCTGGTAGAAATGTCATCCAGCAACATATGCTTCAGGAAAGATTCATTCCCAGGCAGCCTGGCTCCATAATAAAAGTGTCAGAGCAGCTGACTTGCCTCCCCCCGATCTCATTGCCTCCAGATTTATCCTGTCTCAGGTCTCTCTCCCTCTGTAAGCCAGCACGTGCTTTTCCTTTCAATAGGTTGGCACTGAAACTCAGCCAGCTGACACTGCAGGAGAAAAAGGAAAACAATCCAGGTGAAGGGATCACGGGGAAAAATGCTCAAGAGCCAGGTTTTCCTCTAATGTTGGCTGCTCTCTGTTCTGAAAGTGAGGAGAAGGAAGTGAGAGGTATCTTAACTTCAGAACACTCCAAAACCAGAAGCCACCTGATTTTGTGTCCCAAACCAACTCCCAAGCTGCCGGGTTGTGTCGCCTCCCTCTTAGAAAGCTAAAAGCACGTTCCTGATAAAACCCATCCCGGAAGACACGAACATCTCTGAGCCTGTCACCCTCCCGCGCAGAGAGCCTCTTCTCAGGGGGCTGTGCACGTGGTGGGCACCCAGAGAGCCAGGAGCGGAGACGAGATTCCTGCGAGTTGCGGGGAGCGCTGAGCACCAGCTTACCTTCATCGCAGAGATGTGATCTTAATGCAGTATCGCAGGCGGCCCCAAAGAGAGAATGGTCTTCAGAGAGGTTGTTTCTTTCTTTTTTTAAAAAAAGAAAAAAAAAAAAGAGAGAGAAAGGAGAAAGAGATGATCCTTTGCAAAGTGCTAAAAATACCCAGAATGGCCAGAGTTTCTGTTGGGTTTTTTTACCTTGGTTGGTTTTTTTTTTTTCTTTTTTCCCCTCCACAAAGGAATGTGCCATACGAATTAAAACAATTTCCTTCCAACCTGCAAGATGGGACCAGGCAAGGCATCCTTCGGCTGTGAGTGACAGGGACAGAGCCTGCCTTTGTCAGGAGCACGCCAGCCCCAGGGAGGCGAGGTGGGGGACGGCAGACGCCGACTGCAGGGATCCTGCTGGCTAATTCCCAGTAACCGGCACAGACAGGTCTGCGCCAGGCACCCAGCTGGGGTGCAGGGTGTGTTTCTCCAACACAACAGAGACATCAATAGCAGAAGTGAATCCTGGGCATCTCAACCGCCCTGGGGGACGCAGACTAAGAGCAGATGCCTGCAACAGTGGGCTGTGGAACAGAGAAAGTCTTCACCACCGCAAAGGCAGCCCTGTAAAATTTGCAAAATGTGTTGCAGGAGGCAGAGCCCACGACACCTGCTGGAACTATGGACCTTACCACCCACGGGCATCTTCCTCTGGCGCGTGCCAGGGTACCCGCTCAGGTACGTGGCTCACAACCTGCCACCCCTTTCCTCCACTCAACTGACAGCACGGACAGAGCCAGTTTGTTTCCAGCAGCGAGTGCTTGTTGATAGGCAGGAGAAAAACCAACGCCACCCCCACCAGGCTATAAAAGCACTGCTTCGCAGTGTCACAGCTGTTTCTCACATCTGGATGCAGACAGCACTTAAAGCGTTGCAGCTGGCACCGGCTCCTCGGTTAGCATCTCCTCCTCCTGTTAACGCCGTGCAGGGGAGAGGTCCGGCAGCTGAGGTGAAGGGGCACTTCATCTCTGTCAGGTCCTCCTCTGCTAATGAAAATGTTTCTCCAGCGTGTCCTCGGGAAGGTTTCCTTCGGCACCAGCCCCCGCGTGATTGAAGGCTAATCTCTGTTACTCTTGGCTGAATGGCAGCCCACGAGGAGGGTGATGTATTGCGTTTCCCTTCAACTCGACATTTAACGGTGCTGGCAAAAGAAGAAAAAGCGCCAGATGTTTCCAGATGGTAAGTGAACTCCTCCCGTAACACAGAGAGAGGGGTCAGGGCAGGAACAAGGGCCTCACGGGCTGGGACCAGAGCGCACCCCTATAAACGCGAGCCTGCGTCAAAGGGCTTGCCTCTCTCCCAGAGGCGGTCCAGCTGATCACATGTGGCCACAGGAGGCAACATGTCCTGCAGCCACCCTGTGGGACATGACTGGCCTCCAATCAGCTCCCTATCATCAGTCTGGCCAGTGCAGAGGCCTAGGACAATGGCCAAGGTCTGGAGCGCGCGCTATTTGGGTCCAGGGAGGAGAGCACACGACAGGGGCTCGGCCCTCAGTGGTGGTGGCCTTGGCTCCTCTGGCTGGCTTTGAGCTAGTCTCTGAAGCCTTAAGATGTTAAGTTTTCCAATCTGTAGCGTTAGCTTCCTTTTAAAATGCTTGGAGACCTGCCGATAAAGAACAGAGAGAAAAAAATTAGGATTACAATCCTCTTGCTGGTGTGCTGCTCACACGCAAGGAGACGTCTGGCTCCATGACACACCAATCTTTCTCCTCTGCTCCAAAGCCACAGCTCTGCAAACATGCTCCAGACCATCCCCACCAACTGTTGCTCTCCTGCTGTTTGCTGGAACAAACCCATTACCCATCATGGTGCTCTCTGCGCCCTCCACCTGCAAGGCTTTGCAGCTTTTGTCCTCCTTTTTTGTCCCTAAAAACCCACCAGCGTTGTTGAGGACAGCCAAACAAAATACCATGCCTCCTGTTTGCTTTCTCTCCTCCTCCTCCCCCACTCCCTCTCTTCTCCCAGTCCTGCCTGCCACTGGCACTGGATGTGGGGTGCTTACCATGGACCACACAAAATGCACCCTCCAACAGCTAAATCTGGAAGAGAAGAAGGAGAAATTAAGAAAACACATAGGATGAAAAAGAAAAAACTTCCAATTACTGGCAATTAGCTCTACTTAACGCTTATTCACTGTGCGCTGTGCCCCAGACACAACCACGCTGGTAGGCGAGCACACAGGGTGGCACACCACATACCTGCACGCACAGGCGCTTGTTGAAGGTATTTGAACCTATTTGGTCGCCTATTTGGGCACAAATAGCCGTCGCCCTTTTGGGGGCCTCCTGTAGCCCAGTCGAACTGGGGACAGTGCTTTTCTCTGCTCCCACGAGCTGTGGCCCAAGCCCCGGGGCAGAGGCGCTTGCTTGGAGGTGAAGCCCAGCACGGGAAATTGCCTGAGGGAGGTCCATCCGCATTGCCAGACCCACCCGCCCGGGGTTATCCGACTGTTTTTAATTCCCAGGAGGGATGCCAGCTACAGACAGCACCACGGGCTGCCTCTTGATGCAGTCGCAGGCAGCACAGCTCTTGCCTTCCCCTCAACGGGACGACACGCTCTGCTCCCAGCCAGGGGGAAGGCAGAGGCACCCAGCACGCTGCCGCAGAGGAGGCGGCGCTCAGCCAGCCGCTAACGCTTCCTACTGTCTTGGAGCAAAGGGATGAATTAGCTTTTATTAGCTCTCACGGAGAGCACATCACTCCTGCCCTCTCCTCCTCGCACAAGGCTCATGCACGGACTCAGCTGTGCTGCAAGTGAAGCAGAACCAACTCACCTCCGTGCCGACGGCCCCAAACTCCCGTTGAGTCTTGTATAAACCTTATAAATCTTAAATCTCAGACGAGCTGGGAGTTAGGATAGAGCAATCCTCCTAAGGGTGCTGCAGGGCTCTTCCTGCCCAAAAGTACTTTAAAAAAAGATGAATGCTTGGTTTTTACGTCCAGATCTCTGAGGTGGCACCACACAGGGCCCAAAGGAGGGCACACTCTCCACGCCAGCAAAGCCAGAGCCACTGCACAGTCCCTACTGCTGACACCCAAACTCAGGGCTGTTACCTGGGGAGGTGGGGACACACAATGACTTGGGGGTGGTCTGTTGTTCCCCCCCCACCCCGAGTCCTTCTGCCACACGATGTGCCCCTGACCCCCGGCACCCGGCCATCAGCACGGCTGAGGGATGGTGCTGCTCCAGAGAAGTGTCTCTGAAGTCGCTCTGGGGCTTGTTAGCGGGGTGATAAAGGGGATGAATGGCCTCAGAGAAACGCTCTGTCTCCTGCTGCGGCATTCATTATCCTTTAGCCGGGCGATTCTTCACACCAGCTCATTTATAGTCCTCAGGGGCCGTTTCCCACAAGAGGCCACACTCCGCACTCCTGCTCGCCGCCCCAGGCAGCCCGAACGCGCCTGCGGAGCCCGCAGCATGGCAGCCCGCGCAGGATGGCTGGGGGCAGGACAGTTCTTCTCCTGGGTAGTCGCTGAGCTCATCGCCTTCCTCCCACACAACCAGCTTGCTTTCCCAAACTCGCAATTTGGTGATCTGAGCCACCGCTGCCCCCCTACCCCCATCTGCAGGAAACAGAGCTGGGCACATTTGCAGCCTAATTTTCTAAGATGCGCAAAGCATATGCAACCCTGCTGCATCAGTCTGTCCTCTGCCCACTCCCCAGCAACTCCTGACACCGCGAACAGATTTCAACCTCATCTGACAGAGAGACAGAGGTCTCTGAGACAGTCAGAGTCTATAAATTTCATGGGAACAGACTGTCAAACAGAGGAGAGACATTATTAGCACCTTCTAAACTGTAGTGTATCATCCCTTATTATACATCAGACAATCTGCGTGGGAGAGAGAGATGCTATAAATATCCTTGTAAGGGGAGATGCTCCATTCAGCACAAGCAGTTTACCAGACACCAGATAATCCAAATTCACGCTATACATCCACAGGAGGTGAGGCTTCATGGATCCCTCCGCACACAGTACTAAAGGGAGAAGGTTTTGAGCATGTTTGGCTGATAGAAGAGCCAGCCAGCTAAAATGTCACTTCAGCCTTTGGGAAGCCTCTGGAAACGGGCTGTGCGCTCTTCCCTTGCCGTTCTTCCAGTGATCAAGTCAAGGTCCCACTTCCCTTCCAGCTTGAATTGCCATCTCAGATTTATGGACGAGTTCAGCTAAAAGAAAGCTCCAAGGAGGAGCACTGATAGGCAGAGTAGCTCCCTCGCCCCCCCACAACCCTCCCATCGCCCCTCCATCACACGGACAGAGATTTCACCTTCCAGCAAGATATTTCATCCACAGGCTGCTGCCAGCAAAAGCCAGCGGCAGGCCAGAGTCCCAGAGCCACCCAGGGAGCTCACAGCGGCATCACTTATGCATCAAGCTACCCATTAGCAGGTTGACTGATTAGTGGCACTTGTCACTGTAAGCGAGAGGGAGCCTGTCCCTCGACACACGGGTCCTTGCTGCAGACCAGGTCCCCTCACCGGCCTCAGTACAGATCTGCAGGCTGGTGCCAGCACAGAGCTGGCAGGCTGCAGTGCGGGGGCAAAGCTCAGCCTTCCTCCGGCAGGACAGAGGGAGCCCCAGTGACCATTCCTCTTTTTCCTAAAGGGTCTGAAGGGGACACAACGGCCTCTTTGTTCTCCTTTCAAATCAACTTAACAGTTTGCACGTCATGCAGTGCGATACAGCCTTCGGAGAGCAACACCAAGAAGCCATTTACTAGGCTGCTGGCTGGCTTTCCTTGCTCGCCTCCTTTCAGTGACCCAATTAGGAGACCCTCGTTATGCTGTTTCAGGACAGAATCTGGAATCACTCTTGCTGGGAACTCCCATCACTCATCACAACAGGGTGACCATGAGTCAGCAATGTGCCCTTGTGGCCAAGAAGGCCAAGGGCATCCTGGGGTGCATCAAGAAGAGTGTGGCCAGCAGGTGGAGGGAGGTCATCCTCCCCCTCTGCTCTGCCCTGGGGAGGCCACACCTGGAGTGCTGTGTCCAGTTCTGGGCTCCCAGGTTCAAGAGGGACAGGGGACTGCTGGAGAGGGGACAGCAAAGGGCTACCAAGATGATGAGGGGACTGGAACATCTCTCTTATGAGGAAAGGCTGAGGGATTTGGGTCTCCTCAGTCTGGAAAAAAGACGGCTGAGGGGTGACCTTATCAACACTTATAAATACTTAAAGGGGGGGTGTCAGGAGGATGGGGCCAGGCTCTTCTCAGTGGTGCCCAGCGACAGGACAAGAGGCAATGGGCACAAACTTGAGCATAAGAAGTTCCATCTAAACATGAGGAGGAACTTCTTTACCCTGAGGGTGGCAGAGCACTGGCACAGGCTGCCCAGAGAGGTGGGGGAGTCTCCAACTCTGGAGACATTCCAAACCCGCCTGGACGTGTTCCTGTGCCCCCTGCTCTGGGTGACCCTGCTGTGGCGGGGGTTGGACTAGATGATCTCCAGAGGTCCCTTCCAACCCTATGGTTCTATGATTCTATGATGATTCTATGATCACCACTCTCCGGTACGGGAACAATTGGTGGCAAGTGTTATGTTACATGGCAAAGCAGCAAAGGTGACCAGAGCTTGCTAAGGTTGAGCCCAGCATTTCAGTGCTGCCTGACCCCTCTGCAGGAAAGCCAAACCCCGTCTGCAATTTGGGAACAGAACAGGGTAATCCCTGTGCTCCTTTAGGATCTGCACTGGGCCAGTCGCAATCTGTTCACAAGGTGATTTCCAAACTCAGGCATCCCTGGTAGTAATTGAGAAGCAGGAAATAGCCTTTCTCCCTCCAGCTCGTGCGTGACCATGGCCCAGCTGGTGAGACACATTTTGAGACTTCTCTGATTCACCTCGTAAAGGTCAAGTCTCAGGAGGTGCCATCAGCCCGGTGGATCATGTATCACATGTACCGGTGGAGCTTCAGCTCCACAAAAGAGAATTTAAACGTGCTACTGCACATCCTTTATTCCAAAAAAGGATTTACACTTCAGGGATGCTTGACTCCCTGTTCTGCCCAACAAAAGGAGCGATGGGGATTGAATCCAGGCTTGCAGTCGTTAAAAAAAAAAAAAAAAAAGAAAATCCAGAAATCCAGTCACTCTATCCTAATTGTTCTGATCCAACCTTTCACAGCGTTGCATTGAGCTAAAGGGCCACACCTGAAAATATGCCAAGAGCAGCATGAAATGTTAATGTTGCAATTAAAACAATATGAATATTGCAGCGCTGCTCTGCTGCTCCCCATCCGCTGAACAATTCTCATTCAATGGAAGTCAAGTTACATATGAGGAAATAATGAAGTCTCCTAATTAAGCCTGGCCTAGGAAGACAGCAGTCTTAAAAGGAAAAAAAAAAAATTTCAGATCTCCCCAAGATGTGTACATTTGCTGCTTATTACCCACAAAGGGAAATCATTAATGGTGCGCAATGCCAGGATCACAGGTCAGTACCATTGTCTTACTGCACACATCTAGAGGAAATTATCTTTTTAACGATAAAACGCATAAGTCATGACCTGCTTTGTCCCTAGGAGCAGGAACTGCCAGGCTGACACTTTCCGTGCTCTGAAGGCAGAAAGCAGGTACCTGACAGTGGACGCCGAATCCAGGCTGGGCGAGCGCGAGGCAGGCAGGGGCTCCAAGGGGCTGAAGGCAGCAGATTTCATTCAGCTGACACAAAACGGATCCCAGCTTGTACGCAGGGAAGGGATTTTTCCTCCCCAGCCACCGGCTCGAAGTGGTGGAAGCCATAGGGAAAGAGACCGCTGGGTCAGTCCTGGGAGGACAAAGACTGGTCAGGATCGTCACATGTTTTAACTCTAACAAGAGGCAAGAGAGGACCCCTTTCCTGCCCCTTGCATCCACCAGTCGCTGTCCCAAGACACAAGCGTGTGTTGCAATAACATGAGGATACAGCAACAGCCTAGAAACCAGAAACATCAGGTCCAGGGGGCCCACAGGAAATCTGTATCCACACAGCGCACCCATAGCTTCTTGTCTTTCATCATCTTCCCAAATTTCTTCATCTGCGACAGTGTCCGGGGCTGCCACCGTGTCCCCCATGCTCTCCCCAGCACAGATAACTGCAGAGGGAGGCTGGGGCAGGGAGAGTCTGGCACCGTGACTATTTAATGGGAAGAGAAGAAGGCTGAGAACAGGCCCACCATGTCTTCCTGCTGATTTGGCTGCCTTTTCTCTTCGTCAGAGTTTCAGGTGCATACAAGACCTACCCTTTCTCCACACCCAAACTTTGCCATTAGACCCAATCTGACAGACCAGCGTGGAGTTCTCTAGGGACCATAGAGCAGCTTGTTGCATAAAGAGCAGTCTATGGCAGGCCAAACCTCTCCTGACACTGGAGCAACACCCTTCCTTAACCTACTTCCCAATTCTCCAGAAGAAAATTCATCCAATGGAGCGGTGAGGGAGGGAACTGGAGTCCTGGTTCATTCCTTGGCCACTGCTGACACTCTGAACTTCAGCCTGTCTTTAACAGAATCGCAGAATGGTTGGGGTTGGAAGGGACCTTAAAGACCACCTAGTTCCAACCCCCTGCCCCGGGCAGGGACACCTCCCACCAGACCAGGCTGCTCCAAGCCCCATCCAGCCTGGCCTTGAACACCTCCAGGGATGGGGCATCGACAACTTCCCTGGGCAACCTGTTCCAGTGTCTCACCACCCTCACAGGAAAGAATTTCTTCCTAATATCTAATCTAAATGTCCCCTCTCTCAGTTTGAAACCGTTACCCCATGTCCTGTCCCTCCACTCCCTGATAAAGGGTCCCTCCCCAGCTTTCCTGTAGCCCCCTTTAGCTACTGGAAGGGGCTATAAGGTCTCCCTGGAGCCTTTTCTTCTCCAGGCTGAACAACCCCAACTCTCTCAGCCTGTCCTCACAGCAGAGGGGCTCCAGCCCTCGGATCATCTCTGTAGCCCTCCTCTGGATCCTTTCCAACAGGTCTGTGTCCTTCTTGTGATGAGGATTCCACAGCTGGATGCAGTACTCCAGGTGGGGTCTCAGGAGAGCGGAGTAGAGAGGCAGAATCACCTCCCTCAACCTGCTGTCCATGCTTCTTTGATGTAGGCCAGGATGCCGTTGGCTTTCTGGGCTGTAAGCGCACATTGCTGCCTTATGTTGAGCTTCTCATCCACCAACAACCCCAACTCCTTCTCCTCAGGGCTGCTCTCAATCCATTCTCTGCCCAACAGGTATTTATGCTTGGGATTGCTGTGACCCAACGTCCTGGTTCCTGTGGGGATAGGGTTAATTCTCCCCAGTCTCTGGCTGGGACACAGGTATTCCATCTCATGTGAGCCATGCGAAGTCTGAGCTGCCGGGGTAGGCAGAGGGGGAGTTTGAGAGAGTGTCCACGTGGTTCTTTGTTGCTGTCTGAGGCTAAACCACGACACCCAGGTGCATCCCAAGGTGCAGGACCTTGCATGTCGCCTGGTTGAACATCAAGAGGTTCACACAGGCCCACCTCTCCAGCCTGTCCAGGTCCCTCTGGATGGCATCCCTTCCCTCCAGCATGTTGACCGCGCCACACAGCTAGGTGTCGTCGGCAAACTTGCTGAGGGTGCACTCAATCCCACTGTCCATGTCACCGACAAAGATGTTAAACAGCACCGGTCCCAGTACTGACCCCTGAGGAACGCCACTCCTCACTGGTTTCCACCTGGACAGTAAGCTGTTGACCGCAACCCTTTGAGTGTGGCCATCCAGCCAGTTCGCTATCCATTGAGTGGTCCATCCATCAAATCCATGTGTTTCCAATTTAGAGACGAGGTTGTCATGCGGGACAGTGTCAATACAGCCAGCCTTCCCGGTAAGATCAAGACAGAGACTGAGCCACGCTGACCAGATTTGGAAACAAATGAGGGGGAGCTAAAACCATCAGGAAGGAAACACTTCAATTGAAAGAGGAGGAAAATCCACATGAAGAGATCAGAAAGGACCTTCCAGGTCCTAGATTGTCCTAAGGGATTCAGATACAATTTCTATCCATCTGTGACCTCCTGCAGATGGAAGAGAAATAAACCTATTCGGTTATGAAGGTTTACCCAGGAGGATGTCCCCACCACCAGCAGCTCACTGCTTTGTAAATGAGTAGGTGGTCTCCTCCCTCCAGCCCGCTTGTTGCTGTATTTCCAGACGTACCAGCACTTGCTGCTACCAAGTGTCTGTTCTGCAATAAAGAGCAATAAACATGCCAGAGTAATTAATGTCTTAACAACTTATTACAATCCTCAGATAATTAATCACAAAAGCTAAACATGCTGTCTCACCCTCCTAATGTGTTAATGCTCTAATTATTATGCCTCAATTAAGGGGAAGTCAGCGCTCCTTGCTTAGAAGTGCATGTTTAATAAGGGTGCTTGAATGCAGGCAAGTTGAAGTGGGAAGGGAGGGGGTGACGGGGGTTAGGGAAGAGGACACCATTTTTAATGAGGTTTCACGGGTGGCTCGAGGCAAGGAATTGACAGCCCCTGTCTGGGATCTCACACATGGCTGCACGTGGAACTGGGGGCCATTTGCGGTGGCTCTGTTTTCTGCTTTCCACTGGGCTATTTATAGGAGAAGCAGCCTGTGGGCCACAGAGAAGGCAAGGACTGGAGATGAGCAGTTACACTGTGGATCCGGCCAGCGCTAGGCCAGACACCAACAGGAGTAGGTGGTCTCCTCTATCCAGCCCACTTCTTGCTGTATTTCCAGACACACGAGCACTTGCCACCACTCCTGTCCTAGGTGAAGCATCCCCATTGCCCAAGCATTTCCAGCACAGTCCTGTTTCCATGATGCACTTTGCCTCCGATCAAGCTAGCTCCGGGACATGCCATGGAGAGGATAAAAACAGGGCCCCAGAACCCACGAAATTACTCTTGGGATGTGACAGAGCAGCTCATCTGATTTCAGCCATTGCTTGGTGGTTTTCCACAACTCCTCGTTGTATGAGGGAACAGAAAGCCGTATCTCAAAGAGCACACTGTTAAAACAAGCATGTTTTATAAGTGGGGAAACTGAAGGCCAAAGAGAGATATCCTGCGGGGGATTTTGTGGTGGCTAATACCACTGAATCTGCCTTTCTGGTGCCTGGCTCTCAACCTTGATGGATGTTGGGAAACCTCTTGGTTCTTGGTGGTGAGGAGCTTGAGTAGACATATAAGGATGACGTAGGACCTAAACCCCTCACTGTGCAATAGCAGAAGGTCCCTGCTCTGCACCCATACGATCCTCGCTCTTGGGAAAGACTTTTCGTACAAAGTATAGTCAAGGCAAAGATGGCATCACCTCCATCCCACCCTGCAGAAGTGGTGCCCCTACAGAGCAAAGGGCTCAACACATAGGACTCTTGAGAGGTGGCACAGCTCTGCAAGGAAGCATGCATGGGAAGCTGGGACCAGGATGGCCAGGCTCCAGATCTTGGTACCATACAAGAAGGTGCGACAGAAGAATGGCCGGATTCCAAGTCTCCCAAACAACGCCTATAATTTGTTCTTTTTCCAGTAAAAAGCTTCTGAAACAACTCTGCCATTCAAGTGGGTCTTCAAACACATGAAAGCTCTCCCTGAACCAGCCTGGCTTCTGTTCCACCCAAGCTTTTTTAAATTTCTCAGACAAATGAATCACCAGAAGCATTTCCAGCCTAGGTTTGACTGGAAAACGATTGCATTTCCTCAAGAAATAACACACTGTGTAGGCTCGGATGGTTCCCTCTGAGGAATAAGGGAGAGGGAATAAGAAACGAAACAAAACAAAGCAACCTGGAGGGGACATGAATTTTAAAACCCATGAACAGTTTTGGTTTTCAAACAACCAAAATGAAGAAATATTTCACACAGTCGCTTCCACAAAAATAATTCTGTCACTTCGATTCTCTGGTGATGTCTCCTGTAAAACCAACTAAAGCTCTCCACCTCTGCCCACCTCACCTACAGGACCTCTGAGACAGCAGCCTGCTGGCAGTTTCACTGGACAGAAGTTTGACCTACTCCAAAGCATCAAGTCAGTTGAATATCTGGTGCCAGAAGTTTTGGAGAAGTTGACTGGCTTACGTTAGTATGCTGTGGGGTTCGAAAAAGACATTTACCCAGAAGAGCACAGTAACACACAGCTCCTGCGCTACGGTATTTTCCCTGGGACGCTCTGGTCCCTGTTTAGCCTGTACCAACCACCAACCTGAGACAAGGCATCAAACCTGAGCCTTCCTCCCAGTACAGTTGACCCACATCCCCAGTAACCCTCACTCTGCCCAGCCTGAGCATGCTCCCGTTGGAGCACACAAAACAGAGAAGGGAATCACCGTGCCCCTTTGCACCTTTTCCAGCTGAACTCAGGATCAACTTCTTGGAGCAAGTCACTGCCCCAACAGCCCGAGGTCTACTCCCAGACACGCTCACATAAAACACCTGCGGCCAGCAACCACGTGTGGGCATGTTCCCAGAGCCCTCGAGCAGGGCTTGAGTGTTGAGGGCAGCCTCTGGAAGCCAGCAGATAACCGTTAACATGAATAGATACAAGATGTAATGACCATCAGACAGAACGGCATCCCTGCTTCCCAGAAAATGACAGTGGCCCCAGGTGGATTAAAGTCTGAACCACGAAGCCAGTGCCACTGGAGCCCAGATGCCCCCAACCTCAAGCTCACAGCCCCCTCCAACGAGAGCTTTCTGAGCTCAGCTCACCCCCTCCCTTCGCCTGCTGCCTTTAAGACAACATGCAGCACAACAGCTGCAAAACCCAATCTGGTCCAAATTTTGTTACAACCCTGCTGGTTTTTGTCCTTGTTTACCAGCATTAACTTTAATGGCTTTCCCTACATTAACTTTGTCCTGAACCGGTCGGAGGAAAATTCCTGCTCATTTGCCTTCTGGAAAACAGCCTGAGTAATTTTCCCTTGTCACATAATGGCTCGCCTGGGCTCCTTGGGAATGACAGCCGCACTGTGTACTTTTTCGAGGGCAATAAAATTCCCAGGGCGGGGGGGAGGAGGATTTACATATTGCCGAATACACTGTCCGTTCTTTGTTCAGTTTGGGTCTTGGCTTGCGCTGCTCCAGCAGGTGGAAATTTCTTCCTCCTGTTCAGCATGGAAGGGAACCACTGAGTTCGCACTAAGGAAACATAATGCTTCCAGGCAAAGTGGCAGCCTCCCCAAAGCTGGGCAGCTTTGGCCTGGGTTTGTCACTGGCCATCTGAGTCTCATTTTCCCCTGAAATCATTAAAAATGCCTATAAAATGCGTCCTGAAAGAGGTAATGGTTCTAGAACATGCACGGAGAATGTTTCAGAGAGGCGGGGAGCAGGAAGAGCGGACGCTTTGTCCTCCACACCAGCCCCCTGCTCTGCGATACCTAACTCTGCCCACGCTGTCCGAGCCGGGTATCGCCCCACAGGCAGTGCCCCCGTTTGTGCTGTGCCATGCGTCCCACACACCTGCATTCACGGCGGGGGGCAGAGCTGAGGATGATGCGATGCCTGAGCCACTCTTTTCTCTCCTGTCCGCTCTCCCTGTTCTCATCTCCAGCTCTTTCCGGCCACCATCCCGGCTTCCCGAAGGAGACATCATAGCTCCACCCAGGCTTGGCTCCGCAGGAGAGAAGGAGATTGTTCTTCCCTTTGCTCACCTGATGCTGTGAGCTGTGGTCCCTCTCCTTTCTCCAGCTCACAGAAAGGAGCGATGGCTCAGGCCACGGGAAGGAAGAGAAACACTCAGGACTCCTTCAGCGCCTTTCTCTCCCCGTTAAAAAACTCAGGGCAACAGCTCTTTCCACCAAAGAAATGCAAGGGTTCGATTCAGGCACGTTTCCAAAGTTTTCTGTCTCTGACAGCATAAAAAAAGGAATATGGTTACACCAAGGGAAGTTATTTGATGTATCACATGATGCCCATACTTTAAAAGTACAGATGTTCCCTCCATGCTCCAAGGGGCAATTTGGAAGACAGAGGGCTCAAAGAATCCCTCTATATCCAACCACAAGCACCTGGGCTGCTGTAGAGAGAGTGTTGCCATGGAAAGATGAGGGAGGCAGCAGTTAGATGGTTGGAGTATTCCTACCAATTAACGTGAAGAATTTTGACTGCTCTGCTGTGTTTTCTGCAAGAGCTTAGCAACCACCTCGAAAGTGTTACTCACACATCTCAGACGGGTTTGGCAGGGTCACATGCCTAGTAAGATCCGGGAGCAAGGAGAGACAGCTCTTCAGACAAGACCCCTTGAGCCTGGGCACACGGCATGTATGCGGCTTGGACACGCCAACTCCAGCTCCAGGAGGCTCATACCAGGTGCAGGCAGTCATCGTATCACACAGGACCCCAGAGCGAGGGAGGAGGTGACATGCTGGGGGTAAGAGCCACAGCTGCAGGGAGGAGAAGACCTGAAAAAGGAACTAGATATCCTGCCTTCGCAGGGCAAACCAGGGCGGCTTGTCCTTGCTCAGTTCAGAGGTCCTGGCTGGAGAATCCCCATCATCATCATCAATCCCTTCTACAAGCAAACTTGTCAGCTTGCTGCATGGACTCGCTTCAGATGTATTGTTTCCACAAAGACTCCTGCTACTCTGCCCTAATAAAAAAGAAGAAACAAGACCCCCAGGATACCTTGCAACATCTCTCTACCAGCCACTACAGAGCGACCTGGAGTCAGAGGCCACAGCATCCGACCTTCTTCCACCCCCAAAGCAAAGCAAAGGCAGTGCCAGTCTAGCCTCTCCCACAAAAGGGGCACCACAAACTGACAAAGAACAGCTTCTGCCCATTCATTAAGTTGTTGGCATTAATTGATTTCTCTCCAACCAAGCCATAAAACCCAAAGCTGCATGCAAGCAGCATCCTAAAATATCCTTGTAAATCTCAGCCACCACATTCATTAATTACAACCCAGTGATAGTTCAGGCCATTAGTTCTGGATGGTAACTTCATTTATTCCCACGTTAATGCTTGATGTCAGTGGTTATCTCATTACCACTCTATTACTTACCTACTTAATCCATCACTGCAGCCCAGGCCAGGAGGGAGGAGCAGAGTTTGCCCTGCCTCTGTGGGAAGACAATGCATCAAGTGTAGAGCACCCAGGAATCACAAACAAAACACTTCTCTAATTTGCAGCTGAAGTTATATCTGTTAAGAGGAGGAAATGACACAGATGAGTGTTGTTAGGAACACAAACACCTTCCGACATTGAAAACTTGTGGATATTGAGGATTATGTTTCCTATTAAATCAGAACCAAAAGCTTTGGCAAGAATGGGAACACATATTAGCAGTCACCCAAAAAAAAAAAAAATGACCTTAACTCTGCCCTCCTCCTCCTTGGACTCTCCTTCCTCCAAACTCCACGTTAGATTCAAACAGTTTCTGCCTTTTGCGTGCTAAACGCTTTGAAAATGCAGGTCAATGTATGGGCACTGGGAGCCGCTACCTGCTGAATGCTCCAGAAAACACGCAGGCAGCACCGCAGATACCACCAGCCCTGGGCGCTAATGAAAATAAACCTAAAGCCATGTAAAGATATAATAGTTGCTGGCATTTCAATACGCACCCAGCTGGAGTTCCTCCTGTTTGGTGAGCAGGCGCTTCCAAAAAATGTGCTTCATCGCACCTGCTGCACTCCTGCTCGTCTCAGGACTTACTCCGCTCCCTGATCCAGCCCCGTGGGCCTGACTGGAGTGTTTCAGCCCGGCGAGACCAGCAGCTTTCCACGTCTCCTTTCCTCCTTCTTCCCCCAAATAGTTGTGCTGGAGACGGCATTTCAGTCTTCCCCTGCTTGACTGAGAAAAAGGGAAGCCCTTTTTATGTTGACAGGCTGTGAAACCAAGATGTGAGCTGGGGAAAGGAAGGGTTCAAAGGAACATCTCCCTGGCAGTAAGGCAGGTTCTCTTAAGAACAAGCAAAGTACCTCCGCACTACCCAGATACCATGCCCACACAATACGGCAGGTGACTGGTTTTTACTGCTTCTAAGCGACGTTATATTGAAGGACTGAAATCCTCTAATGGGGAAGAAGCTGATGGCGCAAAAGCAAGGTAGAGAAAGAAGACACAGCCGCAGGACGATGTCAGGAGCGAAATATCAGTATTTTCCTCTGCGATCAGTAAACCCTGGCTAGCGTGCCCGTGCTGGCCAAAGTGGGCTCTAAATGGTGCTGTGACAGAACAACTGACAGGGGCGAGCCTGCAAGATGCCATAATCAGATGTAATTAAAATACCTTTGCAGCTCTGCTCTCCATCCCCTCAGTAATGAAATCCATTACAGGGTGTGGAAAGAAAATTGTTTAAAACGTCCCTGAAGCTGAGTTGTTGACACCAGCGTAGACAGATGGATTTTGATACACCCTTGATTAAAGAGCTTCCTGCAGAAGGGAAAGAGGGCAGGAAAGGAGCCAGAGGACCATCCTAGAAGAAATGGCTATTGCTCAGGGAAAGCAAGTGCTGCTGAAGGGAAAAGCTGCCTCGTCAACCATCCAGAGGCTAAAACAGCCTCATCCCCCTGGGAAGCAGGTTGCAACCCTCTGCTCCGTTGCCAGGCTCCTGCCCCTGAGCTCTCTGCTCCGAGTCAGGCCAGCAACACCACACACATCGCTGCTCCCAGCCTTCGATGAAAGGCTGCAGTGAAAGAAAGCCTCACCCAGCGCTCATCCAGTAGCAGAGCCTGCAATACTTCCATGGAGTGACACATCACGGGGGTATTCTCCAGGATGCAGTAGGGTATTGGCTTCAAGTGCAGTTTCCCCCATTCGTAGCATCTCTCTCTTCCTCAGTTCTCTCACACACAGATGCTCTTGGACTGATAAGGATTGAACTCCCTTGGCATAGAGGGACAAAAATAAAGTCTTCTTGCTGGCCATCTATTTATATCAAGCTGATAGGAACTCGTTATCTTTAAGATCTCCGGCACGAACAGCTGCAATCAGACATCAGGCTAGAAAGTTATTAGGGGTGGGCAAAAGGAGCCAAAAACACATTAACCCCATTTTCTCAGGAAAGAAAACGAAAGGCAAGAAGGAAGGGTGTTACAACTGGGTGTGGGCAGCTGACGCGTCCAACTCTTAGAGACCTCTGAAGAAGGGAACCCACGTAGGACAGAAGGTCAAACATAGCCCAGGAACCTGGAGCACAGCATGAAGCTACCCACTGTACCCAGAGCGGAGCTTAAATACATCGAGTGAGTACACGGGCTCTGCAGCCCAGGGTGCTGCAGGCAGAGGTGTGGGTCATGGAGCTGTACAACCTAGTGACCACTGCTTACCAGTCCTGTGTCTGTGTCATTCTGGTCTACGCTGGTGGCCAAGAGCTCTGCAGTTGCTGTTACCTGACAGAGAGGGCTTGCAGGCATGTCCCACAAGAAGATGGGCTTTCCCATCACATATTCCTCAGGCTTTGCATACAAAGATATTCGATAGAAGACTCCAGATCAGGAAGGAACTATAAATCAGAAAGTGTAAGATACTCAGCATCACCAGCTCCTGCAGTTGTAAAGCCTCTGATTTTGCACAACATTCGCCTCTCATCCCTGATCTACTTCAGATGGTTCAAACAAAGGCTTGAAATTTTTAATTCCCCCTGGACCCTCCCATGGCCTGAAAGAAACAGAGGCAAGCAGCAAGAATCCCACACCTAGCATCCACCTTTTCATTTTTCTGTGACTTGCCTGCGAGTGCCCCGTGCAAACCTGGCACTTGGGGACCCTCAGCTGCTTGCTTTTATATACGCACTTTGAGACCGAGCTTTTGGTCCCGGCTCTGCTCAGTGCAATACTCGGAGTCCTGGCTCACAGAGTAGCGCTGATCTTTGGATCTGCAAATAGCTGAGGGGCAGCTGAGCTCCCTCCTGAGTCATCAGAAACCCAGCTCTGTGCTAACAGCTGAGCGGCCCGGCCTGCTGCAGAGAGCGCCGCGTCTTTACCTTCCCTGCAGCGGTTTAGTCTGGCTGAGCATGATCACGTCTCCAACGAGAAAGCAGGTGTTTTAAAAATGCATTCACCCATGCATTTCGATTAACAATGTTTTTAAACACCATTTCACACCCAACCCAAGTGAAAATGCAATTGCGCCTCAGACGGAAAGGAGCGCCCCTCCACAGGGTATCACAGCCACTTGTAGCCCCCATTTTTGCAGCTGGGAAAGGACTGGCAGGGGGAAGAACCTTCATCTTAAGGCAAAGTCTCACATATTTTAAAACAGGGCAAGGAGGCCACATTTACTGCTTAGCAACTTTTCTCTCTCAAGAAGTCATCACCCCAAACTCACCGTGGCTATGTGTATATAGGCACCCACGCACAGAGACAAAGAGGCAGCTGGTCCTTGCCTTGGGTTTCCGATAGTCCATTCAGAAGCTGACATTTAAGCATTTTATTCCCCCTGTAAACAAAACATCACTTGAGCACTCCCAGAGAAGCAGCAGGACCAGAGCAAATTCCCAGAAAAAGCCTTGGCAGCGCTCCCTCCGCTCTGTGGCTCCGAGCAAGATGGACTAACAGAGCATGACACATGGAGCAACAGAAGCTGAACCACGCACGTGTTACTGCAAGGAAAATTAACAATATTGGGGGGGAGAGGGGGAAGAAAGCACTTGCTAACAAATACTTATTAAAACACAGTCTTATCCTCATCTGACCCTAATTCCAATTAAAGAAAACTGGACATACTGGCATAGCTGCTGGGGCATTCAGGCGATATCGCTGACCATCCATCTATATGGATGGTCCAGGATGACCCACAATGACCCCCTCGCCTTTCCTCCAACAACTTTACATGCATCAGTTTAAGTCACCAGCATTTTTAAGGCCACTCAGCCCCACTCTCCAGGCTGCCAGAGTCCTCTGATGTAGTCATAGCATCTTCCAGCCACCCCAGACAGACTCCTCAACAGCTAGCTCACTGTGCATCTTGCTCGCTGTTGCCTGTCTTGGACACAAAAGGACACTCCAGTCACAAGTCCTGCAACCCCCAGAGAAGATCTCCTTCTACATATTTTTAACAAAGATCACCAAGGGATGCTCGTCCCATTGAAGCAAGCCCACCGAGCACGCTGGCACGCTCCATTAAGAGGAGAGATAAATCTGCTGGCCCCAGTAGGGTCTGGGGGCTTCAAAAGCCATCTAGCTTAGGACCCAAGTATGCCTGCCCTACCAGTAGCTACACCGCTACTTCACAAGGGCACGGGCAAGACCAGATTTTATTGTGCTTATGGACCATACGCAAAAGAAATCTTGGGAAAGCTAGACATGTGCTCAGCCGTTTGACAGACTCACGCTGACCACCCAGCAAGCAAAGGGCTTGGTGCAGCATCCCTATCAGTCACTGTCCATCAAGCCTAATCACATGGCATAATAACATCCCCTAAACGCATTTTACATTTAGAAGGGAATGAAAAACCAGGGGAAGAAAAAATGCTGCAATGGAAGGGGAGAGGGGAAGTTCAACCATTGCAAGAAACCCTAAAGACAAATGCGCATTTCACATTTTGAAAGCTGTAACGGAGTTGATTTTCTGTTCTTCAGCTCCAGTCACCTCTTTGCTAGTGAGATTTGGCATCAACCCAGGTCTCCTGAGGAAGCAGAGGCAACGATTTTCCAAAGGATTTGTCGCCCACACCTCCTCCTGCAACACTCCCTTGGGGATTTTCTAATGAGCAAGGCTCTCCTTTGAAAAAAATTCGCCTTTAAAAGGCTGGGCCATGGCCACGAGAAACCCAAGAGCAACATTTCTGCCTCAGACCTAGCTCCAAGCACAGTGTTTATCTACAAGCCCTCCACCTGTTTAAGGAGGATGTTTCCGTTATTGTTCAATTTGCAATGAGTTTAGCTCCACGTCCTTCATTGGATTATTTTTGTATTTAATGTCCTCCCCTCTCCTACTCTTCTTTTTATAGACTGGTAATCCAAGTCCCTCGGTAAGGCTGAGTAATCTTGATCAGATTTTAATCAAAGTAAGCCAGATCCTCAGCTGCCAGTAGTGATGCATCTGCCTTTAAATATTTGAACGATGCTGCTTTACCCTGGCGAGGCTCTGGCCCCATCCTTTCAGAAAATTTAAATTCCTTCCTATGCATCAAGCTAAAACAACAAGACAGAACAAGCAACCTGCTGCGAAGGGGTTTTAGTTTATAAAACCAATACCCAGGATTTCAGAACTAAATGAAAATCTGAGATAATCCCTCCCCAAATCCAGCCTGGGAAAAGTACTCTGGACAGATCGGTGTCAAGTTACTTCTTGAAACACACTTTCTCCTCTTGTGAAAGCTACCATCAAGTTGGAGTCAAAGGGAAGTTACCCACAATGCCTCACTCCCCGGCATGAGACAGAGAATTCACATTTTCCACCCGTATAGCAAAACGTGTATTTTACACACGCAGGCTTCTTCGGGATGAACCTCCTTCTGCTTTGTTCAGCATTGACCCTGGTGTCACTGCCAAACCCCAGCATCCAAAATCAGCATATTCGTTGGAAAATAATGAGATTTCTGGAATACAAAATGTTGGCTCCATTTTCCTTACCTTTAAAGATGACATCTCCCGGCTTCCCTCCGCAGATCAGAAAGATTAAAAAAAGCACTTAGATGAAAGAGAGTCTCATCTAATCGCCTGACTCCAGGAGACAAGTCTGAGGAGGAGATGGGGGCTGTCCCACAGAACTTGTCAGTATTTGGACTGCAAACAGCATCCAAGTGAAGCCAGAAATAGATGATTGCCTGCAAGGCTCCGGTAAAGGCGAGACAAGCCAGTTGCACTGATTTACTTCCACATTTGGGGGTAAACTCCTGAGAAACACCAGGGATTTTGCAGGTTCTTTTTGGTCGTTTCCACTGAGACAGAGGCTAAATCAAAGGCAGCGTGTCTTGTACTCACACAAGCATAACCCGAGCAGTTACACCAGTGCATCGCAGTAAATCTGCATTTCCACTCTTACTGCTAGGAAGTCATAAGGTCTTCAGGTTTTGTCAGAACCACACTCTAGTTTAGGTCTAGTCCTGAACAGGAGGAGGAGGAGGAGGAGAGCAACTTGAGGACCTCCATCCCTCCTTCCCTCAGGAGGCTGAGGTTTCCTGCTCACCCTTTCCAGCTGTTGGCTGGACCTGCCTTTTCCCTTCTACCTCCAGCTGGCTTAGCTAATGAGCCAACGAGCAGGCAGGCTGGGATCACATCCTCTCCTGCTGACGACTGTTATTGCCATCCTGCTCCACAACTAGATGTCTTGGTTTTGCTCTTCACACCCCAAAGGCAAGGTGTATCAAAGCCGGAAGAAATATAATCACCCCCTTGCAAGAGCCCAAGGCATAGCCCATCCCCTGAACTGCACTTGGATCTGTACCAAGTCCTTCACACAAGTCCAGTAAAACCAGTGACCCATTCAACTGAGCAAATACCACAGGATTAGATGCTGCCCTGCAGGGACAAAGCCATGGGACAGTGTCACTAAGATGTTATTACTCATTAAGGGGACCAAAGAGGGGCTGGGCATAAAAAACATGAGTCAGGTGATGGCTGTAAGGAGAAATTACAAAAAGGCAAAGAGCTAGGGATGAGGAAAGAGCGAGGAATTTGTTTCTTTCCCCATAGCTCCTTCACAGCTCTATGAGCAGAAGAGTGTTCCCGTGGACACAACCCCACCAATTTCTTCCCCTGTGGAAGGAACACTAAACAGGCAGCAAAGCCCCAGTGTCATACCCAGGGACTGACCCCAAGCCCTGCAGGGGGTTTAAAGTCAAGTCCCTGGTGGCTCCTCCAGTCTCTAGACTCGCCAGACAAGCAACCCACATGGGGTCGATCCTGCTGCAAGAAGGCATTTGGTAAAGCTACAGCAAATCAGCTAAGGTGGGACTCAACACAGGTTGCATATTAATAGGCATCGCACACATATCGACCTGTAAACAGTCTCATGAAGGAGCGCATACGGAGAGCGTCTGCAGAGGGGTTAATGAGCTTCAGTTCCTGCAAGCAGACTGCATCTTTTGTCCTTTCATATTAGCTCACCCAAGCATCCCTGATTCAAGACGCAGGTTCCTGCAACAGATGGTCTTATTGGTGTCTGTGTATAGTGACAAGGAGACAACAACAGGTGGCCTAGACAGTAACTGAAACACTTCACCCCACTTGCCCCAGAACAGGTTCAAGATCATGCCAAGGGCAACCAGGATCAAAGCAGAAAAAGATGTCATGCATAAGTGGTCCAAATTATCCTCACATGCCACTGTTAAGATCTCAGCTGGAACACGTTGTCCAGTTTGGGATGCTCCAAGACGGTACGAACAATTGGAGACAGTCCAAAGGAGACAGACTACAGTGACTGGAAATCTATAGGAGATGGCTGGCAAGGAGAGATGGAAAGCATTTGTAGTGCTCAGTCTAGAGAGGATGGAGACATGGTTACAGTCTTCAGACAAGCAAAAAGGAAAGGGGGGGGGGGGAGGGACACCACATTTCCACAGGTGGGGAAAGGACAAGAAATCTTAATTTTAAAAAAGGAACCTTTCAGTCAAACATTAAGAAAAACTTTCCAAGTGTACGGACAGCAAAAGCACTAGACAGTTGTCAGATCTCCATTGCTTTCTTCAAAACATCCACAGTTAAATTAAACCCTTTGGACTAAGCTACAGAAAACCCTATAACTCAACTCAGCCACGAGGCAGTCAAGAGAGTTACGAGCTCATTCTGCACTGTGACATGGGGAACGGATAGTCCAACACCCGTGCAAAAGAAATTAATTTCCAGCTCATCATAAAAAACGCCAAAAAACCAAAAAGCCACACAGCAGCTGCTGCTTAGAGGGACCTTTAAAAACCCATCCAGGGTGAAAAGGGTTTCCCTCCCAGCAGGGAGGGAGCGGGTGTGTGCTTCGAGGACTGGCAGGAGCCGGGGGAATAGAGAGGAAAAAGCCACCGCAAAGCTGGGCCCGCTAGGGTTGTCGCAAACAGATCGAGAAGAGCAGAGCAGCAACACCCACCTGTCAAAGCAAAGACCTGAAGAAGTCAAGAGGATGCTCCAAGAGCATTCAAAGCCGCGCTCTGTTAAGTGACTCACTCACCACACGCGGCTCAGCTGTGCTATTGGCAAGAGGGGCCTCGCGCGGTCTCCTCCAGCACGTGCAAGCCATGTTTTAGTGGGTGGCGCTATCAATTCACCTGTGCTGAGACAGTCCCGTCTCCAGGTCAGGACATTTCCACGCTGTAACTCAGGACTGAGCCCCCAAGCTGACTGAAGCACTTCATGGGTGCCAACGCAAGGCAGGACCACGCAGTTGGGTACTCTCAGCAGCCAAAGGAGAAGGAGTTTTGGGATGTCCATGTTTTTATCATAGAATCGCAGAATGGTTTGGGTTGGAAGGGACCTTAAAGATCATCTCGTTCCACCCCCCTGCCCTGGGCAGGGACACCTCCCACCAGACCAGGTTGCTCCAAGCCCCATCCAGCCTGGCCTTGAACACCTCCAGGGATGGGGCAGCCACAGCTTCTCTGGGCAACCTGTTCCAGTGTCTCACCACCCTCACAGGAAAGAATTTCTTCCTGATATCCAATCTAAACCTCCCCTCTTTGAGTTTGAAGCCATTACCTCTTGTCCTATCAACGTACTATCGTATTTTTGTTTGTGTCCAACCAAATAAAACAATACATATATTTATACATATCCAATCAAGTTAAATAGATATTTTTCTATATCCAACCAAATAAATCACGAGTACAGAAACTCTTCAAGCCTGAGGCAAACCCGGGTGCCCCCAGACGCTCCAGAACTTTACTTTCCTTGGAACATTGGCAGGAGCCCAGGATTTCGCACCATCCTCCTTGCATTTTTGGCCTGGCTGCCTGCTGACCTCTTGCGTGAGTAAAAAATAGAGCCATTTTCTTGGCTTCCTCATCATGGGCCTGCCCTATTCCAGATACATTGGCTGGGGCTAATTCCTGCATCATACCTTCAAATTTGTCCAAGCCAAAACTTCTTGTGCTCCGTGGCCCAAGCCTCCGTGGATTTGAGTTCTTCGTATTTTTTTTTTTTTTTGGCTGGATCTAGAGCTCGGGGAGCTGAGGGATGCTCGCAGAAACCAAACTCTGCCTATTTGCCTCGGTACTCATTGGAGAACACAGCGTGATAGAGGCCCATGATAAAGCCTAACCGATGGAGGGTCCCCTAGTGACGCAGACGAGGTTTGCTGCAGGTTTCACTCCAGATCTAGCCATTCGTGCGTGCCAGACCTAAATTTTAAGC
This sequence comes from Alca torda, assembly GCA_008658365.1. Taxonomy (NCBI): domain Eukaryota; kingdom Metazoa; phylum Chordata; class Aves; order Charadriiformes; family Alcidae; genus Alca; species Alca torda. The sequence continues at coordinate 1,455,935 of CM018087.1, forward strand.
CCAGAAATATCCCTCCTGAGTTTCTCCTCCCGCATTGACTTGTGTTTGTGTGAGGCTTGGCGCAGACCACCACACTCACTGCATTTGCAAGACTGAGCGCCGTCAAAGCCAGCTCACCTGAGAAGAAACTTCCTGACGTCTTCCACCACTTCTTTCCCTGTTTGCATCACAGAGAGACTGCAAGGCGCGTCTGCACTGAACTATTATCCTCTGCACTGTCTCCCGCTTTGTTTAAAGAGAGTATGAGGAGATTTGTGGGCCTGGTGATGAATTATAGGGAGGAAGACAAACATATTTTACTGTTCTGGGCAAGGAGTGCTGGAATCCCGTGGACATCTGGAGGAATTATTTGCAGAAAATTAACATTGTTTGTCATTTGCATGACGAACTTCTGGATCTCAAATGAATGATGGGAAGAAACTGGTGGGAGATGTTCATTATCCCTGATGGAGTGAAGCCCCTTGACATGATGCTAAGGTCGCCATGATCTATGGACCTGCTGACTGACAACTCCGAGTGCTCTGGAATTGAACAACAATATAACTGGGGGCGTAAGCGATCTGCCACATTAAATGCCGAGGCGTTAATAATTGTTGCTTGCCTCTGATTGCCAGAGTTTCGGATGCACTTGTTCTGGCTGTTTCACAGGGCATGCACGTTAACTCCTTCCTGACTCATTTTAGAGGACATAAAATTCAGTCAGAGGCACCTGCAGGTATCCGGGCAGCCTCACGGATTAAAATTTCCAGGCTTTCTTGTTTATCTCTTCACGTGGCTTTCAGGAACGTGCTCTCAGCAGCTCCCTGACACAGATTCCCCACCTCTGCCTCTGTAGCAGTTACAAATCCCAGGCGGCAGCAGACGACGTGCCTTCACCAGCCCTGCAAGGGAGACACTCAAATTCACAGCATGGCAGAGAAGCCCTCAAAGTTTTCCCGGTACCACAGTGCAGCAGACCTCGTTCCTCTGTATGTTAATGTTTGCCGCTTGGGACCTAACTTCAGGTTTTTTCCTTGCGGCTTTAACATGCACCGATGCCAGGGAGCAGCTTTTCTCAAGAGCTGGGAGCACCGCTAGATGCAAGGCAGTGTGACGAGCACCCAGAAGAATTGTGTCTGAGAAGCATCGTCTCACTTAGGACATGGTTCTTGGTCTCTCAGTATCTCAGTTTCTTCCTTTGAAAAGCTGAAATGTGGTTCGATCTGCTTCTGAATTGTTGCTCCTAAGTCCCCTGACTCGGCACCTTCTGCTTCCCGAGGAAAGAGGCACATTTGGGGTGCAGAAGGGATGTGAGATCTCTCCAGAGAAGCAGTGCGGGTGCATCAGCCCTAGCAGCCTTATTAGAGAGGGAGGCGAGAAAAGCAGAGGGCACCTGGGCCCAGATCAAATTCACTCACAGAAGCACTGCCTCAAGTGCTTTTGTAAACTCCTCCGAATTCATTTCCCAGTGCTATCACCCCCCTACCTCTAAGCAGAGAGAGCAGCGCTCCCCTTCCACGCAGGGCTGCTGGGAAGACAAATTCACAAGCATTCCTTAGACAGGAAAGCAGGAGGGAAAGATGGTAATCAACACCCCAAATGTTGGCTCAGGCCAGCACCAGGAGCACCCCAGCATCACCACACGACGAGGAAAGCAAGGGAAGTCCTCCGCTGTGGACCGCAGCCTCCCCAGGAGCGTGAGGGGGCAGGGATCTGAGGAGAGATAATTACACTGACAATATTCTCTGTGCAAAGGTACTGCAAAAAAAATGCTGACACTTTTTCTTATATCAAACAAAGCGCCACGCTGATTAACGTGGGCAGGAGGATTCAGCCCTCGCCTTTCCGAAACATCTCCAGGCCATGACGTTATGAACAAGTGGATGGGGAGATGCGATTTAATTTCATCTGGGAGACGGGGGACGAGAGCACCCTGTAGATTTGGGGCAGGCATGGCAGAGCCAGCACTGTACCCACCAGTGCTCTCTGAACAACTGCAGCCCGGGGGATGGCTCCACTCCAAGCTCTGTCTCCCCTTCCTGGGACCAGAGCTGAGACAGGGAAGAAAAATGAGCATCTGGAAGTCCATATGAATAAGCTAATGCCGCAGGGCTGTCAGTCATGTGCTAATACCCTTAGCTAAAGAAACATATTGATCCTGATTGCCTGGAATTGCACTTGAAAAGGGCTGGGTGACATTTCCAAGGAGACACGAGCTACTTTCAAGTCAATTAGCGGTATCGGAGGATTCATGCCGAGGGGACACACTCACCTCCGAGGAATGCCAGGAGAGAATGAGAATTGAATTAAGCCTTTTCATACACCAAGAAACAAATCCTTTAATGGCCCATAACAGCTGACAGGACACCCAGGGTCGCCAAAAGCATGCTGGCAGCAGCTAGGTGAAAAAGTTTCCCCGTGATGAAGCTGGGGACTGCAGAGCAGCCGAATCCTTGCTAAGGGCGCAGGAGGGCATGCAGAGCTGCACGGGAAAATCCTCTGGATAAGGGAGCAGAGGGAAGCAAAGTTGAAGTTCCAGGTCAACAACACATGTAAAGCTCTTCACCCCTCTCCAGGTCCCTGACCTGCCCTGGGGCTCAGCAGGGACGCCACAGCCAGCAGCATCTCACGTACGCCTGAGCAGCACGCAACCCTTGCAGAACAGGCATTTAGATGAGGTCTTTTGCCTGCTGCCTTCCCCAGTAAAATTCCTTCCTCGTGTGGATCCCAAAGACTCCTTCAGAGACTAGGATCCCAGGCAGGTTTGAAACCAGCAGAGAAATCCGAAGGCAGAGAAATTAGGGTAACTCTGCAATCCCTCCAATTTTTCTTTTTGCAGGTGCTCTGACCCATATTTAGCTTCCATGGTTCCTTTTACGTTCCCATAAACCTGAGGCTTGTACCTGAATTCGAGGCTTTCTGGACAGCTTTACAGAGTTGATTTCCTGCTCTCCCGTAGCACCTGCAGTCATTCTGTCTCACAAGTCAAGGAGCACAGCCCTTCGATCCCTGTGCAGGAGGGCGAGGAGCTCCAACTAAAAGCCTTTCAATCCATTCTGCAAGGTGAAAAGGACCCCACCAGCTACCGAGTGACCAAGAAGCCTCAGACCTGTACAGGTCCCAGGAGCGTTTGAATCTTCACGGGTATGGCATAGGAGAAAAAAAAAGAAAAAAGGAAGGAGAAGCCAGCCCACCTGTTTTCTCCAATCTCAGTCCCACAATGAGCTCTGCAAACTCCCAGGCACTGTGGATTTCCTTGTGATAACATCTCTCAGTCATGAGTCCAGAGCTACCTTCAACATACTGGTGCCATTCAGAGGCCTCAGAAATGCCAGCGTGTTGTTCCGAGTGTTGCACCAGCCCAGGGAAACCTGTCCGTTGTCCCTACCTTCAAAAGTCAAGCAGTTCAGCCTAAGCCTAAGAGTCAAATCATGTCCTCAGCCCCTTCCTCATATGCTCACCTACAGCAGGGACGCTGCAGCAAGAGATCTAATGGGGCTAATCCTTCCGGCAGGAAACCGCCGCTGCCGCAGCACAAGTTTTACTGGGCACGTAATCACAAGATTTGCTGCCCATCCGTGCAACAACGCAGGTTTTCCTAGTTTGGCACAAACCAAGGCCCTCTTGGTGCTCTCCTGGCTTTCCCCACTCCCCTCTTCTCCCCACTTCTACAGCCCTGAACTGAGGAAGAGACAGCCAGCTCCAGTCCCACGGGAAATCAAATGGAAGTCGTTACTTTCAACTCAGCTGAGCCCCTGTTTATAAACCTGCAGGATTCAAGCAGAATAAATGAATCTCCTAATAGCCCCTGCAGGCTGGAGCAGAGCTGGGAAATGGATTCTCCCATACGTTCACCGTGGAGTGTCCCTCCGAGTTTTTAATCAAGCATTTTCTCATTGGAGATTCTTGCATGGCCAGTGATTTTCCAGAGCGGAAAATGACATACGTCCAACAAGTCCTGCAGAGACAAAGCTCCCATTCTTTTGGTGACAGAGACTACACACACCTCGGGCCACAAATGGCTACCCAAAGCACAGCCAAAAAGCTTAAGAAACACGTTAGAACAACACAGTGCAGGCTGTCAGGCTCATTTTGCAAGGGCTGGTAGGAGGCTGGGTCTCCATTAAAGCCAGCGGGGCTCAAAATAGCCTTTTGTGGTATTTCCAGCCTGTATCATAAAGGATGGGTCATTTTACTGAAAGCACCTGAGAAACACAAACGTCTGAGGCTCAGCTTCAAAGCGACCCTTGTTTCAACACCCGCATATTTTCCTGCGTGGATGGAATATGGTTAAAAGTGACCCATGACTACCATTTAATACTAAAGTAGTCAACCAGACCATATTGATGCAGACGGAGGCTAAGCTTACACGTAGAGAGCAGATGCACAGAAGTGACTTTGCCAAGGCTATACAGCAACTCCAAAGCACAACAGACCCCCAGGCCTTCCAAACTCACCCTTTCCCAAACCGTTGCTCATTTCTTTCTGCTTGCCATGAAAAGCCAACTGAAGCTATACAGTATGGCTGCACGGACACGCTCAGCAACCAGCCCTCTAGTGAGAAGCACAACCGAGAGAGAGAATCCAGTCCCTTTGTGAGATGGGAAGAAAGAGGAGGGGAACAGCAGGGTGCTCCTGACAAGATGGGAAGAAGCAAAAGGGGTTTTATTTTTTGCCTTTACTGTGAAGAGATGTCTGCATTTCCCTTATTAACAGTAAGGCTCTGCCCTAGCTAGAGAACAGCAGGAGAGGCTAAAAAATGGTGTCTTTTCAAAGTTCCATTTCTCTATAAATATCAAGCATGAGCTGTTGGCCCACGAGAGCAGCCCATGATGTTTCTGGGGCTCTCCCACTTAGCCATGCAGGAAGCCAAACCAGTTGACTTAATGACCATTTCTGGGTTTCAAACAAAAAACCATCATCCCCCTAACCACCAGCAGCCAGGAAAGACCCAGGAGGGTACTAAGCCAGGGTAAAACATGGGACAAAGTCAGCTTTGATTGTGCCAGGGTCTGTGGGGGCAGAGGGAAGGGTTCAGCTCATGTCCAGGCCTGAGGGACCATCAAATAATCTGTATGGAAATGCCACTATGTGTGCTGGTATATTTTATCTCTCATTAATAAAAAGAGAAGTAGTTCCCTCTGCTACACATGTGCAGGAGGGGCTGACCCAACTGCCCTTATCTCCAGAAGGGAGTCTGCCACGATGCCTAGAGGGTCATGGATGCTCTAGGAAGGGCGTGGGGACAGACAGAGGCACCAGAGGTGGTGCTTAATTGGCCAGGTGATAAGCTGCTGAGCTAATGGGGGTCTCTGCTGGGTGGGTGGAAGGGAAGCAAGCAGGTGCCTGGGAAAGCTGGAGGGATGGGACAGGGGGAGGACATGCATCGAGTTTTAAAGCCGTTTGCTCTGGCCCTGGTTGCCATTACGAATTTCTTCTATCCTTGGAAAGAAGATGCAAAAACTAACCTAGTCTGAAGTTGGAGGAGGACTCAGGTCGTTAACTTTTTTTTCACAGCCAGCTTCAAATCTCTTCAAACCCCATTTCACCCCAGCAACCCCCATTGCAATGGCCTCAGCGAATCCAACGACCCCGGGAGTCCCCATCCCCACGCTAGGAAAGCGCTTAAATACACACACCCCCCCCCGGGGAGAGATCTTCCCTCTACCTTCTCATATCTAGATCTGAGGGCTCAGCTGTGTCTTCTTACATATATATTTTTATGGAGGTAGGGGAATTAAGCTTTATTAAAATACGGGCTGTGATTCTCTCTGTCACATGCTCCCATGACACGGGAGTTCAACATGACATGTATCACCAGGAGGACTACCAGTAAAATTGCAAGAGCTAGCAACCAAAAGACCTAGGTTCAGGCCAGAGGCAAGGAAAAGACACAACATGACAAGGGGTTGAACATCTCGTATTGCTCTCACGTGTGTCCTCAGGCCAGGTGTGGAGCAGGGACAGTGAGGCAAGGCAGCAACGAAACAATGCCGATCGTGTTTTCCTTGCCCTGCGCCGTTCATGCGCTAAGGCTGTTACAGCTGCAGCCACGTGTTCCCCACACAGCTACACACAGAGAGGATTTTATTTTCTCTCTAAATCTAAATCTCTAATCCCCAAACCTATGTTTTTTATCAACAGGGTTTTTATTCATATATCCATAGGATATATGGATATATCCACAGGAAAGGAAACCACGTTCAACTTTCCCCACCCAAGAACTGGCTGCGCAACAGCCTGGGTGCCAATAAGACAGAGATAACGATACTGAAGTGGATAAAATCAATTGTTCTCTAAGAGCTTTCTGGGACCACTAGTTAATTCAGCTGCCAACAGATGAAGGTCTATATAAAGAGCTCTGATCACCTTCAGCACCCAAGATTAAAGAAGAGGAGCAGGTTTCGGTGCCCACCCCCTGCCTCCCTGCAAAGTGCAAACCTGTTCTTTCTCTGACTGCTCTCTGCTTTCGCAGAGCAGCAAGAGTTAAAAACAAATCCACACTCCTTCAGCAAAAGCAAAGACACTGCCAAGCGCATGAACACCAGGGAGAAGGCAAGCACAAGCTGACGTCTTGCAAGCTGCCCAGCTTTATTATATCTTGAAACAAAGACATCACATAGTGCAAATATTTTTCAAGACGTGCAAGGGATGCAGCACCTGTGACAAGCCCCTTCCGGATCCATCCTCCTCTTGGGAGCATCATTTGGGAGGTCATAGAATCATAGAATGGTTTGGGTTGGAAAGGACCTTAAAGATCACCCAGTTCCACCCCCCTGCCCCGGGCAGGGACACCTCCCACCAGACCAGGCTGCTCCAAGCCCCATCCAGCCTGGCCTTGAACCCCTCCAGGGACGGGGCATCAACAACTTCTCTGGGCAACCTGTTCCACTGTCTCACCAGCCTCATGGTGAAAAATTTCTTCCTGATATCTAGTCTAAATCTACCCTCTTCCAGTTTGAAGCCATTACCCCTCTTCCTATTGCTACGTGCCCTTGCAAACAGCCCCTCCCCATCCTTCCTGCAGGCCCCCTTTAGCTACCGGAAGGCCGCTATAAGGTCTCCCTGGAGCCTTCTCTTCTCCAGGCTGAACAACGCCAACTCTCTCAGCCTGACTTCATAGGAGAGGTGCTCCAGCTCCCTGATCATCTTTGTGGCCCTCCTCTGGGCCCTCTCCAACAGGTCAATGTCCTTCTCACGCTGAGGACTCCAAAGCTGGACAAGCAACTTTTTGCTTTGCCCATCCTCAGCCCACCAGCAGCCACATCCCAGCTTTCCCCAGAGATGCTGAAGTGGCCTCATTCTCACCCAAAGAACGGTGGACCCATCCTGCCCGTGCTGCACTCCAGTGGCCTCAGCAGAGCCAAACCCAGGCAGGGTCTTTCTAGAGAGTGCTCCCCTCCACACGGTGAACTGAAAAGGAAAAACGGATTTGGAAGCCCTAGAACAGATGGAAGCAAAGAGGGACCGTTCTCTAAAGACCTTCAATAACAGGGCATTCTCATGAAAACCACAGAGCATCATGAGGTCTCGGCAAACAGGAAAGCCAAAGACTGCAATTACCTTTTTTAACACCCTTGAAGATGCCACAGGACTAAGCAGTGCTCTGCTCAAATCTTGCCTTTCCAAAAGTGATGGCTTCCCAGTGTAGCTTTACACAGGGTCCTTGTAATCACATTCCCATCCTTACGTTTAAATCTCACTCAGGAGCTGAAGCCAGAAGTTAAGTGGTTTACACACTTCTGCTGAGATGAGTAGCATCATTTTCTCCTGGCTCCCCACGTGAATTACAGCCCCCTCTGGGCAGTGCAGAATTGCTTTTGAAGAGCAGCTAGAAACACTTCAGCACTTTCTGAACAGATAAAAGGAGAGCTGTCAAATCCAGTACATTCTGGGGAAGAGAGAGATTTTGTTTCCCAACGGCTGTTTACAGCGCTAGCACAGCCTGGCTGGAACAGCGTTAACCACCGTCGTGCTCCGGCAAAGTTACCATCACCACCCCACACCTGTATTTGCCATGGGAAGGAGCAGAACATCACTCCAACAGCCTCTGGTTAACAGGTGCATCCCAGCAAACCCACACACCCTCTGCTGCCCTCCAGGTTTTCCGAGGCTCCGACTCCCAGCGCACTCGCGTCAGAGCCAGCCCCTTTTTTGCAGGTGGTTGGAGGGCAGAGGCTGTGAAGGCTGTAAAGGGGAGCTCCAGGGGGAAGACACAGGCACGTCCCAGAACTTCTCTGGCATAGAGCAGTGGGATGGACTCCCGGTGTATTGCAACAGCACGGCACGGACCCAGAGCAGGGCACCGGTGTCAGTGTGACCCCAACAGGGATAGTAGCACCCCAAAACCAGCAACGAAACCATGGGACTGAGCAGGAGGATTTTACCCCATCCCCCTCCTCCTCTTGCTTATCCCAATCTCACAAAGCCTTCCAGCAACACACAGCTCAGGAACACCTTTCATTACTTTGTTTAAACGCTTTCAAACCCATTTAATCTTTAGCATCCACAGTATCCCGTAGCAATGAGTTCCACAGTTTGCCTACGCGCCACGGCAAGCAATTTCTCCTTTTGAAGCATCCACAAAGTCATTTCACTGCAGATGCAGGAGGAGATGAAAAAGCAGGAGGCAGTCTGGAGGAGAAGAAATAAAACCGTTGCAGCTTTAGGAAGAAGAACTGGCGAGGAAAGGTTAAATGAACTAGGCTCATTCAGCCTAGGAAAAAAAAAAAAAAAAGAGAGGAGACTAAGGCACGGAGGCATAACAGCCTTCCAGTAGCTAGCAGGTTATTAAGACAGCGGTCGGTTGTTCTCTGTGTTCAGAGTGGCAGAAGAAGAAGAAATAATTTAACTTGGAGCAAAGAAAGCTTAAGTTTAGACATAAAAAAAAAGCTTTCTCACTAGAACAGATACCGGGGAAGTTGCAGAATTTTTCACCGGAGACGTCTACGGAAAGGTTAAACAAACACCTGTGCAGAGGGGAAAGGTGTAATTGATCTCGCCTCAATGCCAGCGTACAGAGCAGATTATCCGCAGAGGCTCGTTCCAGCCCTCTGCTCTGTGATACCGACAACAAACTTTCAAAATGCTTTCTTCATGCATTTTTAATTGCATTTTAATTTTTTTTTCTCGTATAGCTTGAGACAAGTGTAAAAAAAGAATCCGTGTCTAATAAATCAGAAATTACATGTTTTCCATTTCTCCAATGTCATAAAAAGATGTAAAAGTTCCAAATCAGAACAGATATATGTTAAGCTATACAGTCTCGCCAATAAATATGTATGGGTGTCGCATCCCCTTCTGCTTTGCCAAAAATAGTACCAAATTATGCCAACCAATGAGAAACTATGTTTCATTAGGAAATGAACTTTAAAATACAAGATTAAAACGTGTTTTTTAAATCAAGATTTCCTGCTTGTTGATTTAAATCATGATTAAAATGAGTGATTTAAATCAACCATCCTGAACAAAACATGCATCTTTCTCAAGTCTTCAGGGTGGAGAAGCCAGTGGTACCCTGAAGATCAGTCAGGTAATTCTACTACTGCTCTGCTTTTTCTCCAGCTCAGCAGTCCTACCGCATCCATCTTCTCTGAAGACAAAGCAGTTCCCATATCCGAGCCTGACACCTTCAGTCCCTTTCATTATCCTTCTCTGGACCTTGTTCCTGCACAGTTCTCCTGCCCAAGAAGCATCATCAAGACATTTCAAGCTGACACAGAAACCGTTTCAAACAAACTTCCCTGTGACAATTATAATCAGATCCTCCCTGGATGCAAATAGTGTTTGTGAGCGTGGGCTCCAATCACGGCTCGTGAGTAATTACACCAGGATTTCAAAAGCCGTCCTCAAGAACAAGTGGAACGTGGAATCGACATGCCTTCTCGCGAAGCTGGAAGTACACAGACAAGACGGGAACTGTCTGCCAGCGAGACGTGGACCAAAGACCTTGTTACAAACGGAGATTGAACATTTCATCCCAGGCATGCACTGCACCTGCACCAGACCCCAGCCACTTCCAGTACGATCCTGAACATTTCAGCCAGGGGCAGCTGAGCATCTTGCCTAAGCCTTCTGTCTTCTTATTCTCCTCCCAGCAGGTGTCTTTTTTGCTTCTCACTGGACAGGGCAGCCTGACACTGATCAGAGTTGGTCTTAGACACAGATTGGAGTTGATCTAAGAGAACTTCAGCCTGTGTCTAAAGGAGCCATGAGGTTTATGGGCTGAAGTAGCTCTGGAAGCCCCACTGAGTGCCATAGCCACACCTCACTCGTTTGGGTGGCACACTGCCAAAGCCAGTCTCCAGCTTCAGGAACAGACACAACCAGGTACTTTCATCTGTAGGTCGGCCCCACCAAGCAAAAGGATGGTCATGGACAAACACAGCAAAAGAGCGCCACAAGGCATCACCTTCCTCAGCCACGGTCTAGAGCGTCAGGGTGCCACAAAAGGTGGTGGCTCCACTCTTTTGCAGACAGCTCTGGTCCAGGGGAAGGCCACGTCTCCAAAGTCATGTCACAGTCTTCCTGTAGAAGAAGCTCCCCTAGTGTTCTGAGGAGAGCTCCAGACTCCAGAGACCATTTGATTTTCAGAGTATTCTGCCATGATCACCAGTAGTGATAGAGGTGCAAAACACTGGTGTCTCAGCATGCCCTTGTCTATCAGAACCAGTTCATTTCCCTGGGGCCATGGACGCAGAAGGGACTGAGGTAGAAAGCAAGGTCCCAGCTTTCTCTTTCCTTTCCTCCAAATCAAAGATCAGCCTGTGGTTCCGAAGATTCTCCAAATGGCTTCCAACATTTTTATTTATTTACTTATTTATTTAACTGATCTGACATACAGAGGAACAGAAAGATAGGAAGGAAGCTGAACTTCAGTTATTGCAAAGCCAGAATGACTCTCCAATCAACATAAGTAGAGATCCAGCCTACCTGACCGACCTCCATGGGCCATGTGGAATATCCCAGTGCCAGAATCCGCCTTTCCATGTATAAGAAGTGGAGCAAGGTACCCTGAGCTGAACAAAGAAAATTTGCCAGTAGCAATGTATGAAATGAAGGCAACTTGGTCTGAGACAACAGATCTGGGAATCGCAAAGATCCGAATCCCAATTAGTCCATCCGGGAAGGAAACACCTCATGGCCATTTTAACCATCTTGGTGGTGGAAATTTTAGTGGAACAGGAGTAGAAGAAGGTCGTCAATGAGGATGGAGGTGGAAAGGAGAAAGAAAGGCAAATCCGAGAAATAACCAGAGCTCTAAGAGGGAGTGGACAACCCAAAATCAACTCGAAATTTTCTCAGTGCATACTGAGATTTCATCAGAAACAAAGCAATTCCAAATGACGTTTCAGCAGGAATCCACCAAAATAAAAATCTGGGATTTCACCACCACGACCAAAAATTGGAATTCTCTCTGGTTTGCTTTTAAGGGTCAAAAGTCAAAGAACTGTCAAGATTTTAGATGCTTTTTTCTTCTCTATTTCTTTATTTCTTCTTAGCCCTAGCATTAAATGAGACAGAATTAATGACACCCAGGCGGGATTCACCTGCCTTTCCCTTCCCACCTATTCTAACTTGCCAAGACTTCCTTATTTTTTAAACAAAATATAAGGAAAGGAAAAGCTAGCTTACGTTAAAAATTGCATTTGCAAAAAGTCAAGGAATCTTAGAGTACAAGTAGAGAACAGAAATGAAAGACAACAAAAACATTACTAAAAATAAGTTTTTAGTTTCCCATTACGAGAAGTCCCTCTCCCGTTTGGTACAATGGAACCCTGGGCATTTTTTTCTTTGAACCGATCGCTGTGTTGTTTCATTTGGGGTTGTTTACCAGTTTAATGTTTTCCCGCTGCATTAAGTTGGAGAGCACAACAGGGCACTGGGCAAGTCAGGCTCGGGATTTCCAGCTTTGGCTCAAAAGCCAAAATCCGTTGTTGATCTCTTGGGTAGAACAGCAGAGAGAGGCCAGAGTGAGCTTTAAAAACAGACTCAACACCTTCCACAGACTGAGCGGCATCTCTTCCCGTCTGTCATCCCGAGCAATTCTCCTTGCAGCACGAGAAGCGGGCCAACACCTCAGCACATTTTTGCAGATCCTCCTGTGATTTTGCAAACTCACCCCCACGACAAGAGAAAGCCGCACAGAGCCCCGGTCTAGTCCGCCTTTCCTGCTCTCAGCAAGCAAACCGACTGCCTGGCCCCGGTTTCTGTCATTAGAGACAGGAGTCGTTAAGAATTCATGCCCGCTGCCAACACTGCATTTTTTGGAGAGGTCCTGCACTCAGGCAGAACTAATGAGCAGGCAAAGCAAGAGAACGGCAGTTAAAGCAGAAAACACGCGCACAAATATAGCCAAAATGAGAATGCAGACTTATCTGCAGGTCTTCTCCCCTCCGAGGTACTTCGGCAGCATCGCATAATGAAGTGTTTACCCAGGGGAAAGAATGACTGTCATACCCGTTACAGGGATGGGGAGGCTGAGGTAGGAAGGATCTAACTGTACCCAGACGTACTGGAGGGCTGTGTTCGAACTGGGGCTGGATTTGAAAGGACTGATCCTGACATACCCGTTCAGCCGAGGAGACCGCAAGGTGAAGACGGCGCCATTGCCTGGGTGGCTCTGAGGGCTGCAAATTCTCAGCTGTAAAAATAGGCCAGATAATACCTGTCTGAAGGGGATTTACCCTGCCGTGCTTGCAAAATACTTTACAGCCATTGGACAAAGGATTTTATCAAACTACAGCCAGAGGCTGGACAAGATATTAACCTCCCTCTCTTCCAGCTACTGCAAAAAAAATCCTGCTGGTTTATGGGAGCGGAAGGCAGCGCTTCTTCCTGCATGTCTGTGCGTAACAGCCATCCTGTGGAGCATGTGCTTACCACTAATAAGAACCCTAACTGCAATGGAAGAGCAGAGAACTTAATCACATATAGAAACAGGACGTGCAGAGACAGGGTTCACGGCGGGACGGGCCCTTTGCACCCACAGAGCCGTTTCCATAACAAAGGATGCTCTTCAGTGTATACATTTCCATGTACAGCTTCACTGAATTGTGGCTGCCGGAGAATCGTAACTAAAGCATTTCCCACTCGTATCTGTTTACGTTGTAAGCCATAATGTCACAGCAGCATTTATTTCCTCTTCCCTTCCCTTTCTCTTCCCCTGCCTGCTTTTTCCCCAAGCATCCAATTTTTTAGGCCTATAACCCTGAAAATGATGAAAGTCTCCCATTGATTTCAATCGGCTTTTGTTTAAGGGCTTGATAGCAGAGAGAAAAATTGAATGATCACTCATTGAATGAGACAGATTTGGCCCAGTTCCTAAGCTGGTGTAAATCAGCAGGAGCCCATGGAGCTCAGAGGCTCCCTGCCCTCTGCTGATGACTTAGCCCACTTCTGTGCACACAAGGAATTTTAATGATGCTGCCCTGCGCTGACGGCACATGGACCCAGCGCGCAGCTTTTAACGCTGCTCAGCAGCTCCAACTCAGGGCTGTGCAGGCTCCCCCTCACTCACCTTCGGGACACCCCATGCCACGGGCTAGAAGCCTGCATTGAAGCTGCCACGGTCCTTCCCTGGGGCACAAGCCTTTCCCCTGCCGCGCAGTACCCCAGTCTGCTGGATCTTCACTTCAAGCAAAAGGTAGAGTGCCCTGCTAATCCCAGTATTCAAACCGGGATGCTCTGGGTATGTTACACCAATACTCTGCACTGTAGCACAGGAAGGGCGAGGAACAGGCACCTATTTATGTATTTGTTTTGCCTCCCTGCCTCTCCTTACTCACCAGAGGGGATCAGCCCACCTGGGATGAGAGGAGGCAGCCTGCACTGGCAGCAAGGTAAAAGGCATGAGGAGGCTTTGCAGCAGCACGTGCCTGAGGCAAGACAAGAGGCATACCAAGCACAAATCCTAAGCCACGCTGCTGCTGGAAATCCCCTGGAATTAGCTTCCCCTCGTGATGCAGGTATTCCTTCCCTCCATAGTTCACCTTTAGGCCTGCCCAGCCCAAGCGGGGTGCTGCTGAGGAGGGGACCAGGAGGGGATACGGTACACCACAGCACTGCCAGCTCAGGGCTAGCAGTAGATTTGGGGTCTGAATAGGAGCAAGGAGATGGCAGCCAGGGCCAAACCTCTGCCAAAATGTGTTTTTCCATGAGTTCTCACTCACCTGATTCAATACGTACTCCAAAAGCCAGTCTGGAGCAGCAAGAACCATTTGTCTACAGCCTCCAGCACTGACCAGCTGGACCCTTCTCCCCCCCCCCAGAGCAGATTGCTATAGTAGTCCAGGAAAGGAAGGGAAAAGCCAAAGCAAAGAAACGACCAAGCTAACAAGAGGAAAATCTCTGCTGGCTGGCATGTCTCTTGCTCACCTTGATTAGTTGAGCAGGATATAGACATAAAATTACAATTGCTTCCTCCGTTCCCCCTTGCCCCTCCTTTGTGTGGGGAAGATGTTAAAAACGTCAGGCTTGATTTACCCTGACACTCCGACTGACTCACGACAGCTATAAATCCTCCCCACCAAACGCAATCCTCTCTACCTGCTGCACGGCTGTGGATGGCAGGGGGAGGAGGTGGGGAGGTGCGGTCTCCTCCTCTCGCTGCGCACATCAAGCCCAGTAACTTCTTCTTTCCCCCACCTCAAAAGAGGAGACAGGCAGCTTTTGTTCAGGTTGCTCACGCTTTTGCGCAAGTGTGTTTTAAACAAGGCCATGCGGTATCTCTTTCGCTTTGCAGCTGTCTGTGTTCATTTTTATTGATGCAAGAACCTGAGTATGTGCTGGAGCACACACGTTCAGCTCAATCTGACCACTGCCAACTGCAGTACAGCTCAATTTCACTAGGGTGATTAGCTCCAAAAGGAGAAAGGAGAAAAAAAAAAAAAAATAAACGCCAACCTATCTTTGCGCAAACTTCCAGGCAAGGGAAGAACAGGAGGCAATAGCTAAACCATGTTTTGTACAGAATAGCAATAGAAAGCTCTAGCCAGGAGGGAAAGAAAAGAGGTGGATAAAAAGAGAGAGGGAAAGATCTAATAGGAGCAACGGATCCGGTGCAGTCTGGGATACAGTTCTGGCATGTCTCCAGAGGCCGAAGCAGTTCCTACAGGATGGAGGTTTTCTTTTAAAAATACTAATGGGCTGATTTGCAGAGCTGCCTGGCTCCCAGGCCTCCCACAGAAACTACTCCTCAAACATCATTAACATGTGTGCACTGCTGAGAAAGCCTTCCAAACATGACCCCGCAGCCATGCTGCCTGACTGCAGCAGCCGACTCCAACAGTACCTAAACGAGAGATGAAAAGGATGTGTCTTCCCCCGCCGAGCCATCATACACCATCCTCACACGCCGGTGTTTGCTGCAGCACTATCATGTCTCCTAGGTGGGATGAGATTCACAGGTTCGGCTCTTACCTCTTGAGCCCACTGCAGGGCCTCAGCCTCACGGGCTTGTGGTTCTTCCACCTCTGCCCAGATGTTTCTGGTCAGGACCATGATGTAGCCCAGCAGCATCACGGCCCTTATTTCATCACCTGCCCTGTGCTTCCTCATGCGGTTCACGAGGCCTCGCATGGTGGGAGAAGACTCTGAGGAGATCCATCCCTAAGGAGAGAAAGACTGCCGGTTGAACCACAGCAGCTGCACCCTCTGGTGCTCAGCCCCTGAGCCCATTTCAAGACAAGAGGACGTAGCGGGCAGAAGAACACGGCCACAGCCTTGCCAAGGGGAGGAGGGAGGAAGCAAATGAGTGATGGGATATCTGTGGCCCTCTTCTTGCTGCAAACCCCTCGGTTATGCTCAGCATCCCCCTGGGATCTGCCTTCCGTGAGGATCCAGTACGACTTCACGTCTATTTTCCTCTTTTAGACTCCAGTGCAGCACACGGTGATGAAACACATATGTAACGATGCACTTCAGAAAAATGGACTTCCCTTCATTTGCTTCAAACCTTCTGCTTAATGAGTTCACCAGGTAAGCCTCAGAACTGGCATCACAAGCCACTGCAAACCATCATCTGTGCCACTTCTACTCCACTCTGGGCTGTACATGGCTCTCAAACGCCTCTTTACTCAAGCAACACATCTCAATCTGCTCAATCTCTCCTTGCATAGAAGTTCCCCTCTACGGGGGGAATTACGGGGGGAATTACTACGGGGATTACGGCCTGTACCTTTTTGAGGTTTCCTATATCCTTCCCAAAAGAAGGCGGTCACAACTCCAGTGGTGTCAATTAGAGAGAAAACATAACTCTCACTCTCCTGGTAACGTCTATTCCTCTTTCGACCACCACTGAACATGGGTGAGACATCTAAACCCCGTGCCAATGTTGGCAGAGAGCTAGCCACCATGCAGAGTTACTGACGGGGTCCCCTTGCCACGACTGTCCTGGTTTAAGGTAGAACAAAACCGATTTTCTTTTCAGGGATTTTCCTTTTCATTTAAGTTTCTTCTAACTGCCTGTCCTCTCTGAAATTGACAGTATGTTTTTCAGACAGGGGCTGCTTCCAGCAGTGATCTGATGTTTATAGTTAATACCAAGGAATGGTATGCAGACAGGCTCCTGCTTACGTTTATTCCTGTAACAACCCACTTTCTTATTTACCAAGTTGGAGGGTCAGAAGCTGAAGAGTGTAGAGGGGGGTCGCACCTGCGGGGAGGAGCGGACAGGACAGGTGACCCAAAACTGACCAACAGGGCATTCCATCCCATCTGCATCACGCTCAGTATAAAGCTGAGAGATCAAGGGGGTCTTCTTATTCAAAGGCCGTCGCCCGAGGAAGACTCTGTCCGTTCTTCTGCCTTTGATCCCGATCCGTGTGTTCCTGAATCCAACACTTGAATTCAGTTCCCGTCTGCCGCTGAGTCCAGTCCCAGTGCTGGCTGGTGATGTGATCGTCATCGTGGGAGCTCGATACTGGGTTTGTATATATTCGTATGTATTTCATTATTTTCTTATTAATATTATTATCTTTTCTTTTTATTGTTAGTATTTCATTAAAGATGTTTAGTGTTTTTTTCAACCCATAAGTGTCGTTCTCCCCTATTCTCTCTCTCCCTTGCTCTTATGGGAAGGGGGAAGGACACTGTCGTTTCTTCAGTGGCCAGCCCAGCCTAAACCTTGACAATGACTATTCCAGATACTGAAGGATCAACAAAGTTGTTCATTTTGTACTTTCAGGATGCTGCTGGAAGGATACTTTGTCAAATTACTGGAGGGACCAAGAAGACATATTCTGAAGCTTGGGGTTACTTGTATTTACTAGTAGAACCACTACTGAGTTTGTATCTTATCTACAAAAACAAACGCAGAAACCTCTCCATCCCAAGAGGGAGAAAATACCATTTGTACAGTACAATACAACACAACAACAATTCTCAGTGACGCTGGCACGCTGAGCTCCCTTTTGCAATCTCCTGACTAAGAAAAGTTCCAAAAAAAAAATGTGTGTTGCGTGATAAACAAAAGCACCACTGCTGGAACCCCTGCGATACGGAAGCCCGCTTCTCTGTAGTTATTTATAAATTCTTTCCAATAGTCGGTACCTTCATAAACTAGAGCAGATCAATGCACCTGAAAAGTTAGAGGCAGATCAGAGGGAATTAGATGACATGGGTGCATGCACCTTTAGAAATCAGAAGAGAAGAGCTGATCAAAATGTGTAGGCCAAAAAAGCCTTTTTTTTTTTTTTTTTTTTTTTGCAATCAGGTATTTTCTTCATTTCTAAAGAATTTTTTCTAGGTGTTTGACATGAAACATTTTGGAAAAAATGCCTATTTTATATTTTATTCTCATCCCCAAAACCAAGTAATTTCTGATCTTTCACACTGGAGAATGCCAGAAATCAAATTCATCATGGTTTTGGGAGGGCAGGAGAAAACTGACATGGGTTATTGTATCTCAAGCATTATTTTTGTAATTTTTCACTCAACCCCAGTCACTGCCTGACTTCTAAGCTGTTCAGAAAAAGAAAAGAAAAAGTTTTTGTATTTTTTTCTCAGTGGAAGTACGGCAGCTTCTGGACAGATGCAATTATTCTTCGTGTGCAAAAAACTTAGGGGCTCCAGGCTGCTCAGACAGACCGGAGATCACCCCCAGCCACGAGAATGCGAACACAGCGTCAGGGTTTCTCTTCTGTGAGGCCAGAAACCGATTCCAACTCTCCAAGTTGCCTCCGAGCCACTTCCCCAGGCTGTCTGCAGTCCAAATCAAATCACATCTGACTTCAGGCCAAGTTCAGGAAACTTGATTATCTTTCTCCCCCTGTCCGATGGGAGCTGGAAGGTTGAGCAGAAAGACAAGGGAGGAGTGAAAAATTAACACAAGCACTTAAGATGTTATGAAACTGCAATATGCATCTCTAGCCTGCCCCCTGGTCCTCAAGCCCATACATTATTTAACAGAAAAGAAAGCATAAATGAGCCAGAACAATAGCTAGAGGGAGGGAGAGGAATATATATATATTTTTAATTCCTTAAACCATGCCCATTAGTTTTGTTTCTTATTTAGGATACTGCATTAATCATGCTAATATTTTACAGCCGGGCTGTACACTTTAGCCATTACTTTAATCAAACCCATCAGCGTACCCAAGAACACGCTACCAGGTGGGAATAGCTGCTACCGCTTGCTGTTAATTACTTTGCATTTTACAGCAATCAGCAGCAGGGGCTGAGATCATAATAAATTCATGACTTATGGGTCCATAAAATCATTACCGTAGGAAAATATGTTTTATCAGGCATTCGTCGGGCTGCTGCTCAGAGAGAGATTTCTTGAAGGAAATGACACCCATGAAATTAAACCAACCCTTGCAGTCAGCAGAAATGCTAATGCAGGCACAAACAGAGCCGAGGCTTGTGCGGAGCAGAGGGGCGGGGGGAGCAGAGGGAGGGGAAGGTGGAGGGTTTCTCCAGCCTGGAAGGAGAGGAGGCACTGGGGGGAAGCCAGCACCCCCCAGGACAGGTGGGACGGAGTGAGGACAGAGCACTGGAGGGAAAGGAAAAAACCGAGCGCAGGACGCAGTGCTGCTGTGGGGTCTCAGCACCATCACTGTCACAGCCTGGACATGCAGGAACATTGCTCCATGGGACATCTAAGCACAGGGACAGAGGGAAAAGTTACACTCGCCCTTCTAATGGGAGGGATCCTTCCAGCTAAAGACATGCTGATGAGTTGACGTACAGTAGCTTCAAAAGCCCGGGCTATATTCCCTCTCTGATGGCAGTCTTCCAGAAGGGAATACAACACATTCATGACTAATCACAAAGTCTCTTCACTTAAATGATACGCCTGTGGTTTTGCACACAGGTAACATCAGCTTGGCCTGAACTTCCTGTCCCCAGATAGGGTCATCCAAATCCAGATGCTTTAATTCAATCACCTAAAAGCCCGTGCAGATTACATGGGATGTTACAGATGTGATCAGTGCGGGACCCACTCTGCATCAAGCACAGCAATGCCATCGCGGTAAAATCAAGAGCGACGGTGAAATCAAGCAGTGTCAAATTGACATAAAGCAGCAATAAAGAAGCCTCAGGATTTCAGAAGCATGAAAGGAACCTAAATGAACTTGCTGAATATTTTCTAAGTCTTTTCTGCACTCACATTAAAATCCCATGGCACTTCCAGAATCATTAGCCCTGCCATTTCCTAAAAAACAAATAAGTTCACTTTTAAATTTTTTTCCTTTTTTTTATTTTTTATTTTTCTCAGTCTAAGACCAACTGAGTTTTCTTTGGCAAGAAGCCACTGGCTTTTTAAAGCTCTTGTGTTCCTTGGCCTGTGAAAATGACAAAGTGGAATGCCAACTAGAAAATACCCCCAAAGTGTTAAATTGTCCAAGCCCTCATTTGTTACTGTTTGTTTCAGTTTGAAAATACTAAGGAAGCTCAGTCATAGCTGGTTTGTTTGGTTTATTCGCCTCTTCCAATTACACTGTGCAAACAGGGAACATTATTTAGTGTTATTTAAGCATGAAATTATAACAGATCATTTCAAATATCAAGGTCCTAAAAATAAATCTTTCTATCAAAGCACAGCAGGTCTAGATCTACTAGCTTGTTAACAGCCACCGAGGTGGGCAGATGGCAGGGAAACCATGGTGGAGGAGAGCTCACCACGTACGAGATTTGTCGCTTTCCTTTCCGGCGACCATGAAAACCTGGGCAGCTTGGCTCGAGGACCACACTGCCGGGGCTGATCAGAAGGGACAGGGGAGCAGAGCCAGTAGCGCGGCCAGAGCAAGCCTGATATCTCCCAGAACATCATCCTGCAAAGTGCCCTGGGCTCTTCCACTTCTACAGCGACCAGAGGAGCAACATCAGCTGCGAGTCACCTGCGATCTCCAGGAAAGATCTCTCTGGGTCTCACCTCCATGAGAGGGGGCCTGTAAGAGGGTTTTTGTTATTCCTTCACCCAGGCAGGTCTTCCTATGAGAAAAGTGTGCCGATAGCACGCTACGCAGCTCTGTGTGGTACCTACAGCCTCATTCCACAGAGAATGGGTCCCCACACCCTTACGGTTCAACCAGAACTCTTGGCCAGACCACATGTCGTGGTTTAGCCCCAGCTGGCAACAAAGAACCACGCGAGGAGAATTGGAAGGAAAAGACAAAACTCACTGGTTGGGATAAAGACAGTAGTAATACTGATAGAGGAATATACAAAAACGATTAATACACAATTTAACCACTCGCTGACAGGAACCTGAAATGCCCAGCCCCCTCCCGAGCGGCGATTCCTGCCCCCCCGGCCAGCTCCCCCAGCTCTGTACTGGGCATGACATCACATGGTATCAAACACCACTTTGGCTAGTTTGGGTCAGCCTCCTGGCTGTGTCCCGTCCCAGCTTCTTGCGAAAATTAACGCTATCCTCACCAGAACCAGGAGATTATCCACCCCTTATTCTATACCATCTATGTCATGCCCGGATCTTACACTTTCCGATTAATGACCACCACTTTTCCCTGTCTTTGAGATATAAATACACACACACACACATTCCCTTAATCTATGGGCCATCCCTCCAAAACGTCCATTGAGTTCATGGACTTTCAGCTCCATCTGTCATAAGTCTCCCAGGGCAGAAGAGATGGTGCGTGGTGCTGGACTGTGGCATGTTGTATCCGGAGCTCGCAGATGGTGTATCTGGTGTGACCATGCCCACAGTCTGCAGGCTGAGGGTGTCAATCTCAAGGAAGTTGCTGGACGCCAGCTGCTGAAGCCAGTTCTGTTCCCATCACTGCTGCACTTTACTCAGTTTTCATCAAAGTTCATCCTTCATTGGTTTGGGTGAATCGTACTGTAGTACCATTGATATGGCACATAGCAATTGTAGTAGCGACGACATACAGTGGCAGGGTTATTTAGCAACTAACATCACAGAATTTGATTTATTGGCTATTCTCATCCAAAATCAAGCCCCCATGAGGTACACATCAGACCTCCCCAACCTTCCGCATCACCCACCAAGTGCACCCATATGCACTATGGGGCCTTCATCCCCTTCTACAGTATGTGGAAGTTTTGACTGGGCAGGGCCAGCTCTATTGGTAGATCCGCTGGTGTTAACTAACCAGACAGCTTTTGCTAAATGTGTATCCCAATGTTTTAAGGTCCCACCATCCATTGCTCTCAGTGTAGTTTTTAGCAGCCCATTGTATCGCTCTATTTCCCCAGAGCCTGGCGTGTGATAGAGAAGGTGGTGTGCCCACTCCGTGCCATGCTCTTTGGCCCAGGTGTCTATGAGGTTGTTTCAGAAATGAGTCCCATTGCCTGACTCAGTTGTCTATGGGGTGCCATGTTGCCACAGAACTTGCTTTTCAAGGCCCAGCATAGTGTTCCAGGTGGTGGCACGGGATATGTTTCCAGCCATCCAATGGTTGCTTCCACCATTGTGAGGTTAAGGCGCTTGCCTTGGTGGGTTTGTGGGAGTGTGATGTGATCAATCTGCCAGGCCTCCCCAGATTTATATTTCAACCATTGTCCTCCATAGCAGAGAGGTTTTAACCACTTGGCTTGCTTGATTGCAGCACGTTTCACATTCATGGATAACCTGTGCAATAGTGTCCATGGTCAAGTCCACCCCTCAGTGACGAGCCCACCTATATGTTGCATCTCTTCCTTGATGGCCTAGGTGGCATGGGCCCACCGAGCTATAAATAATTTACTCTTCTGTTGCCAGTCCAGATCCACCTGAGCCACTTCAATCTTAGCAGCCTGATCCATTTGCTGGTTGTTTTGATGTTCCTCAGTGACGCAACTCCTAAGTACGTGGGTATCTATGTGATGTACTTTTACAACCAGCTTCTCTAGCCGGGCAGCAATATCCTACCACAATGGGGCAGCCCAGATGGGTTCGCCTCTGCACTGCCAGTTGCCCTGCTTCCACTGCTGTAACCACCCCCACAAAGCATTTGCCACCATCCATGAGTCAGTGTAGAGACAGAGCACTGGCCACCTTTCTCCATACACAACATCTAAAGCCAGCTGGATAGCTTTGACTTCCACAAACTGGATCCACTCAGCTTCTCCTTCAGTGGTTTCTGTAACTCGTTGTGTAGGACTCCACACAGCAGCCTTCCACCTTTGATGTTTTCCCACAGTACTACAGGACCCATCAGTGAACAGGGCATATTGCTTCTCATTTTCTGGCAGTTTATTGTACAGTGGGGCCTCTTCAGCACGTGTCACCTCCTCCTCTGGTGATATTCTGAAATCTTTGCCTTCTGGCCAGTCCATGGTCACTTCCAGAATTCCCGTGCGACTGCCCGCTGCGTGATCAGTGCAACCCACTTACTCCACGTAGCATCAGTTGCATGATGTGTAGAGGGGACCCTCCCTTTGAACATCGAGCCCAGCATCGGCACTCAAGGTGCTAAGAGGAGCTGTGGTTCAGCACCAACCACTTCTGAAGCACCTCAAACCCTTTCATATGCTGCCAATATCTCTTTTTCAGTTGCAGTATAGGGAAATCTATATCCGGGGATCTCTATATCCCTGACTCCAAAACCCTAGGGGTCGACCTCGAGTCCCTCCTGGTGCTTTCTGCTAGAGGCTCCAGGTAGGGCCATTCTCCCCAGTTGCAGCATAGAGCGTGTTTTTAACATCTTGCCCTGCCTGGACTGGCCCCAGAACTACTGCATGAAGTATTTCCCGTTTGATTTGTTCAAGGGCTTGTAGTTGCTCAGGGCCCCATTTAAAATTGTTCTTCTTCCAGGTCACTTGATAGAGAGGACTATCACTAAGACTCTAATTTGGAATATGCATCCACCTAAGAAAGTTGTGTTTCCTTCTTGCTAGTCGGTGGAGATATAGCTTCTGTTTTGTTGATCAAATCTATCGGGATCTGATGGCATCCATCTTGCCATTTTATTCCTAAAAACTGGATTTCCTACGCAGGTCCCTTGACCTTACTTCATTTGATGGCAAAACTGTCTTTCAGAAGGATTTGAACTATTTTATTCCCTTTCTCAAAAACTTCTTCTGCTGTGTTGTCCCATATGATGATGTCATCAATGTACTGCAGATGTTCCGGAGCTTCACCCTGTTCCAGTGCAGTCTGGATCAGTCCATGGCAAAGGTATGGCTGTGTTTCCACCCCTGGGGCAGTTGATTCCAGGTGTACTGGACACCTCTCCAAGTGAAAGCTGCCAAAGAAACTGAGAAAACACATCAGCGATATCAGTGCCGAAGGGATATTGCAGTAACTGAAGGGATACCTTTCCCTCACGCCTGACAGGAGTCGCCTCCAGAGGCTGAGGGCTTGTGTCTTTTTCCCAATGGCCTTGTCAATGTCCCCTTTCCTAGACAGGGATCCCAGCTGCCAGGCTTCCCTACCCTCTAATTCCAAGCTACTGGCCCCGTTATCCCTGCATCGGAGTGGCCAGGTGACAATATGACCTCCCTGAAGACCTGAAATCTTTGTGCACATCTTGCAGCTCACGCAGGGATAGGGATCGAGTGATTATCTCCGTTTCTGCCTCTTCCTCCTGTTCTTGTGATGGCCCTGGTCCATCCTCATCCCTCACTAAGCGAACTGATTTCTTTGTGTATTTCCTCTTCTCTACAGGGGTGACCGATACCGGCACAGGTTGGTTTTCTGGTTCAGCTCCATCACCTGTCTCAGGGGTTGGAGCAGCCGCAGCGCCTGTCGGTCTGCTTTCCCTCTCTTTCCCCTGAGGGTGCTGCATAACATCGAGCAGTGTTTGGTAGATACTGGCCAGGGCCCAGCACAGTGCAGTAAGTTACGGCTCTCTGGAATAGCCACAGCATTTTCCTTTCAAATATTCTATCACTTTATCAGGGTCCTGTAGTTGTTCAGGGGTGAAGTTCCAAACCCTTGGAGGTGAAAAGTTCTCTAGATATCTGCTTGTATTCTCCCACATGCCGCGCCACCCATGACTATCCAGCCTCGGGGCAGATCTCTGGGTGGTTGTCTTAAACAGTTGTTTAACCCTAAACAAGACCTAAAACACATTCAGGAGACACAGCAATAGGAACACGCTGGTTTGAACACCCCAAGGATATTCAAAATTCTCAAAAGCTGTTGGACCTGGCCCAAAGGAGAAAAGGGAGGTGAAGGAGCAGGGGAAAGTGTCCCCCCCGTTTCCCCCTAGATTGGTTGCGACTATTAATAAATTCTGAGAGATGGTGCCCAAGGTACAGGCAAGACAGCAGTGCTGCATAAACATACCAACTTATCCTCATGAACACTGATGTTCTCATATCATAAATCAATATTATAGAGGACAGCATAATGATAATCCTGATCCCTCTCCCAGAGGCGATAAACAGCACCACGGGGAGTACATAGTGCATGTAAGAATTTACATAACACAACCATGTGAACAAACAAAGTGCCACTGTGAGTCACAACTATTTAACTAATATAATAAGTGCATATAACAAAATTGTTTTAACCAGATCTGTCATTATCTCAGCCCTTCGAGTCCCACGTTGGGTGCCAAAAAGGACTGTCGTGGTTTAGCCCCAGCCGGCAACAAAGATCATGTGGCCGCTCTCTCACTCCTCCCCCCTGGCTGGGATGGGAGGAGAATCGGAAGAAAAAGGCGGAACAGCAAAGGAACAGCAAAACAACAACAATAATACTGATAGAGGAATATACAAAAACGATTAATACACAATTTAACCACTTGCTGACAGGAACCTGAAATGCCCAGCCCGCTCCCAAGCAGCGATTCCCGCCCCCCCGGCCAGCTCCCCCAGTTCTATACTGGGCATGACGTCACATGGTATCAAATACCACTTTGGCTAGTTTGGGTCAGCCATCCTGGCTGTGTCCCATCCCAGCTTCTCGTGAAAATTAACCCTATCCCCACCAGAACAGGGACACGACACCATGGCTCCCTTTCCAGGCATTGCACCTGGACTTTTTTCCTTTAAGATCTAGAGAGACATGGGAAAATACAGAAAGAGATCGGATGATGATGGCCAAAAGGAGAAGGCATGGACCTATGCCACGGGAGATGCTCCCAGGTCTAGCTTAAGCTCACCAGAGATTTCCACACTATAGTCCAATGAGTCACCACCACGCAGAAATAACAGTCCCAGGACTATATTAGCCTGACGCCAACCTTCATCCAGCTTCCAGCTACCTTGTGCTACATCAAAATGTCTTCAGTTCCATACCTGGGGCCTCAGAGCAAGCCCCAGGGCTCAGGTTCCAGAAATGCTTATGCTAAAACCTTCTGTGCAGCCCCATCAGCCACACAAGACAACCATAACCCCGCTCCCCAGCCCCACACAGTGAGCTCCCCACAGGCTGCAGCAGAGCCGCCCACCCCCTTCTCCTCCTTCTGGACCAGTGGTGGATCAGAGGTGATGTTCAGACAAAAATTCTTACCCGTGGCTTGTTTGACACAAAGAGCAGGTTGCAGCAGAGCTCTGCTGTCCCCAGACACACTGCTTTTTCTTTGCAAGCTGTCTTTACCTTAAAAAACCTCAATCACTCTAATCCCTGGGAGTAAATTGCTCCAACCACAGCCCAGACAGCTGCTCGCTGCTCAGCGTCACTGGTCTGGCTTCAGTCCTGGCTGAGAGGGAGCAAGGAGGAACCAAGACCTGCAGCCAGATGCTCCATCAGCCCCTCAGGAACTCCTAACCACCCAGGGCAAGCGAGTCACAGCCTCTCTGTCTGATAAGCTATTTTTCTTTGGGTTCAGCATCTCTAGTTAACCCCTTCCCTGCCTCCCCAACAGACAGGAATGATCCAGACCACCCTTCAAGATCTCTCTGTGTCATTTCCCCCTGGCACACCCCAAGTTTCACAAGGACAACAAAGCATAGCAAGACATAAGTGAAACATTTGCTCAGAAAGTGCTACACTCTGGCCAAGTCTACCTTAACCCTCATGGAAATAGGCTGAATTACCTGGGCTAGACCCCTCTGTGTGTCCCAGGGCTGGACCCTCACCTTTTTACTTCCCTGTAGTGGATTCCAGGTTGGCTGTTACTATTGGGGCCATAAGTAACCGCATCTGACAGGTATTGCAGCCTGGAGATTTCCCCGTTATGGTCCTACCCGGCTATAAATATCCTTTTCTTCTTCAGGGAAAGAGCGTCTGACCCGAAGTGTATGAAGCTTCCTGACAGGCTGGGAAAAGAGAAGAGAAGAGGTTTAAATGTCAGCTAAAACAATCTTCATTTTCTTCTCTAAATTTGCAAAGCTCCCCGAGTCACTGGAGTGAGGCATTTGCCTGTTTGAAGTTCAGCCTGAAAATCCTTTTGCAAAATATTTGCTGAAACACAATAATGTTGGAATTGGAGGGGATTAAAACAGCTTCTGTCCTTGCCCCATCCCCCCTGAAGCCCCTGTTTAAGAGGGTTTCTGTAGAGGCAGGGACTTAGGTCCCTAGGTCTTGAAGGCACAATACAAAAGAGAGAGGGAAAGAAATAAAAAAGTAAAGCTCCTAACATCACTATTATTGAAATGCCTCATTTGACATTTTGACTGTTTCAATTAGCTAACACGGAACGCTCCACTTAATCCACCCTCAGATGCTGAAAGAAACTAAGTCTTTCCCTTCCCCCATCCCAGATCCCGCCTGGCAGCTACTTCCCAGCCTCTGGAGAAATCCCAGCCCCTGTGACGGCTCTTGCCCTGGGGGAGCCGTCAAGCCAGAGCCTACCCAGCCCAATGCCAGCTGACATTACGGACCATCCTTCCCCCAAATCCTTTGAGCCTTCAGACACAGCATTAGGAAGTCTGTGGAGGAAGCAAAAGGGGACCCCAAAAAATTCAGCCGGTGCCTCTTCTTACCATTTCGGGAAGCGCAAGAGTAACATAGTACTGTTGGACCATCAAAGAGCTGGCCCCTCTCCCTCATTAGGATTAATCAACAAGGACCCCTTGCTGGTTTGAACTGCGGCAAGCTGAAAAATTACCTGCAATGATTTGATACCTGCAAGAGAGGATGAAACACTGCGAAAACATTCCCCACCTCCTCTGCATGGTCCCGGGCTAATTTGATTGGGTTCGTTTTATTTCTCCAGGATTTACCTGCCGCTGTGATTTTATGCCAAGGAAGTTGAAGTGCTGGGAGCTCTCCTGTTGGCACATGTAACGGCCAGAGCTTTCCTCCACAAAGCATTTTACCACCTTTAAAGACGCACACGTACACTCTCCATCCCATGGGTGAGCTGCTGCACGCTGCTGGTTGGGAGGGGGACTCATGGCCATTACAGGGAAGACACTACACACTCCATAAAGTCAGGGCAATTGCCTTCAGCTGGGGGAGCTCTCAGGGAGATTGATGACCCTACGGAGAGCACTTTGCTTGCCTTGGACAGAAAAGCAATTCAACAGCTCTTCCACGGCCTGACTTTCACAGACAGCTCTTCAGGCACAATCAAGGGTATTTTCTCCCAAGTTTGGAGGTGGAGGAGGGTGCAAGGAAGGAATGACAAATGCAAAGCCACACAGAAGATGTTTGATGTCCACAGGACAACAGTTCACCCAAAAAACTGGCATCTTGGAGGCAGTAAGTTTTTACAGACCTTGATCAGGTGATATTGTCCATCCTTTGCACCTATTTGATGGGGTCGAGGGGCTGAGAACAAGTAGATTTAAGTGTGGAGAACTACCAATGACTGTGCCTGCTCTAACTACAAGAACCTTCAGGTCCAAACTGGAAAGCCTGGAGTCTGGCAGAGAGGAGCAGGAGCTGCCAATCAAGCCAAGCCTTGACAGACAGCAGAGTAAGGTAGAGGCAGGGTGTCAAGAGTCAGAAAAAGCTGGGTTTTGGGGCCTTTCTCCCCTCCTGCACATAAAGAATGCCTTGTGCACGTGATGGGACAGATCCTGCCCATTTTACGCCAACCATGACCTCAACCTGTTTGTACTGTCCCACCCAAGGGCAATACTGTCCATGGGAGGAAAGCAAAATCATGCCCATTTGGAATAGACTTTTTGGAATAGCCCTTTCCATCGCTACTTAAATAACTCCCATAACCTCTGCTTGCCATAACTATGTTAGCAAGAGATGTAATTTCCTCTATGCATGAGGAAAAATCAAAACAAATACAAGTGTTTCCAGGAACATCTTTCCCAGTACAGCGTGCACTCCTTTCACACAGAAACCAGACGGCTTCTTCAGAGCTGTGTCAGATGCCACCAGCTCCTAAATACAAAGTTAACTTCCATCATGTGGCTCTTCTCAGCAAAAGGCTTCTGCCATGGTTCAGGAAAACGTTCAGGCAGCACTTAACTGAGTGTGAGTCTGTGTGCCAGGAAAACAAACAGCTTATAGAGATGCAGGAAGGCTTTGCCATAAACTAACCCTAATCCTCTTTGGAATATCTTGTCTATCTTTGAGCTCCCAGCCTCAACAAAATGCACACGAACCATCATAAATAAGATTAGCAAGAAACCCCACATCCCTGTATCCAGCCTCTGAGACTGCTAGAGTCACATCAAATAATTACTCCTGCTTAGCTTTGCTTTAAACAGTCCTAGTGCTTCCTACTCCACGACCACTGGAAGTGGGACCAGCAGCTAAAATGCAGGAGCCTTTTGCTTGTCACCAGCCTCCTGGATTCATGGCCAGTACATAACTAGCTGTCCCTGTATCAACATCTTCTTATTTTAAATAGTTCTCCCTAACAACTATTTCTGCCCCAATATACAGGCAGCACATCACCTCTCAGCCTTGTTTTTGTGAAGCCAAGCTCTAAGCACAATGGGATCCTCGTGTCCCTGGATTTCTCTGTGGGCTTCTTCATACCTGCTACCATTTGACTTCACTGATGTTCAGAAAGAGTGGCCAGAGCATCCCCACCATTCCTGATGGGGTCTCACCAAACGAGCTAACAGCAGTGCTAATGCTTTCCCCAGCCCATCAGGAACACCTCAATGGAGCTTCCTACAATCCCGATTACTCCAACCATTGCTGTATATCATCATGCTGGTGCCTCATACTCTTTAGGGAAAACTGACCAGAAAGTTAGGAATGTCCTGGGATGGGAAAACCAAAAAAAAATTTAAAAATCCTAGAGGCCAGGACTGGAGTTCCAGCTCACCACAGCTTTGAGACACAGGAGATTTACTGTGTCCTCGAGCTCCACTGGCCAGGCGAAGATAGGGAACGCATGCTGGAGAGCTGTGCAGGATAACCAAACACTTCCCAGAGCAGAACCTTGGAGCGGCCCTGCAAAGAAAACACTAAAATTCTCATATCCACCTGAAACTCCAGGACAGTTCTTCTCATTCCCTCAGCATGGTGACACTCAGACACTCCACCTGCGTGCTGAGAAAGCCCCAGGCATCTGGGACATGAATTTCCCTCAGCTCTTCCCCAGCGTGGGCGATACCAAGTTTGTTTAGACAGGGTTGCCTCGCCCTAGCTGTCTTCCTTCGCATTCCCTCCACAGAAAGGCAGGGTGGAGAGCTGGAAAGGTCCTTAATTCCTGGGAAGGGCAGCTCAAGTCCCCACCAGCCCAGCCCAGTGTCCGGGAGCTACCTTGCCCGCAAATAGAGATGTCCCTTTGGAAAAAAAAGCATCGCTGTGCCTGCAGAAGGGACCTGGCAACAACTTCTCCCTTCTAGGCACTTGCCCAGATGATCCACAGGCACAAAGTACCTGATGCATCCCAACCAGAGGCACCTCTATTAATCACAGCCCTCCGCAGTTAAAGTTATTTAATTCCGAGGTGAGAGAAGTTGCTCAGCTGTTTATGTCCAAGGGTTAAACTTGCCCCAGCTGCACACTAAACACATTTTTTACAATCTGGCAGTGATCCTTGCCTATTAAGCATCTCTGGCTTCAGAGAAGAGGTATTGATTTATTTCACTTTTATGGCTGGAGGTATTTATTCCTATTTGCTTTCTCACTTCTTCACCCCGGCTGGGGTGGGGGGGATGAGGAGGAGAAAAAAAAATTACAAGGCTGGTGGAGCCAAGAGGTGATGACTCATGGTTTTCCGATGGAGGGCACGAAGGCTGGGACAAAGGAGGTGGGGACCAGCTCCTGGGCTATGCCAGTCCTGGTCACAGCTTTTATTTTTGTGATGAAAAGAGGCAAATATGCGGCTGGAAGAAAAGGAAATCACATCAAACTTCAGAGGGAAGGCTCCTATCGAAGTTGCGTCCCCATAGGGTGCTTTGTGAGTTAGAGCTTGATTGATTTGTACCAGCTAAGGACCTCAGCAAATCGCTCCTGTGGGAAGAACGTCAATGCTTTCCCATATCTTAAAGCCAATCTGCAAAGGAAGATAAAACCATACTGCCACAAAAGATGAGCGTGGACTAACATCACTGATTCCAACCCATTCCCCATACCACCGCAGGGACCCGTTCCCAGGCAAGACTCCTGCACAAGGCCCCCACTCCAGTTTCTAACACTGTATTTCAATCTCCTCCTGCTATGACTGATTTTGGAAGGCAGCTGGCTTTGTTCTGCAATGCCAATAGAAACGTAGATTTGCATTTGCACCCTTACAGATGTTGTTTGCACACAGGTGACGTGCCACGAGATGCCTGCGGATGTGATAAAAGCAGCAGGAGGACAATTCAGACCCCTCCAAGGCAGCAGACGCTCTGGCTCATTGCACAACCTTCATCTCATGTGTCCAGCCTGTTCTGCCTCCTAGTTGGGGGTTTGCTTCTCAGAAATGCCAAAAAGTCACTCTCTATAAAAAAAACCCAAACACGTTCATTTTCAGCAGCATTCCATGTCAACACATCAGCCTTGAGCTCTGCCACAGAAACTTCTCGCAACACAGGACCAGACATAAAGCGTCCTGCTCTCCTGTGACTGCCTGGCCTATTTTGGTAGCAGGCGAGTTTGGGGAGAGGATGTCTTTCACTCCTGCATGCATGCAATGCGGACGCAACACAGAAGCCTGTGGTCTGTAGGCACCATCTTAGGATTTCTGGAAACACGGTTTGTATCTTGGTTTCTGAAATCACTGACAGAAAGTGAGCAACGGCCTCAATGAAGCGCTGAAATGTTGGGAGAAGAAAGGGAGGTAAATGCCAGGTGCTGTGGGGGAGAAGAGCCCGGGCACCTGGGCTAACAGAGAAGGAGGTCTTGCTCCAGCAAGGAGAGCTGCAGGGGGGTTGAGGGAACTGGGAGGTGTGTTCTGGAAGCTCTGTGGTGAGAAGGACTGGAGCTCAGGTCAGTGTACAGAGCAGCAGAAGCCCTGGAGCACCCCAAGTCAGGGCCTACGATTAGGGACTGAAAACAAAAAAAAAAAAAATCAGTAAGGATTTCTTGGCAGAGTTAGGAGCTACTCAAATTTGCACCCCACAATCTGCAAAACCTAGGGTCTCCTCCAATCAGCCCCAAGGTCCCAAAGACTGTAAATCCCCTCCAGATGCCTTCTACCTCCTCCAACATTTAGCCTACCCCAGGGAAAGCAGAATTTGAGCTCCCCCTCTATTTGCTTGTTTGCCATCCCTCTTTCTTCAAAGAGAATCCCACATTTCTGATTGTCAAACACAACGTGCAAATACAGAAAGAACGAAAGGAAGAAGTGGGCAGGCAGGCGGGCTGGTGGCAGATAGCACAGGAGCCGGCACTGAGCGCCGCCGGTTCACGCTTCATTAGCATCCTCTCACCAAGCTGCGAGCGCAGTCTTTCAGTCTGGCTACACAGACAGAGAGGGAGGGAAGGATGCACATTTTCCATTTGGAGCACATCTCCCACCTTCCAAAACCTGGCTAACCCCCACTGAGGCTTCCATGGGCTCAAAGGTGCACACTTCTGCTCCAGCATGTCCTGTACTAGTTAAATATACCTTCAAGCAAACATCAAGAGTGAGCCCAGTTTGAAACTTACTGCGTTGTCAAGATGACAAGTGCTCTGCCAGGCTGTTAGTCTCTGCTGCCCTTCCTGTGCCTGTTCCCCCTCCCTTTCTGCTCATTAGAAGCTCCCTTGATAAACCAAGGCTTGGTGTTGGGGTTTTTTTTTTCTAATCATTTAAATGTTGTCTTAGCTTCAAAACATCAACAGCTGTGAGACAGAAACAAGAAGGATGCTTTCCCCTCCGATACAGACAGAGATTCAGGCCGCTGCAACGCAGCGAGGTGGGCTGGTGGGCAGAGGAGAGCCCTGGTGGGGTGGTGTCACAAGGCAGCAAGCAGGAGCCCAGGCTCTGGTATGGCTGCTGCCAGTTCATCCCGGCCTGGAGATCCTGCCGAGGGAGTAAGGGAGCCAGCCAGCACACCCTGCTGCAGCCTCACCTCCCCCAGCTCTCCCCATTCTCACCTCCAATATGATCTTCAAAGGGCCCCACTTCTGTCCTCCGTGTGATGGCCTTCACAGGCAACCCAATCCCATGTTTACATGAGGCTAGAGCTACAGATGGATCCCGAGTCTGGATAACACTCATCAGCATCAACAGCGCAAAGCATAAAGTCCCAACAAAGGAGCCACGCAGGAATCATAGAATCATTTAGGTTGAAAAAAACTTTTAAGATCATCAAGTCCAGCCATTAACCTAACGCTGCCCAGTCCACCAGACTTAGAGGAGCGCAGGCAGGGCCAGGCTGAACGTCAGACATCTGGAAGTCTAAAACACAGGCTAGGGGCAGAGCCCAGCAGCCAACCGCTCAGTCGTGGGTCTGCAGCGACCCACAGGACAATTTGTCTCGCTGTTGTGAACACTTCCCCCTAAATCTACCTTCAGTAAAGTCTGCTTGCGGCACATTCCTGCCCATGTGACCTTGCCAAACCTCAGGGCAAAGGGGAGCAGACCCTCACCCCTTCCTCCAGCGATGGCATGGGGTCTCCGTCACAGGGAGATGCATTGAGGGTTGACTCTGGACTTGGCTCTCTGCAGGACAGACAGAAGGGGAAGATCAGTGATTTGGCACATGGCTTTCTCCTTCCTGGCCTGCTTCTCTAGTCCCGGTGCTTCCATATCCTTGGATTTCTGCTCCCGGCTGCTGGATCCTTTAAGTGTTTCAGTTAAGGATGGAGTTAACGAGTTTTAAGAAGCACAAACCAAACTCCTCTTGAAAACAAGCTGGTGCACTGAACTTCCCTACAAGCCTTTTCTATTGCATCCTCCTGCCCGAGTTCCTCAAGGCAATAAAATAATAACTCTCTTGCCCCCTTAGATGTGCTGAAAAGCATCTTGACTAGCAGCCCAAGCACCTGGAAGAGCTTGCTTTAAGTCTTGTCCAAGCCACTGAATCAAAACAGTTTGAGAGGGGAGATGAATTAACCATTCTCCTCTGCCTGCAAAGGCAGGCCTGGGGGTGAGGTATAGAGCCACCTGAAACAGAAGGGACCCACTAGACTGTCAGATGCTCCTCTTGCCATAATCTACCCTTCCCATCAAGCCGTACTCCAGAGTTAAAGCTTTCAGTTTTCACTTCTACCCTCGCTTCCTCAAGAAGAGAGGTTTATACAGCTGTGCAATGTGCCTGTCCACCTGCTTCCCCAACACATGCTCCCCATCAGTCTGGGACCAGCTGGTGAAGGCAGAGGTATTGCAACAAGGACGACAAGCGGTCAGAGGAGAGATTCTGCCACTCAGAGTAATCTTTGCTGAGCAGCATGGTGGAGACAGATCTCCACTGGCTTCAACGGTCCCAAATGTCTCCAAGCCGCAGCAAGTCCTGCAGCAGGGGTGGAACAGCCATGGGAGTTTGCGTGCCTCACCTGGGCTCTCCCCGTGTGGTCAATCCATTCTCCGGGGCTGGCTCCCATTCCTTCTGAGGGCACACACAGCATCTGGCACAACAGGTCCCCAGCCTGAGCAGGGGCTTCTTAGTACCACTGACAAATAAATAACCGCTATTAGCTCCTCTAAGTGAGCATTCCCATCTTCTAATAAACATCGTAAAAAAAAGGAGAATGAGACTTAATTCATTTTTATTGTCACAACTGACATGTTGCAAGATCTTAATTGGACTGAAAAGAGTTTCCAGTAAGGAGATGCTGTTTAACTTACTCATTAGCAGCAGTCTGACAGAGACAGATGCTCCAGTTTTAGGAGGAGGTGAAAAGGAACAACAGATCCCACCTTATCCCCACCTGCTAATGCCCCCAGACACAGCACATCTCCCAGATAGTCTCAGGAAGGAACTCACTTTGAAGAATCTCCTCTTTAATCCAGACACACAGCAGCCAGTGTAGCACACACCCATTCAAACATCTGTCCTGTGTTCCCCTTCACCAATCTGCATCAGTCAATAATAATCCCAAAAAGGGAGCTGTGGGTAGCTAGCCTCAAATTGAAAATATTGAGCCCTTCGCAATTCCCATTCCTGTGCCCTACTTACAGGATATTCAAAGGTCCCTGAGCAACAAGAGCTCTTCGCAGGCTGTGCTTCAGCCTCTTCTCCGGCACCATTTCCACACTGGGGTCCTCACAAGGTCTTGGGAAGGAAGGCAAGGAGGTAGCTCCTCACCTTTCTCCCAGAAAACAGAGGGACAGCTTTGCCTCACGTATAAAAAAAAATAAATCAAGCCACGGACCAAGTCAGATAAAACTTCATGCCCACAAGGCAGACTTTCCAGTAACTTCTGAAACACAGGGGCTGGAATGGAAAACGCTGTGTAGTTGTCACTGTCAGCCCAGCATCAGCAGCACCCAAGCACCTCAGACACGGACAGAGAGATAGCTTTGTGCCAGCTGTTCTACCCAGCAGGGCTGGAGCAGCTCCTGGCTGGTTTACTCCAGCTCTCTTTGTCCCAGTGCAGACAGATTTAGTTTTCTGCTCTTGCTGCCTGGGGAAGAGTAGGGAGGGGGAGCTGACATATTTCAAATGAGACCTTAAAAATAAGCTGTCTGCATGTCTGGACATTGAAGAATCCCAGGCAGAGCTCTGTCTGGGTAAGAGAGCTTGCTCCAGCACCCTAACCAGGTTGCACCCTGACCAGACTGCTACCCACCCAGAAACAGCTGCACTTCAGTAGCATAACAATCCTTTATCGTAGCGCAATTGTCATGACTAGCATTTCTTGCTGTGCCACGGATGCTCTGGGTGTGCCACCACACTATGTGCTGCATACACATGGAGCGACAGTCCCTGCTCTTCATTTCTTAAGGTCTTCACAGACATCTAGAGTACAAAGGGCCAGAGCAGAGCCAGGAATAAAAGTCCAGATCGCCCATCTTCCATAACTGTGACCCACTCGTCACTAGCCCGGCTTCCCTTCCAGCAAGACGCTTGCCTTCCCTGGGGCTGAAAGCTGCTCTCTCTGTAAAGGCAAGTAAGCATTTGATAAAGAAAATAACAGGATGAATAAAACCATGTGTTTGTACAAAAAAGCTTTTGCTCTGATCTTTAGTGCTGCAGTATGTTTTGACCTACTATTGCAAGACACAGCTACGTCTTCCCTCTCTCCAAATGTGACAGAAGGCAAAAAGGAAGCCGCGGCTGATGCCGCAGAGCCCTGTGCTGGGATTCCAGCTGACAAACAGCATCAGCAGAGCTGCCCACACACACACACAGATTAAAACCCACACCCTCCGCTCTCCTGTCACCTGCAGGAGGAAGTGCACGTATACATACATACATACAT
Source organism: Alca torda (assembly GCA_008658365.1). Lineage (NCBI taxonomy): Eukaryota > Metazoa > Chordata > Aves > Charadriiformes > Alcidae > Alca > Alca torda. The sequence goes on from CM018087.1 coordinate 1,491,915, forward strand.
GTGGGCCTGATTCTCCACCCAGACACTTGGTGAAATACCAGCAGCCTCCAACAGGTTTGGATGCGAGCAGAAACACACCCACGATATATATTTCCTAATAAAGGCTGACATTTACCAGCTACCACAGATTCTACATTACCAAGAATAAAACTTACGGGCAGAACCATCTCTGCTTGGACAGGACTGTTCTCCGGTAGCGAGCCCGCAGGGTGGAGTTGGGGGCAGGCTCCAAACAGTCCCAGTAGCGATGGCGTGCAGAAAACATAGGGACCGCACAGCTGCCCAACACGTATGAGGAGCTGAGGCTGATTTTGCAAGTGGCATCTGCTCTTGTGCGGCATCCAAGGGGAGGATCAATGACTCTAAGTGGCCTTCCTCATACAGCCTCTCCAGGCTGTCTGGCTACCACACAACCCTGTTGGCTTATCAGCTCTGTGTTGATACAGAGGGAAGGGGGCCACTTAGCACCACTATCAGAGGCTCACAGAGTGATTAAGACTCAAAAAACCACTAACAAACTGCTGGGATCTCACCCAGGACAGGATTTCAACTCAGAGGTTTGTTCCAGAGAGCTCCTCTCCAGCATGGGCAAGCCCTGAACCACACACAAACTAAGTGCATTTTGCAATGGACTCCAAACTCTCGCTGGACATGCCTCATCTGATTTACTATCGCTGCCAAGGAAGGTGGATTTACTTCCAAATTCAGCAGCCGCAAAAATCACTGTGAGAGTGTTCACATGGGGATTTGCCACAAGCTTTTGTTAAGCCAGGGCAGGACTTGCACGCTGTACAGCACTTCCCTCAAGAGGCATCAAGCCCACAGCGAGCAGTGGCCTTGCTCCATCTCAGCGTGGGTTGCTCACAAGGTATCTCACTCCTGCCTAAATCTAGTGATGATCCTGCTTGGAGCTGGTCACCCACCTTTCACAGATGACACAGTGACAGAAGACAAGGAGATGACAAGCAAAAGAGGTCAGTGCTCCAAATAGTTCTTCTAAACTTCAAGCCTATCTTGGCACGCAGGGTGCGTGGCAGCGAGTTTCTTTTTCAGCGAACAAGTTTCCATTCTTCCAATCAACTCAGAGGCAATAAGAGGTGTGTTTCAACATGGCATAAATCTGCCAGCAGCATATCAAGGCTTCTCAATAGCAAGGGCATAGACAATTGTCCGGTGGAAAACAAAAAAGAGGTCAGAGCAGTAACTCTTGCAGTATTTGTTCCACAAACAGAGAAGGTTTACACAGCTTTTCTGGGCAATTATTGGGCAGGAAATAAATCTCAACAGAAACTCATCTTCTTCTCCCGCTTCGCAGCTGAATCTCTTTGCCTCACACCCCTAGCAATGTCCCCAAAATGCTTTGCAACAAGATGTCAGTTACACAACCCAAGGCTGTGCCCCAAGAGCCAGTGGAGAACTGTATTAAATTTAATAGCATTGCTCCAGGTAATCTACGACCGCTTATAATCAATTGTCCATGCCCGCTGCAGCATGACTATAGCCGTCTTCCCAGGGCTGCAGGTGCGGGACTGGCAGAGAAAGCGCCTGCGTAGGCTGGAGACAAGAGTGAGCTCTCGCAGGGCCTTGAGCACATGGAGAGGCTGGGAGGCAGCTCCCGTAAAGCTAGGGTTGAAGGTCTCTCCGTGGATTGGAGAGCCCAGGCGTGAGCACACCAACTCCAAAGAGACTATTATGCATGGCAGGGGGAAAAACAGGGAGGAGGAGCCAGTCTCTCCCCTTTGGCATCAATTCAACGAGGCAAGAAAAGGATCACTGTCTCTGTTTTATGCAGCAGGAAACAAAGCACAGGGAGACAGGAAGAATTTCTCCTCTGCTGTGGCAGAGCTAGGAAATGATAAGCAACTCCTGCAGCCCCTGACAGCCCATACCCACTCCACGCTCTGTGGCACAAGCATCGTTCCACTGTCCAGGACTGGCTCCAGGGTCCTCCGCAGTGCTGGTGAAGAGAAGCATGAGTGGCCCCGGGTGAGGAGCCCAGTCTGGGAGACCCAGGCCAGGCAGGCAGACGGGAGAGGGAAGGGATGGAGGGCAAGGGGAGAGCTTCAGGAGCCGGCCTTGCTACTCCCACCCTTGCCACCTGGGCAGGACATGCTGTTGCACACATCTCAACGCTTCCCTCAGTGGAAGTGGCAGGAATTAGCTCAAACCACCACCAAAAGCTGAAGAAGAGGGGGCCCCAGATCCCAGGTCAGCTGTTATCATAATGCCAGCCAAGTTCAAGCAAGATCTGGGTCTAGCCTTTATTTCTGGTCCACAAAACAGACAAAGTCTTCCCAAGATGAGGATATACTTGGATTCATAAAACTCCGAGGAGCCACAACACGTACAAAGGAGTCACCTGATCTCTTGCTCAGACCTTTGATGAATATGGTGCTTGGATGCCACCCTGCTCGACTCTTCTGCGGACCTTGGCAAGGGGCTATATTTTCTTGCAAGCTCCCAGGAGAACAGTAAGAGGAGAGTTACAGGACCCCAGTCTACACATGCTGCATTTCAGTGCCCAAAGGCAGGAAGACATTCCAGGCTCACCAAGTCTTCCTCTCCTCTTCTTGACCGCAGGCGTGTTGAGCCTGTGATAAAACATGGTCAGGAGAAGCCAAGTGAGCTCAGTCCCCTGGGAGCTGCAAGGACATCAGGGAAAGGCCAAAGGCACACGGCAGCTGGCTCCTCAGGCAGCCCATCACCTGGACTGCTTTTGGAGGGCCCTGCAGTGCAAGAAACATTTTCCTTGAACCAAGGCTGCCTGTGCCTCCAGTGAGGGCCAGAAGCCTTCTGGTAGGCCTCCAAGCCTCTCTCCATCCTTTCTCCCTTTACACTAACAAAGAAACTACCTGGCACACTGGCATGCAGCAGAGATGATAGACATGGGCACAGCCTCTGAGACATAGTCTCCATCCAGTGTCATAGCAGAAGACCTGGGAAAGGCAGAGGGTATTGAGCACAGCATCCACATCACTAGGGCACTGAACAAAGCTAGGTGCAGGGAGGAGGTAGGAAGTGACAGCTCTGCGTGTGCAGGAGCACTTACAATCCTCTCTCCAGCAACATTGTCCTTCCCTAACCCCCCAGCTCTTCTTCAGACCTACTTCCACACACGCGCCCTCCACACACACTGACTGCATCAGAGGGAGCAGACTCGTCTGCCCGCATCCTCAAGCACGTGTGGGAAACAAGCCAAGTATCAACAACACCGAGCCCCTTACCAGCAGCTCCCAGTCACAGTAAGGGACTCCCATCATGTCCAAAAATCTTGGTACCCCCCAATCAAGGGACAGTTGTCTGAGCAATTGAGCCTGAGCCAATTTCATCACACTGAGGGGAAGGACAGCCAGAAAACTACTGTCCAGCCTGCTAAAACCACTGGTCCCCTAAGGTCACAGAGCCACTTTCACTGAGGAAGCGATAAGAGACAGCAGGGTACTAAGCTGCCCACTTCAGCCCAGCGTATATCTCAGAGCTTCCCCAAAGCTCTGCACGAAAAGGAACATTACAGCTTGCCTGGAAAGCAGCTGCCGGTGTCCTGAACAGAAACATTGCCATCTAGAGGCCCCTTGCCTTGTTTGTGGAAGTGCTTGGGAAAACTTAGGAGGAATTTCCACCTTCAGCAGGCATCTGTGCGGCAGAGAGCCGTTAGCAGGGACAGGGAACCTGAGGTTTAGGAGTGCAGCATGGGCCAGACTCCAAGAGATTTCAATCGACGTTGGATAGAGAGCTTTAAGGGATGTTGCAACACTTGGGTCTGTCTTTTCTCCTTGGGAGAACTTGTCCAGAGCTTAGGCAACTGTTCCTCCTGCTGTGGTGTGTTTAAAGGCTTGCCTTGCCCTCAGCAACCCACTCAGAGACACGTGAGCTGGGGAATCTTCCCTACGCCCATGAGCAGACCATCCTAAGGTGACTGAGCTGCCCTTTGGGGAGACACCAGTGGGGCCTAACTGGAGAGTCTGTGAAATACAGACAGGTGTGAAAGTACCTGGCTGAGCTGAGGATCTCAAGCCCTCTCTGCACACAAAGAAGTGCCAACCACCCAGCAACATCCTCCATAAATATGGGTTCAGATCCCAGCAGTTCTCACTTTGGACCAGGCCCTGCTCCACAGCAGAGACGTTCTCCAGAAGCTTTTTTGGCCCACACTCCTCTACAAGTTAACAGCCCCTCGCACGCTGCTCTGTCTCCATCACACAAGACCAGAGGCACGTCAGGCCACATAGTGCCGTATCAACCAGCACCTCCTGGGCAGCAGAGAGGCAGGTCCTCCACAGAGGAGCATGGTTCAGGCAGCAGGACTGCACATTGAGTGCTGCAGGGATCACACCTACACCAAAAGCCCTGGCAACCTGAGCCCCAGGAAACCTAAAGGACAGCACAGGAGACTGGAGGGGGCTGAGCAAGGTCTGCAGGTGGTCATGCAGGCTGTCAGAGCAAAGAGCATGCAAGCACACAGAAGACGTCCCTCTCAAGCCCTGAAGGGTGCCGAAACAAGCACTAGGAAGAGGGAGAGCATGGCAGCCTCTGTCCTTTCCAATGACACGTTAGCCAGCAGGCAAGGCCCAGCATTGCTCCTGTGGCTGAGATGGTGGCCCTAACAGCAGGGGCAAGCCAGACATGAAGCTGAGGGTCAGCAAGTCAAGTAAAGCAGAGGCCTGAGTAGACCACAAGGGAGAGGATACACCAGGGAATTCAGCTGGTCAAAGGTAACGTTCTCATTTCAGATAAACTGAGGCTGGCCCGTTGAAATCAGCGGTTGTAGGCTGGCTTGCACCAGCAGAGAACAGGAGCTGGAGCACAGCCTCCAAGCTGAAGAAACCTCTCAGCCCTACAGAGCAGCCTGCAAGCAAGATGCAGATTTCTGCAGGCTGGCACTACAGCTTCTGGTCTTACCCTCCAAAATCCCCAGCAACAGCAAGGGCTGTGCCACTATGCAGACATTGTCATGCCCAGAAGGTGGCCTAGACACCCTTAACAAGCAAGCACAGCAAGCCCACACCCCACTGCGAACCACCACTGCAGTGGTGGGACACATCCTGGTGTTATCTCCCTCTTTTCAAGCTCACCGGGGAGTGCCCTTCTCACACACCGTCTGCAACTTCAAGCACATCCTCAAATCCAGACCAGTGCTTAGTCAAGAAGCTTTTGTCAGCAAAGATTAATTTCTGCGGTTTGTAGCTTTCTACCTGAGCTACCTCGGAGCTTGAGCTGTCTGGGGAGGAAAAGAAAAGATAATAAAATCCCCTGAATGTGTTGATCAGAAAGAAAGTTTGGTCGGGTGTCCCGCAGTCTTCTCACATTTTTAAACTGGTGAATCACTGGAACTACTAAAGAAAAGAAAAAAACGCCCACCCTGAGCCCAGGAAATCTCATCTGGGAAGGTGAGGGACTAGAAAAACACATTTGAGCACAGGTTTTTTAAAAGAAACCACTCTTCAGTCTTAATTAAGGCTGGTCCAGGCCAGGCAGCCATTAAGGTGCTTGCGCAGGGAGCCGCGGTTATTACCCACTAATGGATGAGTAAGAAGACACCCCAGGATTAAAGCTACCAGCGCCTCCGAGGACCGACAGCTGCTTCCTGGCAGCTTTTTCTTCCTCTTCTCGGTGGTCAGCAGGTTGGTGATGGATGTCTGAGTCCCAACCCTCCTCTCCCACAGCACATCATTTGATTTGCCGCAGACCTGGGGCTAGAGGTCCCCAGCAGCACTCTGCATGCCAGAAGAGGTCACCGTCTCTTTGAATAACGTCCTCTTGGAGTGCCAAGAAGTGACATCAAGCTTTGCCCCTTGCCACCCCCTTGGCATCACAAGGATGCTAGTCAGAGTAGGGGTTACGGGAGGCGTGTTCCCTGCCGTCTCTGGCTGCCCATGCATGATTTATACCTGCTGTGTCAGACGGACATTTACATACGTTGGCGTGATTGCACATGCTGCCTCTCAGCAGCGGTGGCACGGCTTACGGAGACAGCTGGGAAGACTGGTCTGCACCATGCCAACCCAAGACCTCCTCCATCCCTGTCTCCACAGAGGAGAGCTAATCCCCCGTACCCTGCCAGCGATGCTAGGCTTGCCCAGGGTAGATTACTGTTCACGCGCAGGAGATGTGAGAAGTTTGTAACGCAAGACCATCTCCTGGGATGCTGCTCTGCAACGGACCATGCTGAACAACCCAAATCGCTCAAAAGATTTAATGCTGAGATCCTGAGACAACGTGAGAGCCAGCAACATGCCAGCACAAGAGACAGCCAGGATGCAGGTCACACGGAAGGCACTTGCCTCCCGATACCCCTTTCTCAAACTTCCCTCCCTGCCCCAGAAGAGGCTCGCAAGCCTGCCTTCTGCTCTCTGACCCCGCTTTGACAGGAACAGCCGGTCCACAGATCAGCAGAACAGACAAACAAGCAAAGGCACGTGGCTCACAGAGCTGGGGAGGAACAGCCAAAACACGTAAGAGACAGACCCAGCCACAGGGAGAGAGCAGAGGGAGTCGGGACCGTGAAACGGCACGGCTCCGCAGAGCAAGGCCCCCTGGCCATCCCAAGACGTGGCTGGGAAGCTCTCCTTCTCCCAGCATTTCAAGTTACTAAGTGGTCTTACTTTAAAGCAACCCTGAACATCTCATAGCAGGACAGGGTCTACCGCCATATTTTCTCCTTCCCGCCCAAACCCCACCTTCGCTACTGCTCACCAGCCCAGACATGAACACACGTGAGCAGCCACCTACAAATATCACAGACTGCTCTGGAGTGAGTTAATATTTATGGTGGCATCTCTGCTGCCCTCTCTAGCTGGCAGGACCCAGGGATGACAGGGATGTTCAGGGCATCACTGCGAGTCGCTCAACCTGAAATTACAAACATTGTCCCACCACTGGGGTCACGCACCACAAGATCTTCCATCCTCGTGGCCAGCTGGGACTATCAGTAATTTTTCAGCTGCAAAGTCAGCATTCAGACAGGGCTGGTGCCACTCTCCCAGCCACAAACTCTGTATTTAAAAACCAAAGCGCAGATAGAGAAGCACCAGGGGGGTGGCAAGGGGGTAGATGTTCATTTGTCCTTGGCAGAACAGCATCGCGGCACCAGCAAACGCTTGGCTTTGAGGGCAGAGGAAAGCACTGGCAGCTACAAATTACTAATCAATGTCGGGTAACAACAACAGCAGCTAATAATGAAGGGCTGATCAGCTTACTACAGCAGTAATTATTCCTGACATCAGCCCTCAGAAGGAGCATCCAGGCTTAGCATGCTGTCTACCATGATGATAACCCAAGATAACTAGAGAAATTTTGTGCTGGAGAAAGGGGGGGAGGGGGAGGAAAAAACCCTCAGCAATTAGCAAGACTTGTGGTGCTAATTACACTGCGAATGGTGCGCAGGCTTTGTCTGAGCTAACTTGAGCCTTCCCCACGACGCCAAGGAGGGATGTGAAGTGCCAGCACACCTTTCGCAAAGCGGCAGTGACAAACGGTTCTGGCACCTGGTTATTTTTGAGAACAACACAACTCACTGCTGCTGACACCGAACCTGGCACCAGACCTTTGCCATCGCAATTGCCTGGGGAAAAGCGCTCACCTCCATAGCACAGAAATGGCTTGGCTCTTCTCCGAATCACCAGGTGGTACTGAGTCCACCTAATCTGGGTACAGGACCAATTCAGGCTGTGAGGCTTTTGGGACAAAACACAGCCAGTGTAAAGCTAGAAATCTTAAATTTACCAATGTGCCCGAGGCGTGTACCATGCTGCCTTCACCCACGGCCACTCAGGATCCTGGGGCGATGACGCTCTGGAGCGCTGCACCAAGCCTTGACACAAAGATCCCCATCGCTTCCAGCACAACTATTGGTCCTCCTGCTGAAGAAAGTTTCCGTCAGCACCCGTTCACCAACAGAGGAAGAATTATTGCACCTGACAGGGGTAGCAGCATGAACGTGTGAACACGCGCGTGCTTCCCCCATGCACTTCTTACTGCTAGAATAGGTGAGAAAAAAATATAACAGCCCCAAAGGCTTGCAATCGCACATGCCTCCTCACCCACTTCTCTCCCAAGCAGGCGTAATTAAGCACACCGTTTTCTTGCACCCTTCATTCAGGAGGCTGCCAAATTGCTCTCTCAGCAACGGTATGTATTTTATAGACCTGAGCTTTGCCGGAAGGCAGCTGCTTCGGGGTGTGGGTCACTGCAGTAGCCAGCGCACACAGTCATAAGTTCTGCGAGTCCAGAGATGAATGAAGAGGTTTCAGCATGTCTCTGCGCAGATCAATGCAGTTACAGCAGCAGCAAGAGGACTCTAGCCAGTTCAGACCCCATCCTCTTCCCTCTCCTCCAAGGCTCACAGGCTTTGGCACCTTACAGGGAATGGGGGCTTTACCTCAGCCATGTGGTCTTTGCAGAGCGCCCTGGAACCCGCCAGGAATGTGAACCAGACATTTCACCAGCCTGGCAAGATCCAGCAATTCAAGAGACATCAGAGGTGCCCATCGGCTCTGTGTTCATGGCCTAAAAAACTTCCCAATACATCCCAAATGTGAGTTCTACCCCTCTCCCTCCCTGCAAGAGTGCCCTGTGCCAGCCTGCCTCCCCCCAGCCCACTTGCAATGCTGCGATACAGCCCACAATTCCATTACAGGGCAGCGCCAGGGGGACACGGCTACCAGCCCTTGCACAAACAAAATCCTATTACAACGGAGATCCTGATTCCAGCCTTTATTTACAGAAATTATTATTACAAGGAACCCTGAGGGAAATCACGGTTCTGGGCTTTATATACTGAATTCGGCATTGCTAGGGAAGAAGCCTTGTAACGCTTTGAGACACACTAAGATGCAACTACCTCCGAGTTGTATGTCATGGAGTGGGGAAGAAAAAGGAAAAAAAATGACCATAGACTAAGCCATCACAGGAGAGGAGAAAGGGAATGGCATCCGTATTTCTTCTGTCAGCCAGCCCAAGGTAATTTCCATCTGCAAGGTGCACTAAACCCTTTGTACCACTCGATTAAATTACAGCCGACCTAAGCACAGATTGTTGTTCTGCCAAAAAAGCAGTCCAGTCTCAGCATCCTCCACAGGGCGAACGGCCGTGGCCCTGTAAGGGCACGTGGGCAGCCCAAGGAGGACTAGGAAGGAAAGGAGATGCTGCAGGGCTGAAGCTGTTTGGAGCTGCTGCCACGTGCGATATCGCAAGCAGTGCCAGCGCTGACACCGAATGCTGGGCTGAAGCATCTGCTTTTGGGCGAGAGAATACAGATGAGGAAGGGGAGCAAAGTCCCATTGCATCCTCCTGAGATGCCACATTTGGATGTGCAGGGAAAATCAAGGCATCAAGCACCGTGGGACACCTTCCTGCCTGCAACTCACGCATAGCCCAGCAACACTTGAGCACCAACACGGTCCAGCGGTCAGAGCGTTCCCCTGTCACATACCTCGACTGGTTGATACGAGCAAAGAGAGAAGGATTTTGATGTCTGATAAGGAACAGAAGAGAGGTCTTCTTGGAGCAGATCAACCTGTCAGATGCACGCTGTTCAGGCATACTGCAAGTGAGGAGGAGGAGGAAGAGGAGGCATCTGACCTTATGCAGATCTACAGGAATGGCTCCTAAAATTTGTCAGTGCGAAGCAAACAAGGCATCAGGGGAGAAGGGGAGGGGATCTGTACAGGGAGGTCCCAGGACACTGCAGCATGGGTACCGTAGCACTGTCAGGGTCATAAATCAGGGAGCTGTCACCAGACTGATCATATGGACCACACCAGGCACCAGCAGAGTGACATACACCCACTACAGAGAGACCTTCTCCAGCAGAAAGGTCTCCTTCACCCTGCAGATGCTTGGAATAAACAACTTATCATCACTTTGCTGGTACAGAGACAGAAATTTTGACCTTAATGCCAATTAAGCAGGCCAAGGATCCTCTGACAGTGCCTGACCTGTATAGATTTTCAAAAGGTGTTTCTTCAGTTGTTCCCATCCACCGGTACCTAGAAATTAGGCATTCCACTTGAAAATATCTCCCCAAGGTGAAGGGCCCAGGGAGGTGTACATCAGAGAAAGGCACATCCTAGCAGATAACAGAAAGGTCCCACCAGCCAAGACCAACGCGTAACCATGGCAGCTCTGCAGGAGAGAACCAGGAGAAGTGGTGATGCTCAGGGACAGCCCAGGTGTGACTGGTGTGTCACTGAGTGACATCAGCATGGGGTGCCATCTCAAACGCTGAACCAGACTTCCCGAAATTGAGGCTGGAACCAAACTGTTCCTCCTTTGTGTCCTCAGTCAACTCTTACCTCCTGCTGCTGCCTCCACCAGGAAGGGAGGCCGTGGTCTTCCTCACCTCTCTGGACTGCAGCCTGACAATGCAGGGCAACAGAGGTGCTGGCCCCTGCAGAGCTGTTTGCCAGCATTTCAAGGTGAATCTGAGGACGCTGCCGCTTTCCTAAGTGTTAAGAACATGCTTCACTCTGGCTTTTCATCTGAAGCAACACACAGCACGCCAAGGGCTGCTTGCCAAAAGCAAAAATCACACGCAGGACGAAAAGCATCACGCCTGGGAAATCTGCATCCGAGGAAGGCTGGAAACCTCCTCCCCTCACACAACTGACAGAAGCACAAGGTTATTTGAATCCCTCCCCTACCAAGACAGTCTCTTTGGAGTTGTTCAGTGGACAGATTTCACACCTCACCTGCAGAATGACTGTTTCCTGAAGGAGGAAGAACTATGGAAAAGTCTGAGCACAGCATAAAGCCAAACATCGATCATGTCTCTTGGTTTTTACTGCTTCTGCCCCACTGAAGCAGGTTAGCAGCAATATTTCAAAGAAAGCAGCAATACTGGTAGTGTCTGAGCCACAAGCCAGCAACTATAAACTGGAAGGAACAACACAGGTCTCTTCACGAACCAGTCTTGTTTCTTCTCTTTTCACAGCACAATTGGAGGCTAAACTCACACTCCAATACAGTGCTGGGGATGAGTCATCTTTGCTGCTGTCAGCTGGAACGATAAGGATGAAATTGCATCACTTATCAGTAATGAGCCAGCAGGGAGGTAGCTGCAGGACCCTCGAGACGGGCTGAGGTTTGCATTACGAAACTGAGCTCAAAACAGGGATGTTTTCAAAAGCCCTAATCTTTTGCCCAATTCCTATGCAAGCTCAGCATTGCTTCAAAGCCTAAAACCAAGTTAAACATCTGCTCACAGAGACAGTAACTGCTTCTTGCACCTACCTATGGAACAGAAAAACTTTTGGAGGGCTCAATGACAATTTTAGCACCAAATTCTGGCAAGTTCTTAATGTTTTCAAGCTGTGAGTCCTGCAGGGTCGATGTAGGTGGACTCACAGATGTCTCTGACTAATCACACCCAGCTCTTGGCTGGCTGCCTGGTTAAAGATCTGGATTACTTCAACGGGAAGCTGACCCTGATTTAAAGTCAAGCCCACATTTTCCAGCTTCACATTGCAGCTGCTAGGCTCTACCTTACATACTTTCTTTTTGACATGGCTGTTTCCTCTCCCTCTTTTTGGTCTGCCACCAAGAAGCAGGACCATTGGCAGGGTCTCATAATTGACAGCAAACCAGTCTGATAAATTAAACAGCTGAGCAACTAAAACCACCAGTTAATATTACTTGCAGCAGAACATCAGTCCTTTGGGAACCTCTCCCTAAGCCACCCACATTAGTATTTATTAATACTAATACCTAGTAATACTAATATTAATACCTTTCCACTCACACACTTCACACTCAAGATACAAGAACAGGCAGCCCATTGCAGAGAAAGAGCCACCCAACATATTGGAGAAGACGTTTGAAGAGCACCTCCCCAGCTCCAGAAGCAGCCCCTGATGCAGCCCCTGGCCTGCAAGACAGGTGCCCATGTTCCTGTGCCATGTTTAACCTCGAAAAGTTATGGCTCACCAGCATTTTCCTCCTGCAATTTGAAACATAACAAGCTGTGTAATGCCAGCCCCGGCTCAGTGATTCACCACAGAGTGGGCATGCGAGAGATCACCTCTTACCTAAATATATATAATTTTGGCTGACAGCTATAATGGACACCAGAGCCTTGCTCTCCATGGGAGATTCAGGCGGAGATCACCTCCACAGCATCGGCTATCTGACCAGAATATAAAGGCAGCCGTCGGCACTGAGACTGTTGCTTCAGGGACTGAGAGTTGAAAAAGGCAGTTGCCTTCCCAAACAGCAAAGTAAAGCAGATAAAGGAGCTGTAGGTTTATTTGATGATTTAATCGATAAGATAATTATATTAATTCAATAGGTTGATACAAAGCCACTTCCTTTCTGTTTGATTTAACTGCATTTCAGAATTTTCATGGCTTCGTTGATCAAATACATAAAATAGCAAATTTGTGATAATTAATTAATCAGATATATTTTCCTTAACTATGAATTGCAAGAGACCCAGAGGCAGAGAGTGCAATCACCCAGTGACCACATAACGACAGCCCATAGATTTGCATCTACAGTCATCATGCAACCCACTAGCCGTGCCAGAATTCATCTAAAAGGCAGGACAACCATACCATGAGGGGACCTGGCAGAGACCAGAGATGGTGGTACCTCCACATCCTTTAAGTGTGCGCACCTACACTTAGTACAGAAGGATCCAACCGCTTTAGCAATGGAGTAAAAAGGACTAGTATCAGGCATATAGTTATTTTCCATTTACAGGGAAAAGGAGTAAAGCATCTTCCTTCAGGAGGCTGGAAGAGCAGGAGTGCATTTTTTAGCCTTGTTCCCTAGGGAAACACCAGAGAGAGAAGCCAGTCAGCACCACCACCACTCCTGCCCAAAGGCGCAGTTAACGTGGTGAGCTCAATCCTTAGAAATGCCCCAGGGCACCACTCTAAGAGGCTGAAAAGACACAGTAGGAATCTCTACCTAGTCAGACTGCAGGGAATCCCTCCACAAGGCAGGGAGCAGGTATCGGTCGCTCTCCTCGCAGAGGTACTTCCCACATTGCTGGGCTCTCACATCTGAGAAAGCATCCTCCCGAGCCGGGGAGGTTGATGCTGTCTGCAGTGATCCTCGAGCTTTTTGCCAAAAACCACACACACAACCCCCTCTGCCTCCAACTATAGCCATACAGCAATTCCCAGGGTTGCCACAACCTGCTTTCAGGCTAATTCTCTTTTTTTCCTCCCCCATTCTCCACTTGAAAGCTATCCAACCCCTGACACTGCCAGAAGAGATGCAGTAAAAGCGATCGCAGGTCAGCCTCCTTCAAACAATTCCAGGGTCTTCTTGCCAGGTTCCTCTCTGTGTAATACCATCCCTCCAGCAAGAAAGAAAAGCCTCTAAATTAAAAAGACCTGGACAGCAACCCACCAGCTCCCACTCCTGCCCTGACCAATGAAGCTTGCTAATTAAAAGCAGTTGACCTGAGCAATGAATGGCTTGGAGGAGATTAGCCTAAGGGAGACAAGATTTAAGAATTAAATTACTTGACTGGTCTGTTTTATTTTATTTTACAACCCTAGTTTTTCCTCCTCCCACATGCAGGCAAATGGTGGTTTTGAGCACTCAGTCCCAATTTGTAAGTGCAAAGGAGCAGAGAACATGGTCCTCCTGTTTAATTCACTGTCAAACTCCACCATCGCAGCACTTTGGGCTGTCGGAGCAGCTGCTCAGTCTAATCGCCAGGTGACAAGTGAAAAACAGCCGGGTGGCACCTAATTTCTCCATTTTGATTAACTAGTCCTTTGCACCCTGCCATATCAACAGGACTGTGAACAAACACGCTTCAGACACTTGCTCTGACTCCACAGCCAGGGTCTCGCTGATGTATTTATCTCTGCCTGTAACCCCTGGGAGATTTATGCCCAGCAATCAAAAGGAGATGACCCCCACCCAAAAGCAATAGTGCTTGGGTCAGGTCCCCATCATCTGGCCTGATCAGCAACTCGCTGGTTTGAGTATCTCACTGCACAGGGCTGTAACGCAGATGGGAGGTCCTACGGCAAGCCAGCACTTAGCAAACATGTCGGGTCTCACAGGATGCACTGGAATAGTAGGGAAGCAAACAGGGGGCTGGGCTCTTTGGAAAGCTCTTCTACCTAATTTTCCAAGTCGCTTTGCCCTGCTCACGTCAGTAGGAACCGCAGGAGCTCAGTGCCTCTAGACACCCTGTTAACAGGAGGCAGAGGAGTGGAATGTAACACTTCCTGGCTTCAGGAGAATTGGCTGGAAATGTGGGGGTTTTTCCCCCCAATACAAGCAGAAATCCCAGTGCAAACATGAAATATCTTCTCCTTCAAACACCAGTATTGGAGGGCCTTCACCACAAGATAACGTTAAGGGGATTTGCCCAGAGCATATGCATTTGCACAGAGAGAAAGCACATTCTTGGGAGAAAAGAGCAGCTTCCTAACAAAACAATTGGGATTTTTTTGTATGTTCCACATACAATCTTGGCATTCATTTTCTTTTAAAAAACCACTGCCTTGGAGTTGAGGGGGATAAGACCAAGAACCGGAGCCACGGCAATCCGGTTTGTATAACTTATTAACCCGCTGCCCTTTTTTCTCCTGCATCCCATTTCTTTCCTCATTCAAGACCGCTCCTTGCTTGGATGCTGCGAGACCCAGCCTTGCTGGGTGGGGAGCTCTCACACCCCCAGGCCACGTGCTGTCTGCCGCTGCAATGGTATACGTACCGCAAGTTGCTTTCACTGGGTGCTGCTCCCTCCTGTCCCAGGCAGCCAAAAGAGACGGCAGGCTGTGCAGGCAGCCAGGAGGGGGGAGCCCCAGGTGGCTCACACACCGTATCTCCCAGACTAGCATCTTCAGAGCTTCCTTCCCTGGTCACCATGCCTTGTTATTCCTTGTGCAGAATGAGCCATGCATCTATTTGTGGTCATCGCGCACAGGCGCTTGCCGAGAGCTGACAAACAGGGCTGCACTGGTCCTCGGCCTGCTGCCGCAGCAAACCTGCCACAGCTCCAGCTTCCACCTGCCTGGGGGACACCAGACAAGAGTCAGTGGGGTGACCAGCTGCTTTTTTTGCACATGAAGAGATTGCTTCTGGATAAAGTGCTATGGGGATCCCTGGTGAGAAAGCAAGTTGTGGGGACGCACCTGGTTCTGTTCTCTCCCACTTCAGCTCTGGCATAGCTGCAGGGCCCAAAGGGTCGCCCCCACACCTGTTGATACCAGATCCTCAGAGCCCACTTGGCATTCAGTCCCCCATCAGTATGTCCTCTTTTCACCTCCGTGCAGCATGGCTGGGATTTTCCAACCAGCATGGCTGGGACACACCTGATACCGGACTGACCCTCAGAGCAAGGCAATTTCTATTTCAGCTGCAATTCCCAAACTAAAATAATGCTCTATTGCTTCCTGCAGTCCCCTTAAACAAACTGATTGTAGGGTGACAAAAAAAGTAACTGCATAGCATAGCCCCTCTTAAGAGGAGCTGGTCATGAATTAGGACCCTAAGGCACTACCACCAGAAAAAAAAAAAAAAAAAGCCTCCTTGCAAATGCCAGCCAAAGGAAAAATAATTCAGCACCAGAAATCTAAGCATAGCCAAGCTGCATCTCAGTGAGGCAGTAATTCTTATTCCTCTTCACCAAGGAAAGCAGCACATAAGTGCACAGCAATAGACATGGAGTCAAACACACCACGCTGCAAAACCAGAGATATGTCTCGGAAGTGCCTTAGATGGCCATACAGTTTGTAGGGATCATCAAACCTACAGGGACATCGTGGCTCATGCATTGTTTAAGCTGCATAAACAAAGATGTCTGAGATGTTGTAAAATACTGTTACTCAGCCCTAATTCCCCAGCCACCGTGCTGTCCCTGAAGTAACCCCATCGTTTTTATTACCAGGAGGGAGCCAACTGCAAACCCAACCACATTTCCTTCTGAAGGGAAGAAATTTCATCAGAGATGCTGCAAAACATCCTCATCTGACTTGTGAAGCAAGAGATTTCTTTAAAGAAATTTCCTCTCTCCAGCAACACCTCCCTCCTGCCCGAAGGCGAGAGAGAAGCACGGGAAGGCGTGAAGAGAAGTGGATAGTCCATCAGGGGAGGGTGCCGAGACACAGTCCCTTCCAGCTACCTGGCTGAAATTCAAATGCTGGATTAGTGTCTCTGGCACACTGTTAATAGGAGGCAAAGGAGAGAAATGTAATGCTTCCTTCCGGCCTTTCAGATCTACGACCCCCTCCCAGGTAGCAGACAGTCTGGTCCATCAAAGGGAGACGAGAATCAGAAATGAGACCCATTTGTCACATAAAATTTCCAGGTAGAGGAACTGAGCTGAATTTTATCGGGCAGAGAAGCTGTAACAACACAGTAGCAGCTGGGAACTCCAGTCAGGTGAAGGTCAGGGCTGCTTGGCATCCGTTACAGTCATGGGCCACTCAGAAAACCAAAAAAGAGCAGAGGACGAACACTTCCCTTTGGCAAGCTTGCTCTCGTCCAGCTGGATATGATGGGCTTTGAAGGTTGGAAACTCAGCAGGGCTGGCTGAAGTGAAATACAGAGGAAAATGGAGGTATGAAAGAAGAAAAAAAAAGTTACTCTTCAAAAACAGAAAGTATTTTTGTTTATCTTCTTTTTGGTCACCAAGGTAGCTCCAGCTGTGACTTGCATTCTGGGCCTGAAAGGAAAACGCTAGCTGGAGCCCTTGAGAATTGGAGTCACTTATGCGTCATCTTCGTACTGAGTTACAGCTCATATAAACGCGAGGGTGGCAAGCCCTGAAGGTCCCATTTAGCCACATAAAGGGAAAAGTGCTGCAGAAGACAGACCTTGATAAAACATGATCCAAATGGGGACACATTCAGCATCCCTTGGGGCACGTGACAGCTGTCCCAACAGCTCCAGGCAGGGTTTGGCGTTGGCTTCTGGCCAGGTCCATTCAGCAGGTAAGAATAAGAGGTAAGCAAAGAGACTGACATTACACTGAGATTTGCATATATCCTATTTATCCTATCAAATCTCTGCAAAAACAGTGGTTTTCCACCTCCCCCCTTGGACACCTACAAGGATCAGCAGCTGGAAGCCCCTTACCACTGCCAATCCCAGCACCCAAGGACATGCCATCTGGGTTGCAGCCTGCCTTTTGTACTGATTTGTCAAGTTTTTGCCCTGATTGCACGCCTCGGGCAGGCGGCAGTTGCTTTGTGCAGGACTTAGAGGAGGGAAGTTTTACAGCTTGGCTGCTGCCAACACACAGATGTTACAGGCTGGGTCACGGCAAGGTGCTAAAGGCCTTCAGAAATGTTGCAAAGCATTAATTATGTTCCTGCATCTGTTCTTTAACCCTCACACACATCTTCTTTCTTCCAGGGGCTGCCAGAATGACAATTGTGAACGGGAAATCAAAGCAGGAGGCTTTGAAAGGAAGAAAATCAGAGACTTCAAAGGTTAAAAGAAAGCGCTCTGCAAACACAGGGTTTTTTTTAAAGCTGCTTGTCCCTGCCATTTGCTTGAATGCCTCCTCTTCTCCCACTTGGTGCAGCGCTGAACTCCAACAGCCCCCAAGGAGGGATGGAAGAGGTGACCCAAATCCTGCTGTATTATGGAGCATGTCTCAGCTGGGAGGGTGATCCACACTGTCATGGTTTTGGCCAAATCGGCCAATGGCCAGCAACAGATGCTCTCCCCCCACCTCTCGCACATGGAGAGGAAGAGGAGAGATAAAGAGATTTATGAGTTTAGAAGAAAATAAACTATTGTAATGAAATATTAATAATAAAATAAAAAGGAAATAATAAAATAGATACAGTATATACAAAACCGTATTAAGCTCCCAGGATGACGTCACCAGCAGGCACTGGGGAAGTCCCAGACTGGACTCGGCAACAGGTGGGAACTGGATTCCAGAGCTGGAGTCAGGAACACACGGATCGGGATCAAAGGCAGATGAACAGACAGGGTCCTCATCGGACGTCAGCCATTGAAGAAAAGAGGACTGATCCTTTGATCCCTCAGCTTTTATACTGAGCATGGGGCAGATGGGATGTAATACCCCTGTTGGTCAATTTTTGGGTCCCCTGTCCTGTCCGCTCCTCCCTGCAGGCGGGACCCCTCCATGCCCTCCCATCCCCAACCCTCCAACGGGGCAAATAGCGAAATTAGCTGACCTTGGTTGTTATAGCAATAAGTTTAAACAAGAGCCTCTCTGAGTACCATTCCTTGGCACTAATTGTAAACATTGGTCTTATAACTCTGAGAACGGACCGTTTTCGGCACAACACGCTGTTAATTTCAGAGAGTTAGAAGAGGCCTAGCTAGGAAGTAAAATTACTGAACAGAAAGTTGGTTCTGTTTTACCTCAGACCAGGACATATGTGCTTGGAAATGCTTTGTCTTGCAAGACTGGAGGGAATGGTTTGCAGGGTGGGGTTAACCAACCCTCCTGTGCAGATCCAGAGATGAGAGTGCACCATAGCATCCTGAGAGGGGAAAAGGGTTTCCTCGCAAGTCTGAAATACCCCTTTATGCCCCAGTTGGACCAGAGCTGTACCGAGCTGGAGAGCAAAACTCAGATGTACCAATGACCAAACTGGTCTGCTGAACCCAGGCTCAGAGCTTCTCCCACCCCTGCTCTGGAGGCTGGGGAACACCAAGCGTCAAGACAGCATTCAAGCATGCTTACCTGGAACAGTGCTGGCAGACGTAGGGACCTGAGAGTCTCCTAAACTTGCCTTGTGCCTCAGCCCCCTGACAGCCTGGGCTGTCAACAGAGGTATGTGCCTGGGCTAGCAACATACCTCCCAGTGTCTCTGCAGAGGCAATCTCAAGAGGACTTACGCACGCTTCTCTGGGCAATCGGAGTATTGGAAAATCTGTAGCTACTGCTGAGAAAGCAGGTCCATCCCTAGGGCACGGTGCCATTCAGAGCTGCCACTGTGGGAGGGCAGAACCGCTTCATTAAGGAGGTCTGCATGCACATTTCTGAGCCCTGCTGAATATCAGAACTAACGAGCGCCGACACAACACCACGGCAGCCCTTCCAGTGCTAAAGCTGCAGCCTGCCTGGGGAAGCATCTCAATGCCCTGCTAACCAGGGCTTCTTGTGGGGAAATTCTGCCCATCGCTAATGGGCAGCTGCAAATCGAAGCCCCAGCTTAAGGACAGGCATCGACTAACATCTCTGTACAGGCTGGGCTGCAGCTGTGACACAGGACCATGAGTGGTCCTAATAAAACCCACCAGGCTCCTGAATGGCTTCTCCCTCCCCCATTCCCCGTGCTTTAAGCTGCAGTCAAACAGAGCATAACTCCTTTTAAGACTTGCAGATGTTGCGTTTCTGAATCATCTGGCTGGGCGGCTCGCGCTAGCGAAAGGAAACAAGATTGTCTCCAGAATCCTTTGTGCTGCGGCTCTCCGTGCACAATAAGCTCCTGCACACTCACGGGCTAAATAACTTTTTATGCTAGAAATGAAGTAGCAGGGGAGGAAAACAAAACAAAACCAGACTCAACAACAGTAAACAAACAAGCAGAGACTGAGGTGATGGAAAAGCAGGCAGAAAAAGCTACGCTGTTGTGCCTGGACACATCATCCCACGCAACAGCATCTTCCAGCAGCTTCCACATTTAAAAAGGCAGAGAACAATAAAGACTTTAAGTTTTGCCTGACATCTCCTGGACATGTCTTCAGCCAGGGTTCATTATGATGCAGCACGCTGGCCAGGACTTGAACTTCTACATAATGGCCCCAGACAGCTACCAATACCCTCAGCAGCTGCTGGCACAAAGGTTAGCTCCACTGCAACCTTAGGAGCTATGATAACTAAAAAAAGACCAATGTACAGACCTTGAAAGAGGATCCACAATAGCATGAAGCACTCTAAGCCACAGGGCCATGTAACACCCTGACAGCGGGAGGTGAAGTAGTTTCCTCCAGGCAGCTTAGGACCCTCATCCCTGGTGCCCAAAGAGGATGCAAGTCCTCCCACACCAAAGCAGTGGGTGATAGCTTTCCTCCCCTACAGGGATACCCCACAAGGTGCCATGGGGAAGCCTGGCCCTAGGTGCACAGCCGTTTCAAGCAGGAGTCGGGGATCAGCAGCGTCACCCAAACTCAAGCTCACAGCACTCACTTCATCCTTATGCACTGGGCTTGGGCTTGCCTCCCTTGGGCAGCTGTCCTAGGGCAGCCGGGGGTGGGCTGACACCAGATTCCCACCAGGATAGACCAACAGCCAAACAAAATCAGATTAAAGGCTTTGTGGGGAGCAGTGTTTGCGTTAGACATTTCCGGAACCCCCCCATTTTGCTTAAATACCAAGCAAGGAGACAATGTTTTTATCTGCTTAATAGAGCTCTTCAAACTATACACAACCACATGGCCTAGGCTGGCTATTTTAAAACAACGTTCAGCTGAGACCCTTGTTTCCAACAGAATAATTTAACACCCTGGTCTTGCAGAGTACTTTCACCCCCAGATATCAGAGTGGCTCAGAAAGTCTATGCTGATTTTACAAACCGGGGAGGGGGGGGTGCGGGGAGCAGAGGAATGCAGCAACATAATTCACATCACCTGCGATCCCAGGAGCAGAAGCTTGTACCTGCCCAAAAGAGCCCCCAGGAGGGACAGGCAGAGTGGCAGCTTCTCCAGCAACCTCTCCCAAACAGCAGCTTTCCCCTTTCTGCTTCTTTTTCCAGCATTTTTTTTTTATACCCCACCCCACCCCCAACTCCAAGTTCAAGTTACTTAAATTTCACAGAGGGGCTGATACCTTCTGATGAAGATGATCCCATCGGTGTTATTGTCTGGCTGCCAGCTCCCAGGAAACAGGCGAGGCGTGAGGGCGGTTGCTGTTTTTAACCAGAGGCCGCGTCTGACTGGAGCGTTAGGGGAGTTAATGAGTGCTGTGCAGGAGGAGGGAGGGCTGGGAGAAAGCAAACAGGGAAAGCTTTATTTTTATATTTCATTATTTTTATAAGAAAAATAAGCCAGGGACTTTAAGAGGGGCATAAAGGGGATTTTTTTTTTCTTTTTTTTTTTAAAGTATCAGAATTACAGGTTTGCAGCTGGAAGAGCCTGCTGAGAGGGACATCCTGTGCCCAGAGGTGAATACAAGGGAGGTGCCTGGGTCTCCATGCAGGACGTTACAGGTCAGCTTGCTCTTCTAGGTCTCAAGAAAGCCTGGAAGGGAGACATCCCTCATACTATATTAGTGGATCCTGTTGGGGATGCAGCTGCAGCCATGGTCAGACAGGGAAAGCTTTGACTGTATGCGGTAAGGCCCAGACACGTTCTCCCCAGCTGCTTAAGGTCCACCCCACCTTCTAGAAAGCGAGACCTGAACTAAATTAGCACAGAATGAGGAACAGACCACACCAGCCATTCCTGCCGACGTGAACTCCAAGGTATTCACATACACACACTACAGCCCTAGAGGAGAGTCCTCTGTAGCTCACCCCATCTACCCAGCCCCACCTCAGACACAGGACGGGTCTGCATGATGGACCCTCTCTTGGGGGTAAGAGTCCCCAGGCTGCCCCAAAGAGTTCAGGCACCCTGGGAGCTCCCTCACCAGCTCTGAAGGGGGTTCAGGCCACTTGGTGGGTGCTCAGCACCAGGGAAGTTGAAGCCAAACCCAGTCATCTCTAGAAAAGATAGACAGGGTGAGCAAACCTGACACTATTCCCCTTAAAGCAGGAGGGAAAAGGTTAAAAGAGAAGATTTATGGGCATATATCTCTGCCAGAACCACGAGGTGATCATGTGTATACATTTCTCTACTCTAAGACCTAATTTTACGCCATTTCCCTTGATTTGCTGTTCCTTTTCTCCCATTGCCTTGATTTAGGGCCCAATTATTTCTTGTCCTCTTGCCAGTGAAACAAAATATTTCATAAGCACTCCTGCCGCCTCTCCCCACTCCCTCCCTCCTTTGGATGCCGGTTTCAATGCCTGACTCATACCTCATGTTCTGCAAAATTTAGAGTATTTTAGTGAACACCTAATGA
Source organism: Alca torda (assembly GCA_008658365.1). Lineage (NCBI taxonomy): Eukaryota > Metazoa > Chordata > Aves > Charadriiformes > Alcidae > Alca > Alca torda. Next base: position 1,513,876 of record CM018087.1, read on the forward strand.
TGATTTTACCATTTTTCACAGTGATGCAAATGGGATTTGGCAGCAACGAGCTCGCTGTTGGAATTTAAGTGAGTCTGTGGTCCCCACAGCTTTGGCATGTCTTTGCAAAGCACTCCCTGGGGATTGCCACCTGGGCAGGATTTCCTTCTGATGAGACTGTGTACTTCACTAGGAATGAGCCACGTGCCCTGTGCTGGTGGATACACTCTGTACTGGGACAGGGAGAAGGGCAGACAAGTCAGCTCAATAGCTCATCTAGTTCCTGACCAATACAGATATATAAGCGATATCCTGCAAGAGTTGCGTTGGCAAGAGCAGGACTGCACTACCACAAGGCATCTCCCTAGCTGGACCACATCACCCCTTCGACGTAGCTACATGCCCATGTCAGCCCCAGCCCTCCAGGGAAGAGTTGGGGACTGCCATCCATACACAAGTACGTCTAGGGGCTGGTCCTTCTGCTTAATGATACGGACAACAAATTCTGCCCTCATTAAAAGGAAATGCAAAGAGTAAGGCAAAAAGGACAATGCCTGTCTCTGGTGGGTCTCCAGTCTAAACTTCCAAGCATAATCAAATCTTTCAAGTAGTTCATCACAAAAGGACACTTGGGATCCACCCCAAAACCACAGGAAAGGACAGGCTGACTACTGTCAGCACGCTGAGCACAAGCCCTTGGGAATCGTCCCAGGCAAACTCTCTCCTCTCCCCATAGTTTTACAATAGCTTTCCATTCTTCCTCCCACTCCTGCCCAGGCTTGCACGATCACAGCGTATAGCATTTCTATAGCATCCTCCTACTAGTTCCCATAATCATATCCAAACCTGTCACAATACAACATAACCATGAAAAAGACAGTTTAAAGTGCTATTTCAATATTGCCAACCTTTTTCAGGGAGATGTATCCATAAAGCGAGGTGAGGAAGGCGAGGGGACCAACAGCACAGGTCAAACCAGAGGTTTCCTAGGCTGTGGGCAGGGAGAAAAAGCTAATCAAAAAAAGCTCTGAATCAAGATGAGCAAAGACTCAAAATTGGGTCTCCCGTATTCTGAACTCATGTCTCAGACCCTGGTAACCTCTGACTTCTATGATCCCCAGATGCTTGCCTCTACCTGCACAAAACAATTCCTTTAGCCTTTTTTTTTTCCCCAAAAAAGAAAACATCTCACTGGATATGAAGCCTTTCCATCCAAGCATCATCTGAAAAATTTCAGACTCTTGAAAGCTGTAGCAAAATTGGGCTGTGCTCACCAGCCAGCTCTAACTTGGGTTGCTCTTCAGAAGACAAGAACAGCTCTTGGCTTGTCCTACTGGCAGACATGAAGTACCACCTCTCTGGTTTACATGGTGGCTGTACATGGATTAGAAGTAAAGAGCACTTTAGCCAGCTAGGACAAGTGAATTCCACAGCTTCTCCTAAAGCCTCTTCTACATGCACATATCCAGTGAGGGGCATCTCCAGTGATTCTAGTCCTGCCACTGGTTTGCAGTAACCAGAAAGAAAGATCTTGAGTGTCTGGAGAAGAGGATAGGGAGAGGTACTCTCTCCTAGTTACTTCGAGCTATGCCTGTTCTCTTCACCCTAGCAGACGATTGCCACTGCACGTGGAGAAGTGTCCAAACCTGGCTCCATGCTCAGCCACCCCTGATGGGGTCAAGCAGGCAAGAGAGCTGGACACAGCTGGGAGATGCAGAGCCCTGTCAGAAACCAGGCCCCAAAGCATCACGATGGGAAGCCCTAAGAGGGTTAAAGCAACATTCACGCACCCCAATGCGGGCAGCAGGATCTGGCCTTCACACCCACCACCACAGTTGTTGGCAGTTCATCCACACATTTCACAGAACCTGGAGGACAAGTTGAGTCATGCAATGGCGTTTAGCCACACTAGGCTTTTTGCTGCTCTGTTATGGGACTTCTCTCTGAAAAGATTTCCAAAATAATTGACTACCAAATGCCACAAGAGCAAGACCGCTTTGGTCTTTGGTAGTACAAGAAAGGACTGATGTTTGTCGGGAGGTTTCTTTATCCGAACCTAAGAAACAGAAAACTAGTTCTACCTAGAAACAGCAAATAAGAAGGGAAAAACAAGTAAGTAGGAAACCTGAGAAAGGCTCTGCAGACTGCCTCATCCAAAGGCATCTCCTCTCCCCTGCAAGGACTATGTAAGGCAAGACGTCTCTATTTCGAGTGTGCCCTGGGAAAGGCTTCCGGGACACCCTGCCTACCACTCTCTGGGGCATCAACCCTGCTCTGGGCTCCCTCTGATTATCAGCCCAGCTGAAATCCACCTGCAGCTTGGGGAGTTTTGGGGATTGGTAACTCCCAGATCTGTAAGATCCAGAGTCCTTAGAGGATGCTAACAAGGCTAACTTCATTCCTCTTCATCACTTGGTACGATAAGGTCTAACTGTGTTGGCCTGGGGGTTCCTAGATTCATGTCACTTTGCATTTATCAGGTGGCTGTGGCCGGCTGGAAGCATCACCTCCAGGGGACGCTGACTCACCCTAAGCACACTGTTTTGTATAGGGCCAGCTAAGTCCTGTCCAGTAGACCAGCTTCCCTTCAAGCTACCTGTCAACCTAGCACAGGCTGGACAGTCCCCTAAAGCTAACGTACCCCAGGTCATACTCCTGGCAAGTACTATCACAGGGCTGAACTCCCCTGAAAAGTATTGGAAATAGTAAAAGCTGGCCATTAGGGCAGTTTTATATTGGATAGAGATATTCTACGTTGTAAAGCATGTTTAGAAAGACCATTATGTTCTCTCTCTTTTCCTTCCTCAGAGGAAAGATGATAAGTGTCTAGCCGGTTGTTCATAGCCCAGGGCAAGGGAAATACAACATCCTCCGTAACAGCTAGCAGAAGTACCAGGAAGCACAGACACGCAGGGACTCAGAGACAGCTCAGAGACAGAACGACACTTGCCCAGCGCTGCACCAGTGCCAGTACACTATCAAACCCAAACCACCTCTGGCAAGCCCATTCCAGAGCCTTTGTATCACTCTCCCAGCAGCCCAGGTGCTGAGATGTTAGGGAAAGAGGCGCTTGTTAGAGAGCCTAGCCCTGACCCTGAACAAAACAGAAGTGCCTGGGACTGCTCTCCAGTTAACAGGACTACAGCATGCAAGCAGCGCAGTGCCTGTGTGGTTACTCTGCTGCCGAAAGAAACCTTTCCCATTTGATTTGACCATTACACGAGCACAGGGAAGAAGTGTGTTTGGTCCCCAGAGAGCTCACTAAGCCAGTATTTCTGTAGGAAACGGGTGCCTGTGCACCAGAATCTAAATATAGCTTTAAAAAATAAAATCAGCCTCTACTCCATCTGATCAAGAGAAAAGACTTCGGAGGCTAAACCAAGACAGCAGTGCTTGCTCAGATTTATAGAGATACTGAATAACAACTTGGAGAGGTCTGTACTGAATCCATCCCTTGAGCGGAACTGTAACTACACAACCCTGAAGTCCAGCTATAGTTTTCTTTGCTGCCTGGCAAAATCCCCAAAGGTAGAGAGGAAGAAAGGGCCCTTAATGACCTTCATCAGTGACTTAGAGGACAGGGCACAGCACACTATCAGCAATTTTGCAGATGATACAAAACAGGAAGGAATGGGTGATAGACCAGATGGTTGCCATGAAGATGATTAAGGGTTTGGGGCACACAACATACAAGGAGAGGCTGAAAGAGCTGGAACTGTTTAGTCCAGAGAAGACAAGGCTCAGGGGGATCTTATCCATGTGCATTTAATCACTTATAGGAGGCAGTAAAGACAACAGGTCCAGGCTCTTCTCAGTAGTAACAGGCATAAATTGAAATACAAAAAATTCCATTTATACACAAGACCTTTTTTTACTGTAGGGGCAATCTAACACCATAACAGGTTGCCCAGAGAGGCATCCATCCTTGGAGGAATTCAAACGCTGACTGGATGTGGTCCTGGGCATCCCGCTTCAGCAGACCCTGCTTTGAGCAGGCAGGTTGCACTAGACAATCTCCAGAGGTCCCTCCAACCTCAGCTATTCCGTGATTCTATTGGATGCAGGATTAAGGGTACCCTTTTCTGATGCTGGGAACAGGAGGAATGTGGTTAGGGCCACAGCAGATCTTGTATCCCTTGTCCCACCTCATCTCATTTTTAACAAAGGTTTGGATTCAAAGAGCTCCAGCACTCTCTCCAAAAGGAGCTGCTAAGAAAAACATTTACAGGGCTGCAGCCTTGGAAGAGCAGATGTCCACCAGAGATCAGTTTTTCCATTCATCCATGGGATGGATCAGATCAAAAAAGCAGTGGCAACAGAAATCCTAAAACATGCAGGCCTCAAATGCTAGAACGTTTCCCAGCTCTTTCTTTGATAGATTGGGGTGAAAAAAAGACAGCACAGAAGAAAGATGAAACTTGGTTTACTGGACCCTCCTAATCGAGCTCTAGTGCCTAGGATCAAAAATTAGCTGATTAAAATCCAATTTCAAAGCTTATTAACTTTTGAATGAGAAATGCCGCCATGGTGAGCTTACTCCAGCACGCTATTTCTGGCTTGGCAGAAGTGGCTGGCAGGGAAAAACAGCTCTTTGCTTATCAGCACCCAGCTAAGACCCAGATGAGGCAGGAGAATTTCACCTCCCCAGACCACTTTAAACAAAGACTAAATGAACAAAGGGACTTCCCTTAAGCCGGCTATTAAAAACGGCTGGGAATTTCCCCTTCATGCCACCACAGATCATTTGAAAGCCACAAAGAGCCATTGTGTTGCATTTCTAAGCTACCCAACATTCACATCCTTGCAAGATATTATGGTCAGGCTGGCAACTGCCAGCTCTGTCATGAACTCTCTGGGTATTTTCAGCCCATGTCCTCCTTGCCCACGCGCAGCAAAGAACGGGGCTGACTCAGAAAAGCAGAGGCTTCTGTCCTTACAGCAGCTGTACCACCACAAGTAGCCCTATCCCACCGGACAAGGGCTGAGATACCCTGGCCTTGCTGGCCAAGGGAGATGGCAAACCAAGCTGAGATCTATTTGCCACAGGGACATAAATCCCACTCCTAACCTGTGATCCCTCCAGGCCCCTTCCAGTATGTTTTAAAGTGTGCAAGATATAGGGTGGAGCTGTGTCATAGAGTTTCAGGGTTGAACACATTCCTTATCCTAAGGACAACTGGAGGGTGAAGCACTGCTCTTTGGGCAGCCAGTTCATCCCGTCCCCTTCTGTTTGAGGTATCCCTCACAGTACTGCTTGCAGAGAGTTTCCCAGCTTCTCCCCTCTTTCCCAGGCACAGCAACCGTAAAGATGAGAAATGCAACACACAATTCCATAGCAAACTTTTTCAGATGCTAAGGGTACATTTTTCTCTCAGGTACACAGTTTCCCAGAACATCTCTCATCCAGGGAGACAGTATTTAAGGCCATCTGTGCCCAAACAAGGGGATTCACCTCTTCTCCTGAAGGACTGACTTTATCAGATGAATGCAGTAGTTGTCTACATCAGCTATTGACAGGGACTCAAATGCATGTAGCAAGTGTGGCAACCGTGAAGCACTAAGGTCTGGGTCTGAGCCTAACTCTTGTCCCGCTCCCAGTGAAACACATGACATATTCTCAAAAAGCATCAGAACAAGGAGAGGTTAACACCAACGCACAGGGGGGAAAGGCAATTCATGCTATTGCACATTAAAGAGAGAAGGCAGCAGGCGGTCTGCGTGACCACGTTTGCTTTGAAGAATGGCTGGTCACAGCTACACAACAAACACCTCGTCTCTGGGAAGCGCACCTTGGTATCTTCTTTCCTTTCTCCTGCTCTGCTTCAGTTATACAGATGGGCATGAAGCAGGTAGAAGCCATTCTGACTTCTGGAGGATGAACAGTTGTGGGCTCTGCCACCAGTCAGTGGTCTGGAATTACCTCCCTGCACGTTTATGCGAGCCCTTCTGAAGAGTCCTGCTCTAGCAGATCAGGCCCAGGCTTTCAGAAGAAGGAAATCAGTTACTTTCACGCATCCCTTTGCAATGACCAACCAGGGACCCAAGGGCTCATTCCCACTATGCACAGTGCCTCTGGGGAAGGGAGCAGCCTGGACAGCACAAACCAAAGGCCTTCCCCATCAAAGCCAAACCGGACAGAGCATGCGACGATGGGGAGAGAAAATGGTTTAGCAGCATACTTCACCTACACACGGGGCACCCAGCAGCACACAGCTGGGATCCAGTCTCCGAGACTGAGCTCATTGAAAAATATTGATACAAAAAATGTAGTAGTATAAGAACACATTTCTCCTCTTAAGAGAGGCTGGGTGGGGGTTGGGACAGAAAGCAAGCTTTTTCTATAAACAATAAGTTTTCTCTTACACGAACTACCTCTACCAGCAGAGTCTAGCTCTCCTATTACACAGTCTATGCCATCACACTAGCCGAAAGGAGGAAGGGTCCCCACGCAGCCTGCAATGGGGTCAGAAAGTCAGCACGGGTTCTGCAAGCGTCACCTTTGAGCTCCAGCTGTATGCTCCCAAGACCTGTAACCCTGCTCTCTCTTGCAAGCTACACCGTGCCGCATACTCCAGCAGCAAGCTACAACCGAGCTGTGAAACAACACTCGGAAGCGAAGACAACACCAGATCACCCAGGCAAACACTGAGGAGAGGTGACAGTAACAAGGAGGGTTATGTTTAGCCTCACATCCGTGCTGTTTGGAGGCTGTCTTCAGGGGAGGAGGAAAAACATCTTAAGAATAAGTCTTTTACTTGGAAAACATCCAAGCTGGGAATAAAATAAAATTAAAAAAAAAAACAACAACAATAGTCTGAGAGAATAGGTAATTCAATGGAGAGAGACTGTTGAACAGAAGAGGTCAGGAGATGCAGGGAACACACATGCAGAACCACCAGCCCAGGGAAGATTTGGGGAAAGCAGCACCTTTGGGGCGGACAGGCATGCTCCTGCTCCCCCTGCCTGGCTGGCTCACCAGCATCATCTTGCAGGGGAAGGAATGAAGCCCTGTGCCACCTCCACTTCTCACAGACTCCCCTCCTCTAGCAGGGGGAACTAGCTCCATTATTCCCTGAGCTCCTCCATCCCAAAGGCTGGCAGAAAGCCAGATGCCAGGCAGGAACTGGTGAAGGTAGCCCAGTGTGGAGGACATGCAAAATCACTGAATCTGGGCCTCAGGCTGGAACTCGCTGTTTCATACAGCAGCCTAACATCAGAGAGCCCTCCTGCACCTCCTCTGAAAAGCACTGGTACTTTTTTCCTTAGCCTCATTCAGCCCCACCACACCAGCTCTCGCCACACCTGGTCCTGGACCACATCCTACTGCAACAGCAAGCGCCCACAGAGGAGCAGAAAGGCCCACACTGCTCAGGGACCAGCTCAAGCACACAATTGCAAGCACATTCCGACCTAGAAGGCTACAGAGGCTACAAAGGCCTAGACGGCTATAAAGATGTTGTAAGGCTATGTAGGGAGAAAATTAGAAAGGCTAAAGCCCAACAAGAACTTTGGATGTTAAGAACAATAAAAAGAGTTTCTATAAATATATTAGTAACAAAAGGAGGACTCAAGAGGATCTCCATCTTTTATCAGGTGAAGGCAGTTAACATAGTGATAAAGGATGATAAGAAGGCTGAGGTACTTAGTGCCTTCTTTACCTCAGTCTTCAGTAGCAGAGTTGGTTGTTCTCTGAGTACCCAGACACCTAAGCTAATAGATAGGAGCGGGGAGCAGAATGAAGCCCCCGTAATCCAAAGGGAGACAGTGAGGGACCTGCTCCAACACCTGGACATACACAAGTCTATGGGGCCAGATGGGATCCACCCAAGGGTACTGAGGGAGCTGTCAGAAGTGTCCACCGAGCCACTTTCTATCATTTACCAGTAGTCCTGGCTAATCGGGGAGGTCCCAGTTGACTGGCATCTAGCAAATGTGACGCCCATCCACAAAAAGGGCCGGAAGGATGACCTGGGGAACTACAGGCCTGTCCGTCTGACCTTGATGCCTGGGAAGGTCATGGAACAGATCATCCTGAGTGCCATTATGTGGCATGTAAAGGATAACCAGGTGATCAGGCCCAGTTAGTATGGGTTCATGAAAGGCAGGTCTGCTTGACAAACCTAATCGCCTTCTATGACAAAGCGACCCGCTTGGTGGATGAGGGAAAGGCTGTGGATGTTGTTTACCTGGACTTCAGCATCCTCCTGGAGAAACTAGCTGCCCATGGCTTGGACGGGGGTAGCCTTCACTGGGTTAAAAAATTGGCTGGAGGGCCGGGCACAGAGAGCGGTGGTGAATGGAGTTAAATCCAGTTGGCGGCCGGTCACGAGTGGTGTTCCCCAGGGCTCAGTATCGGGGCCAGTTCTCTTTAATATTTTTATCAATGATCTGGACGAGGGGATTAAGTGCACCCTCAGTAAGTTTGCAGATGACACCAAGATGGGTGGGAATGTCGACCTGCTTGAGGGTAAAAAGGCTTTGCAGAGGGATCTGGACAGTCTGGATGGATGGGCCGAGGCCAGTGGTACGAGGTTCAACAAGGCCAAGTGCCAGGTCCTGCACTTAGGCCACGACGACTCCACGCAGCACTACAGGCTTGGGTCAGAGTGGCTGGAGAGTTGCCTGGCAGAAAAGGACCTGGGGGAGTTGGTCAACTGCCAGCTGAATATGAGCCAGCAGTGTGCCCAGGTGGCCAAGAAGGCCAACAGCATCCTGGCCTGTATCAGGAGCAGTGTGCTGAGTAGGACTAGGGACATGACCGTCCCCCTGTACTCGGCACTGGTGAGGCCCCACCTTGAATACTGTGTTCAGTTTTGGGCCCCTAACCACAAAAGAGGACACTGAGGTGCTGGAGCACCTCCAGAGAAGGGCAACGAAGCTGGTGAGGGGTCTGGAGAACAGGCCTTATGAGGAGCAGCTGTGGGAGCTGGGGGTGTTCAGCCTGGAGAAAAGGAGGCTGAGGGGAGACCTTCTCGCTCTCTACAACTACCTGGAAGGAGGCTGTAGAGAGCTGGGGGTCAGTCTCTTCTCCCAGGTAACAAGCGATAGGACAAGAAGAAATGACCTCAAGTTGCACCAGGGAAGGTTTAGATTGGATATTAGGAAAAATTTTTACACTGAAAGGGTTATCAAGCATTGGAACAGGCTGCCCAGGGAAGTGGTGGAATCGCCATCCCTGGAGCTATTTAAAAGACAGGTAAACATAGTGCTTAGCAACATGTGTTGGTGATGGTTTTTGGCAGAGTTAGGGTGATGGTTGGACTAGATGATCTGAAAGGTCCCTTCCAACCTAGACAATTCTATGATTCTATAATTCTAGTCTTCCAGTGTCCCAGCATCTGCCAGACCATGGTAGCAAGAGGCTCCCTCCCTGCCACTGCACTCCAGTCCCAAGAATGCAGCACCGTGCTCTGTTTGACCAGTTATAGCTTCACACAACCAACCACCTGAGCCAACAAATCCAGACAGACTCCCTAGGGTCATTTTCCCTGTTACTGCTTCAGCAGCAGGTGACAGATCTGAGCCTCACTCCATTATAGGAGGCTACAAATCTGATTTCCTCCCCCAAAAACTAGGCCTGTTTCCATCTGTCTTGACCCGCCTGCACACTGCCTAAGGATGGAGCGACTGGCAGTTCAAACCTCTCTAAGCATTAATCCACAGTTCAAATCAGAAATCCAAATTTGCTTCATCCTGAAGTCACTTAAATGTAAGCAAAACTCCTGGTCCTACTTCTGTATTTATTTTTATGATTGCGGGTATTATCATTGTTGTACTAACAGTGCTTTAGTTGCGATTATAAATGTACAAACTCACATGCCTATATATGTGCAAGCATGCATCCGCACACACTCTTCTACCTCTTGAGAAATGGGTCCGTTATGCTTTCTTCTGCTACTGATAAAATATTGATTAGGGAATTTGAAAATTTGAAATGATTTAGGAGTCCCTGGATGGGAAACGTAATGTACTGTGCCGGTCGCATTATGAGCCATCCATCACCTGTCAGCAAGCAGCAAGAAAGTGACAGAATCAATACAAACGTGTCTGAAGATGGGTTTAACTCATTTTCCTTCCCCCTCAGGCAATGGCTGGAGCATCCCAGCTGGAGGAGAAGGGAGGCTTGGTAGCTAACACCAGGCCAACCTCAGTCCACCCCAAGTGCAAGGACGTTAACTCCTTCTTCAGAAGTCCACCCACACCAGGGCCAAGAGCCGAGGTAAGTGACCTCAGACACACTACCGGGGAGCACAGCCAGGCCAGCCAGCCAGGAATTGCTAATTTGGACCCTGAGGGCTGCGTTCAGCTGCCCCTGTGTCAGTAGACAGAGCTGTTTGAGGCGAGTGGTGTTCCCCAGGGGTCAGTACTGGGTCCAGTCCTCTTCAATATATTCATCAAGGACCTGGATGAGGGGACAGAGCGCACCCTCAGCAAGTTTGCTGATGACACAAAGCTGGGGGGGGTGGCTGACACACCGGAAGGCTGTGCCGCCATGCAGAGAGACCTGGACAGGTTGGAGATCTGGGCAGAGAGAAACCTGATGAAATTCAGCAAGGGCAAGTGTAGGGTGCTGCACCTGGGGAGGAACAACCCCCCAGCATCAGGACAGGTTGGGGGTGACCTGCTGGAGAGCAGCTCTGCGGAAAGAGATCTGGGAGTCCTGGTGGACAACAGGATGACCATGAGCCAGCGATGGGCCCTTGTGGCCAGGAAGGCCAGTGGCATCCTGGGGTGCATCAGGAAGAGTGTGGCCAGCAGGTGGAGGGAGGTCATCCTCCCCCTCTGCTCTGCCCTGGGGAGGCTGCACCTGGAGTGCTGTGTCCAGTTCTGGGCTCCCAGGTTCAAGAGGGACAGGGAACTGCTGGAGAGGGTGCAGCAGAGGGCTACCAAGATGATGAGGGGACTGGAACACCTCTCCTATGAGGAAAGGCTGAGGGATTTGGGTCTCTTCAGTCTGGAAAAAAGACATCTGAGGGGGGATCTTATCAACACTTATACATACTGAAAGGGTGGGTGTCAGGAGGATGGGGCCAGGCTCTTTTCAGTGGTGCCCAGCGACAGGACAAGAGGCAATGGGCACAAATTTGACCACAGGAAGTTCCACCTAAACATGAGGAGGAACTTCTTTACCCTGAGGGTGGCAGAGCCCTGGGGCACAGGCTGCCCAGAGAGGTGGTGGAGTCTCCAACTCTGGAGACATTCCAAACCCGCCTGGACGTGTTCCTGTGTAACCTGCTCTAGGTGACCCTGCTGTGGCAGGGGGGTTGGACTAGATGATCTCCAGAGGTCCCTTCCAACCCTATGGTTCTATGGTTCTATGATCCAGGGTACTCGAGACCTCCATGGGGATCACAGCACCTGCATGGCTCTTACTGAGGCAGCTTCTACCAAGTTGGGCAGGTTGTTATTTATCCCTAAAGTCTCCCACAGCTGCTAAACATTTTCAGCTCCTGCCTCTCCCAGCACACCTTAACACGTAAAACATTCCCAGAGAATCACATAACATCATTCTACTTTCAGAGGGACCAGGCTGAGCAGTGCCGTGGTATAAATCCCTGCCTTGCTTCCCTACCCATTGCTGCCTGGTTTCTCCCATGTACATATTCAGCACCGATTTCCTTTCTGCATCACCAACCTTCAGTCAACAGGACCTGATCCAGCTCCTCGTTACACCACAGAGCATGTTCCTTAAGTACCTGTTTTTCTTACTACGTCCAAGAGTCTTTTAAAATAGAAAAAGAAGGGGGAAGGCGGGGGAAATCCATCCATAGGGTGATATATCGTCCTCCCATACTTTGCAGATGGATTCAATTGGCCTGTGATCCTATTTTGCAGATTCCCTTAGAGCACTGTAATTCATCCCGCAAGGAATTTCAAATGAGACTGGACAGAGCAGCAGAGAAATGATAGGAGCCGAGCACCCTGACTCGCTCCTCGGGGCAGGATGGCCAGGCAGGTTACTGCTCATATGTTATTAATTATTCCGAAGGTACACCGCAGGAGCTGATGGCAGCACAAGGCCAGCTCAGACAAGGCCAACATAGGGTCCTTCGTCCAGAGAGGCTGTTCCCAAAAGTTGCTCCTCAACTCAGGCCAGCCCACCATAGGCCACATATGGCAGCAACATGAACACGGGCTGCACAGCACATGGAGTGGCACAAGGGGTGAAGCAGGGGAAAAGGGGATGTTCCACAGCACAAGACACCTTTTGACCTGCCAGCTGTGGGGTGGAAGGCCCAACTGCCTGCTGGGTGTGAGCAGTGAGGATCTCCAAGCTTGCCCCCTTGACTGGCTCTTCTCTGTCATGACAGAAGCCTGATAGACACCTCCTCCTGATGCCTTTCAAGGCTTCAGGAAGGCAGCACTGGCCAATGGATATGGGAGCAAGCACTCGTCTTCTGGGCAGCTCTTTTCTCCTCTGTTCTTTCTGCAATGGTGAAGCTTCAGCCTTCAGGCAGAGTCAAGTCACCGCCTTGGCTTTAGGAGGTTCAGCCCTTCTACAGGCAGCAGAAGCAGCCAGAAGGGTGCCACGGCCCAGCGCTGCCATGTTGGCTGATGATGTGACTGCAGCTAAAGCTTCTTGGGCAAAATTTTCTCATTTGTTTTGCCTTTAATTCCATTATTTAATAGACTGCAAAACCCTTAATGTGGGAGTCTCAACTACTGCCTCTGTGCAATTCACGCTGGATACGTCCCCTTTACCTTACCATTCCTAATAGACTCTATAAATGGTTTCCAAATCCAGCAGAAGTGGTCTATTTGCTGCCTAGTATACCATGTAATCTTTTGCAGAGGTGGTATTGATCTTATTAAACCTGCAGCCATTGAGTCCTCAGATGTGTCTCAGCATTTGCTTTCCTACAGCAAAGTATAGCACCTCTTCTAGCCCCACAGCAACACCAAGGTGAACCGCACCAGCCTACACTGACCTGGAGATGAGACAATCACTGCATTTCTGAGAACAATTTAATAGTCAGTAGAGCAACAGCTGTAGGGTACTTAGTCAGAAGCAATACCCTGTCTCAAAAAGGAATGTCTGAGTCATTTTAACTGTAAGGGACAGAAATTAGGAACTAATTCAGCCCGTAACAGGTACTGAATGCTGAGCCCAGAAGCAGCTCTGCTCGTGGTTAATGGATTTTAAATAGTAAGATCAGCTCAGGGCTCTCAGCTCACCGCTCCAGGACACTCTCAAGACTCATTTGCAGCCACCTTGCCAAATTTTCCTCACCCATCCACAAAAGGAAAAACTCATGCGATTATTTGCACAGCCCTCTCCAAACAGCTAACCCTTCCCACAGCACACAAGCTGGCTCCGGCTGAGAGGAGAGGCACGCAGTCCTGAGGCTGCAGGAGGCCAGGCAAGGGAAGAGGCATCAAGCCATAAAAGCACAAAGTTGGAGCTCTCTAAAAATATATATATATATACACATCTATATGTGCAGGTACATGAGGCTCACCTTTTTGAAGGGAAGGCAGCACCATAGTGTGCTGGGAAGGTAGAGGCATAGAGCACAGTCTAACCAGACGTTTATCTGACAGGGCATCAGTGCTGGGTTATGTTCCCAGGCCTTCTTGGCAGCAGCATCCAAGGAGAGGACAGATGGCAGCTCCACAAAGCAGCATTAGGACCATGACTAGTATCTTTCTTCTAGATGAGGCTCTCATGCTGCCAGCTTACAGCAGTCACTGAAGAAGATGGTGATAAGTGGCCACCGTCTGGCCCAGAGGCACTGGGGTGCCAAGCGGAGGGGAGACAGAGACACGGCTTCCACCCCTTTGATATTCGTGCTGACCTAGTTGTGTCAGCCCCGCTTGTCAGCCCATCTGTCATGGTGCTGGTTCCTGCCGGGGCCTCAGGACCTGCAAAGGTGGCTGCACATGTTGGACTATTCGTCTTCTTGGGTTGTTGGGACAAGGGGTCTGACAGCCCTATTAGTTATCCCACAAAGCAGAGCCCAAACATATCCTCAGAGAAGGGAACGGGGAAAGACCCCGGGGAACACCACAAGCTACATGGCTCCTGGTTTCCCAGGCCTCAGGAAAAAGGCAAAGCAGCAGCACAGCCTGAGCACTGAAATCCTTGAAAGAAGTACGTGGGGAAAAGCCCTGGAAGCTGAAGCTTTCACCCATCATCTGCCATCTTTCCTTAGCCAAGAGTAAGTTATCAGTGTTAATGGGCAGGGATCATCCCCATTTTTGGGCTGACCTTTCAAGCACTGTCCTGGGATGTCCCCAGGCTGGAGGGCGGGACATCAACATTTTAAACAAAGCTACACACTGCAGCTCCAGAGCTCTTCCAGGAAGAAGCACAGGCCCAACACTCACTTGTGCTAGGACCAAGATAACATTGTGCCTTTGCTGGACTGGTATGGAGATCTAAACTATTCCTGCACCACCCCCGACTAATCAGAGTCTTCAAGGCAGCACATCAGTGCTCCAGGAGCTAGCCACCCACACACATGCTGCTGCCTATGAAGAGGAAGAAATATTGCTCCAACAGCCCAAAGAAAGAAATCATCTACACCTACGTGATGCCCGCATGTTCTGGAAGCAGCAGTTCGGGACCTGCATCTCTCTACTCCAGAGAAGAACTAGAATGTATACAACAGCTCAACAAGGCACTGAAGGAACCAGGTACAGGTATTAGCAGCTGGGTGACTAAGAGAAACAGTGTCCTACAAGTCCTCAGGACACATCAGTGGGAAGCACTGCTTCAGTAAGATAGCGAAAGAAGTGCCCTGCTCCCAAAGCTGCCAAACCAAGAGCTCCTCCAACCAGTACAAGTGTTTCCAAGTGGCACACACACCCCCAGGCTGTGCATCAAGGCAGCTCCTTACTCCCCATCTGTGCTGGCTTTTGGGTAGGGATCTCCACGTGAGTGATTATAAGCCAGCTACTCACCATCACCCAAGGCTGTCCACCTGCCCTGCCAACACCTCCAGCAGAGCAGGAACCCAGCCAGCACTAGGTCCAGAATCAGCCCCAGCAGCTCAGAACACAGCCAGGAGCCAGAGACCAAGCAAAGGCTTAGTAAAATGGAACGTGTCGTAGGTGGGGAGGAGGGGAGACAGCGCTTTAAGCAAGTAATTTCAATTGCCTTGAGAAAACAGGTTGTTAAAATGATGGAAATAAATGGGTTGTTTGAGCAGCCTCAGAAATGCTTTCAGAGAAAGCTTCCAGGTAGGAGCGTTGATTGCAAATACTTATTAACTGCTCCTTCATTACCAAAGAGATGTGATACATATGTTTACATATTTTGATAGGTTTTTATTAATCCTACTTACTGTTTAATTCCCTAAACCTGCCCAGAAGAACTGTCACTAAACAACTCCCTAAACACAGCCTCAACTTCTGTGCAGGCAGGCGTGGGCATTAGAGGAGTCCCTCAAGCACCTGCCTTTACTGAGGAACATGTGTTGCCAGCGCTAGACCTGAAACAGCTCTTTTGATCACAGCCTCCCAGAAAGGAGAGTCTTCCTTCAGATGGTGCATGGTAGGGTCACTTACTTACCTGCCTTTGTCCACTCATGACAGCCATCAGCCAAGAGTCCCTCTAATTCAGCCTCCTGTCTCCAACAGCAACCGAGCTTGATGCTAATGGAAAGAGCTGAACAGAAGGTGGAACATAGAAGTGTTTTCCCAGGACATTTCTCCAGCTCCTAACAGCCCAGCACTTAAAAAATTCCGAAGCTGTAAATTGCTCCAGGGCTGTGTTTAGGCCCATCATCAAGAGTTATCTGCCAGGAAATTGCCAAATTCCTTTTTAAAGGTTCATGATAGTTTTGGCCTCCACAACATCCCAGGACAACGAGTTTCTGGGGTTGAATGACCTCCCCCCAACTCGTGGCATGTAATACTGTTTGGTTTAAACATGCAGCCCACTATTTTTGGTGAGGAGCCCCGTCTTCTTGCCCTGAAGGAAACAACAATTGACTCCTAATCACCTTCTTGGGTGATTTTATAGGTGTGTCTCAAATTCTCCCTCACTCACATCTTTTCCAAGCCCGTGAGTCCTGATCTAGGTGGAAGCTGCCAACACCATTGAGTTACATAAAGCACAGCTCCCTGCTCCAGCCAACATCTTCTCCAGCAGCAGCATCAGCGTGAGCGATGCACTGTGCTGGGACATGGGTTCTCCTCCTGGGCTCCTCACTGGAGTTGTTCTTCTGATGAAGAACCTGAAGGTCTGTTTATTTTCAGCAGGGCTTGAGAGATGCATGGGCAGAGGATGGGTGAGGAGGATCCTTGCCCCTACATGACCGCACAGCCTGCCACAGGCCACCGCTTCAATGAGAGACAAGATTTTTCTCTGAGGAGGCCTGTGCTGGAGGGATGCAGAGACTGTCACCTCCTGGCCACTCGGGCAGGGGTTTCTGTCCAAAGCAGAAGCATCATGCTGACGGCCAGATCCCTGCAGGCTTCCACAGCCTCCATCACCCCACTGGGACCCCACCAGTCCTCCTTCCAGCAATCCTGCCCAGAGACTGCAACGTTCCAGCTAGAAACTGCCCTCCGAGTACACAAGAAGCACGACGACGTCGGTATGATCTGCAAACTCCACCTGCCACAGAGAGACAGTCCACAAACACATTTCATCTTCAAAAGGAGCAAACTACTGCTGAAAACCCTGGTGTGCCGCCAAGTCATGGATTCTTCATCATTAGCACCTTGTCTTAAGACTGCACACAGCACGGCTGGTGTTTGCAAGAGAAAATGGGAAATATCCTTTCTCCACATACAACCCTTACAAAACTCTTCATCAGAAGGGTAAACCCACCAGGACCCAAAGCAGCCAGGCTCATAAGTACAAATTGGCAGGCACAGTGTATCTGATGGCCTTCATTCCCTGGCAAATACCTCCTATCAGCTCAAGCACTGAAAAAAAAAAAACCCAAAAAATAAAAAGCAGTTGCAGCTTTCTATATACAGCCAGGACATTGGCTCGGTGTTGCAATTTTCATGCTGTTAGAGCAAAGACACTGGGTCACAGCAACCAGATGTGTTTTGGCATCCAAATGTGAGATCCACAGAGCTCTAGGCCCTCAGCATCTCTGCAGAGTCCCAGAATGGAACCACACGCTTTGGCACAAAAGCCAGTCCCCAAGTCAACCGTGGGCAAAACCCAAATTCACCTCCCAGCCACACATCCACCATACACACCTCCACGACATGAGTCAACACATTAGTCCTAGAACACCATGCCCTTTTTAGTTCAATCCTACCCCAGCGCCTGCAAAGCCCACTGAGAAGCTTTCTTTTACTAGCATCCAAGTAGAGCCCACACAGGGCCTGTCTGTATACCCCATATAGTATTTCCACAGCAGAGAGAAAACAGCAGCAGGACTTCCCACATGCACAGACCTTATCCCTCCCTCATTGCAACTGTGTGGTCCCGGGGGCCATGATTAACTGGCATGCCTCCTCACAGGGAGCTGCTCTACGGCAACATTTACATGTTCAACTCCTTTGGACAAGTTCACAGACAGGCGGCTAATCCTCTCCCAGGTCTCAATGTCATATCAATTTCCTGTTTGAAGCTGAGCTCTCTCCATCAGGGTTTTTAAACTAATGAGATGTACCGAGGCCTTCAGCTCTGGGGATATCAAATGCAGTGCGATTCAATTTCACTTGATTTTCATGTGGTTTTTCCCTTTGCAATTAACACCAGACAATATGCAACTTCTCCTCATCCTACCACCAGATACAATCTCCGCTCAAGACAAACATGTCAAGAAAGGTGACGCTTTTACCTTATACTGCCAAAGGCTTCTAACAATTTTTTTCGCTTTTTTCCCCTCCGTGAATATAATCCACACGCTCAAGGTGATATTCAGAATGTCAAATCTCCAAGAGCAGTGGCACAGGTCCCTGAGGGCTTGCAGGTACAGCAGCCCTTCGTGCTTCTTACTCACATGGATTATATTCCAGAAACACTGGTGCATGGGCACAGGCTCAGAGAGGATTTTGTAGGTCAGCCTTTCCCACCATCTTTAGAGGGCTAAGGATCTCCAGTGTGTCTGAGCAAAGATGGGGAGGCATGATACCATCCCGCATCCTTCACAAAGGCAGCCTGTTAGTCTTCCTGATACAGCAAATGTCCCTTTCCTCTTATTTCTGCCACAATCCTCCAGGCCGTGCTAACCAGATCACAGAACTGATTGCCAGCTCCCCGGGCACATAACACTCCTGCACCAGCCAAGGTCTTCCACAAGTTCTTGGGGAGCTAAAGGGAAGGATGAGCTTTCTGATCTCTTCACACCTTGCTTACTGTAAAAGGAAGCCAGTTTGACTGGGGTTGCCGGACACCGTGAAAACAATTAACACAGACAATCAGCTCCCACCTTTGCATTTCATCCCTGGGTGTGAAATGAAGGAGGTGAGCAACTTCACAGAATGCAAAGTTGGGCCCTGAAGGCTTTCTATGCTGCTAAGACACGACAGCGTGCAATAGCCATAGCTCGGAGACAACACAGAAAACAGCCACCATTTTTTTTAAACCTGAATGAGCTCAGCTGTACCATACCCGGCAGAAACTGCAGGAAAGGTAATGCTTCTTTTGATCAGAAGAGTCTGGAACAGTCCCTCTGTGGAGCAAGGAGAGGCTGCACAGCAATATAGCATGGTGCAAAAACCTGGTCAGCAAGGGGCAATTCTTCCACGCACTAGTATGTGAAGGTTTTGAGGGAGGATGTGTGTATTTTAATGTCCACTACTACAACCAAACACTGCCAAAATCCTACAGCCCCGATCCATCAGAAATCCCTGCAGGAGGGCTCCTACGATCCCTGTGGCCAGGAAACACCTGCGGTGGGAGGGGAAGATAATGCTCTAAGCAAAAGCAGGGCAAGTCAGGTCTGCATCATTCCAGGAGTGAAGCAGATCCTTCTCCACATATAAGAAAATAAGAGTCACAACCATCTACCCCACACAGCCTGACCCTGTGCTCCCGCTTCAGAAGACACATAGGGGTTCAGAGCAAGATTTGGGGTTCTCTCTCCAAATTAATCTCTTGGGGAGCAATTTTGCTGCCATTCAAGCACAGATACTAAATATACCCTGTTTAAAGGCACAGTGCACTGTGCAATATATTCCAGATTAGTATGTAAAAAGCCTCATTTTTCCAAAGACAACTGTTTTATTTACAAGACCTCAGTTGCTACCCTGATTTTTCTGCACAGGGTAGCAGAAACTGGAAGGGACTTGCCTGGATTAAACAACAAAAACCCACTCCCGACAGATTCAAAATTATGCTCTTCCATCGTACATATATGACAGCCGCCAGCCCTTTCTTTATGGTGATTCCCAGCTGGTACCAGCAGCCCAAAAAGGCCACTTTAATAGATGTTGTGTTGCATCCGCCCTCGCCCCGATCCCAGTCCAGAGCCTTGGAGAACGTTAGGTTCCATTAACCAGACAGTTTGCCACCTGAAGTTGCAACCAACAAACTCCCGTACCTGCAGCACTCAAAATGTCCCCGTGAGCCCCTCCCCTGCTAATGCTCACACCGCTGTGCAAGAGCCTGCTTTAGAAAACACCAAGCCAGTCCCACAGTGCCATGCCAGGAGCCTGCAAGTTCAAAGTCCTGAGCAGCACCTCGGAGCAGAGTTCACAAACACTTTATTATCACTCCATCACGGAGTTCCCCGCACTGCCCGGCAGCTCCAAATGAGCCCTCCACGGCCGTGAAAGTCAGCGCCACAGAACCACTGAGGTTTCATTAATATTTATGTCCCATTGACACTCGAGCAAGCAATGAAAGCTTGCTTTTCTACAGCAGATCGTTAAGCGAGGCGAAATGAGTGACCTCTTAAGACCAGCTGTATCACAGATGTCACCAGGAGCTGAAGGGACAGAGAAAGGGTCATCACCCAGCACTTCTTTTAATAAATAACAGTTCTAAATGAGCATAGCCTTGCCGTACCCAGCAGGGCCTACATGAGACTGGAAGCACCTGGGAAGCCAATGCCCGAACTGAGAGCTGGGCAGGGCAGTGTCCCCTCTCAGCAAGGCTGCCCTGGAGAGGCTGGGCAGCGGGACGCTGCTGTGTGGCAAGGAAGCAAAGAAGCAACATCTCACCAGCAGATCAGTTGTGTAATTCTGAAATAAATCAGTGTTTCAGGCATAGCTAGCCCAGTTCAGTGGGAACACTCAGCCTGCGGAGCCCAGACACACTCACCTCCTTCTACCAGCTGATCACGTTTAGGAGCATCCCAATGCTTCCTCAAAGCATCCCAGCTCAGGGTATTTAGCAGAGAGCTTCCCAAGGCAGTAGTTACAACACTCCATATAGCAGAGGCTTGATCTCAGATTACAGACCCTAATTGCTGCTATCAGTCAGAGCAACAATTAGCATCAGGTTAATGCGTTCCCAGTGCTCTCGGGAGAGAGTGGGGAAAGAAAAGGGAGTTTTAGTCTCAGTTTACCTTGAGGTCACTGGGAGGCCACAAGAAAGCAACTCATGGGCAAACTTCCCAGGCACCCGGTTTCCCCAGGACATTCACCACCTCTGAAAGCAGCACAGAAAAAATAAGCTCCTCCAGCCCTCCTAGTCCAAGCAGACAGCTGCCCTACCCTCTACACTTCCACAGAGAAAAGCTAATGGAAGCTCACATCTCACCCAGAAAGAGACACCCTCCCTGCTTTGAGAAGCCACCAACATCACCCACAGCTTCTCCCCTTTTTAGCTCCTTCATCGAAGACTGACACCCAACTCATGGGCATAAGGTGTGCACCAGCCAAGGCAGGTTCAGCCTCTTAAATCCTTCATGACTCCCATCTCCATACCCCCACGGTACTGCAACTATAAACAGTGCAACAGGCAACATGCAAGCAAGTAAACTCCTCTACCCTCCCACACGTGGCTCCGCACTGAGCTGCCTCTCCTATGGGGCTTTGCAGCATGCTCTACTTCAGAAAAATTTTGCTACCTGA
Organism: Alca torda; assembly: GCA_008658365.1. NCBI lineage: Eukaryota > Metazoa > Chordata > Aves > Charadriiformes > Alcidae > Alca > Alca torda. The sequence goes on from CM018087.1 coordinate 1,534,789, forward strand.
CTCCTTACAACCTCAGGGGGATCAAGAGTAGTGTCAGAAACTAAAAGTCTGAAGAGTCTTCCCAAAACCACAAGATTTATTCCTAAAAGTATTTGCCAGACCTGCAAGCTTATACAAGAAGTCACCTGTGTTTATCATTTTCCTCCAAAAAAGAGATTGCCCAAGGACCAGGACAGACCACGTTCAATCTCAGAAAAGCAGGATGTTTAAGGGCCAAGGCCAGAGCTTTGCATACTGCTCAGCCCATTTAAACCAACTCAAAAGACTAGAGAAAGGCAAAAAGCCCTTACAAAGCCAGGGAAGCAACATATTGACCCCTACAAAGGGCTGCCCCACGAGCACTGCTGCCCAAAGCACCCTACAGCTAGAATGGAGGGACAGAAAGGTGTATGGGCACAGAGCTACAGCACGCAGCTGTGAGGAAACCCAGCAGGGCCACAGCCTCAGCGCAGCCTCGGAGTCCCTCTGCCCACACCCAGAGAGGGAGAAGCATTCCAGCACTAAGGAGTTGTATCCCCAGGAAATCTGCCGGAATTGTGTGCTGCAATCAGCCAGACTCACCCCAGCGTGGCATCCCAGGCCTCGGCCAGTCGCTTCCACCTGTGAGCTGAACACGCAGCCCTGGAAGGAGGGAGAGCCCGGTCAGCAGCACTCAGGGCACTTGTCTGAGGTGTCAGCCTCAGCCCTGAGAGTCTTTTTTAAAAAGAAAACAGCCCAGTGCTACAGAGGCTCATGTTTCTAGAGGCATTTCGAAGTAAGCCACCCACATGCTCACCCACCGCCCCCAGCCCTCGCAGCACCTCCCCGGGCCTGCCAAAGGCAGCCTGGACCCGGCCCACAGCCTGCCACAAACAGGCCTTGGCCTCCCAGCCTGTCACGACGGGGCACCAGCCCCACAGCCTGTCACAAGTGGGCCTTAACCACGCAGCCTGTCGCAATGGGACATCAGCTCCACAGCTTGTCACAACGGCTCCCAACCCCACAGCCTGTCACAGGCAGGTCACAGCCCCACACCCGCTGTTGCAAGCAGTTCTCGGCCCCACCTGTGTCACAAGCGCGGGCGCCAACCCCACAGCCTGTCACGGGTGGGACAGGGCCCCGCAGCCCCGCCCACCCCCATCCCACTGGCTGTCGCGGGGGGCCCCCGCCGCCAGGCCGCGCTTTTACCTTCCACTCGGGGGGAGCGGACGCCTCCCCCCGCCAACCACCGACGAGGGGGCGGTTCTAAATTAGCATACGGCGCAGTGCGCGCTGGGTAGCGGCGGCGGCTCACCCTGACCTGGAAGTTGCACAATGAGCGAGTGTATATATATGCTGGAGGAAGCAACACGGTGCACCGTCCGGGGGAAGCTCACCGCCGAGGCCACGCACGGGGTGTGCGTCACCCACGCCCCGCCTCGGGGAAGGTCTGAGGGAAGGGCCGCCCGCGGCTCCAGCAGAGCCCCGCCCGCGAGGGGGCGGGTGAGCCACCAGCAAGGGGGGGCGCCGCGTTATTACTTGATGGGCCGGTTCCCTGGGCAGGAGAAGCCGAGGCGGGTTTCCACGAGGGAGCCCCGGCGGATGCTCGTGGCCCCGCGGTGCTTTGAGACAGACTCACGGCCGGCGTTTGAGTCCAATGGGTGAGGTGGGGCATCGCCCTACAACCCAATTCAGACTACTCTCCCCCGGACGCCATCTTTTGATGACCCACCCAACACCCACAAAACCGGCAGCAGAGGGGCCCCAGCCGTGGGTCCAACCTCTACCCGCCCACTGCCTGCCGCTTGCCTTCAAAATAATCATAAACACCGTTTTGGTTAAAAACTTTCAAATTTTTCTGTTGATTTCTGCAGCCGCCCCCCCCCCCCCCCCCCCCCCGTTTCCTCCAGCTCTCTGCTCACAGGGCGTTGGGGGGGTAACGATGCTGGGAAAGCAGCCGGGGTTGGTTGGGTCGAGAGGCAGCAGCCAGCTGGGGAAAGAGATAGAAAGAGAGACATGGCGTAAGGGAGAGTTGTGCCCCAAAATGTGGGCCCGTTGTCCTCGGGCTGCATGCCCCGCCATTTCCCTCCTCCCCCACCCCACCACCCCTCCCCTCCACCAATTGTATTTTCTTATAAACACCAAACTCTTAAACCCAGGGCTGGTAACCCCTATCTCCCCCTGCCCATAGCAGACTCCAAGCAATCTGGCATCACCCCAAAAGCCAGGAGCCAACCCCAGCCCCATCCAGCAACAGGCCAGGAGGCTGCTCTCACCTGAGGGACCTGGGCAGGGTTGAAGAGGGGGACTGACCCCACCGCTGGGGGAGGTTTGTGGGACCCAGTCTGGAAAGGGTGAAAGGAGAGAAACTTAGGAGCCCCCCCCCAATTTCAGATCCATCCCGAGCAGAGAGGTGTCCTGGACCCCCATCACGCACAAAGGCATCTCCCTTCTCTCTTCACCTGCTCTCCTGCTGACTCCCCGCTCTCTGCATCCCACGAGCCTCTCACCTCAATGGACACTGGAGGGATAAGAAAGGTATTTTCACCTTGCGTTCCTCCTGGGGCACGCAACCAAAAAAACCCAAACGCCAACAACTTAAAATTCAGAGGAGCAGCTCCTAAAAGGCTGTGAAAGGAGAGGGGTGAGGGGATCCACGCAGTATTTACCGGGGTTTCTGGAGGGAGGCTGAGCCAAAGGGCCTGTCCCAGCTGCAAGAGGAGCATCAACTGGGGATGGCGACGTCCGTTCCTGAAACCACATCCACCCGTTTAGAGCAGAAGCTGCTCCTTGCATGGTGAGAAGACCTCGGCACCAGATACCACACCACACTTTCAGGGTACGGCTCTGCAGCCATTGTGCTGGAGAGGCACCCCAAGAGCTACAGGCACCCAAGCTAAGGGGGAGTACAGGGTCAGGGCAAGCAACCCCTGTGACAAAGCTAAACAACCCGGAAAGCTCAAAATTAGGCAGGAGGCTGGACACTAAGCCTGTATACAGTGTGAGGGGCCACCAGGGTTCATTCATCCACCTCTGTTCCTCATCTCCTGCTAGTTTTGGAGGAACATCCCAAAATTTCCTGCTTCGCAACCGTAGGTCATTCTCAACCGCGAGGAAACTTCCAGGGGAGGATGTTGCCCCAACATCTGCCTCCAAGCCCACCATCAGAGGATGTTGCCCCAACATCTGCCTCCAAGTCCACCACCATTCTGCAGTTGGGGTTGTGACATCCTCCGGACTCCGCCAGGAGTGGGATAACCGCACATGGCTGCTTCGCCCTCTCTGCTGCTTCCTCATCTCTGTTGCGCTTCCAATTAGAGGTTTTCCTTCCCTTCAACTCCTAAAACCTGCCCAAGCAGTTCTGCTCGCAGCTGCTACTTTCTGCTCTGGCAGAGAGCAAGCGATCCCTGCAGCATTTGCCAAGTGCTTGGAGGGCCTCCCGGATCAAAGAGGCTTTATAAATTTACAATTATTATTAATCAAGGATTCACTTCCAGGCTAAAATGCCTCCCAGTCCCACTTTGTCCCCATACAGAGCAGCTACAGTCATGAGGAGCTGTGCAATGGCACAGCCCAGCCACCTGCATGGGGATGGAGGGAGAAATAGTGGGTGATGGGCGAAACGTGTCACCTGTCACCATGGCTGTAACCCTGGGTGTCACCCAGGGACAGGACATCCTTTTGTCCCCTACCTGCAATTCCGGCGTGGGGGAGTTCAGGGCTCTCTCAGAGGTGGCTTTGGAAGGCGTTTCCTTGGTGGGCTTCGACCGAAACCAGCCAAACCACCTGAATCCAGAGCTCTGGGAGATGGAGGTTGTCACAGTCAAGGGAAATGGGTGAGAAGGGGAGGACGCCACGGCCACCCAGATGCCTCCCATGCTGGCTGGGGGGCACCATTTTGCCCAGCGGGCACCAGGGACAGGCAAACTTGGAGCACGAGGCTTCACAGCATCTCTGGCATGCTCACCTTATCCTCATCCGGCTTCGCTGCCTCTGCTGGTGCCAGCTCTTCAGTGGTGTCTTCGGCTGTGCTCTCTGAGGAAGGCTGGCTGTCATCTCCCAAGGAGACGGTGGAGGTCTCTGAGATGGTCCGAGCCCTTGCCTTTAACTCCTCCTGACACTGGAGATCACAGCTGCCACTTGGTGTTCCCAGAGGAGCCACCCCAAGCATGATCAGAGCATCACTGGGACTCCTCCATGCCAGGCTTAATGGATAGCATCCCCAGAGACCCCCATATCCCTTACAAAGCAGACGGGGACGGATAGCACCCACAGTGTGGTGCAGTGGTCCCAGAGGTAGGAGGCTGGAGAGGGCTACTTTAACCTGTCAGGTCCCCAAGGGGACAGCTGGCACCATGATGGGGGTTTCCGTGCAAGTTAAGCACGTGGAAGGATGAGCCAGCGAGTCTCAAATTCCCCCAGAGCCCCCAGTGGGATGGTCTCCCTGACCCCTCTGACTCACCTGCTCTGCTGGGAGGGATGGCTGCACCCCACCGGGGGACAGCGGGGCACCCCAGAACTCCCCGGCTTCTCCTGTGGAGCAGATGGAAGGACACAGTCAGGGTTTGGCTCGAGGAGCTCCTGCCATGTTGAGATATTTTCCGTGCTTCTATCATCCCACCTCAGAGCAAGGCTGCATGGCCAAGATGTCCCCCCAGGAGATGCAAAAGACTATTCTGGACCCTGTCCCTGCCCATGCCAGCACCAGGGAGTCAGCCACAAGGTTGCACTGGTGCATCTCAAAAACCTGTCTACTGCTGCTGGACGTGAAGCTGGTTTTCCCATCTGGCAGGGAAGCGGCAGCACTGCCATCGACCTACGGCTGGCCTCCATTCATGCTTTGGGCAAGGTCTTCCAGAAATGAATACCCACCTGCCCAGGGCAGCCAGCATGGCTCTGGGGCGGGCGTGGCTCCACATCTGGGCAAGGTTGGAGGGAAATAAGATGGTGGGTGAAGGCAGCGCTGGCAGGGAGCAGCGTCTGAAGTGGCACACGCAGAGTGATTTAGGTTGGAAGGGACCTTAACGATCACCTAGTTCCAGTTCCCTGCCCTGGGCAGGAACACCTCCCACTAGACCGGGTTGCTCAAAGCCCCATCCAGCCTGGTCTTGAACACCTCCAGGGATGGGGCATCCACAACCTCCACATCCACAACTGGCAACCTGTTCCAGTGCCTCACCACCCTTATCATAAAAAATTTCTTCCTGATATCTAATCTAAATCTACCTTCTTCTATTTTGAAGCCATTACCCCTTGTCCTGTCACTACAGGCCCTTGTAAAAAGTTCCTCTCCAGCTTTCTTGTAGGCCCCCTTCAGGATCATGCTTCCCTCAGGGACACCCCATTCCCACTGCTTATAACTGGGGACAGGCATTTTTGCAGAGAAACAAGGCTGGGGCACCTACCTGCCGTTGGCACCACCTGTGGAGGGGGCTCAGCAAAACCCCCTCCCAGAGGGGTGGCCATCCCTGGGCCCAGCGTGGGGGGCTGCAGCTCTTGCTGAACGCCAGGCAGTGGCGATGCTGTGACCTGAGCAGGTGCCTGGGGCTGGAGGGACACGTCCTCATGGGAGCTGGGTCCCTGGGGTGGCATGGGCTGGTACCACTGGTCATACTGGTAGCCTTCACTCTGTGGAATCTCATGGCCAGGCTCTCCATCTGAGAACACAAAAAAAAAACCAAAACCAAAACAAACCCCACCCCTCAGGAGTTTCCTCCAGTGTTTGTAATTTCATTGCGCTGTTGCACAGAATTCTCCTCTTTTCCTTTATACATCAGCAGAAGCCAGGGAGGTGAGGAGGGATCCTGGGGACCACGCGCAGGCGAGGAAGGAGGTAGGGCACGGCGGGGCAGCGGGGACCTTTCAGAGGCTTCAAAGAAGGTGGCCTGTGAAAGACAGGGGGGGAACCTCCCGGGAACATGCCTGAAGTTGCAAACGAACTTGGAAGGGGAATGCTATGGAAGCAAAGAGATCAAGCACAAGCAGCAGGAGCCCAACAGTTGAAAAGAGCCTGGGGCCTCCAGCCTTTTCTTCCACTCCTGCTGCACACCCCGAGCAGGAAAGAAAATTCACCAGAAAGCCTCAGCCTTCGTTCCTGCTCCACAGGAGCGCCTACAGTTGAGTTTCTTGCTTTAGGCAGATTTATTTAGGGTTGGATTTTTTTTTGTTTGAAAGGCAGGTTGAGCAAGTGGTGTTTGTTTTATTTAACACACACAGACTTTGCTCTGTCTGATGTTAGGCGCGGCGCGGGCAGCACACTGCCATTGGTACTAGGTGCGTGTCCTGCTTTCTCCAGCTCTGCAGCCTCTGGCCAGAAACATGCTGGGAGTAAGAAATTTCTCTCCCATCACCATGAGACGCAGCCAGGCGAGACCCAGACCCCATGGGTCTGAGACTGGGGACAGACTATGGCACCTCTTGGATGTGGTGCTACAAAACCCCTTTGCTTTGCCTGACAGCATCTCCTCCAGCCTGCTCGGGGTTGGCTTCACACCAGAAGCTGCTCCTGCACGGCCTGGAGATGCCCAAGATCCACAGGGAGGAGGATGGATGCTCAACTCCATGCTGCCTGACAAGCACAGCTGGAAAAAGTCAGGGAGGACAGCCCAGGCTGTAAGGATGGAGAGGGAGATTGCTGCGACCGCATGAATCCCAGCTTGGCACCTTGATTTGGGCTTTGTCTTTCCAAGATGGATGAATTCAGCACCAAGCCAGCTTTCTCTGCGTGCAGGTCCCTCAGATGGCGACTCTGGATGGCCTTCTCAACAAACGAAAGGGCCAAGCGCCGGGAAAGCGAGCTGCGGAGACCACATGGAGCAGACCTGACTGCTCAGAGAAGCCATCCCATCATACCTGCGACTTTTTTTTCCCAAGGAAAGATGATCACAGCCTCAGCCCTGATAGCAGCAGAAGGCAATCAGGATTGATGATTCTTTTTACTACCTGGGAGAGCTCTTTGAAGAGGAGTTTGGCAGCAGCAGGGAAAGCTGATAGGAGGAAACGGCTTGGAGGAATTTGTCATGTTTTATCCTGTCTGCACCAGCCTTTATTCTCCACCCGCCAGTGCCAGCATTCCCAGCAGAAAGCTAGATCTGAGCAGCAGTGAGGAGCAGCAGGATGTGCCAGGGCGTCCTGCTGATGGGGATGGCTGTGAAGCAACGCCAGTGGGTCACCTGCCCCTGACTTCTGGATGGGACATCCCGATGGACACGCTGCCCAGCTGGGAAAGGAAAGGTCTCCAGCCCTTCCCTTGACAGCCACCTAGGGGAGGCTCATGTCCCTCACCTTGATGTCTCTTGACCCTCTGGGTGGACTGTCACTGGAGGGGACTCTTGGGGTCACCAAGAGGCAAAGCAAAGGGATGAAAGAGGCAGTAGGGAAGGGGAAATGCTGACGCATCACCAACAGGCCTGCTGCAGCCCGGCACGCAGAGGGACGAGCTCCTTCCCAAATCTTTCACTCTGTAAGTGTGAAATCTCCTTAGTTCAGCTCCAATTTTCATCCTGGGAGGACTGCCTTCGAACGGGGCCATCTCCCCCGAGGCTCGCTCTGGAGGCATGTGCTTTGTCCAGCTGCCTGCCCCCAGCTCCCCTTCTCCTCCCACAGCACCCACGGGGACTGCCGAAGCCGTGGTAATTAGGCCCAATTACTGAAACTTCCTACAGAGGGCAAGAGCATCAACCCCTCCGTTTGCAGCCCATCCCCGGCAGCCCCAGGCCAGAGGGATGCATCCAGGCAGGAGCCAAATTCTGAGCTCTGGGGGAATGTAAGGAGCAGCTGCTGAGAAATGCTCCGGGGAGCAGGGAGCTGCCTCCCAGCCCAAGGCAGCACATCTCCACACACAGAGAAGCCCCACTGCAGCGATTGCAACCTGCTACTTCATTTTCTTTACCTGCCATCGATGCAGCAGCCCAGGAGAGTCCTGGCTGAGCAGGTGCCACCTCTGGAGGGAGGTCATCTTCTGCCTGCAAGGAGTCAGAGGGGAAACATGGTAAAACAGATGGGAAAAGGGATAACACAGGGTAAAGACTAAGGAAACCATGGAGCCAATGTAAAGGAAAGCATGGTGCTCATGGGCTCTGGGGCTCACAACCCACCCCAGGCTGTGGGACCCCGGGCTACAGGTGAGACCCCCACCAGCATGGTCACAGGTCTTTTCCAGCAAGTGAAGGGGGCTCCAGCACTGCTGCCCTGCTGAGAGCAGGCAGGAGGAGAAACGGGAGACAGAAGAGGGCACACAAAACCAAAAGCAGACATGAAACCTGAACAAAGAGCATTAATCAAAAGACCAGACCAGAGTCAAGGGATCCAAGAGCACACGTCTGCAAGGTGATGCCCTACTAGTGTCCTCCGCAATACCCTCACCCCAAGAAGAGATCATCAGACTCTGACTGCTCTCCTTGAGCCAGGACAAGGAGCGTTTTGCCCCCGGGAAGCTCTGCAGCCCTCACTGCTCAAACCTGCCGGCGGAACAGCAGAGACCACGTCTCGGAGCTCACAAGCCAAGGGAAAAGGCGCCTGGGTAACGATGCCCTTTGAACCTCCATACCTGGGATGTCCCCTGGGATTCATGGCAGAGGAGGAAGATGCTTCTGCCAACAGACTACAGCACAGACCACCTGCCCCCCGCCATCCCCGCTCCTCCTTACCTCCCACTCCCGGCAGAAGGCTCGGAGCTGTACCAGCCAGTCAGGCTCCAGCATCTGGTCCTGTTCTGGCATCTCCAGGAGCAGCGTATCGGAGAGCTTCAGCCGCTCAGCTAGCTGCAGAGTCAGGAAGGCAACGGGGCGCGTCACAAATCTCAGCTCCGCCGGGGAGAGACCAACCCTCGCAGCAATTGCACGTGCTGGGCACGCAGGCCCAGGGAAAAACAGCACCAGAGCTGCGCTTCCAACACCACCCTCTTGCACAAGATTTATTCCCTCTTCTCCATTGCTGAGGAGAGGTGCTGGCCCATCTTGTGCCCCGCGGAGAGCCTCCCAGCAGGGCTACCTCGGCCACCCCCGCAGAAATGTCAACATACCGATGTCAAAGACGCTCTTCACATCAGAGAGGCAGGTAACTATTACCATCCTTTTCTCCTCCAAGGTAAATGAGCACCTTTAATCCCACTTGACAGCTAGCCCGGGGCACCAGTGGGTTTGCAGGACAGCCAGCAGGAGCTCTGGGAACAGCCCAGCTCCCAGGGCACCAGCCCCGTACCTGCCCCACGCAGGGCTTGAGCCAAGGGCTCACGTGGCCTTTTCCTCACCCGGCTTCGCAACAGGCATTACCATCGCTAATAACCACACAGAAAACAAATACAGGGCTGGGAGGGACCCTCTGATATTACCTGATCCATTTGCCAATGCTCAAGAAAACCCTGTGTGCCCACACCAGCCCGTGCAGCCTGTGTTTTTTCCGATTTGCACTTACGAATCTCCAAGGAGATTTCACAGCCTCCCAGGCCTGTCCTGATGCTTAATGTCCTTAGAGCTAAAGAGTTTTTGCTTAATATCCAAGTGAAATCTTCCCTGCTGCAAATTAAGCCTCTCAATTCCTGCTCCTGCGGAAGCTGTGGGGACAGACAGGCACCGTTCCCTGAAAAGCAGACTCCTGTGCGCCGGAGGGCTGTTATCACATCCCCCATAGCCCTTCCTCCCCCAGCATATCTTGCCTGGAAAAAAATAACCCAGAGGCCCTCTTCAGAGGTCATTTTCCCCTCAGTCTCTTATCACCCCTGCTCTTCTCTTCCGCACTTGCTCCAATTTGGCCCCGTCGCTGAGGGCAGCATCCCCAACGGGGCGCAGTGCCCCAGCCGAGACCCCTGAGGCCTGAGCATGGGGGGATTATCACCTCCTTGTCTCACACACGCCGTTCTTGCTCTCACAGCCCGGAATAACACTGGATTTTATTTTTTTTTTTCTTTTTTGCAACAGCATCCTGTTATGTTGCTGCTTGGTATTTTTTCCATGCTCCACTATCTCCCCCAGGTCCCTCTCCGCAGTATTGCCGCTGCGTGTTCAATCTCTCCTGCAAGAGAGGGGTCCATGCTGTCCTGGCTGCAGCCGTCCCAATGTCACGGGGCTCCAGCTACTGTCAACAGAGCAAGAGGCTCTTCTGGGGCGACCCAACGCACCAGCCCAAGGTGCAGTGGAGGGCTCCCTGCAGAGCTAAATCAGTCTGGACAAATTGCTTAGACAAGGGTCCAGTTTTAAGACAGCTGGATAAGGGAAGATGACATTCACCTAAAGCACTGCTCTTCATCCAAGCCTTTACTGAATTTTCTCTTACTGGTATTGACCCACCTCTTGGGACTTTATCAAGCTCCCTCCCAGCTCCTTCACACTCATTTGTCTTCCATGCTTTGCTACTGGGCTGCCCCAATCAAGGGCCACCAGAGCCATCCAGAGGTGACTTGGCAGCTCAGCCACCCTCTGCAGCCACACAGGTCTCTGCTATCCACCCCATCCAACCCCACCACCCCCCATCAGCTGCTTCTTTCTATTCCCAAAATAGTCCAAAACAGCCTAGACTGACACAAAATACACTTCCCACCTCCAGGAGGTTACAGTGAGACACAACCCACGCGGCCAGGCCTGGCTCAGGACAGGGCCCAGCCACAACAACCAGAGTAACCCAACCAGAAGCTTGCACTACAAGCACCCACCATCCCGTCTCTTTGCAAACACACATGTGTTCATCCTAAATCAATGGCAGGAAAGAGGAAATTATAAGCATGATTACTCCTAAACGGGGGGAATGTTTAATCCAAAAGCTAATGTGCACTTTGATCCAATATTAATGAACCAGCACCTGGTTGTATATCGTCCCCAGCTTCAAAAGAGGGGAAGTCTTAATCAAACACTAATGTGTATCATAATTTGTAACACAGTCTAAAACATCAAAGACAAGAGTGTCTACGAATGCACTAGTTTTTCAGATGAAAGTGTTTTCTCCCAGGAGAAGCATTATCCCCAGCAGAACGGTAGATCTGAAAGGCTGTTAGACAGTAAATAGGTTTCAACAATGGGGTGGGGGGACTGCGCCAGCCGAGGTTTGGGCAATTTCTACAGCACCTGCTTCAGACAGACATCCCTGCTGCCCCTCGTCTTACAGCACCACAGCTTCTGCCCCCTTCCCGATGGAGAAAGGGTTCAAGCAGCCTCGGCACTGCCCCGGTGATGCACATGGGGTGGGCAGACTCGCTTTCCTGAGAGCCCAACCTGCTCAGAGGACCTGGGACACTTTCCTTCTCCCCTCCTTGCCCCAGCATCCCACTCATGAAGTGGAAGAGCTGGGCTCAGGGCTACAAGCTGGGACACGCTCCTCTTCACTATCACCCCAAGAGAGCCCCCAGCAGGTAAATGCAACCCTGGGATGATGTGCTGGAGGGGAAACGTCAAACACTCACGCTTCAGATTCTTAGGTCTGTTCTGTTTAGAAGTTCAAAAAGCCCCTGCAGAATAGAAAGCATCCTTTGCTTCCAAATAACTCTGTTCCTACTTGGTAGTCAACACAATTCATTTGTTTTCTACCCTAAATCCATAGGTATTAGAGACCTCGTGGAGGTGTTGGCTTTGCCGTGCTCAGAACAGGCCAGGCAGCAAAACGTAGCGGGGGGCGCTACTCAGAGCTGCCAAGCACCCCCAGCCATGAGGAAACCCCAAGGGTGCTTCCCACCACACCGGGTCCTAAATGGACATCAACCTGCCAAGGATGCAGGGAGGTAGGAGACTCACCTTCATCACTTGCTGGGCCAGGACGGGGTGGCTGGCCAGGTCCTGGTCCAGGAGCGTGGTGGCAATCTGCTCGCAGTATTGCAGGGCCTGGGCTGGGAGTCCGTAGTCGGCCAGGCGAGAGGCATAGAGGAGCTTGTACACCTCAGGAGAGGGAAGCAGACCAGGTGTAGGTGAGTGAGGAGACGCTCATGCCCACGAGTCCCCTCTGCCTTGGTACTGGCACACCATCTCAGTGTGACCTGGAGCACCCTGGGTCATGGGTCTCATCACCCAGAGGTCACCTGCAACTTGATGACACCCCACCCATCGTCTCCATGGGGCAGCCCAGCCACGCTCCCCAAACTGTGGTGCTGTTGTGAGGCCAGCCCTCCATCTTCATTTATCCATCCGATTTGTGCAGCGCCCGAGGCAGCAGCAGCCAGGTGCTTATTTGCAATATGAAAAGCCTATCCATTACCCAAGGGAACAGGAGGGGAGACAGACCTGAGCCAAACACACCATGCCCCAAAACCTGCCCAAAACCCTGCCCTGGAGGAGCCCCTCAGCTTGGGCAGCCTCCCCATCACTCACGAAGCCCAAAGAGGGGACAAAAGCTTTGGAGAACAGCCTGAATCCCTGGCTTCAGGGGGATGGACGCATGTTTTGGGGCAGGTCTGAGCTGCTGCAGAAGATGTGCTTGTGCATCTCCGCTACCTGGAAGGGGAGCAGGAAGGATTTGGGCTGTCGTAGCTGCTGGCAGTACTCAAAGATTTCCATCCGCTGGATGACCTCCGTCCTGGCAAACTGGGTGAACGCCTGACTGCGGAGGAGAGGGGTAGGTTCAGCAAGCGGGAGCAGAGCTCGCTTCCCAGACAGCCCCACAAACAGATTCACAGCTCCACCACTGTGCCAGCCTGCAGCTGGAGAGGCCCAGAGCAAAGCTCACATTAAAAGCAGTAAAAACCAACAACCGGGATTTGCTTTTGCATGAAAGTGAGGTCCTGGGGATAGGGAGAAGGTAGGAAATGTCACTCTGGCAAGAGCACCTCCTCCTGGGCTCACTCACCGGTGGCTGCTGCCCAGCAGAGCCATGCGGTCTGCCTTCACCCCGAAGTAACCGAAAGGAATATCTGCCATCAGGTAGCAGAAATGAGCTGCTTCGACTGCTCCCTTGCCAGCTGAATGGGAAGAAAAAAAAAAAAGGCAAACACTTAGTCCTAAGAGAGAGGTCACCATGTGGTCAGCGTCACTCCAGAGGCCCCAAGCTCACATGAAAACCCAAACCCAAGCACCTCACTTTTCTTCCCTGCCCATGCAGACCCCGATCCCTCCCTTCTCCGTGTTTTTTTGCTTGTTTTCCCCAATTGTTGCCTTCTATACCTAGAAGGGGGTTTTAATTCAGTGGTAGGACTAGGGGAGCCTGAGCAGGGTTTAGCTCCAGCTTCAACTCTGCAAGGTACCGTTACTGGCATGAAATGCCCCAAAGTCCCTGTCACTGGGAGCAAGTCACAGTCCCTGCAGTTACATATGCCCTGCCTAGGTCCATCCACTACAGGTGTCTCCAAAATAGCAGCTAATGGATGTGCCTGAGCCTGACTCATCTGCCAGCACAAAGGGCAGCAGGATCCATCAACACCTCATCCCTGCCACCGCACAGACCCTGCAGCTCCGGGGGTACAGGCACGTACACCCCACCTCGGCACCATCCATGCCAGCGTGGACATGCATGGTGACACTGCAGGTGTCTACTCGCAGTTACAAGACAGCAGGAACATAACTGCTCACAGTGGCCTCGGCTCACCCAAAGTGTCTCCCATGGTGACGATGGCTCGGTGGTTCAGCTCCATGTCTCCAACCTTGTTGGACAACATCACAGCCAGGTGGGGCCTCCAGTCTCCCCACGTGGCATCCCCGCAGCACTGGAGGGAGATAAGAAGGTGAAGGTGAGCAGACACAGTGACCACAAAGTCAGCGTCACAGACAGGTGACAGCACAGGGGTACACGTGCCAGGGCCAGCCTCTTGCTCACGGACCAGCGCTGCCTGAGGGATCCTTCCTGACATGAGCTGGAAGAGGGTCTGCAGGGGGTCATTGGTGGCCAGCGTACTGGTGAACCTGTGAGGAAACAGCAGAGAGAGGGCCGCTGCGCTGGGACGCCAAACCCTCATTCATCTCCAAGAGCACATCCCAAATGCCCCAGGAAAGCAGCGTCCTGAGGGACTTGCTGGAGAAAGCAGAAAGGCATCAGCCCACCAGGCTGATGATCTGCACTACCTCCAGAGCAGGCAAGTCTCCAGAACAACGCTGGATAAAACCTTCTTAAACGGATTCAGGTTGCACAAGACAAAATTTCTCCTTAGCTCTCCCTGAAGGGATCAACCCAATCCAGGCTAAGTACATTAATTCCATGGGAATTAATGTTCATACGAATGGGATGAACAGCTCAGACCAGGCTGGATCACGGTGAAGATGGTTCAGCTCCACCTACCCCGACCGCTGCCTTTGCTAGAGCAGCAAGGGCAAAGCCAAAGACTCAGAATAAATCCACCCCACATCTGCAGGGAATGGCTCTCCTCCTGCTTTCCAGACTCCACTTGGTTTCTCCTGTCCATCAGGAAGCCCGAAGGACTCAGGCTCATCTGGATGGATGCCCCCTCTCCCCTTTGCCCCCTCTCAAAGGGTCCAGCTGAAATCAATGCTCTTGTTTCAGTGCACTGGGGCTGAGGGCACCCGAAGGGATAACAGACTTAGCAAAAACAGTCACAGGGCATCACACCTTGCTTTACCTTCTCCAACTTACCCAGTGAGCACCCAGCTGTAGGTCCGAGGGTCCATCTTGCTGGAGAGGAAGAGGGCATGACCCCACAGATGGTTTCTCATGGCCCAGATCAGAGCATCCTGCAGCCAAGGTGGAGAAGAAAAAGGGTTTCACTAACTCTGTTTTTGCTGCTCTCCTCCACTGCCAGGGAACGCTCTGCTCACCCAGCTCAGAGAAGAGACCCGATAACTGCTCTGGCTTTAACTAATACCCTCCAAAAAACTCTTCCATATTCACAAAGGCCCCTTTATCTTTCTACTTTGCCTAATGACAAGAACTGGGATCTTCATAGCAGTATTATATTTCCCGGATTTCCAGGTCTGTGCTGCCTGTTAGCTCTCAATGACACTGCTGTGGGATTCCAGCCTGGGCACCCAAGCTTCTCTGCATCGAACCCTCTTCTCTCCCTGTACCTTTGGTATCCCTTGAGATCACATACCTGCAACTAAACCCACCCCAGTGCTGGTAAAACCTCTGCATCTTGTCTTTGCTTGGGGCCCCATCCCAATTCCCAATGGTGCGAAATCACTGCCATAAGCCCTGTTGTAAAAACACAACTCGAAGGGTTGATCCCACAACCTCAAGGCACCTCTTGACCATTCTTCCCTTCAAAACCTGCCTGAAGAGGCCAAAGAGGCCGAGAAAAAAAAGTCAGCCCTGTCCTGGATCCCACTCACCACTTACTTTCTTCCTGCCATAGTAGAGGAGCTTGGTGAATTTCTCCACTATCTGTGCCTGTGTCTCCACGACGGGAGGGACCTCCCCCGTGATGAGGTCCAGTGTCCCTGGCTGACGCGACATCCACTCATCATCCGTCAGGCCGATGAGGTTTGCTGCAGGGTTTTGCCTCTTGTACTTCTCTCGGTGCCTGCAGTCTTGCATCAGCAGCTCAGCTGTGTCTGAGCCCACCATGGACTGTGAAAGGGAAGGCGAGGAGCGAGGCCCTCGGAAGCTGCCCCATGAGCAAAGGCTGACGGCACTTATAGTTCGACACCCTTACACTTGTACCCTCATCCTTCCACATCTCCCCCACAACACCAGCCTTGGCCACCAGCGTGCAGTTTAGGAGGGCAAAGGATTCAGCACAACTACCAAGACCTTCACAGCACACACTCTGAAGATCCTATTTATCAGTTTCCAACAAGCAGCCACAGATTAGATGGGGTGGATTTCATTGGGTTGAGGGAATAATCCCCTTTCAAGCACAAGTGCTGGCTCCTCGATGAAGGTGGCACCAGTCCCTTTCACAGCTGCTATAGCATTGGGTTATTGGTAGCTCGCAAGGATGAAAAGCAATCATGGAGAAGGGTTTGCTCCAAATACCCAGGCGGTATCAAACTGATTGATAGTACTATGGGAATGGGATGCTTTTAAGGTACATAACCCCTGAAAATAGCAACTGGATCAAGAGACACCTAAGGGGCATATAACTTGTCTCACTTCTAAGATCAAAAGGGCCAGCACCTTCCAGGGGACACCTACCCCATTCTGCCGGCAGAGGAGGATCAGGAGTTTCCAGAGAAGAGATGAATCTCTGCCTCTCTGTGTTGAGAGATCACAGCTCGTGGCTATCTTCTGCTGGCAAAATGTCATCACATCCACCTTGTGCAGATCTTCCCTACAGCAGCAAAGAAAGGCATCAAAAGAAACCCAAGGCAAAGCAATTTAGGGCATCATTCAGACTCAAAGCACTCCCATGTTCACTGATGGGGATGCCAAAGATTCAAAGGGAGAGGTGGAGGAGAGAAGATCCCCAGTGCCAATGATCTCATACCACATTGGCCACACCAAGCTCAAAAATGCTTAAATTTTATCGTTATTATGACTTTTTGCAGATTTCTGTGTTTCAGGGATGCAGAGCGCATTTCAAACCCTCTCTCTGCCCTTCTGATAATATTTTCATCCATCCATCTGCAAAGAACCTCAGTTTTGCTTTGCTGTGCTCCTGTTACAGCCGTGGATGTCGGAGGCTGCAGGAGCAGGCACGCATACAGGCCGTATCTTTTATTTAACTGGCGCAGTGCAGGGAGAAAGACACGTTTGTGACCACATAAACCCTTTGGGTCTGAAACAGAAGGAGAAAGCTCTAAGCTATTGCAAGCCAGGCAGAACTGCTGTCTTACAATAAAATAATCAGACATTTGGAAAGAAAGGGTGGCTGAGGTATGAGTACAAAATAAGGTCAGACGTACAAACCACACTAAACCCACACCCTATGAATATTCAAAGAAACCATCTCCCACAATCCAAACCAACCTACACTGCAGCAAAGGGGCTGGGCTCCCAGTCTGAACCTAGACTTGGCCTTTGCAGGTATCTCAAAACCATGGGCACCATAAAGACTGCCTTGAGCTCATGTCTCCTCCCAAAGGAGAGGTGCTCCCAGGCCAGCCATGCCAGCACAGCCAGGAGGATACAGGTCCTGGACTTGCCAGTGTGGCATACCTGGACAGGGGCCCCGGAAAGGCCCGTAGCTCCTCCAGCTCTTTCGTGTCATGAAGGATTACCTAAAAAACAAGAGAAAATTCAGCAGCTGGACTCCAGCAATCAGGCCAGCCCCAGCTGGGCTAGCTGAAAGCCAGTGCCTTGGCAAGGGTTCAGCATTCCTGGTGAACACACTCTCTGTGCTGTCTTAAGGTAACTCAAGAGCCTTGAGTTACCTTGAGACCCTAAACTATCACACAGATCCCAATACTAAGGTCCAGGAAAGAAATGCCTGTTCAGATGGCATTTGCTGCCTCTGGAAGGTAAAATGGGAGACTGAAATGCTGTGGTAGACTCAGGGGATGTATACAGCCTCTATATTGGAGGACCTCAGAAAAGTGAGCAGATTTATCCTTTGGAGAGGTATGGACCACATCTGTCCCTATTGGAAGGGATCACTGTGAACAGGTCACAGCTGACAAGGGTTACGGAGCTGAAGGAGCGGGATGCAGGGCCTGAAGTCTGAAAGTGATGCCCAGGAACAGGCTTGGCATGATGCAGATTCAAGACTCCATGTGGGCTGGAGATAAGATGGCAGCAGGGGACAGGAAGGCTGCTAAGGAGGCTGTTCGGGTGACAAAAGGCGTTTGCATCCCTCGGGGCAAAAGGAGCCACTCCAGCAAGGGGACCGAGGGTGGTCTGGGATGCCGGGCGCATACCTCTAGGCTGTGTAGCTCAACGTGGGCTAGCTGTCCCTCGGCAGGGTGGTGGGGACACACCACCACCAGCTGTCCTCCAGCTCCAAAGCACACGGCCATGTGCGGCAGTGAGAACTTGAGGGGTACCACCGGGGCAGGGGTGGATACCGAGTGCCCCCCTACAACAACACACAGGCCATCGTGAGTCCCCTCACCCTGGCCCCACAC
Source organism: Alca torda (assembly GCA_008658365.1). Classification (NCBI taxonomy): domain Eukaryota; kingdom Metazoa; phylum Chordata; class Aves; order Charadriiformes; family Alcidae; genus Alca; species Alca torda. The sequence goes on from CM018087.1 coordinate 1,552,614, forward strand.
CACCTCCACTGTGGAGGATGTGACCAGGTCCCAACCTGGCCCCTCAACTTAAGTAACCCTCCACTGACACCCGCCTCCCATGCAAGACCTGTCCCCTAAAGCAGAAGGCACGCACGGCAGCTCCTGCACGACCAGGGCAGAGCCCCTGGACCACGCACGCGCCCCGCAGCACCCTAAGTCATGCCTTGAGCCTGCACAACCTCCTCCAGGAAAGGACCAAGCTGCGAGACAGCAAGTCTCCTAACGCCAGCCATTTATTTCCTTTCTTCCCACTTGTCAGAGGGAGCCAGGGCTCCATCAGACCTCACCTGCTTGTGCCAGGCTCCAGGTCCCGGAAAGCATGGGGTCGTATTGGTCGGCACCATCACGGATGTACTGGCTGAGCTCGTGGCTGCTGGAGCTGAGTCCTGACTCACGGTACTGCAGGAGCAGGCTGGGCTGGCCTGAGGGCTGCGAGGAAGGGAGAGAACACAAATGTGGCTGAGAAACTAGGGACGCGGCTGCTGTTCTGCTCCCAGGGCAGTAGGACAGGCTCTGCTGCTCCATAAAAGTGCCCAGCAGGAACAGCACAGCTGATTCCCATCTGAGCAGCTCACTCTCTTCAGCATCTTAGGCTCATCATGGCACATACCCTGGTCATACCCAAATAACTTACATCAGCCAATGGTCTAGCCCAACAGCTTCCCTAGCCCTAACACGAACCCCGCAACACAGTCACAGCGCTTGGGAATCCAAAAAAAAAAGCTCTGCCCAGGAGCAAAACCACCAGAGCAGCTTTGATTTGATCTTTTAATTTGCTCTTTGGCAAAACACAGTGATGAGGACACGAGTGTGATGGAGCAAACCTTGGTGGACAGAGCTGAAAATAACACACAGCTTTCGGCTACCTAGGAAGGATGCAGGAGAGCATCCCACCAAGCCTGGATTTCTGTCCTGTTCTTGGTCCCTTGTGGGAGCAATGTACAGCCCCACGCCTGGGGGAACAACAGCCCAGCAGAGAGTCCATAAATACTAACAACCCACTACAATAATCCCCAGAGACTGTTAAGCACTGAGTATGATGTAGCAAAGCAGCACTTTTCTCCTCAGCCTCCTTCCCAGCTGGAGGAGGGACACATGGATTGCTCCTAAAATCTCTGGGAGATCCCCAAGCCTTTTGTCCTCCATCCCAGCCCATCCTGAGGTTACCTCTCGGGGCTGGCCACTGGCTTCCCCTGTATCACTGCCAAGGGTTTTTCCCCCAGTCCACTCAGGCCGGGCAGCCGAGACATATCTCTCCTCAGAGGAGTCATAGGTCTGTGTCCTACAAGGGAGCAAAAGGAGATACCCTGAAGGTCAGAGATTTTTGGGACCAGCCACAAACCCACTAATTATGCTGTAGATGGTCATACGAGGTGATGCCCGGACCCCCCCACTCTTACCTGTCCTGCCCCAGGGGGGCTGTGGCGAGGTTGGGGTGGTAACCCCGGTAGTAGTGCTGGTCCTGGTAATTGGCACTCTTTCCGTAAGGCTCGCCCTGTCTCAGGTCTAGAGAGAGAATCGAGATTTAGTGTTGCCCCTCCAGAGCAACAAGCCATAATGAAGTTGCGAAAGAAAAGTAATGAGTCAGACAATTTGCCATGCACACCCCATTTGCTTCCAAATTAACCCAGCAAGTTGGAAGTATAATAAAGCCCTGCACATGTTTGCCAACACAGCACTGATGTCCTTTCCTCTTTCCTCTCTCCCCTTTTCTTCAGCCCAGGAATTTCAGAAATGGCAAAAACAAGGCTCTGACCACCCTGATGGCACAGCGCCATCGGCATCATTGAGTTCAGCTCGGAACCAGGAATGACGCAGGTTTTTAGCCACGCAGATTGAGATTAAATATTCCCTTGGGTGCACCTACTTCCTGCTCATGTGCAGGAAACTCAGGGCAGTGCTGCGTGGGGACGACAGCACCGATGGCCCGGGAGCATGGGCAGGAGCAAGCCCTGGAGATGTGCAAGCCTTAGGAGAAGAACGCATCCTGGAGAAAGTATCACCTCTTCTGCAAGCAGCAAGTTGCCTCCACCCCTAGACCCAAAGTTGAAGCCCATACCTCTGTCATCCTGCCAGGCCACCGGCTGCCACTGGTGGCTTTGGTAGGCACAGTAATCTCTGTAGCTGGCTGATGGATACTGACAGTGGGGGTCTTCATATCCTTGCCTGAAACACAACACAACGTTCTTAACCTGAGAAAGAATGGGCACCGCTGCAGGTTATGGACCACATCTAGGGTTAGACTCACGCCTGGACAGGATTTTTGGAGGCAGAAAGGGTGACGGAAACAAAGCCAGGTGCCCTGCCCAGGTGCCCTGCTCAGCAGCAGGGCCAGGAACTGGTCCAGCATCACAGCTGGAAGGAGCAGCAGGAGCTTTGGACTCTTTCCCATACTCATCTTTGGGAAAGCCCTGCTCTCCAGCTTCAAGAGATGCCCAATTTCAGCTCAATGGTGTGGACTTGTCACGGAGATTAACTTTCAGACACGTTTTAGGAGAGGTCTCCCACAAAAGCAGCTTTTCCACCAAGTTCTGGAGCTGCCGTGTCCACCGCACAGCTCAGTGCGGGTCTCCCCTTGCCCCGGAGCCCAGCTCCAGCCTGAGCCGCCGGCCCGGCGCCCGCACACCTTAACCCTTCACAATTTACACAGTGATTTTGTCAGCCCCGTGCAACACCCCCTTTCCCGGTGTGGGTATCAAAGAACCTCAGCACAAAACCCTGTGTATCCACACTGTAAATTGCCAAGGGCAATAACTCAAGCAAATCAACCCAAATTTGCTGGAGCACTTGAAGCTCTCTCAGCACTGAGAGCATCCTCTAACCCGCATTTTATCCTCCCACCCTCCGCTGTTTCAGCAGCTGAGCTTGCGAGCTCCCTTTTGCTCCTGTATTACCGTCTATATTTTTATTGTTCACCTTGCACGTAGTAAAAAAGAACTGCATTTAATCAAACCTTCAAGAAAAATGCACCTCGGGACCGAGATGAAGCCTGTAAAATGGCAACTGCAGAAGTCACAGCTGCAGGAAGAAATCGGAGCTGCAACTGCTACGCAGCCTTAAATATAGAAGTTACCAGCTGCTTTGATAGCTGGGCATTGCCTAATCACGCATTGCCTCCTTGAGGCTGCTCGCTGCTTCCCCTGTGCCGTTACAAGGGCAGGACTCATCCCACAAGAGCAATGAAACGGTCAAACCTTATTTTAAGAGGGTTTACAAGGAGGGGGCTCAGCACGAGCATCGCAAAGCTGGGCAGCTCTAACCTGGAGTACCGCCTGTTGGGGTGGCTGCTCTCATAGTACTCAGCCCGGGAAGCCGGTCTGTGGGTGTCCCTCCGGGGGTGGTGGCCTTCGTCCCAGGAGTGGCCGGGGAGGTGGCTCCCGTCCCAGGAGCCGGGCCGAGGCGGGGGACCCGCGCGGAGGAGCTGCCGCCGGGGCTGCGGTGGGGGACCGCGGGGCGCCTCTCCCCATGTCCCCCAGGCTGCCTGCCTCTCCCAGGGCTGGGGCGGCCGGGCAGGAGCCCAGGGCTCCATCACAAGTCCCAAATGACTTTAGTGGCCTGCAAGCAATGAGATAAGTCACAGTGCATTTAATCAGTGGCTTTTCACCCCCCTTAAAGCCCCCCATGAAGCCTGTTGCCACCTACTCTCCACTTTCGTGACTGTGCTGGAAACCCGGCGTTCTTTCCAAAACGCCCCAAGTCAAGGAAAAGCCATCTCCACATCTGCCTGAACTTGAAGCTCCCCTTAAAACACCGGGATGAAACGGTCCTTCTGTGAAAGCAACAGGCACGCAGCCTTTCCCGGAGCAAGAGGTAGCACCCACGTAGCCTTCTTCCGCCCCCCCAGCCAGCCCTGCAAAGCACCACCACTCGCAGCCTCCCCGAGCAGGTAAGAAATCGGCTTTACCTCTGTGACAAGCCAGTGAAAGCCCATTTTATACGCAGTAGGGAAAGGGATATTGGCAAAGCTATAAGCAGGACCAGGAGAGTTATTCTCAAAGAAACGAGTAGGGACAGAGGCAGGGATAAATGGAGATTTGCCCATGTGAGCTATGGGATGGGGTGGAAACAGGGATTTCCTCCTGCCTTTCTACTCCAGCAAGAACACAGCAGGGCAAGCAGATACGAGGTTTAGTTATAACTGTCCCATGCAGCAGAGCCCAGGGCAACACACGGGTGAAGCCCCAGCTTCTGGGGGGAGGGATGCCACCCTCAAGCCCCCTGTGTCTCCCTCTTGCAGCATCAGTACCCAAAATACCCCCCACAAACCTCCCCGATGTGGGCAGATGGCCAGATGCTGTCTGAACCACTTGTCACCCCTCTGACACTCAAAATTTAAGGCGTTTGGGGGCCATTTCAGGGCTGGGGGAGGGGACCCACTTGGGTCTGAACAGAGGCAGCTTGGTTTGTGCCCCTGAAATCAGGGTTAAACCCTTGCCCCCAGGCGCAAGCCCCCAGATACCCATCATTTTGGACCCACCAACGGCACCCCCCCCCCTAATTTTGGGCCAGGGGTTCCCACCGCCGTCCGCCCCCCGCGGCGGCCGCACACACCTGCTCGGAGGCCACCGGGGCCCTTCTTCCGCTCCCTGGGTGCCGCTGCCAAAGTCCACTGCCACATGGGCCGCCGGGGGGGGCAAAGGGCAGCTCCCGCTCCTCCGCCCCTCACTTGGCTCCTGGGGTGGCCGGCTTCGCTGCGGTCTGCATCCCTGAGGGTCACCTTCCCCATCACTTGTGCCCCCTCTCACCCCAGAGATGGAGCACGCAGCCCTCCAAGCCCAAAAACAAAAAGCCAGATATTTCTCCTGTGGGTTTGCTTTCTTTTTAATGCCATGAGATAATTATCCTCCTTTATACACCCTCACAGTTCCTAAAACAATAATAAATAAAACCTGCTGGCTGAGTTGTTGGGTTAATCCAGACCCAGGCGCAGCTTGAGAAATAATATCCATCCCACCCGGCCACTGCCCAGGACAAAATTTGGGCAGGATGAAGCCAAGGTCCATCCCAGCGTTGCCGCATCTAAGTCCTTACAGTGCAGTAAGAGCCTCGCTTTACAAGTGACCAAGGATTCCCGCCTGGAGACTCTCTCCCAAACTCCCCCAGGCACCTTAAAAACTGAAAAAGGAGTAAATTAAGGCAAATGGTATCATAGAAAACCGCAGTAAAAGCTAGATATAAGAGCCAGTGTCTTCCGCCCAGCAGCCTAGCGACATGCCATCTCCTCCCCCTTTGCCAGGGAGAGCACGCGCGGCTTCCGAACCCACGGAGCCTCCATTTGCTGGACGCGAGCAGGCAGATTTCAGCCCCAGGGCAGCACAGAGGAACACAGGATGACTGGCAGAAAACCAGCCTTTTTTTTTTTTTTTTTTCCTTCTTTTTTTTCCTTTTTGCACACCCTTGTAGCCCCAGCTTTCCCTGAGAAATTTCCTCCAAAATTACCGCCACCGTGATACCACGACACCGATTGATTTGGAATTTGCAGGCAGGATCTTATTCCTTGCATTGTGGTGGCACTGTCAGGCAAAACTCTATTTTAACGATGTTGGAAGACTACATATATTTTAGCTTCAGAGCTTGAAATTTCCACCCTACTGGGAGAATGAGAAATATTCCCTGGTGATCCTAAGAAATAAGAGCTCGGTCTCCGCAGAATTGAAGGCTTCAAATAAAAAAAAATATCCTTAGCACTCAGCCGTGCCGAGAGCCGACTGGAAGAAATGCAAACCAGGGAAGCGCTGCCTTTGTGCTGCCACGCTGCTTCGGCAGAACAAAATTAAGCATCTCCTATCTGTTTCACAGCTGCCCTTCAAAACTTTGGGAGGCTTTGAACAAAGTAAAAGGTCTGGTCTCTTGGGAAAGCTGGGACGAATCCCTACAAACCGTGGGGTTTTAATATATATATTAAAAAAATATATATCATACTTCCACTTGGCTGCTGGCTAATAATTTTTGGTTTCTAGCCAAGAGGTGACTGCTGGATGTTTCCAACCTGTTCTCCAGCAACCACCCACATTTATACTGGGATCTTGCAAGGGTTCAACCGGCATTGCCTGAAGAAGCTGGGAGCAGCTCCAGCTCCTTGGGCCGCTGCTGCCCGCCAAACTGGGAGGACCTGGGTTGCGAGGAAGACTTGGGAGCTTGACTTGCCTAAAAGCAGCTGCAACTTGCGGTGCTTGTGTTTGAGGTGAAACTCTGCACCAGCCCATGCTAGGGAAGGAGATGCAAGAAACACTACCAGCAACACCAAGCTTCGAGCAAAAAGTGGTTTGAAACGGACAGCGGGGGAAACGATTTAAAGGAAAAAGCAGAAAAGTGCGTTGGAAGAGGAGAGGTCTTGGGGAAGGAGCTGGAAAATGAAAAGTGAAGGAAGAAAAAACAGAGATAAAAGGACCAGACGGGCTAGAAAGAGGGAAAGAAAAGGGTATAATCCTCTAACTATATCCCTTCTAGCCAAGAATTTTCTATTTTAAATGGATTCATAGCTTTCTTGGAAGTGCAAGCTTTGCGCCATACGACCACCGTTGAGCTTACACGGCTATTGCAAAGCAGGCCGTACACGCCACCGACAGCGTCTGTCAGACAGAGCTGAAGGGACAACAATATCTCTTTTAAAAAAAAAATCCTAGTTTTCCGCTTTAAAAAGGTTTCACTGCTGTTGTCACAGTAACAAGATTAGGTGGAAAACATTTTTCTTCATGCCCTCTGGGTGCCTGCACGGCACGCGGGGGCTCCGCTCGCAGCCAGCCCCAGACACTTGGGCCAGTCCCATCCCCCCCAAAACCCAACGGGTGAGAACCATTAGCAAAGCCTCATCAGAAATCTTTGTAACCTAAGAGGAGAAATCCAGGTGGCTTCAGTACCTGAAGCTATTTTTAGGTGATTTATGTTGTTTCTAATTGGTTCTGAGATTAGATTATTATTTTTTTTTAAATGGCATCAATAGGAAGCTTTGTTCGTCTCTGAGCTTTGGCGCCCTAGAAATGGGCTAGACATATACACACACTGGTTTTGTGGAGATGTCCGAAGCATCACGTCACAGCACAGGGGAGTTCGAAAGGGCTGGCCACAGTCAGGAGAAAAAATTGAAGCCAGCTCATCTCTCACCACGTCTGCAGGGTGGAAATACAAGTAGTAAATGAGCTACGTAAAACGTGAAAATTCATCTTAAATACTCTGTGCAGTGAAAACGCCGGTCCTGAACGCACTGCCAGCATTCGAGACATTTCGCAGCGTATTACATGTCACACACGGACCAAGAAAACTCAAGCCGCCCAGGAGCTCAGGTCCCCAGGCAGGCTGAGCACCTGCACCAGCATGGGGAGAACCCCTGTCCTCAGTCAGTCTCAGTGCCAGCTAATTAACTAATTAGCTTGATCACTCCTCCCAGGCTTACACAGGAGGAGCGGGAAGAGCCCCTGCTCCAGCTGGGGGTGGCATCTGGGGCCTTCCCAGGCCAGGGACACCCCAGTGGGAGGAAGGTGGTGGCTCCTGAGGCAGCTGAGATGGTGTCGGCTCCCCCCTGCAGCCGCTGCGGTAGCACCATCATGTGGGTTCGATCAGGCCAGCGTGGCACCGCTTCGCGTTTTCCTGTAGCCAGTTTGTGTGCCTAAGTTTTCACCAACGGTTTTGCACCTTTCTTCCCCACCTTAGGTTGTTTCCAGCTTCAAGGGACCGAGCCATCCCTCCCACCAGCCCCCCGCACACGCACAGTCGCGCTTAGCAACATCCAGACACGCCTATTAATTTTCGGAGACTTAGGCAGGAGTATTAATTGCATTCGACAGGCATTCAGCACACAGCAAATTTTTAAAAAAAAAAAAAAAAAAAGGCATTTTACACCCTGCATCGTACCCAATGAAGAAACAGAGCTGCAAAAAGCTATTGTTTGGGAAAATCAAAGCACGTCCGCACAGAGTGCTGTACACATCCCCAGCCCGGCTGCAGCCCCCAGGTAACTCCAGCCTTCTGCATGAGCTCCTGTTACAAAGAAAGTCCAAAACCACTTTGAAATCTTCACCTTACTTCATTCCCACTTCAGCAAAACCTTTTAACTCTTGGCTGTGAATACTTAAGTCCTTGCTTCTTGTATCCCCCACCCCTAAAGGAAAGGCTGTGCTACTCCTGCATCCCATCATGGCAGGCTCTACCACGGCATCTCACCTCGCTGGACCCACCATGGGAAGGGATTTGGATGCACGAGGGCCAACGGGGATGCAAGAGCTAAACCCGACTGCGCTGAAGAAGTCAGAGAGCTTTCAGTATTCAGGTCCTCTCGGTTTTCTGTGCAACACCCCTTATGTTTTCCCAGCCATAAAATTGATGTTTATCTCGCTGCTAACTGCCTTACAGAGATCATTACACATTGCAAATTCAACCATTTGCAGATAAAAAGAGCACGAGCAGCCTGGAAACTGTCACACGGCTCCTGTTGCCTTGCCACATTGCAATGCGTTACAACCTTTAAGCTGAAAATTAACATATAAAACCGAGAGGCCTGGAAATATTTGCCAGGCTAATGCTGAAAGCCAAGCAGAGGTAATTCTTCCACCCGCCCCACACGCACCACCCTCTGCTCAACCAGGGAAAACTAATTTTTAAGTGAGTCAAATTCCGCAGCTATTCTTGTGGCATTAAGCAAAAAAAAAAGAAAACAAAACCCAAAAAAACCCGAGAGGAGGTTATTCTTCCTTGAATAAAATATCTTTGCTATATGAAATGTCCACCTGGGCTGTGCCTGTTGGAAAATATGGAGGGGACAGAAGGCAAAGAGGGATGTCGTGGTTAAATCCCAGCCAGCAGCTAGAATAAAACAGCTGCTCGCTCAGTACCCCCAGTTCAGATGGAGCAGAGAATCAGAAGAATAAAAGTGAGAAAAAACTTGTGGGTTGAGATGAAGACAGCTTAATAGGTAGAGTAAAAGCCACGCACACAAGCAAAGCAAAACAAGGAATTCATTCACTGCTTCCCATCGTTCAGCCATCTCCAGGAAAGCCGGGCTCCATCACGCGTAGCGGTTACTTGGGAAGACAAACACCGTAACTCTGAAAGTTCCCCTCTTCCTTCTTCTTCCCCAGCTTTATATACCGAGTGTGATGTCACACGGCATGGAATAGCCCTTTGGTCAGTTGGGGTCAAGCTGTCCCGGCTGTGTCCCCTCCCAGCCTGCTCACCGGCAGGGTGGTGTGAGGAGCAGAAAAGGCCTTGACTGCCTAGCAACAACCAAAAACATTAGCATCCTGTCATCACTGTTTCTTATCCCAAATCCAAAACACGGCACCACACCAGCTGCTAGCAAAAAAGTTAACTCCATCCCAGCTGAAACCATGACATGGGGATGCAGATGCCAAAACAAGCGCCAGAAGAAACATCACCAGCTACAACTGCTGCACCTCATGGGTTGAGGTGAAACCTCACGAGCAGGGGAGGGATGCTGAGCTCGTGTCTGGATCGGACCACACAGCCAGGGCTACCGGTCCTGCTTGTACTGATGCCCTCAGAGATTTCCACCTCACCCTGCCCACCTTCATGGAGGGGGGTGAGCTGGACACAGACCCTTTCCCAGGGTCTCCAGCAAGTGCCAGAGCAAGGAAAGCTGATAGCTTGGAAATCTTGAGCCACAAGATATTCCAGGATGTCCTTTTGAAAAGATTGCCATCTTGTGTCTTTTCAGACACTTGAACATTGGTTGCCCTCATATTTGATACCATGGGTCTCATTCAGGAGCTTTATTACACACAATCAGGGCACAATAAAGACCCTTGACAGTTACAGATGGCTTCGCTGTATCCTGTTCTTATTGCTACCTTGTAAAGTTGGATAGTAACGTTTCCCTCATTTTTTTTCATCTCAATTTATGACTTCTCTACCATGAAAAGCCACTTATGCCCTCCACGGTTACATATACCATATCCTTCAAGGCCAGTAAATCACAGTCTCACGTCATGTCAAATTTTGCAAAATAAAACTAAATTGCAGTTGTCCTCTAAGGCAAGAGGCTGTAAAATTGAGCGAGAACGATCTCTGTTTAAAGCCAGAAACCTGGCCGGCAGCCTCCCGTGGTGTGCAGGGGCAAGGATCACCAGAACCCTCTAACTGAAAGAGAAAAGCTTGATACCGAGGAGCCCAGGGGACCCTCTGTGCCACCCCAACGAGCTGCCTCCATAGGTCTTCCGTGGTCTAATATTGAGAGTTAAAATACTCCAAAAGTCACAGGATTTCTCTATATCAGCTGAGCCTCCAATCCCCTGCAGCCGAGATGGGAGCTGGGAGCAGGACAGAGCCAGACTCCAGCGGCATTTATCCATTGGGCCTTGATTCCTGGGCTGGATTTGCACCAAGAACTGGGGAAACCGAGGACAAAGATAGGGCACAAAAAAAAAAAAAAAAGACATTGACCCCAAACCAACCCTTTCCATTTTTCAGGGGCACAGTGACTTGTCTCTTCCCTTCTGCAGCAGAGTTAAGCTTTCACGACAGCTGAATTAACTCGGAGAAAAGCTCACGCCAGGGACAGAGGGCAGCATGGTAGAATAGGAGCAGGGAACGCCCGTAGCACTGCTGTGCTCGCTAATTCCCCTCCCTGTACCCCACACAGCTAATTTGCAGGGGCTCAAATCGCTCCACGTGTTGCAGATTCACCATCACACCACGGCACAGCATCCAGCCCGGCACAGGCACCAGGGCAACCCTTTCACCGTGTATGATCATCTCTCAGGAAAACCCTTGCAAAAAGCACTGCTATTTTGGAAAACTCTATTTAAAAGTTAGTTCCGTGGTCTAAGCTCAGGAGGCTTCTCTGCTTCACAGGGTGATCTCACACCAGAGCATAAGGTGCAAGCTCTTCATGTGGAAGAGCACCTCCCTAGAAGCACAGAAGACCCAACCTACAGAAAAAGAGGAAAATTAAGAGCAGCCATGACAGAGACAAGCAAAAATGCAAAATATCTTGTGCCAGATCCTTAGCTGATAAAAAACCAACACGCATAACATACAGCTTCGGGCTGGGATACACTTACCCATCTCTGAATGTTTAATGGGACCGTATACATCAGTTAATCAGGAGCACAAAACACAAAGCGTTTTGTACCTCCTCTGCATGTGTTGGGCAATTAAAAGGCTTCTCATTCAGGCACAGAGAGAAAAGTCAAGGGACTTCAGCTGTGAAACATCCATTATTCAAAAGTGTATCCATTATTCAAAGTTTTTCTTAAAATCCTATTGTCAGCTTGAAAGGAAAAAGAAAATGAGTTTTTGAAAGCTGTGCTCCGTTGATATTCCACTCCAATTTTTGCTGATTGTAAGTACTAAAATTCCAGACATTTTGAAGAGCTGAAGAAATCCTTCACGGTTCTCAAGAAAGGCAACACCCTGTGGGTAGTCACAATATTTCCCCCCTCACTTAATTCTACCTGGCAGGGATGTGATACACCCTGGCCCACAGCGTGCTCCTTTCCCAAATTGCTCAGCTACCCCAGCATGAGGCTGACAAGCATCTTTTCAGGAGAAGGCAATAAGAAATTACTTAGCAAGCAGTAACAGGTACCCACCATCGCACCTGACCAGCCTATTGACACCCATAAGCTCAGCCCAGCTGAATGAAGACTAGATGGGATACACAACCTTCTCACAGCACCTGGGAGCTTCAGAATGGGGTGCTGGGACTAGGCTCTATAAGGTCCCAAGGGAAAGGAGTCCCAAGGGAAAGGAGTCCCAAGGGAAAGGAGTCCCAAGGGAAAGGAGTCCCAAGGGAGCTTCCATCCACCCAGATGGAGGTGCAGAGGGGCAACAGGCCCCACAGAGCCAAGGCAAGGGAAAGCTCAGCACTACCACAGCTCCTACTGCAAAAGGAAGGCACTAGGACATCCAAACAGTGCAGCTCCAGGAGCCCCTTGGATGGAAGACCTTCAACAAGAGCAATAAACAGTCAACTGCTAACATTAGGATATAAAAACAAGCAGTAAAGGAGGTTTAACCTCCTCTAGGAGATGGAGAACCTAGAGGGAAGAGTGTTGAAAGCTCCCAGGTCCAGACATCAGGCACCTCTGTAGGGATGTGGGGGGTCTAAAGTCCAGCTGGCAAGTCAGTCCACAGATCAGAATCAGGTTTGGAAAAAGTACCGAGGTCAAACACACGCCTAGGTCCAGAAGCAGCAGGATCTAAGGCCAGTCTATCTATGCTGAGCTAGAGATTAGTGTTCTTAGAACATAGCCTAGAAAGGAAAAGAAACCTCCAGGCTGAGCTTATATAGGGGTCCAGGCCCATGGGTGGGGCCGCTCAGGTGGGGCCCGTCAGGGCCACTAAAGCTTATTAAGGTACTGAGAGGCCTAGCAGGGGCTTGTGGGGACGTAGAGCAGGAAAGGGGAGGGTGTTCTGCTCTGGAGTTGGCTGGTAAAGAATAATAATGAAGAGTAAAACAGTTGTTGAATCTAGGCATCGGGTTAAGAAGTAGAGGCCAAAGCCTGAAATGTGTTCCACAGCTGTAAGACAGAGCAGTTACTTACTTTTTTGTCTAAAATAGCTATTTGATAGCAAAAAGCAGAAGCCCTTGAAAGGGTTGCTGCGTCATTGAAGAGGTAAGGCTGTAAGGTGTGAGGGTCCATGAAGGCCTGAAGACTCTTCTGCTTCGGAAAAGAAAGACCAAGAAAGGATGTGGCAGAGGTGAGCAGCACTTAGTAGTGCGGGGCCTGTTTCTTCAGGGCTTATTGTAACAGCAGTAATATAAAAAATATTGTCCGATAGACTTAAAATCGGTTTGTTTAGGTTTTCTGCATCAATGGTGTATAACTAAGCTGTGGAATCCTCTGTGGTGTGACCTGAAGGCACTAAAAGTACTATTTCAACCAAGTAAACTGATGGAAGGACGGTGAGCAAAGGGTAATAAATGTGGTAACCTGGGTGCAATGCGTGACTTGAAGCCCTTAAACACTACTGGAAGCTCACTGTGTGAACAGGGTAAGGGTTCTGCTCTTCCACCACCACACTAGCTGCTTCACTGCTATCAGATTACTAACTTTAGGTGTTGTCAGTAATTTAGGGGACAGCTTGAACTTATGAAATGAAGCCGTTGTTCAGTGGTCTTTGCTGACCGCTGTCTTTAAGCAGCACACTTACATAAAGCACAATGATGCTCCAACAACGAATGAAGTATTGGTGCTTTAGAGGTTCAGTAGAGTGCTTCCAGGACACTAAAATGAGCTGGCTGTTATCTACAGGAGAGCTACAGCTCACAGCTTATTTGGATAAATTCTTTGCTGCAATAGACCATTTTCTGCTATTACCAGTGAAATAAGCTGAAAAACCACTTCTTTTCTTCTGCAATGAGAAGCTGTGCATAACATGAGGAATCTGCAAAGCTTTTAAGGATGGATGAGAGTTAAATAACTTCCTCCAGGGTCTAAGGCACTGCAAAGCCGGACTGGAGCTGCTGTAATGAAGGCGCGCTAAGAAAGCCGGGAGGGTTATTGCAGCAGAGGAAGCACTCTGTGATTGGAGGCGATGCTGCAGCGGCGTGTGTAGGCAGAGTCCGCGCAACGCTGGAAGCTGGAACAGCAGGGCACAGCATGGACAAATTTAAGCATTGTCAGATGAAATGGTTTGGCTGTTGTGTCTCCACAGTCCATTGTAGTTGAAGTCTCTCTCATTAAGCTTCCAAGAGTACAGCCAGCTTTTCACCAGAGTTTCAGGTTCCTTTTTTTTTTTTTTGCAGTGATGTTTATGAAAGTAGCGGTATCTGTAATCGCCCCTGCTGGGACCAAGCTGGACTGATGCAAGGCCAAGAGCGCACTCCTTCTCGTGAGGCAGAAACGCCTGGGAAGACGGTGGGTGAGGTGGAGGGAAGGCAGGAGAGCAGTGTCCCTTCCTTGCTGGTCACTGCTGGAGGCAGGATGGACCGGTGACTCCATTCCCTGTTCAAAGCATACATGCAAGCCGCTACTCCTCCACCCATGTCCTTCTCGTTTTGTTCCTCATTTCAGATGAGACCTTTCTGTCTCACCTGCTCACCAGATGCTCTGATGTCCTATGGCAGTGGCTACCAAGGGTGGATTTTTGGGACCCTGAGTAGCCTCAGTTGCTCTTTGTATGGCTCAAACTATGTAAAAAGAAGCTGGAAGTGAGCTACTTTCTTCTGCTCCCAAAACCAATAACTACAGCCAACACAGGATATTAGGCTGTTGTAAATGAGGGAAAAGTGGCCCGTAGCATACTGATGGGGTTGGACAAGCTGTACAAGAATCGGCTTACATCTTGAATATATATGTGACCCTCTGCCTCCGAGAGATGTTGGGTCAGATTTTGAGTGCTATGTAAATTTGTTCAAGACCTGGGGAGGTCGGGCAGCCTGGTCAAAATTACTCTTCCTGCAGCTGTGGTGATACAGGACGTTCACAAGGTAAGCTTGATGCTGAGTGATCCTCTGATTGACCATACAACACACAAGTACAGCCATCCAACAAATCCCCGGCAGTACCTAAGGGTCCCCTGAGCTGTGTGAAGACATGAAGCAAAGCATCAGCCACACAACTGAGAAGTGGTGGCAGAGGTTCCCCCTCTCGCTCGGGCTGCGGAGCCTCTGAGGCTTGGCAAGAGCCTTTCCAGCTGGTGGTTAAGCCCAGAAACCAGACAGGCTAAAAGCACGCCGTCGACAACAGCTACCCCTGTCCTTCTGACACGCAGCAACTTCTTAAGCCGTCATAACAAAGTGGTGCTCCGGACTCATTTGGCTTGTCCACTATGGGGGTGGGAGCTTGGGGAGCCTCCTCCTCTGGCTGAGTCCAGTGAATTTACTTCATGGAGATGATGACCTTTCCTGGGACTTGTGCTGGAGCATGTGGTTGAAGGCTTTGTTTACCTGCAAACACAAAGCCCCAGGTATCTACGGTGATGGCCATCAGGGCAGGGCTTTGCAAGCAAGGAAGGGGCAGAATAAGGATGCACGGGAGAAGTCTGCGTCTGAGTCTGGGCTTCCCATCCCCGGGATCCGCTGCTGAGGTTGAAATAACTCAGGATCAGACCAGCTCCTGAGTATTTCTCTGCCTTACATCCCTGAATGTGCTGGATGGTGGCTACACAAATATTTCTGGGGAGCTGAGCCATTATTTAAGGATTAAAATACCATCAAATGAGGCAGGGGGAAAGTGTTTTGAACACCTTCAGAGGCGCCCAGGGGGAAAATGCAAATGAAGGCACATCAGGATCTGCTAATCCACTGCTAAAATATTACCCCAGCACATTATTCTTTAAGGACACAAATTCTTTGGTATGGGAGTGAGTGGTTTTTATTATGGCTTTGCCATTGAGCACATCGCAATCCTGGCCTTGCAGTACTGAACCAGGAGTTAAATGGCTCCCTGGCTCAAAAGCAATGAAAGAAGATTAAAAAGAGTGAGGGGAAAACGGGATTTCTTGATTTAAAATTTTTGTTTCTTAGAGAAGCAGGACTCTGGAGACTTCTGTGCCAGAGGCCTAATTGCACACAAAAACATATTTCTACCTACAAAAAAAAGAGCTTTGCTAAAATAATCCTGAGGAATCTGCTCCACGCGTACTTCTTCCAGTTTGAAGAGTGCTCCAACATGGAGATGGATATTTCCCTCCTGGCAATACTGTGGGATGGAGGAGATAGTAGAGGAAAAAACAGGGAAATCATCTTCCTGGTATCAACTCAGTATGCTCCCAGGGCAGACACATTCTGCAGAAGCAGCAGCTTGGTGGGAATTGAAGGGATTTTTCTTCTGGAAAAATCTGTCCCCACAATCCTGCTCTCCCATGCCAACCTGGGAGGGAGGGAAGAAGACAGTGAAGGTCTCGCACCCCACCTTGAGGTAGTACTTGCACGCTGAAGAGCTGCAGATGCTCAACTTCCAGGTATGAAGCCCTGGTGTGGGCTGTTGTACTTTAGTGCCGGTTTTCAGAGAACGTACTTAAAACCCTAAAAAAAAAAAAAGTATATAAAAAAATGCAACAAGCCAAGGTCCTGCCCCACCCTCACTTCATCTGCAGCACAGGGGGCTTACGCACACTGCCCCTGGGAGATGGCTGGCTGTATCTGGGCCCTAAAGTAGCCTCCCCTTGGCTGCATATCTGCAAACAGAGACCAACGGGTTTGCTTAACCTTCCCCCAAAGGGCAGCAAAGCCTTCGAACAGGTCAACAGCATCACCTGTGCTCGTGGGGGTTTGTCATAAGGCAGAGCAAGGCAGGGCCACGGCTTTTATTTCAGTCCACCTTTGCGGAGCTGCCTTGAGGATGTCCCTGCTGACAGCCTTGATGGCCACGTTGATGCCTCTGCAGCTTGTGAGCTTCTTCACCTCCTCCCTGTCTGCTCGGGCTGCAGTTCATGCTGTGCCTCGTGTGCTCGTATTTGGGGTCACTTCTAGCTGCCGCTATCACCAGACACCAAAGGAAAACCCACCACCCAGCGCAAAAGCTGCCCTGCTCGGAGAAGCACAGGCCATCTCAGGCTGGAGGTATGGGGGTTTTATTTAATTTATAGCAAATGGGAAGTCGGAGTCAGTGACCCAGCTCTTTCTCTGTGTATGTTTAAAATGTGTATATGTATACAACACAGCAGAAAAACATGTCACTGGTTTCTGAAGGGGACAATATGTTTCCAGGCCACAAGACTCCCCCCTGCCATCAGGGATGTGCTGGTACCACAGCCCTTTGAGGGGTACCTGTGGAAAGGAGGTTCCTGTCCCCTCGCCGGGCTCAGCTGAACCCAAGGCGCTGGCTCTGCCCCAGCGCAAAGCTTTGATGTAAAGTGAAATGATCTGCTAAGCAAGGATCCGCATTTGCCGGGTGACTTTACAAGCAGGAGTACATTAACTACAGGCTGTAGAGAAAATGTCGCTGCCGTACCGTTCAGACAGACCGTGCAATTGCCTCTGCTGTGGGGCGGGAGGAGGAGGATTGCACAAATCAAGGTGTAGGCATGACTTCTGCGGGCCGTCCCCACCTCTGCTGATGTCTCTTTGTATGAACATCAGGAAGTTGGTTAATCTCTATGGCTTTGTCTAGTGACGTTTCCATATTTCAGGGGAGCGGAGAACTCAGCGTTTCAGCTGCTACTGAAAATCCAGTGAGTTACGGAGATTCCCCCGCTGCGGGTCCTAGCCAAGGCAGAGCCGGTACGGCCCTGTTCCTCCAAAACAGAGCTGCTGCCCTACAGCCCCATCAGGAGAGATGCACGAGATGCCACGGGATCTGCACAGAAAGACCTGCAACAAAAGTAATCCCAAGGAGGGATTCAACTCTGCTGAACTGAACCCATTGTGATGCATGGTGGGGTACTGGTATGTAAAAATATTTGTTTTAACAGTTTTTACATCTTTTAACAGCTCACTGTTTGGAAAAACTCCCCTGAGAATCCCACTCTACCAGTGGTGCTAAGGGAAGGGGAAAACAAAGTAATCAGGGGGCTGTGAGGCAGCAGCTCTGGCAGAAATAAAGCCCTGAAAAACAAGGCTTTTGCCATTTTGGAAAATAAATGCTCTGTATCCTTACCTTCTGATCAACGACATAGTCCGCTGCCACAGCTTTAGTGCCAGTCACACCAATTACTCTGTATCCCTGCCAAAAAAAACCTTCTTGCACGGGGGTCGGGTGAGAAATCGTGCAGTCCTGCTGTTCTCTCCGAATTAAACATTTGATTTTCCTGCATTTTCAGGAAGAAGCGTGAACGGCTCAAGCTGTGTCTAATAACAGTCCGCTTAGCAATTGCATTAACTGCATGTATTTACCCCTTTCATTTTTTGAATGTGATTCCTCACACAGAGCCTGTGCCTTGTCCTTATTCCGGCAGAGCTCGGCGCCTCTCCCCTGCGTCCACAACTGGGATGCTTCAAGAGGACAGCTTCTGTGCTACACATCTGGATCCCCACTCACAGTGACCGGTGAGGGACCCTGAGGCCATTGTTAATTCTTACATTCCTACATTTTTCTTATCACCTTTACCTCGAGCGTGGGCAGGTCCCTGGGCCAAGGGCTGGGGAGGTTTTGGGCAGCAAAGCAGCGGGTGTGCAGAAGATGGCAGCATCAGCTCAGCAGACAGCAACCGCTCGCTGAACTGCGCGGGGATTTCTTTTCATTGGGAATACCGGTGCGTTTTTGCAGAGGAAGGGAGGTATTTTCACACCTTTGGACTTCAGAACTGTAATCAAGGCACGAGCCTCCTGAACACACACACACACACACACACTCTCCTGAACTGGACACCCAAAGGAGATGGCTCAGCCTGAAGAGCTCAGTGTGAGGAAGACCACGTAAACGTCGCCCGCACGTTGAAAGATGCAGGGGCTTGAGGGCCAGAGGGGTTTTTTTGCAAGGAGTGAGGACATGCCTTCAGGTAGGGTACAGTCCCTGTGTCCATGCCCGGCTGAAGGGTGCCAGGGTGGCATGTCTGCCCAGGGACAGGCTGGCACCCCTGCCCGTGATGCTAGGCCATCTCATGTGAATTATGGCAGCACTGAGGAGCCCTAGGCTTAGGACAGAAGAACCCACCCCTGCCCAAAACCTCTCTATGCTTTGGTTTTCTTAGTTTTCTGGCAAGCTTAATATTTACTGTAGCTCTCCACAGACTAGCATGAGCGCTCTTTGCAGGCTACCTTGAAAATGCAAAATATTTTATATTGAGTACTTTCAGAAAGGCTGTTAAAAAGTGGTGATCTTGTTGGCTCTGAGAAGATGCCTTACGTGAGCCTCTGCTTTACCTGCAGTGGCCTTCATTTCCCAGCTCTTAACCCAGTGAGAATTTAATCCTTTATCTCGGTTTAGTCACTTTACACTTTCTGCACAAATCAGTCACCTTCTCACCAGGAGTGAAGGGAAGAGCATGGTTTTCCTGATATAATCCCAGGCGGGCCAAGATACCAGCAAAATTTAACCTGCAGTAATGGACACCCACTGGGACCTGCAAGAGAGAAGGTGACAAACATTTCACCCCCTCCCCTCCCGCAGCAGCAGAAGAGTTTTAGAGCCACTACCCTGAGTCCGCAGCAAAGCCTGAATAACCAAATCCTGATCTCTCCAGTTGCCGCACTGACCACTGTGCTGTCCCATCTCTCAAAAGCTGCTGCTGCTCGCTAAGTCATGGGGCCACAGTCTCAAGCGGAAGAAACTGGGCAGAGCGACTAGTTTTGCTGTGGCTGTGTGGATTCTCCCCTGGGATGTTGTCCCATGGGACCTGGTGGAAAATGGACAGCATGTATTGATGAGCAACTATTGTGCTATGCTTCAGTTTCGGACGTTTATTCTTTCAGTCTATGTTGATCATTACAAGAGACTTCTGTGGTGCAGGTACGTGAGGGCCTGTGGATTTTAAGCTTGTCATCCCCTTTCCCCAGTGCAAATAATTGGAAAAAAACCCCACGTTTTTGCAGAGCTACACTCTTTCAAGGACATGGCAAGTATGTACTGAACACTCCATCACCGTGGCAGGGGTGTACATTGGGATGGCAGATGCTGGAAGTGACATGTGAGAGGGGGGTGAGATCTGAACATCACGCTGCCTTGTATCCTGGATTGAACCTTCCGCTCTCCTTCTGTTTTCTATAGATTTTACAACCTGCACGTAATCTTTGTCTGTTTGTATGTCCTGTTCCTAGCCAACTTCCCTAGGATGGGACTTGGGAGATCTTCCAGTTCTGCTGCTGCTTCTCTGCCCGGAGATCTTGGACAAGTAAGTCACTTGTGTAAGTTCTATGTCCACACTTTTAAAGGGAGACAAAGACCCTCTTCTCCTCTGTAAAGAGCCTGGAGATACATCAGTGAGGAGAGGTGACTCTGTTGCTCTTGCTAATGTAGCATTTAAGGGGCTGATTTGAAAGGCTTACGCTGTTGTACGGTGTTGCCCAAATACTACAAAAAGAGACGGACGGGCCTTGTGTTGTGGAGAGGTTCAGGGCAAATGGACGGGGCAGAGCAAGTGGAGAGGGGGCTGGAGGTACTGTCAAATTCCCAGAGCAGGGTTTTCTCCAGTGCATGAAGCTGGTGGCCCCTGCACTGGCAGTAGTGTTTGCAGAGGGGACAAGGACAGCAGGAGAAAGAGGGTGCTGAAGCAGGAGGTGATTGGAGCAGAGTTACAAAAGCTCCTGGAGATGAGAGCAGACCAGGCAGGGCAGGTACAAGCTCCCCCGAGGAACATGACTTGATTTACTTCCCCAGTATAAGGGTATTAGATTATTCTTGGGGATCCATCAAATGCCACAAGCCTCTGCAGTGATCGCTGTACCAGATGGGGCTGCAGAGAAGGGGATGGGACATCCTGCATGACCAGGGGCTTTGCCAGCTCAGTGCACAGTGTGACTTGGTAGCCCTGAGCACCTCCTCTCCAGGAGGCTTGTCCCAGGATGCCCATCCTGAAACACAAAAGCCCGCAGGAGGTAAGACTGTACTGTCCTCCCACCAGGGCAGTGTTTCATAAAGCCCTCCCAGCTAAAGCCAAGGAGGATCTTGGGGATGCTCCAGCAAGGTGGTGTGGGAACAAAGATCTTCAGTGTTGGGCTTGGGGGGAAGCGAAAGAAGCCTTGCCCTGGGTCTGAGCTGCAGGCAGGGAGAGAGTGGGTGCTGAAGGGGAGCAAGGAATGGATGGGGAATAAGAAAGAGTGCCTCGGGGCCTCCCGGTCCACCCCATGCCCCATCCCACCTTGAGACAGCTGGGGAGGCAGCAGGGTCGCTGCAGCCCCTGGCAGTCCGGCCCTGCAGCACAGCTCCCCAGTGCACGGCCACCCACGTGTCTGTGCATCCCCAGGGGACCGGGCACCGAGCGCTGACTGATGCTTTTAATATTGGGTAAATATTTAAATGCTGGGTAAATATTTAAATATCTAAGTAGATCTTTTGCAGCTCCAGTGAACCACACCAGTGGAAGACTTTGCAGAGGAGCATTTTGTGTCCTGAAGGTTCAATTTTTGCAGTGAAAGAGTGTGCTTTCACAGGAGTACACGGTGGTTCCCAGCAGCTATAAATGGCTGCGTGCTGCCATCGCAGTGTGTCATCGCACGTTTTCCAGATGGGGAAACCGAACATGCCTGAACCACGCAGGGGCCATGGGGTGAGTCAAAGCTCACGGAACCAGGCGATGAGAAAACCCAATCTGCTGACTCTCCATCCCATGGTTTAACCACAAGCTCATCCTTTCCCCTCGGGGGATCTCTTGCTCCGAAGTTGCGCTGCCATTTGCGCATGATTTTCAGAGAAAAGTATGTTCAGAGAAAATAATGCTGCTTGGCGTGAAATATCTTATAAGAACTCTCTGTCTGGAAGGCGGATGGGAATGCATGTGGGGGAGGGCGTACGAGACAACAAATTTGGGTTTGGAGGAATCAGCGTGGCTATTTGTTACTGTTGCGACCCTATGAGGAAGACCACCGTACATCCAGCAGTTACCGGTCCACGTAGCAGTTACCGTGTGAAGGCACGGGGCTGTGGCTGTCCAGCCCACGGGCAGCCCTTGGCATGGGGCAAGCTTTGCTGGCTAGCTGTTTCAGAGGCAGCTCCCACTTGGCACTGGCGATCACACCACCTGCGTGTCCTTGTTGTTATCTTCAAGTGAAGCAGCACTTTTGCTTGTGACCACCCTTTTGTTCGGCACCTGGGATGAGGCACAGAGGTGGCTGCTTCTAATAA
The DNA here is from genome assembly GCA_008658365.1 of Alca torda. Classification (NCBI taxonomy): domain Eukaryota; kingdom Metazoa; phylum Chordata; class Aves; order Charadriiformes; family Alcidae; genus Alca; species Alca torda. The sequence goes on from CM018087.1 coordinate 1,574,258, forward strand.
AATCCTGCGAGAGCTCTAAAGACCAAAGTGTCAACGATGGGCCTGACGGATGGGATCTGTGCAGGGTGCCCTGATTGGAGTTCCAGATGATGCTGCACAACATAGAGTGCCCCGACTTTGAACAGACGTGAGATTTTCTATGCTATCCCCTCTTTCCTTCTAGGATTAGCTCAAATAAATGGTATTTTAATTGTTTAGGGAGAGAGCGCCTTTCTTACGGGGGTCATGACCGGTAGCCCTGGTGCGTTATGGTGACACGGAGGAGAAGGGAGCAGGCTCAAGCTGAGCACTGGTACCACATTCAGATATGCTGGGGCGTGTTGTTACAAGATGTCACGTACAACCTGGATTGGAGTCCTGCAAAAGGATCACGTACTGGCTCTTCTCTGGGGCAAGTGGATTTTAAAATATCAGCTGTGGTTGTAGAAGATACGGTGCTGAGACTACGCTCTTCTGTGGAAAATACAGAGGAGGGAGGAGAAATACCCGATGTAGCTCCCAGATGCTCAGTATTTCTCAGGCAAAAATTTGCGTTCATGCACAGGGAGCCCTAAACGTTTTGGACTGTACCTGCAGAGATGACTGGGCATTGCACGTCTGGAGAGTGGAGGCTTGCCAGAACGTTAGCTGCGGTTTGGGAGTTCAGGCTCCTGAAATTAAAGCTGTGTATCTGCAGGGCAGTCACGGCATGGGGTCTCTCCGTGCATGCTGTCCTTCGCATCTGCCCTTCCCAGGCATCAGCCCCTACCTGGGAGATGAAGTGGATGCCTTAAAAAAGCCTTTTGCTGCAATTTGCCAAGGGGAGTCTGTCAGCTAATTTCATCCAGCAAATAGGCATACGTCCAGTAGTAGTCGCTTCTTGTCTCTGCTGTACGGGGCTGCTTAAAAAACAGGGGCACAGCCATGAAGTGTTATTGTTGTAGTATTATCTGCCCAGAAAAACAATCACTGCTTCCCAGCAGCTTAAAGCTTCCCTCCTGTAAGCAATGGAAGGTCTCGCATTAATGTACTTGCTGTAAAGGCAGACACAACCAAGTGAAATGTATGTGAATGCCTCTGCCCAGGATGACTGTCTGGGGAATGGACCAATGTTTCTTGGCCAGCAGTGTAGGAAACAAGATGGTCAGTGCTGCATTTCCTCCTTGAAGCAGTTCAGATGCAATTCAAATGAATCCCTCGTGGAACCCTCCTGGCTGCTGCTGAACTATGACACAGATGGGGCTGGCTCATTGCATGCAGCAAAACCCTCTTAATTAGAGCAGCAGCTCAATTTATTTGTTTTGGATCATCTTTATTAGCCATCACTTAAGCTTGTAATTAAGGGCAGAATAGGGACTGTAAAAATGGTACCATCCCACACCGCTTGCCTTCTCCCTGTGCTGCAGCCGCTGAGCATTGCTCCTCTGCTCAACACCCTCACGAGCCTCTCCCCTCCTGTACGGATGGCACTGCTGTCATCTGCGCTCCAAATGTATGCTTTATTCCTGGAAAAGCAGAAAGGAAATGGCAGCATTTTTCTCCTGGGACACTTTTAAATGACTGAGGTGGAACATCTAATGCCCCAAATGCTACACATGAGCAGCAGGTATGACTCCTGGAGGGATATTGCTGCCCATCTCTTAAAATAAATACCCAAGTACTAACACCTAGTGGAAGAGAGGGCCAAAATCCTCACAGAGACTCTGGCAGACAAAACAAAGGCAGAGGGATTGAGACCTGAGGCTCACACGGTAACCAATGAAGCCTAGACCCTCTCCTCAGGAGAGAGCACTGCTCAGAAAAGCCAAGCTACCATCATTGCTCTGGTTGTGGCTGTTATTATTGTCATGTGGTTATAACCTTGTGTTCCGTGGAGGGATTTTTGTTCAGGTGTTTCTTCTGAAGCGCCTGAGACGTTTTTAGGGGTTTCAGTCTGCCTCTGGACCACTCCAATGTCCTGAATCTCCTCCTTGCAATCCTAAATCCTTGCTGCGCTCTTTGGGCTGAAGGGCTGCTGTGAGCAGCACCACACAGCTATTTTCCACCACGAGGCAGTTCTTGCTCTGAGACTCAGTTTTGTTTGTACAAGCCAGCTGTGGGAATCCTACATTTTATTTCAAATGCAGCTTGAGCCAGGACAAGCATGGGCATGTAGTTTTAATGATCTCCGCATTTTTAACAGGGTCTGAGTCTACAACAGCTACGTTGGTATTTTATTCGTGTTACCACGATGCCTAGTCCTGGACGAGGACCCAAATGGCCAGCAACCCTATGGGGCAGGCTCTGCTCCCAGGAGGTTCACAGGCGAAAGGCAGAGATGCTTCTCCCTCCCGGCATCTTTGCATGTGCCCTCCCTGTGGGAGGCAGGGCTGGGCTTGGCTTTGAGAGCTGGCAGCCACAGTTACTGCTTCCATGTGGTCCACAAGGAAATTCCCCCAGCTGGCATCCGGCCCCTGTAAAACCACAAGCAGCTACTGTTTGTGGTGCAAGGTAATGTGTATCAACTGTCCGGGTCTGCTCACAGGACAGGGCAGAAAGCTGGACGTTGTATTTGCCTATACGTGCGCTGTTACGAACTGGCTGCCTTGTGCTCCAGAGCAGTGTTTTCGCCTGTATTTATTCAGACATCTAAAGGAACAATAGGTTAGAGAATTGGGAGGGCAGAGGAAGAGAGCTTGTACATTTTGTTCCTCCTTTATTCTGAAATGTCAGCATCTTACAGCGCTCTTGATCAGTTCTGCTTTGGCGGATGCTGCCACCACCGCCACACTCGGCTCCAATGATAAACACGAAGGGCAGCATGGGGGACCCCACGGCAGCATTTTTAATGAAGTGCATCTCCAGGCTACACCAAATGAGGTTATTTGTGTCCTGCTACAGCCTTTGTTTGCAAACAGCAGCCTCTCTAGGTAACCACACAACAGAGGACAAGTGCCTATTTATTTGCATCTGTCTCCACTCACAATAGCAAAGGAAGGGAACCCATCTGTTTGGGCAACACAGAACAAAAATATAGGAGAGAGAAGCTGGATAAATTAATAATATAGGCAGCCCAGAGAAAGAAGTCTGTGTTCCTTGAGATGTAGATAAATCTAGTGATTATTCTTTTCCTCAAAGTTCAAGCCAAGTCATCTAACCTGGAGTCTAACGTGAAAAATAGGGACAAATAAATCATTCCTTCCTTGTCGGCCTCATTTCTTGCTCAAAGATAAAACCCAAACCGTTCTGGCTGAGCACAGTCCAGTAAATGTACCCTTTCACTGACCCCATGTCCATCCCACAGCCTCCTCTGCACTGAGTCATCACAGCATCTGCTGTCGTCATCTCCCCAGTGTCCCAGGGACCAGCTTTATCACAAAAAAAAACAAAAGGACCAGTTCAAAGGCTACATTTTTAAACGCCAGTCCTGCACTCTCTGAAGACGATCCAAATCCAATCCACGAAGAGAAAGCCAGCAGGTTTGTCACAGTCTTGCCTTTGCTTGTTAGAGTCAGTTGAAGAGTTTTACAGATCTGTTCTGAAGGTTGCTGGAGGCTGGTTATTTTGTTTTAAAGTACGGGCAGCAGCAGACAGGCAGCTGGTATTAAAAAGAGAAATTAAAAAAAAAAGTCACTTGGGCTTTAAAGCCAGATGACTGCTTTTGACAAGCTGAAGGATTTTTTGCGTCTGGATATTCCTGACCTGCAAGGCGAGGGGACGTGTTGCCGGAGCAGAGGACTTGAGCATCTCCATCAGACAGAGAGGAACCTCCACCTTCTTTAACAAGGGCCCTGCACCGACTTGTAAGTGCCTTTGATCAGACTTCAGGTCTGGCCACGTCCAACCATTCCTCGAGCTTTGTGTCCAATCCTCACACCCCAAGGCCCAAAGAAAAGATATCTAAAATCAGAACTCTGTATTCCAGCACCAGACTTCCTTCACTCCCCGTCTCCCCAAATCCCACGTGAGGGAAAAAAAGATGTGCAGTGCTGTGCATGCCTTCACATTTGCTTTTCATAAAGGGGATGGGATGGGATGACGATGGATTTCGCTGTAAGAGCATCCTGTTGGCAGGATAAGGTGCTGTTATCTCAGACTGCTCCCTTAGTCTCCTTTGTGTAGTTTTGCTCAGGGTGAGAGAACATTTCTCAGCAATTGGACAGAAATTGGCCGGTTTGGTGCATTTCTTACACATTTTGCAAAGGTACTCAGTGTGCTGCAAAGGGACTGACTTAAATGAGAAAAAATAAATAAATGTTTCCCAAACAGAAGAGTCATGGAAGTGAACAGTTCACAAGGGCTCAAATGGTCACCTCTCCACCCCAAAGTGTCCACAGAATCACCAGGATTTATATTTGGACCATGTTCTCCCAAGACGAAGTCATATTTCCCTTCTCAAGAGTTGCTCCTAAAGGGTGATGTTTCAGGAAGGGTGCACGTTTCTGCCTGCTTCATGCAATAGGCAGGAGTGGCCCTTTCTGTTGCATTCAGGCGGGCTTGGATTACCTAGCAGGCATGAAAATTAGACCTGAGCTGAGTAAACAAATATTGATCTGCGCAACCTCAGGTCAACGCTGAGAATAGTATTTTGAAGTACTATATTGAAGGGGCAGGATCCCATCAGATGGTACAAACGCAGGGTGAAATTCAATCCTGCTCCAGGGAGTTTGCAACCTCAGTACAATCAATAGCAGCATCTGAAAACGCTGGTCTCATTTGGGTTACAACAATCTGTGTCTCCGAGTGGCTCCTGCTTTCGTAGCTGCGTATCAGAAAATAATTAATAAACAGTCCAGATCTCCTGAAATGGGGAGAGGAAGTGATGCTAAAATAGCTATGTTTTGGGGGCATGCAGGGCTAGAAGTGGATTGGGATGGGAGGAGAGGAACAGCCCGTTTGAGGGAAAAGCGGGGCAGTGGTAGACTTTCTCGAGACGATTAATGCCGACCTACGCACCATCGTCATTCAGGAGATGAGTGTTCATTTTATACAGCGACTTGCGCTTCTGAACGTGTGGTCTGGTAATTTTCCAGGTACTCGGCTGTTTGACTTGAGGGGTTTTTAAACATGCCGAATGCGATGTGATGTCTTGTGAGCGCTGGAGTGGAGGCAGCAGAGCGGATTTTTCCCACCGCAGTGAATTAAGTGGGACATGCCGCCTTCCCAAGCGGAGTCTCTGACCCTCCCGTGTCTCTGCAGGGTCACAGCTTAGTTGTTAACAACTTGTAGAGAAAAGCCAGGGCCAGCCGGTCTCTTCTCGATGGTTTGAATTTTCCTCTGAATTTCGGAGGAAAATTCCGACTACCGAGGTTGGCTTATTCAGACCGATGGGGTTGGCTCATTGCAGGCCTGAACCCTAACTAGCAAAATCTCTGGGATTACTGAGCAAATCGCTAGTATTTTCCCGGTCAGATGGGTTTTCCCCATTTTCTCTCCACCAGGATGGAAGGACAGGAGCAACCCTGTCCATGGAGGCACATTGTCATGAGCCCGGCAGACAGCGAGTGCCAAGTGTTGAGAGGACAAGTTCTCACAAGTCCCCATTTTTAGGACCGGTTTCTGTTTCACGTTGCAGCAGGCTGGCCTCGACCTGTTGCCTGCCCCAACGGAGCGGGACACGGCGGCTTGAAAGGAGATGTCGAGTGAAGAACAGCTGAGAGCTACAACAATCCTGGCGTGTGTATAAATAGAGACAGAGCTGTTACCCTGATGAAACGAGACCAGATGTTTCTCCGAAATCCCTCTTCTCCACTAGTGAAAATTATAGTTTAGTTACAACAGGGGTAAGCAGGCAGCAAAACATTTTAGACTACTAATGCTGGGAAGTTAAAGCAAACACCAGAGGAGCAAAACGCCTTGCTGGGGCAGGGGGTGCTGGGGTAGCCTCCCTGTGGTGCTGCAGGGATGGATCGGGGATGACCGGAGGTGCGACCCAGAGGAGCCCCTCACTGCCTTTGTTCTATTTTTCTGCTTCCTATCTTGGCATTAAGGGCCTGAGTTTAAAGCCCGTGCTGCAGCCGCTTTTTTGAGGTAGAAATTCAGTGTCAGCACATGTATCCTGGAGGCAGTTGGCATGAGATGAAGGAGGGACGGCAGCAGCAGTTAAAACTGGGCTTTGGCTCTTTAATATTTAACTTTCCCCAGTACTGGGGTTTTTTTAATCAGTTTGCGCATTATCTGCCATCCCTGTTCAAAGAGGGTTTTAGCACGGAGATTTCAGTGCTTAATCCCAGGGGCAGGGAAAGCGGAAAAGTCTCTCTGAAGGTTTCAGGGCTCAATCTGGCTTCAATTACATCAGCCTAACTCAGCAAAGAGTGGCCGCAATGGACTTTGCTGGGACGACGTTGGGCTGGAGGTAACAAAATTAGGGGTGAGTCCCATATCTGGCCAGGAGACGCCTCTGGTCCCTAAGGCTCCATCCATAGGGAGGTACCAGGAGGATATAAGCATTGCCAGGCTGGCTCAGAATAAACGTGCACTTTGGGCAATAACCAGCGCCTGGCCGTGGCCAGCTGCAGATGCTTAGGAAGGGATATCGGAAGAGGGAGAGTATAAAGTGATCCTTCCTCCGGCATACCCTCCCGGCTCTCGGTAATCAGCAGTTGAGAGACTTCCTGAGCCGGAGGTTGCATGAATTTGTCTAATCCTTTTTTTTTGAATTCATTTATACTTTTGGCCTCCATGACATCCTGTGGCAATAAGTTCCACAATGTAATTATGTGTTGTGTGAAAAAGTACTTCCTTTTGTCTGCTTTAGACCCGGCTTCTGAACATTTCTCTCCATGCTCCCTCACTCTCGTGTTGCGAGGAACAGGGAAAAATAATTCCAGGTCCATACCAGACCTCTCTGACCTCTTCAGACTTCTCTGTCTTCGCTTGCTCCAAGGTTTTGTTCTTCCAGACTGGAGTGTCTTCATTTTTCTAGTCTTTCCTCCTCTTATGGTATCTATCCCATCACTTCCACTATCCTTACCACCCTCCTCCATGTCTCTTCTCATTTTCTTATCGCCTTTTTTTAAGATAAGATCACTGAAGTGAGACTTGATCCCTCCTGAAGACACGAGTTCATTCTCCTGGAAGAAGGTCAGCTCGTAAGATTTATTTTCTCAAGTCAGACTGATGTAGTTCAATTTCTTCTACAACACAGTCTTTGGCTTAATGGAAATACATATGCAGCTCTCTCCAAACCCTTTGATTTAACCTATTCTGAGTAAACCTCCAGCCCTAATTTAACTAGAGCTTGTGGGTTAACGTGACAGTCACGAGTAGATCAACTAATGGGGCTGTTTTACACGAAGGGAATTTCATGCATGTGCTTATATTACTGCGCATTTATGCCTGCACAAATCCCCTGTGCGTTACTGGCGGAGAAGACCCCCAGCCAGAACAGCTGAGCCGATGAGCATGATACTCGGGACTCTCTGATTTCCAGGACATCTTTATTTATAAAATACATCTATTTTTGCTACTGTCACGCCTGCAAAACCAGCCTTCCTATTTCAGTCATCCCTGCTCTTTATTAAATGTTCGTATTGCACCAAACCCCACAAATAAAGGCAGGCGGATGGATTTTGTTTTCTGCTACTGTGTGAATTTGAGAAACTTCACTAGCCAGTCATTCCAGACCTTGCTGCTAGGATGGCTTGATCATACTTGCAGATACAACCGGTCCTCACTTGATGGGAACCAGTTGCTGGTGTCTTGCGCCGCTCCTGCATAATTGTCGTCCCAGGATTGTGTGGCAGCTTTTTGAAACTCCACTATTCCCCTTTTGGCAGTAGCTCAGCAGCCACATCCTTCCCTCGCAACACGCCAGCTCCTCTTCCCTTTCTCAAAGCAGCTTCATCCCCCCTTTCCCCCTGCAGCTGCTTGTGCAAGCTCCCTGCAGCAGCAGCAGGTAAAGACCCCCTACTTGTGCGAGGGATGGAGAAGCCTCTGGGAAGCTGACGGCAAGAAGGGGGCTGCAGGGTGAGCAGGAGGAGAGAACCTCGAAGAGTTTATTGGATTGTGGCCACTAATTGATAAGCTTGGAGAATACGTATGTTGTTGTTTTGTTAGCAGCAGCAGTGGGAATGCGCAGAGGTAGAGAGAACGTAGGAGGGAAAAATTGGTTTTCCTACTGTTTTATGGTATTATTATGGCAATTTATGCAGATGTCTGCTCTGGAAGGAGTAGCCTACACGCCCTCAGCTCCCAGTCCTTTGGAAACCATGACACAGAGCATGTTTTGGGGTGGGCAGGAGCCAGGAGAGGTTACCGGGTGTCCCGGCTGTGCAGAACTGTGCAGAATCGTGCAGAATCACCCCATGCCTGCCACAGTGATGGAGGGATGAATCCTCACCAGATTTCAGCCTGGTTTAACTCTTCTTGGTTATAAAGGTGATTTTAAAATCTTTATTTCCCAGAGAATTGAAGCTGACACCGTCAAGCTCACATGATCTCTCTTTTCCCTGATCCTGTGTCTCATCTCCTACAACCTCAAGAAGTGTTGAACTCACTGGTCTGTTTCAAACAAAACAAACAGAAGGATAAAGGTCCAAGAGCTAATTAAATCCCTGCAGGAATAATGAAAATTGGCAGCAAGATAAATCAGAGCGATCCTACAAGCCTCTCCACTGAGCGTGTCCACCCTCTGCTAGATACCAGGCGATCTATGCTGAGGCATGAATCTGTAGGAAACTGGGCTACACTGGTTCTGCCAATCACAAAACAACCAAACATTTTGAAGAAGGAGGTTTCTTTGTTTTCAAACTCAGGTTGGAAATCACAGCAGGGCGCATATTCCCACCATACAATGGAAAAACTGCAATGCGAACTCATCCCGTTTCAGAAGACAGGGTTCCCAACTGGGTAGAGAATGACCCAATTGTAGGGCAAGATTCAGGTCAAGCTCTCAGTCAAGCATGAGATAGAAACCCACAGGAAACGAGGTTTCATCAATTAATCATAGGGCTGGCAGGACTTCTTCTTCTCCATTGAAATAGTTAATACATCTTCCATCACGGACGCAACTATACCATAGGGTATAAGGGTACTCCAGTCCAGTGGGTTCAGGAGGACATCATTCGCTGTCACTCTGCAAGTCCTCCGTTCCCACGAGAAATTTTTGGGAACTCCTAAGACAAACCTTCAGGTTCGGGCAGCTGATCACAACCTGCAGAGCTTAGAGAGTTATGGCCCTTTCAGAGGGAAGTTACTGCTCTTCTCGCTGCGTGAACCCTCTGTTGTAGTGCAAAATAAAACAAGGTGACACAGTTAGAAGGTGGGGGAGCTGTACCTAGTTTAAAGCAGCTTTATGGCAGTATGACTGCTATAGGTCTACGCTAATTCAACAGCTATTTCAATAAAGAAAAAAAATGTTAGCCCCTTTATACTAATGCAGAAGTTGTGTACAGAGATGAGCCCGTAGACACAGCCTGTGCTAAGCTTTTGATTTTAGTGAGAAATGTTGAGGAGATGGCCAATTTGCTAAATCCTCTACGCACCATGGAGATAATCACTGAATCTACATGGTTGGATGGATCTACCCAGTTCTATTGATCATGGACAGGCACGAACTCAGACCAAGAGATTACAGGGAAGGAACACAAAGCCAGCTGAACCCCTTTGCCCATCCTCCCTGAAAACTGAAGATACAATACTGGGATTTAAAAGACACTGTGGGATGCACGCTATATTCAGGTATTTTATTCTAGATTTTTAAGAACATGCACTTTAAACGATGAGAACTTCGATGGAAAAATTAAAACTTTGTGTGATCAGGGAGATCAGTAAACAGGCATTCAGGAAACAAACCCCCTAAAACTTAATCAAGCCCCTTGCCCTCCTTTCTCTCCAGCGCATCTCCCTCCCGTGTACCTGAAAGGGTCGGTGTAATGCATGAAAGATTTAACGGTCTCGACTAGGCATGCTCCCAAGCGCAACGTGAACACTGACAAAACCCAGGGAACCCCATCTCATACCGCTCTTTGAGTCTAAACCCATCATTTTCATACTCCTGCGCTGTTACTAGCAGGTCAGATAAAGGCACGCTGTGAGATGCATGTGCCACACACCCCCCGAGCAGGGCTTATCCGCCGATTTTTACTACTTGGGGATGCTTCTGTCAAGCCACAAACTCCGCTTCCCGCCGCCTTTCCCGCCTCCCCCGGCGGGCTGGCTTCATGCCGGCTGTAGCCGTGCGGCGGGGCCGGCCTGCCGGGCCTGAGGGGCAAGCCCTCGGGGGCCATTTTGAAACCCCTCGGGGGCCACGGCGAGAAGCCCCGCGTGGGGAAGCGGCCCCGACCGGGGACGCCGTGGGCACGAGGGCGCCGGGGGAGAGCACTGCCCGCGCCCCTGAGGGGAGGAAGGGCCGGCAGCGCCGCCCGCCATCGCCCGCCGCCCGCCTCTCCCTCAGGGCAGGGGCGGGGAGCGGGGGTCCCGGCTCGCCGCCTCGGCGGGCGATTACTCTGGCCTGGCCGAGCTCCGCCGTCCACCGCCTGCCCCGGGCGCTCGGCCCGCTACTGCTCGTGCCTGTTGGCCGGGGATGCCGCCGGCGCTGAGGGCGCGGCGGGGCCGCCGCCGCCGGGCGCTGGAGCGGGCGGGCAGCGGCCGCCGCCTCCTCCCGCGCTGACGCAGGGGGCGGGGGGCGGCGGGACCGGGGGGCGGGGAAGGGAGGGAGGGATGGAGCCGCGCCGCGGCGCGCACTGAGGCGAAGCGAAGCGAGGCGCGGCGCGGCCGGCGGCGCCTAGTCGTCCCCCCCCGCCTCAGCATGGAGGCGCCCCCCGCGGTGGGCGAGCCGGCGGCCTGGGCGGCGGAGGCGTTGGCGGAACCGGAGCTGGGCTCGGAGGAGCTGGAGGCGGCGGCGGGCGGCGCGCTGGACCGCGTCCTGCTGGAGTCGGTCTGCCAGCAGCAGGGCTGGGTCCGCGTCTACGGTGAGGGGGCGCCGGGGGGGGGGGCGGGACCGGGCCCCGCGCAGGGCCGGGGCGGGCTGGGCCGGGGCCCTTTGCCGGCGGCAGGTTGGAAGCGGCGGAAAACTTCACGGCCCTAACTTTTTCCCTCCCCCTTCTTTTTCTCCTGCTGCCGAAGCTCCCAATTCCCCGAGTCTCCTTAATCCCCCGCCCCCTTTGGAGCGCCGGGTTCAGCCGCACCCCGCGTCCTGGCAGCCCCGCCAGTACCCCCCAGCCGGGATGCGGGATGCTGGGATGCTGGAGCCGGCACCCGCGGCGTTGTCAGGCCGGGGATCCCCGCCGAAACCTTTTGTGTCGCCGGGAGTCAAGTACAGGATGCGAGTGCGGGCAGGGCTGAGCTCCCGCCGCCTGCCAGCGCCGGCTCTCATTAGTATTAATGAGGTATTGAAGGCCTGGGAGGTGCTGATACGGTGGGTCCCGTCTTACTGATGCGTGTTAAATTGGCACCTTTCTTATTTATAAAAAGGATGTTAAAATCTGGGCCGCGTACAGGACCCGGTGTTGTTTCCCCTTCTTTCTCAAACTCTCCCTGGTATGTAACCTTTTAAAATGAGCTTGATTTATGTGACCGGGCTCTGGTTTGTTTAGGCTCCCAACTGAAAAGCAGTCAGGCTTAATCTCTCTATCGGCACCTAAATAGTGGAAATTCTGTTTTATCTTTTCCATGTCTTTTCCTCGTGTTTGTCTTGGTAATCTAACGATAATTACTCCCACGTTGCAGAGTGAAGATCACTGCAGACGGTATCTTGTTTTCCCTCCTGTAACAAATTTGTTGGTCCGTCCTCGAAAAGGCAGCAGTTATGGTGTTTGCATGTGCAGTTACTATGTTACCGTTGCCTAATATTATGTAGAATCTGTAAAAACACTTTCTTTTATTGGTACTTTTTTACCTCAGATCCTGTCGGGCTGCTGGCTGCCCCTGTCTTCTTCCACCCCTGCCCTGAATCCCAAAGAGATTCTCCAGGTTTTCCCTGGCCTGTAAAACTAGAAGCAAATGCTCTCTGTTACCCGTATCGTTGAACTGTTACTGGCTGCGTTATTGCTGAAACACAAAGATGACATAAATAAGTTATCTCCAAGAACTCTGCTGGATTTCTTGGCTGATGGCAGTTAATTATTGTGAGTACCACCAGCAATAGCCTGTGCACATATCAAATGAGGAAGATCAGGCTGCAGGTTTTCTGGAGAGCACAGTCTGTTCAAAGACCTTTGTGTTTATTTTGGAAGCTTGAAAAGCTGGTGCAGTGGGACAAGGTTGTCTGTCTGCTTTCTGTCTGGTGCATCAATGAGCGAAGTTATACTTAGTGCAATTAATTGTAATAGAAGTTTGGGATTTTTAGTAGTTTCCACCGTGTCTAGCTTGCTGCTTCTTGTGTGGCTTTCTTTTGTTACTCTCAGTCTAATGCTGAGACTATAAAATGTAGCCTTCTAAAAAAATCTCTCCGCTATTGTCAGCAGGAGCTCCCAAGAAAGCAGATTGCCTTCAAATTGTTTGTTTGTTTAGAATACTTTCCAAAGGTAAAATGAGAATGTACTTAAGAAGAGGATGTCTGGCACCAGCCTATCTGATTGTTACCCAAGGTTATATCTTGTATGAGTGGAAGCAGGAATGCGGTTTCAAAATTAGCCACAGTGAAAAACATTGCTTGTTGATAAAGTCATGTCATATGTTGTGATGTGTTTGTAGCCTGACACTAACATGTAGATAAATGTGGAAAAAAAAATCCCTGTGACAGAGCAGCTAGCTCGCAGGCTATAAAAATCAGCATAGACTTCAAGCATGTAAAAATACATCTTGTAGCCCAAGGACAATAACTAATTATTCCTAGTCTGTGTTTAAAAACAACTCATTGTCTCTCTCCCTCATAAAGAATCTGATGTGGTAGTGTCTTTTCTTCTTCCCTATGAAATGGCAATCGGATTAGCTAGTATTTGTTTATTTCCTCCTGCTTATTAGCCTTTTTTTCCTTGCATGAGCACATCTGGAGAAGTTTGTGGACAATGAATCAAGCTGAAACTGTGCCATGTTTGTGCACAACTAAATATGGGTTACAAACCTATGAGTGACAAGTGTTATTTATAGGATTAAAAGTAAAGCCTTGCACAGTTGTTTGAGGAACCACAGCAGCACAGGGAAAGAAAACAGGAGCAGAAAGCTTAGCCTTATTGTCTGTATTGTCTGATAAACAATGAGAACACTAAGACTAATTATTTCACCATGAATGGCTGGGGGAGGGAAGGAATATCTAGCATGTGAAAAGTGGAGAAGCATTTTCTAGCATGGCAAGAAATGCAGTTTTTGATGTCATAGAATTTCTTTTCCACCTGTCTTTATGAAGGTGGACCACTATGTTGGGGACTTGTTCCAAATGACTGTCTGAAACGTGTCTCAAGTAGTGGAAACACTTATTTTAAAGAAAAGGAGTTCGGCAGACGCTTAAAGATAACTGTCTATTTCTGTACATCTCTGTTCTGCAGTGGTGTGCCATCCATTTCGTCTCTATCCAAGGAGCTAATTACTGGTATGAGGGGAGCTGGTCCAGTTGCAGGGCCTGTAAAACTTCAGCTGTAAGCACAAGAGGAAAGAACAAAGTAGTAAAGTCCCATCATTACTGGTCTCTGTGGCTTGCCAGCAGTATGACAGTGATGTGAATACAGCAGGACTTTACAATGTCGGGGATGTGATTTCAGTGTGACACTGAGGTCTTGTCTGACTTCACCATGAGATCTAAATCATAGTCTGGGTATTTTTGCATTTCCTGCGTTAGCTGCAGTAGTTAAAGTGTAGCTTTTTCATTCTGTGTTCTGGAGGTTTGTCAGCTTCTAGTTAAGTGAATTAGCAAGGACATTATCAAACCATGGAAATACAATTTCCGTACTAAAGGACAGTGTTTGTAATGTAAGCAGTTTCTTCTAACCTGATGTTTGAATAGTGAACAGGACAGCAAATTTGCTTGTCGGAGTGATAGGTTTAATTGCTCGTGAAACACAAATCATGTCAATGTTGTTACATGATGTTTCCAAGAACTAGTTTTGACACACAACTATTGTTTCTGTAAAATATGTATCAACATGTGTTCTGGATGATGGCTTCCTTTCAGACTCATGGCATGTGTGTAATGGGTAAGAGGTAAGAGATTGTCTTGCCTGAATTAATGCTATGATTTTTTCCCCCCCCTCTGTAAAAGGGATAACTGACTTCTGAAAGCAGTGTTTCAAGATCTTTTTCTCTGCTCTTTGAAACAGATTTTGAGGGGAGGAGGCAGGGGAATAACTGAATTTACAGCATTCACAGTGCTAATTGTGAAAACAGAGCAATTGTATTGCCTGGTGTGACTGATTGAACATCCATGCATTTTGTAGCAAAGAATTATAAAGCTAGCATATCAGCATTGGTGTTAAATTTTGCATGTGATGGGGGCAGAATCGGATTTTGCCTGACATACAGGATGTGTCTAAACACGTTTTACACTTCTGTAGCCGGTGGTTGTCAAATTAGTTTCTGGTGTGCCTGCTTTAAGCTCACCGCAAATGCTCATGCGCTAAAATGATTAATTTCAAAATAGGAGTTGCTGAAATACGCAGAAAATAGCACTTGGAAGAAGCTGTTCTTTCTTGAATGTTCATCCTGCGAATGGACGTTGCTGCTCTGGGGCCTTATCTGGACTACGAAATGTCTTTCTCTTTTAGCAGTGGTGCTAAAAGACAACAGTAGTTGTACAAGCTCTAGCGCAGATCAGTCGTGGACTTTTTCATCACCTTGTCCTCTAATCCTGCAAGAAGTCTGCAAGAATAAGCCTCCTCATCCCCCTTCTCCTGGCAGAAAGAGAAGGCCCTTCAAACACAAGCTTGAAGGGCTCCATGCTTTTTTATGGAGAGATCTACAGACAGAGCTTTGCTGGCTCTGACTCCAGAAAAAGCCCTAGACCCCGTGCAACCAGACAGAAATGTCTCTTGGCTGCCTCAAACCTGAGTTCCAGGCTTTTAAGTATTGGCCCTCAGAAAATATTAGGCTCATGCTCAGGGCTGAAGCCACAGTAAGGCATGTAGCGTCATGTGGAGATTAAAAAATAGCTGTAGCTTGAGCACTGAACAGAAGCGCCTCCTAATTGTGTGAAATTCAGTCCAAAAAGCCCAATTTCTGTGAGTTACCCATTCCAGCAATCCATTGTCTACCTTGCTGCACTGTTATATCAGTGAGTCTAAGTCTGTTCCCAGGGGTTTCTGGTTCTTCACAGCCTGCCTCACTACAGCTTTTTAGGTAGAGTGTGCCTTGCTATAGCTTTGTAGGTAGCTTTATACCTTTTCTGTTTTTCTTTTTTTTTCTATCTTTCTTTCTTTTTTTTCTTTTCTTCTTCCGCTGCTTGCAGTTGTACCTAAAAATACAAAGATTATCCATTTCCAAACCATTTCTCTTTGAATGAGCACCAACAGGCCATATTGTATGGCATCTTGTTATCGTCAGCAAATCCTCTCCTTCCAGCCCTGCTCATGCTGCCAGCTAGCTTTTTCCGAGGTGCCCATGCGAGGATGGTGAGTGTGACCCACGAGCCTCCCCCAGAGTCGGTCTCACCTCCCCGGGGTCCAGCCTGCCCCCCCCCCGGCCTCCACCCAAGCCAGTGGAGATCCCACCAGGTGGCGGCATCTTCATTGCGGTGGTGCAGGAGTTGCTGAAGGACGCCTGAGGCTGCCTGAAACAGGCTGGGGGATAGCGTCCTCTCCACTTCTGAACCTTATCGCTCATCTCCAGAAGCTCAATTAAAAAGTAATCTGGAGGCTGTATAACAAGGGATAGGTAGGAAGGGTGTATTTTAATACAAAAACCAAAAAAAGCCCTCATTACAAATGTAAGCGGTGAAGCAGTCTGATAGTTGAGGGACGGCTGTTGTGTCTGTAGAGGGTTTTCCTCGGCTTCTTGAGATGCATGCAGGTAGTATAGCTGGGCTAGGTTTTGTATACTGCCGCATTTATGAGTGTGTATGGAGCTGCAATTTGTTGCAGATCATTTGCTGTTAAGAAGGACTTAACGTTAAATAAGCTGAAGGTGCGGATGAGACCCTTGGGAAGCTGGAAGGGAGCTGAAGAGCTGCGTGGCATGTCTGTGTAGGCAGTCTGGTGTTGGCAAGTAGAGAAGGTTCGGGAGCATTCCTTTCCCTTCTGATCAATAGACTTATTTTTAACTGGCTTAGAAAGTTGGTGCAAAGGAAGATAAACCTTGTTGGGCCGGGAAATGTCATTTCCTGTGTTTTTGGACAATGCCTACTATAGTGATATCTGACCTTATCGTGGCCTTCAGGTACTGCTGCAGCACATTAGTTACAAACATTAAATAATGAAGGCATAAAGCTTTTTTTTCATTTTGTTAAGATGAAAAATAACAATGATTTCTAGTTGGTGCCCCATTGTAAAAGACAGAGTTTAATCAAAAACGAGGTTTTAAGTGACGGCATTTGCTACAGATTAAAAATGGACGAGTGTGCTGTGGGCAGAGATAGCGCTTTCCCTTGCCAGCCAGCAGCGGCAAATAGGTCTGACTAAAGTGCTTTTACAGGTGATCTGCTCATACCTGCCGTATGACGGCTTTTCTGATAGCTCTCTTTGACTGCAGGGAATTCGTACAAGCGTGTAGGGGGTGAATTATGGGTCCTCTGTGCTACCGCAGCTATTGAATCTCTGCGGGCTTTCTTGTGTATTGTGGTGATTTGGAGTGCAGCTGAGGGCTGGGTATAGCCTGTTTTCTTCTTGGTTGCTTTACTCCCGAACTTTATTGCAGAATTAGCCCTTTGAGGTTAAAACTGTTTGCCCTTCCTCTTTTTAAGGAATGTTGACGTTAATTTATACATAAATGGATTATTTTTTTTTAGGAGTTTTTAGCTGGGCTCTTTCAGCTGGCTGTGTTGTTGCAAATGTTGCCTAGGTTACTAATTTATTAAGTCACTTAAATATTTGGAGGCATCAACAATACTAGAGTGTGTTGGGGAAAATGAGGATGGCATTATTTTAAAACATCAGTTTCCTAATTCCTGTATTTCAGTCACAGGATTTATCTCTGGCCGAACATTTTCATGTGGTGCTGCTTCCTATTTTTAAACAATAGGAAAAAAAGGGAAGATAAGAGGAGCATAACTGTGACCCATTGACTTATTATGAGATCATGGGTTCCTTTCAACTGATATTTATAGATTTTTATAAAAAATAGCTGAGATTTCAGCATTTTCTGGCATATACGCCTTCTTAGCCACAAGGTCGCGGAGTTAAGTTCTCTTCTGAATTCTTTCAAAATCCTCTGTAAAGGCACATAGTAATCATAGAAATACAATTTGTATCTGCGAGGAAAGTAACCAAGTGAAAACAAGAATTACTGCGTTTTGGTTTGTAAATGTCTCACAAAGTCCTTTGTGTGTTTTGACACTCCCCTATCTCAGAAAGCCTTTATAAAAGCGATCAGGAGGGAATAACATTTGTTAATTCTCTTTAATGGGGTTTCAAAAGGTCACAAAACTGTAGAAAGGCTCTTTTCCAAGAATCGGGATTATTTTTAATTATAAAGCAAGTTGGAGTAGTGCAAGTAATGAGCTCTTGGAGGTGAAGGGGGTCTTTGCACTTAAGTAAATGTAAAACCAAGTCCTGGATTTAGATCCCTTATTATCTAAAGGGATTTTTCTTTTTTTTTTTTTTTTTTTTTTTTTTACAGCTGGGAATACCCCATTAAAAATTAGCTCTTATACTGCAAGCACTGGCAGGCACTTAGTTAAACACATTAATTCTGCAAACTGTGGGAAAATGACACCCATTTCAGCAGATGTGCAATGCGTCTGGTGTAGATTTGCATAAGAATGCATATGCTTCTCTGTTAGTTTCTGGCTTGATTAAAACTTGCAGGCACCTTTTCCCTTCCTGCAGTGCTGTGTCTGCATTCTTGGACACTAGTGATTTCATTGAAAATGCCCTGTTTTCCTCTGTGTTAAGAAAATTTATTTTATTTACACAGTACTGTAGATGCGCTTGATGTTTTACAGCCAGAGTCTGCTTTGCTTGCCCTTCGGAATTTGTAGCCTGGACCGGAGAATAAAGGAAATAGCAAAGATGGAAAAACAGCAAATGCATTAGGAAGTGGATGGAGAATTACACGGTAGAGTATTATGAGATGGGAGGGGATTGTGTGTATTCAGTCCTTGCTTCCAAGGAGGTGTGGGAATGGAAGTCAGTAATGTGATGAGAGGAAGAGAAGTGTTTAGGAACCGGGACTAAAAACCCATCCTTTAGACTTAACCCCTCCCAATGTTAGGCTTCCATGTAATGGTCCAAAGGGTTCACTCGTCACCTCGGTCCCGTTCCCAGTCTGGATGGCATGACAAAAGCATAGAAAACTATTTTCGGATAGACTATAGATATTGGAGTAGTAATTCTGAGAGACCTTTCCATACTCTGGGTAGCGGGGATTTTAAGCAAGGTACTGGGAGGCAGGATATTGGAAAAGAGGATGAGAACTTGGATTTCAATGTGAAGTTTCTGACAAGGAGAGAGAAACTAATTAGGAAGCGACATTTTGCCTAGGTTTTTATCCATGTATGACAAAGGTTGGATACCCACTACCACAATGCAGGGCTTCAGGGGAAGACATTTTGTGTCAGGACTGTTTTTAAAGTTCTTTTGGCATGAAGGTACAAAAGACAATCTAGCAGTATTCTAGACAAAGCTTAATGCTTGAGGAATGCAGGAGCTGCACTGCCCCGTCTCCTGCTGGCGATGGTTTTGCGTAGGCCTGGTAGCCAGCAGAGCACTGTTGGGTTGGCCAGGACTGGAGGGAGCATTATCTCAGCAGATGAGAAGCGGTTAGCGTTGCCTGCATGCAGCACCTCTAGCTTTCTTGTTTTATCAGTTGGAAGGTATTTAGTGGCGTGGAAGTGAGAAGGAAAGTAAGGAAATGCTCTTAGTCGGCAGCAGGAGTCTGCGGGGCTGTGAGCTGTCGCTGCATGGCAGTGGGCCAGCTTATACCCTTCAGAGCTTCAGGCTCTGATGGGAGAGGCCTGATGCTCCCCAAGTCTAGAATAGCGGTGTTTATGTTTAGGTTGAATAAGTTGGAAAGCCTAGAAATTTGTCATCAGTTTTTGGGGATCTTCTTCATAGAAGAACTTAAAGTGACTGCATGGAATATAACAGTGTAACTGCTTTTTTCCTTTTGAGAAACAAATCTCCTTTTGCCAGTGAGGGTTTGTAGGAGATACGGATGGGACTGGTACTTCTTTTCTATGGTTAGTACTTGTATGGCAGATAAAGTTTAAAAACCCCTGCTTGCTTTCTTCAGTTTCTCATTACTTGAGTCAGTGGATTGGCTTGAGATAAGCGGAGGTAATTCACACCCTCGTTTAGCTGACTCTTTAGTGCACTGATACCCATCTCAACAAGATAGGGTACAGATGCCGCTCTAGTCAGCACAAGGTGCGGTACGAGGGATTTCAGATTTGAGGAAAAACGTGTGGAAAGCAGCAGTGCCTGGGAGGGCCGAATCCAGTCTTTGAATCTCCTTAAGGAATTAAATGATCGCTTTGCATTAGTTTTTTCTTACATTTTGTCATGGCAAATGGTGACTGCTTTAACAGGAGTTGCTACCCATTAGGGTAAAAGAAGGAGGGATCAGTTTCACTTACTTGGACCATTCATTGCCTTACTATGTGAGTGCATCCAAAGCATTAACGTTTTATTTAAGAGTGCTGCTGTGAGCTGGGAAGGTGAAGGAACGAGGCTCAAGTAGGTCAGGTAACTTGCCCAAGGACATACAAGAAACTTGGCAACAGAAGTCAGATCTCCTGAGGCCTCCACAGTGCTTTGCTTGCATGCTTTGAGTTGTACTGCTTTGTGTTTGGGATACCTTCAAGCCTGCTACTTTACTTGGATCCTCTTGTGACTATTAATAATCCTCTTAATGCCTTATTAGCTGTCAGATCTGTAGGTCAGCGGGGCAAGATGCTCTCAAGAGGGGAAAGTTTTATTCAGGTGGTTATGTCCGCTTGCTCCCTTTCTGCCTTCCCCCCAAAAAACCCTCACCCAATGTAAAGTTTTTTTTTTTTAACCTTCAAAATGTAATAAATCTGTCTCATTAAAGTGATAGCAGGCTGGACTGCTGGTATGAAGGAGTTTGGATAGCTGGCACTGATTAACTTCTCTTAATTTGTGGACAGGGCCAGGTGTTTGACTAAATCATTATTTCCAAGTAACTAACTCTTCATATATCGCAGATTGAGACTGGAAAACCATAGAGCAATGATTAAACCACCTGAAGCTCTACCATCCTTGCCATGGCATTTGAGACCTCATGCCACTGGGTAACACTTTTATGTTTTGTTGACTCTGCCAGGAGAGCTGACTGATCCATAGTAATTTTCCATATTAGTTAGGTAATTTATCTTGACATGCAGGAGTGCAGTGCAGTACAGGCACTATGAAAGAAGAGACAAAAAGCTTCCTGAAAATATGTTTATGTAAGGAGGTTATACCTCAGGCTGTACAGCCAAGCTACTCCCTTTGCTGGGTTTCCCAGCTTGCTTGAGTGTAGTAGAACATATACATCACGCACCAAAAGCTCAATGTGCTCACGCTTGCTAGGAAATCATTAGACTTCCTCATCAAATAATACTGAGTATTTGCTAATTTGACGTACGTTTTTGTAATTATTTTCCATCTTTTTGTTCAGGGTGCTGGGTAGTTGGTAGGTCTCTTGGAAAACAAGAAATCAGGAAAAATGGAGTGGTATCACCAAAATGGAAATAGAGTGCTATGGGAAAAGGATATGGTGTTTTAGAAAATAATAATAATTTAAAAAAAAACCCCATCCTTTTAAACCTGCTTTGGGAAGATTTATCTTCTAGATGGCTTAGGCTTATGGGGTCTCTTTCTCGCTCTCTGGCAGCACTTGTGGAGGATGTCAGTGAGGTGTGGGGTGATTGATTACCCCACTGAATGGATTTCATGGGGTTCTTCCTTAACTCCTTCCATTAGCTGAGGCCTTGCTCACTGAAGTTTTCAAATAGCCTAAACTCCTTGGAGGTAATGAGTTTTATATCCCATATAGTAAGGTGGCAAAAAAGTTTTATGGTCTTGCCATAAATATTTATGTCAGTTTTCTTTCACATGCCCTCAGCTGGTGACTCCTCTGCTTAAAGAAGCCCCTGTGGTTTTTCACCTCAAGATCTGTAAGTAGTGGCAGAGCGGTGTGAACCAAGGCCACTTCAGACTTCGCTATCCTCATTTTGATTCCAGTGGTTGCTAATTTCTCAATTTATAAGCATTAAATCAAATTAAGGAAGAAAGCCTCTTTTTTTTTTTTTTTTGGCAGCCTAGACAAGCTTTATAGACTGAAGTTAAGCATTTTCTGCTCTAATTTCTTTTTTTTTTTTTTTGGACATGAACAGCCTCTGTTCACCAAAATGGTGAATACGAAGGAGAAAGGAAGGATGATAAGGAGGAAACAAATATTTTTTGATTCCAGCCCGGTGCTGCAAAGGGGGAGTTTGCATGCTGTATAAATGAAAATATGTCTGAAACTTTGGTGGAAAAAAAAAATTAGAGAGGAATGCAGTAATAATAGTTAAACACGTAAGTGGTATGAAAAGGCATTAATCTTCCCTATACTGGCAAAACTTGCTTTCTGTCATTTCTTTGTCAGAACACATTGCTTTTTCTGTGTTAAAAAATAGAAAAGGGTGAAAATAGAAAACTGTCTGAAAATGCAGTGTGGCTATCAATGGTAAGCCTATGTTTAGTGTAAGAGCAGCGTTCACCTGAAGCCTGGTGTCTCAAAGTTATCTGGATCCTGGCTTCATTGATCTCAAGCTGTATCTTAAGTAATTTGGGTTTAATAGCATGCTCAGCATCTTTAACCTGGTGCTCAGGAGGAGGCAGGCAGTCATATATACTATTTACATATATGAGCCACTAAGAATTGTGAATTATGCTTAAAAGACATACAGATGTGGTGCTGAGGGACATGGTTTAGTGGTAACTGGCAGTGCTAGGTTAACGGTTGGACTTGATGAGCATAAAGGTCTCTTCCAACCGAAATGATTCTATAAGGAACTAGAAGGATATTATCTCCTCAGTCCTATATTCTGATTTAAACATTTTTTTTTTAAATAATATTATAAGGCCTGTCTATATGGAGAATCTGAAGTGCAATAGCTGTTATTATCAAGAGATAGTAAATGTTTTCCTTGCAATGGACTGATTCTCTTCTTAAATGGGTTTGAAACCAGATCAGCCCTGGACACAGCAGGCGCTCTAATGGGAGCTGAGGTGGTTTCCCATACGAGTAGTAGGTGTTCCTATAAACAAGTGCCAAGAATTAAATTGACCTACTTCTTCCTTGCTGAGAAACTGCTTGCTATGACTGCGGGTTACATTAGCTTTGATGTTTCACTAGCATTTTAGGAAAAAAGGTGAGAGTGGACTGATGGACCCTAGTTTTCCATGCGTTCAGGCTGGTGACCTTGGATAGCAGGCTCGCTGACTGTGCAGGATTAGCTTGAGGTTCCGCTAGGCTGCTGCCCAGGCCAAGACATCTCGTGGCTGACGTATCCATCCAGTTGTAGAACATAAGCACCACATCTGTTTACAGATCAGTCTGTACCTAGATGGCTCTAAGATAACTTTGGGATGAATCTTAAATTAAAACTGTGGTGAGACCGGCGTTGGGGGGTTGATATCCAATAGCATAAATCTTTTCTGACAAGGTGGCTGCTGCTGTTGATGGAGTTTAGAAGGGTTATCGTGAGTTAGGTTTAAAAAGCATGCAATTATACTTAAAAATATAGTAGCTTTGCAGGACACTTACAAAGGAAAAGCTGTAGTGTATCACTTACTGTGTACTTATATTTCATCCATGAAATGGCTTGCCAGTCAAAATCTTCTAGCCATACTTTTGATGTCCATTTATAAAAACCACTTGATTCTATAGCTGACACAGTATCCCTCCCTGTTTTGTTTCCAGACTTCATTGATGTGGCTTCTTGGTGACCTACTTTGTGCTGCTTTAAGGTTGCTTTTTTTTCATTCCCTTCCAAAAGGAAGTGCCTTCCATGAGAAATGTTGGAAGCTCACTAGCCAGTTTTTAATACTGGTAGATGGAAGCTTGGACCTGACTGATTGGGCAGCCTTCCATTTACACCCAGGACAGACAACGCGACTGACTCATAGGTACTTTTCTTACTAAGCTCTGTTGTTAATCATTTTGAGACCCTGGAGGTGGGTGTTTGCAGAATTAGGGAAGGAAATGCCTGTATTTCCTTGGAGCTCTCATTACTCATGACTGAATTGGTTAGCCCTGTGACTCTAAGGGCATTGCATTTGCCTCTTGTCCTTGCAAGGGGCCAGCGACGTGTCATGTGCTTATTACTTCGGCATTTGCACAGCTGGAGGACGGAACATCCCAGTTCTTACTCCTTTTACTCATTCTAGGATATTCTTCCTTTGCATTGCTCCTTGTGGGTTTTTTCTGTAATTTCCACTAGTGGTGATTCAGTTTGAGGCTTAGCTGTATCTCTCTTCAATTAGTGGTGCTTTTGCTTTTTATCTGGGGCATGAGGTATGTGCTTACTTACTTGTGGAGACACTTCTAAAACCAGTTAATGTGATGCAGATGTGCAGCTTTCAGCAGATACATAACATTTAGCTGAGTCTTATGGTGGGATTAATACCTTGAGGTATTACATATAATTGGAAAAGAATAATTCACTTCTGTAATTTCACAAAGTGGACATAGCTCAGCATTTGTAATCATCATCTCATAGGACTTGCTGCTTCCTTTCCACCCCTATCCCCCCGGCCCCATTTCACTCGGGTGTCATGTTGGTATAAACACTGGTTACCCTAAAGAAAAAATCCACACCAGTCCGTTTCCCAGAACCTTGATGGCTTTTTGGTTTCCAGCAAAGAGTAGCCAGATCTTTTCTTGTGTGTGCGTGTTTCTGTTATGAAATGGGCATGCTATTAATTGTAACGGCGCAGTTTTTGCTTGGAACAGCAAAGAAAACCACGAGGGAAATAGTTTTTGTGTGCGGGTAAATGTCAAAAGGATTTCGACAAAGGTGACATCCAGCTCCCATCAGGATCTGGAGATGAACTTGTCTTCACTTCACTGGTGTTGGGTGTGCAGTGCCTCTCACCCTATTAGGAAAACATGTAGCAGAAAATGGATGAAGAACTTAAA
Source organism: Alca torda (assembly GCA_008658365.1). Taxonomy (NCBI): domain Eukaryota; kingdom Metazoa; phylum Chordata; class Aves; order Charadriiformes; family Alcidae; genus Alca; species Alca torda. The sequence continues at coordinate 1,598,369 of CM018087.1, forward strand.
CTAGCATGAGATGTTCACTGGTGGCGCAGGTAGTGGGGCATTTGAGGAGAAAGTTCTTGTGGCCCACTGTTATAAATAGTAATCCTCACTCTCTTCCTTGTTGCCTTGTGTCACGTTCAACTGGATTTGGGCATGTGTGCTGGTATAAACATGAGGTGGAGGTATGCTTGTAAAACGAGTGCTGGAAGAAAGAGTCTGAGTGGCTAAAAATGTAGCTAAAAATACCTGCATTTGAGTTGCTTGCCTCAGAAGGCAAGCCTAGGGCGCTGGACTGAGCATTACCAGGGCTCTGAGATTAAATGATCTGCATGTCATTGGTGAGAAAATGAAGAATTCGGCAAACGTTGTGAACGCCAGCTGCAGCGTGGTGGCAAGCTGTGTTACCCAGTAGATTGCTGGATAGACCAGCATTTCTTGCCAGCAGGGTAATGGGTGAAAGGGGGGTGGTGCTGTTTTTGTTGGAAGCAAGCTGCATCCAGAGGCTGTGCTAGTCCAGAGGCACGGCGTGTGAAAGATTTCAGTGGTTTGCAGCTTTTTTAAAGATGTTCTTTTTCTCTGCTTGAAATATCCAGCAAGGCAAGTGAAACATTGGCACCTGTGGAGGGAAAGCTACTAAGTTTTATACTTTTTTTTTTTTTAATCTTATTCTTTATCAGCAGACAGGAAACAACAAATGCAAATCTATTCCCCAACATGTGCAGATGCATTTTGTTGTTTGGAAGCTGAGCAGAAGCTCTGATGAATTATCAGCATCCGATTCCAGAGCTCTGACAATCTGGAATCTCCTTAATATTCTGACAAGCCATTGTGGGTATTATTCCTCTGCATTTTTTACCCTTTTGTATTCTTCAAACCCATATTGCAGTCAGAATACTATTGGCTTGGCATTGAAAGAGATACTGACTCGCTCGATGCTTTGCTCAATTTTCCTTTGACAACAGAGTGGGAGAGAGTGGATAGTTTGATTCTTCTTCCGTGCCCCCGATATATAAATGCAGCCTGAATTAGAAGCAACTTTGGAAATTAAAGAGTTATCTCCTGTTTTGTTCATAATTGTGTTTCTCTACTATTAAGAGTATCAAGGCACAGAAATTATTCATGACAGGAAGAAATCCTCAATAAAGTTTTCTTAAGAAATCACAGTACTTCCAAGGGAAAAAAACAGTTCTTGCCTCTAAAGATTTAGAGCAACTCTGCTCTGGATTCTATGGCAAGAGTATTATTCCAGTGACAGCGCATCTTTGGAAATAACTGCAGATTAATTTACATGTGTCTTTTGAAATGTAGCTTGCTTACCCAAATGGCAATTAAATTCAAGTTAATGGTAAGTAAAACAGCAGGATCTATAGTAGCTCTCCAGCCTAAGGGCTGACCATTTTTACCATCCAGCTGTTTTCCAAATGGCTTATTTCATTTTCCCACTTGGTTTCTTTGCCTCACCCCTCAGTTTCAGTCTTACTGCTCGCTGTACAGTGTGGGTGGCAAGACAGGGGAAGAACAGCTGCATTTCACAGCTCCAATAAATGACTTTATTAGAATTAGAATTGTGTCTGCATTACACTAATGCCAAATGTCTTAGTTCATCTTGTAGCCTCTGAAACAGATTGTCATCATTTCCACCCTGCCTGCTTACAGTGGGGAAAGGCAGCTCTGACTCAGCCCCCTGGATAAATGGGGATACAGTGAATTGCATGCCTCTGCCGGGTGATTTGGTCAGGCTTTGTCAGCGGCCAGAAATGTCGTTTTCCCCGCGTCTTGTGTGTTGAGTGTAATATGCAGAAGGAAAGACGTGCTTTCAAAAAGCTCAGGAACAAGTATGAGCTACCTTGCTGTCAAAATGATGTAAAAATGTCCTTCTGCTGTGTTTCTAGCTTTAATGTGTAAATTTAGAGGGATGGTACAAAAAAACCAATGCTAATCCTTCATCTCAAACCTGCAAGGTCTTTGGGATTCCTTGCTGAGAGAGAGAAAATAAAATGCAAACCCTTCTGCTTTTCAGGCTTTCCAATGAAGATCAGGCTCATGAATAGGGTGTTGCCTTTTATTTGTTGTGAAGTAGTTCATGTTTTGTATGGCAAGATGAAAAACAGTTTGTTGCTGCTTCTCCTAATTCTTTGAGCTTTATAGAAATCGAGGTATCTGCCAGACCCAGGGAAGCTGTATCTGCAGTGTCCTGGAGGTGGAGAAGAGGAAGCCTTGGAGGCCAAAATCAACTACAGGATCCACTTTGCTACTCCAAAGTCCGTATGAAAGGTCTGGAGGAGACGCTAGTGCTTAGTGGTGTCTGGAGAGGCCTTGCTTGCTCGGGAGGAGGATTTAATTTGAAACACTGCCTCTGGGCTTCACTTTGAGGCTTCTCATCTTTGCATATCTGCTGGTTAAAGGTGAGCTTCTGTTTGCATTTGCCTGGTCTTTGGATCAAGAGCGTTGGAGGCTTGCTGCGGAGCACAGGGGAATTGCTGCTGGAGAAGCACTGCGCCCAAGTGGTGTGACTTCTGAGGGTAGTAGGAAAAACCATTTCCTCTTCTGCATTTTCTAATTTCTTCTATATTTTATCTGTAGCTAGTTATTTTTCCAAATTAGTCTTTGAAGTACACCTGCAGGGACTCTTGAACACAACTTCATCTGTTTTAGAAGTACAGGCCAAACAGCATATTAACATCATTCTAATTTATTTTGTGAAGGAAGGGCTAAAAAGGGAGCGATTTGTGTTACATGTCTTGTCAACCTTATTTAACATCAGCACTTAAAGTATTTCACTGGAACACTTCCACCTTTATTGTAAGTAAACGGCCATTTTTCTGGCTGGTAGGCATAAGGTGTACGCTTCCATTTGCACATCTTTGCCATTGCTTTTTTCCCCTCACTTTAAATACCAGTTGTTTCTTTTGAGTACCTTGTAGTGGCAAACGGGGTTTAATTTCATCTTTCCTAAGCTGTGCCCGTCTTGAAGAAAAGTTGGTATTTATAACCTAAATAATGTATTTTCAAATGCAGTGTGTGGTTTTGGTTTTTTTAACTGTTCTGCTTTAAACTGGAATTCTGTGGGTGAAGTGCTAGAATAAAACCCGGCAGCTGGATGCTGTACACCCACTTTAATGGTAAAGCAGAAAAAAAACACCAAGAAAGCTGGGGAAATGGTCAGCAGCCCTAAAATTCCAAACTCCTCCTAATCCCTGCCTTATTCTCTTGTGTTACTTCACTCTCAGGAGTTCACAGGCAGCCTGAAAGCAGAGACCGAAGCACTTCAAGGGAGATTTGGCAAATCCCCCTGTCAGTGTCACCAAACAACTGATTTGTCATCTTTGACAAGTAGAAAATTGCTTTGACTTGTCTGCAGGACAAGTAAAATTTAGTAATAGCGATGGGGTATTTTAAAAATTGTCACGATCGTGTAAATCCTGTTATCTCTGTAACCCAGCACTAGCAAGTTCTGAACGGTAAAATGACATTAACTTTCTTGGAAAAAAAAGAAAAGTCTAGTATTAACAGATAACTAGACAGTTTTCCCCCTCAGTTCGTTTTTAAATCCTTTTGCCTTTCAAAGGCTGACGCTTCTGTCTCTTAACCCTATTTCCCTGGTAATAGAATATTGAAGGAGATGTCTTTTAAAGAAAAAAAAAAAAATTGCATGTAGCTACATCACATCATAAAATACAAAGGCAGGAAAGCATGCTTAATCTGAGAAAGCATCAGTGTTTAGGCTATAAGCTCGTTGTGAAGCTTGTGTAGTGGGAGCTGATTTTTTCAAATTAATTTCTATGAATTACCATAATAAACATTTTAATAATATTCTTTTCTTCCCTCATATCCTCAGCAGCTGAATATTTCAGTAGGTTATCTGGTCTTTCATAGCAGCCTTGATCCCCATCATACACGCATGATCTGTTTACAAGAATGCTCATAGGTATTTCCAGTTTAATTTAATGTTCCAGGTTGTGCTGCTTCAGCAGTTTCTCTCGGTGCATTTATGCTAGAATTTGGGATGTTTACAGGAAATACTTGGGGAATATTGAGACTTCCTTTTTTTTTTCCTAGTTTTATTTGATAGTAAATGAAAAAAAAAATCACATCTCGTTCTGCTTAAGTCTTTCAAGTGTCTGAAAGTAACTTGCTGTAACTAGCATCCAACACCTCGAAGAACAAGGCTTGCGCTGTGTGGGGTTTTGTTTGGTATGTTTGTTATTTGCCTACAGTAACAAGTAGAGCCTCGTGTTTTGCTGACTGCTGTAGCTGAAAGGTTAGGGGAATCCAGAAAGTAGGAATAGGGCACTGTTAAAGCACAGAAATTGGTACGCATTAGGAATTTACTGAGAACCCGAAACTATTCCCAGCTTCTTAGAAGCTGGTGAAGTTTCAGGTTGTCCACACCACTGAGGTTTAGTCTTGCAGCTCAATATTTAGCTGTTGCTTTTCTTCACTCACAGTTCACGAGCAACTCTCTAGAAACTCCAAAAAATGTACTGATCTAGGCATGGCCATAACATACATCCACTCTGTTCCTTCATTTGCATCCAAAACCTGTCTTCATTACTGGCTCGGTTTTCCATAACAATCTCGTGTTCAGTATGTTGTGCACGATTACACCATCTCTTTCAACACTCCTGCTTCCTGAATTTCTTTCCCATCAGTAGCTTTGGATATTTGTCATCTTGCCACGAGTGCCTTTTTTGTGTCTCACGCTCTGTCAGGCTACTTGTCAGCAAGTAGAAGAGACGCAGCACTGTGGTTAGAGATCTAGAAAGCTGTGTATGGGAAGGCTGGATGAGCATTTGAAATCAGATTAAAATCTCCTAGGAAAACACCGGCTTAATCCTGAGTTCTAATATGTAAACTGATTTTTCTAACTTGTCTCTTTTTCCACCTTCAGTTTCCCCCTCCACCTCCCATCCTTCGTTTGGCCCTTCTGTTGCCTGCTATTTGGGCTTGGGGGGGTGTGTACGTGTGCGCACCTTCTTTAAAATAAGATGCACTAAGTGCAGTAGCTAAATTTACTGACCTAAGAAAGCTGCAGAATAATAATTTAGTAATTGTCAAAATCTCCTATCAAAACCTCTGTAATAGAAATAAAGCATCGATAAAATGCACGACACTTTTGCAGTGCTTACATCCATAAACAGCAAAATCCAGATACGCTTTTTATTTTATTTTTCTTTTTTCGTTTTTGAAGCTTCTGTTTGGCTGCTCGTGACAGTAATACTGCTCTCTTCAGCCTTTTCAGTGTCAGCTTGTTAAGAAATTATGTATTCTCAGAACGGCACTATTTTAAAAAAGGGGGGGTGGGGGATTGTGCGCAAATGAGGAAGTAAACAAATGGCTTTGGAATTCCAGTCTGATGCAAAGAGGAACAGGTTCATTGCTGCAGGAAGAAATTGTTTCTAAGAAACTTTTGAAAAATAGGAAGAAAAATAGCAAGCCTGTGACCTGGTACACACTTTAGAAGTGTTTCAACATCAACATGCATACAAGCAGTAAAGATGGAAGATAGGTGCTAAAAGCACCTCTCATGAAAATACTGATGAGACCAGAAGAAACAGGTTTTGCTGTAGAGATTAAATGCTTCTTGCACTTGCATTTTAAGCAGCGTTATACTTGGTTAAAAGTGTTTATGAGGAAGACAAAGATAAAGCAGTGGAAGACACGATAATTACATGCAGAAGCTCCTTTGCTTTTGGCATGTCACGCCAACCGGTAAGAGTCAGGAGACGTGATGAAAGCAGGTTTAGAAGATTGTTTTGCTAAACTTGAGCTGTCAGTGGTTTTCCATTTTATTTTAGTTGTCATTTTGTCACACAAAATCAGTGAAGGCATAAATAGATGCAGATATTACAGGCTTTTAAACTTGCCCTGTTTGCTAACAGTTGGTGTAGGAAGCAGCCGCTGCCTGTTGACCCTGTTCCTCTGGATGGTGTTAACATGCCTCGGTGGCTGTCGTGTGTAGTTGAGGAGTGTGCTTCAAAAAGTCAGTTTTTGGAATACCAATAATAATATGAACTTGTTGATTTCAGTGTTTTTGACCCTAACTTCTTGTTGGAATGAGATGTCTTTTTTTTGTTCGTCTCTTTTTTTTTTTTTTTTTTTTTGTGGAGAAATACCAGTGGCCAATGAGGACAAAAGCTGCTTGGATTTGAAAACTGACCATCAGGAAGCAACATTTTTTGCTTATTTTAAGCTATGCAACACACACGTATTCCATGCTTTTTCTGTCCTCAGTTTCCACTTGCAATTTCTCAGCTTCCTCCCCATTTACTCCAAGTACATCCACATACCAAAAAAAAAATAGGTTGTCTTTGCTCTTGAAAAGTATAAGCTTTTAGTAACACTGATGCTGCTGTTATCACCAGGCTGAAGTTCGCAGGGTGATGCTTAAGTGAGAAATAGGCAGAGTGTAAAGGAATTGCTTTGTTATGATGCTCAAGGCTTTCTCTCAAGTGGGAAGTTAGAAGTTCAGTAAGCATCCGACCTCCGATGCCTGTTTTAAAGATAAATAATTAGTTGTACAGATTCCCTTCAGTAAACTTGGTTACTTGGGTTAAATTTTACCATAGCATTACTTGTCCAGTTAAACATTTTAAGTAAGTTTTGGCAGCTGCCTTAGCTAATGTACATACGATTGGTTTCTTTATGTCTTTATTTTTGCCCTGCAGCCTTGTTAATCTCATCCCTCTTTCAGATAGCATCATTAAAAGTACACAGACTCATTAGAAAAATGCCAGTTTTATAACGTCGTCTTAATATAGCCTGTGTGCATCTACTTCTGCAGTAGTAGTGTACGCAAGCTTGCCTTTTTGCTTTTCTTTTACTTATTTTTCTTGTTTTCTTTTTCCCCAGTGTATTATCAGTTGTGGTAGATGAACGACAGGGGTAGGGACCCCTGCAGTTTGCTGTTGGGGCTCAAGACTTTAGTAGTGACTTATCTGAAGCCTTGCCTGAGTAATGGCTCTGTCAACATTTGCTGAAGTGGATAAATTTTGCTTCCTTGGTCACGGGGTACCAGGTCCAATTTTCTGTTAACACCTTTGACTCTTTCTTTGCTGGCTAAAAAAAAAAATGATGAAGTCCATCTACAGTAACCTCTAGCCAAGTTAGAGACAGAGATACATGTTTTAATCCTGCCCTCATTTGAACACTTTTGATTATGTGAGATGGAAAAGTTTTAATTGCTCTGTGTCTGCTTGGTATAGGTGGGTCACAACCACTCCGTATAACTATTACTATGCAAAAGAACAATATTCTTCAAATTTTAACTTGGGTTACTTTTTTCCTCTCTTTCTTGTGATCTGAGAGATTGGCGTATTTTCTCTCCCGCTTTCCTCCTCCTGCCCATGCTCTCATTGTTTCTCAACACTGAGAAATAAACAAGATGTGTCAAAGACTGATTTGGGGTTTGCGTGCAGTGACCTGCCGGACTCTGTGCGTGGTGCTTTGTAGAACGATCACCTGGGAATCTGCGTGCCCTCTTCTAGGACTGACCCACTACCTCCAAACAGTTCTGCCTCACTGACTTTGAATAGTGGTTTTGTACAACATTTGCCTTCTTTATGAAGCAAATGCAAATCTACCAGACCCCACATTTCCCAGCAAGAGGCTTTCTGTCACTCTAATTCCCTTATCATAAACACAGCAACTTCACTTGTCCCTGAATCCTGGCCCATCTGTCTCGGATTTACTAGAATAGTATCATGGTTTAACTAACGTTCCCTCCATCTGTGGAAGCAAACATTTATTGTTTTGTCTGCAGGAGGAATTGATGAATATTAGTATTTGCAAAGATAAATGGCATTTTATCATGGACTTGTACCAATACTCCACCTGGCTGCACCTGCTTGTTTGAGATAAAGTGCAGGGAACAAATGAGCAGGTTGACTTACAGGCCCAGAGGAGAGCCAGCACTGCCCTGTTCCTCAAAAGGACGTGTTTATAAATGATTTTTTTTCTTAATTTGATCTGTCTGTTTGAATTTTGAGTTTTATTTTGATCAAATGCTTATCCCAACTCCTTTTCCCCACTTTTCTCGACCGTTGCTCCTCCCTCACCCCGTGGGGAACAAGGAATGGTAACGTGATTCAGCTTGAGGACATGCAGTTGTCGGAATGCTGTCCCATTTGATTAGGTGTCCTCGGTGAACCAAACCTGCTGCTCTCTTAACCTGGCTAGCATGGACCTGAGCTTCATTTCAGCTTGGGAAAGATTAAAAATGACTCCTTGATATTTGTGCTGATTTCACAGAGGGTGAAACTTTATTTTCCAGTTTTACAAGCTGGTCTTACAAATATTAGGGGAAGAATCATCCTCCTATGTAACTAGCGTGAATAAGCATGAAACCTTTTCTGTAGCTTTCCAGTATATTTTCTGCTGACAGTTTTTCTTGTTACAGTGACTTTTTTTTTTTTGGCAATACTTTTATATCTGCTTTATTGCTGACTTGTGGCAACTGTGAGGAAACTTTTAAATAAGGACAGTTTTTAGTGCGGGGGTTGGGTTGAGAAGTTATTAATGCACAGCCACTTGCATGCGCAGGAAAAATTAGCTTCCCCCTCTTCCAGTCATCAGTCATTTCCAGGGTCATTTCACACCGCTGGATTCCTCTGCATCCTCCAGGTATGGGCAAATGCCATCATCCTGAACCGCAAAGCCTGCGTTGGGTCCTCTGATCGGTTTGAGAAGACTGTAGGTCACTGTTTTAAGTCAGAGTTTATGCACATGCTCTGGTGCACTGGAAGGCTTAATTGATTAGAGGCATCGTATGTTTTTCTCTGGACAGAGCTGTACATAGGCACACAGTCCTGTGTCCAGTTTTCCGCCCCTCACTACAGGAAGGACATTGAGGTGTCGGAGCGTGTCCAGAGAAGGGCTACAAAGCTGGTGAGGGGTCTGGAGAACAGGCCTTATGAGGAACGACTGAGGGAACTGGGGTTGTTCAGCCTGGAGAAGAGGAGGCTGAGGGGAGACCTTCTCACCCTCTACAGCTACCTGAGAGGAGGGTGTAGAGAGATGGGGGCTGACCTCTTCTCCCTGGGGACAAGTGATAGGACAAGAGGAAACGGCTTCAAGTTGCACCAGGGGAGGTTTAGATTGGATATTAGGAAAAATTTTTACACTGAAAGGGTTATCAAACATTGGAACAGGCTGCCCAGGGAAGTGGTGGAATCGCCGTCCCTGGAGCTATTTAAAAGACAGGTAGACGTAGTGCTTAGCAACATGTGTTGGTGATGGTTTTTGGCAGAGTTAGGGTGATGGTTGGACTAGATGATCTGAAAGGTCCCTTCCAACCTAGACAAGTCTATGTGCATGCTGTAGGCAGCTGCCATGAACCTGAGTCAGGGACTGCTCTGTCAACTCTTCTGTCACTTGTCAATGCTGGAAGGAGGCGATTCCCCAGAGGTAATGGCCCAAGGCACAGCCAGTCTAGGAGGAAAGGTACTAACCCTGCTTTAGAGCTAGGCAAAGGGTGTTGTGAATTTTACTCCATTCGTCAATTTGCCACTCCCAAAGAAATGAGTAGTCTGCCCTTGTTGGATCACCTCTTTACTAGGCAAAGTTTAGGAATAGAAGGAAAAAGTAGTATGTGTACTGTCAAAGCAGCAGCTAAACATTTGATTATAGAGTTAGAAAGAAAATTGTAAGACAAGAAAATGCAAGCGCAGATTACACGTGAAAAAGAGATTCTTCCTCAGCTGCTTTATATGCAGGTGACTTCGGCAGCCTGGCAGCATGGTGTCCTGCTCCACACGGGGCTGGCTGGCTTTGGGATTTCTTGACGCGTATAATTTCCTTGCTCCTGTTGCTGAAATCGAAGCTCAGTAGACTGCTGAGGGCAGCCTTCTCCTGTAGCCTAAAATAAAATGGCTTAGTACCTGTCCTCTGACCAGATGGAGCTTTGGCAAGTCTGGTGCAAGTGTGGGAGCAGGATAGTTCTCCCCTTGCGCTCTCAGTTGGGATAAAAAGCAGGGTAAGAAGCTTGCCTCATTTTTTCCCACTGAATGTGCATGTTACGCAGACTTCTGTTGGTTTCTTGCACGTTGTAGTTTATGGGGCTTCAGTCTGTCTTCAACTATTTATCAGGGTTTGGGACTTTTGCTGTATGCGCTTCCCGCCTTCTGTGTCTCTCCGAGCGTTGCGTGAAGGCGAAGTGTGACAGACGCGTGACAGGTTTGCCATTCCCTGTTTTCTTTTTTTCCTCTGAGCTACCTTCCTTCCTTTCCCACCACCTCTCTTCAGCATTTTTAGCCACTATAATGTATCTGCTATAATTAGCTCTGAGCATGACTGTTGTTATCTTTACGGCGTTTAATTTTTAAAAGACAGGCTGGAGGAAGTAGTGCTCGTTTGGCTGAAATCCTTTTATTGTTCTAGCCCAGCGGCCAGTTTGGGGATCATAACACTCAACGGACTTTTTAAAAAGTATCTGCTTTTCCTCTTCAGGTCCTCAGCCTAGGAAAAGGACCTGATGTACCTTGTGATGTACAACTTAAAAGATACATTATACGCACACAGACCCCAGTGCATACACTGGTTTATTTTGATTTAGTCTGGATTTGCATCAGTGTAATTTGTCTATCATATCTAGGTCATTGCTGAAAATAAGCTGAGGGTATTATAGCTAGCAACCATCAGATCTATGTAAAGAAAATGTGATTTTTTTTTTTTTTTTTTTTTTTACTTAGAACTCTTCTTCAGTAGGGAGCACATCAGTTGTAGGTTTTTTGCAAAGGTTGGGGTTGAATGTGTAGAGGCAAGAATTTTTCCTTGCTTTGAAGCTTGTGCCAATTAAGGCTGCGGGGCGGCGCGGTGAACGCTCTGCTGCGGTGCGTCCCCGGGCTGCTGTAGCCTGTGCCCTGTTAACTCGGGGAGTACGCGGGTCCCAGGGGACCCTGCTCCAGCTCTTTCGCCTGCAGCTGCTCGTCGTTATTCATGAGCTCTGCTACACTCTTTTTCGGTGTTAATTCGGTTTTTAATCAGGGGCTAGTACAGCATAACTCTTTACCCCTTTTACCCTTTTAGCACAATGGGTGAATTTTGTCTCCGTGTGTACTAGTGTGAAATAAAAAATAATAATAAAAAAATAAATTAAACAGGATATGGTTTCATTAACTTTGACTTCACCTTGCACCATCCTGCAAACAGATCAGCCGCTATCGAGGTGCCCTTCCCAGAACTGGGTGTGGTGGCTGGAATCAAACGTGTCAGGAGTACAAAGAGAACAGAGTCCTGTTGTTTCACGGCAGGCAGAAGGATGACTTCTGAAGGCTGAAGTGTGGCGTTTTGTGTTGTTTGGGTTTTGTTGTTTGTTTGTTTGTTTGTTTGTTTTAAATAGGATATTTGTGCTGCTCTTGTCACTTTTTCTCCAGTCTTACTCTTTTGTTGATTAGCTAAATAAAGTAATTCTACAAGGAGCCTTGAGGGCCAATTTCTGTAATTTGAGGCTGGTTTCAAAGTATCTGCTCCAATTTAATTGAAGAATTTCAGTGAGCGGTAGCTTACCTTTGAAGTGTTCCTCTGCACCGAGGAGGGATTTCGCCGAAGCAGAAACTCCCTGGACAGTTGCCTCGATATTTAGCCTCAGAGAAATGTTCGTATCCCTCTCTCTTCCTCGTCCTCATTGTTCTACACTCATGCTTACACCCATCTTGAACTTGATTTTTAGTTTCCAAGCCAGGATCTTCCTTACGTGCTTTATGAAAGCAATGCGTGCAGGATTCAGTCTTGCACGTTAAACCCGGTCTAGATTTAGTGCCTAAATAGAAAACAAGACAAGAAAGCCTTCTGTATATCTCATTTAATTTTCCTTGCTGAATAAAGCTGTTCTTATTATAATTTCTTAAGTGGCAGTAGTCCTGAAAGGTTTGTAGACTAGATGCTCATGTGTGCCTATGTCCTGCGTTGTGACTTTTACCCGCGTATGGGGTATAAAGTGTATCTGGTGCAAGTGTATTACGTTAAGCTCGCCTTGGAGAGATGCTGTGTGCTGGACAAAATAGCTGGACTTGGCACAAGGATAGTCATCAAGCTGAAAGCTTGAGGATTTGTGTTATGCAGGAAAAAAGTCTTATGGACTGTAAGATAGTTCCTTGGATCTCGGAGTATGAGTCTCCCAAAGAACCCTGGATGGTGGCGGTACAGCGTAACTAAAGATAAAAGGAAAATCATGTATCATAAAAGCATAATTTATGATTGTGGCTTCCTTGTGCCAAGTAACTACATGTGGAGATGGTCATCCTCAATAATGTAAGGAGTGGTCTTTGTGTTTATAATTTTATTTACCTAAAACCCTAGTTGAGACCAAGTGTGTTTGAAAGGAAGTGATTTTTAGGGTGGTTCTTCCCCCTGAAAATAGAGAGTGAGGCACGAGCTTCTTCCTTTGCAAGCACCCGCTTCCATGGTGTGTTAGGGTTTGGGAGCAGAGCCCCAGGTCTGGCGTTTCAGCGGGTCTCTTACTTATGTCAGTTTGCACAAACTAACGCTTGACAGTGGATAGCAACATTTTTCTGTTTTTAAACTTTCGGTTTTATTTACAATCACCATTGCTCAGTGTGAGAAATAAAAAGGTTTCCCTGTTGTTACTCCTTTCATATCTGATCTTTCAAATATGTCTTTGTGGGGCTTTTCTGTCTTCACTGTGTTTTCTTTTGGAGCAAATCTGATAAAAATGGTTGATTAAAAAAAAAAAAAAACAAAACAAAACAAAAAAAAACCAAACAAAAACACAAAAAACCCAAACAATTTATAATTCCAGTATCCTGCTTCATTATGAACCTAATCATAAAAATTTTAGAGAGTTAACATCTTGTCAAAGCAATCATTGCAGATTGTTTACCACCGTGGACTAACGTTTGATCTTTCAATCACCTTTGGAAATATAAAAATAGGAATTTTGAAAGCTTCCTCTGTATTTCAGACTGAAAGCTTAAATTGCATAAAATATAAGCGCGCTACAGCAACATGTGCTAGTCAAATGAGATGAATATTTGATGTCCTTCAGCTCTGGTAACAAAAGGACCATAGTCTGTGGAATCCCTGATGCCAGCTGTGTTGGAAGTTGCTGACTGTTGGCCTGTGGCTGTTCGCTGCCCGTACAGTATTACACTTTCACAGACACAGTCCAAGCTGTGTGCAGCTTTTTTTTTTTTAATAACGAAAAAACCAAACATATGTACAAATATAAACAGAGAGGTATGTGACAGATGCAAAATAAAAAGCAGGCAACAGCGCATGTTTATTTATGAGAGTTTCTTTGTGAGTAATCTTGTTTTTGACTGTAGTTTGCCACACCTTCATTTCTTTATCCTTTTTTCCTTTTGTTCATCTTCACAAGTCCTGCAGCTTTGCCGAATTCCTTGAAGAGAGGGGTAATAAAGTGATAGTATTTCAAAGGAATGCAGTGTCACATCTCTGACTGCACAGCCTTCCTCATGTTTGCTCTTTGACTTCTTGGTCTCTGCTACATGCAAATAATCCTTCTCCTTCGGAAAGGGCTTTTCCTGGGTGCTGTATTGCATGTATTGTAGATACAGCAGCTCCTGGTAGGTGCTTTTTTCCTTTCTCCCTGTTGTAATGGGGAGAGGTGAGTAACGGAGAAGCATTTCCTTTTTTTCCTGACCACTGATAGAAAAACAGAGCAATCCATAACACGTCCAGGATGCGAGTAGGACTGCTATTTGTGGAAGATCACTATGATCGGAGTGTTTAAACAGGGCTGATAGCCATGCATGGATTTGATGATATCTACACACTGGCTACTCATAAAAAGAAGAAATTGTGATATTCTTTAGAAAAATTAAATATTTCCCCACATATTTTCTGCTCTCCAGAATCATGGTCTGTAGGCGTAGGCTCAAGATAAAATTGAATTAATCTGAAGTTGTAGAAAACATGCAGATGTTTTATGTGACTAATTTCAGTAAGCTTGACCCGAGAAGGTAAATACCTGTTTTACAGTGTCATTTACACAAGAGAACAGTCAGGAACATGTGTTTCTTTGAAGGATGACTCTTTAGGCTACAACAGAATTTTATTAGGGGGCTCTTGGGATTAGTTTGCTCTACAAAATGCATTGTGCTCCAGTAGTAATTCTCCCCGTGAGGCGGAGGATTGGCTGGTAGGGTTAACTGTCGAAGGTCTGAGTAATTCATGGACACATCTTTCTTACCAGGGGAAAAGCTGCCTTCTGAAATCAGAATCATTTTCACAACAACAAAGCTGTTAAGAAGTGCAGCACTGTGATTTTTACTTTGCTAATGCAGTTAGGAAACCCTTCCGTTTAGGTGCAAGCTGAGAATTTCTGTCGCTAATCTGCTGTTCAAAGGCAAATTAGAGTTAACTGATGTAATGTGTAACTGTTCTGAATGTGACCTGTGTGAAATGAAGTTCTTTGTAGTCCAAAATTTTTTTTTTTAAATAGCATGATTTATTATTCCATAAGTAGGTAATTTGTCATTGCTGATAACCACATGGCTACTCTTCCCTTCTGCCATCGCAGCTCCCTTGCAATAGCAACGTTTCCTTTCCAAATACCAGTGATTGAGTTGTAGCCCCTTGGGGGGCTGTATTTAGACTCACTGTTAATAGATCAGTTCGCTCATGTAATTACTGAGCTCTGACAGAGTAGCTTCTGTACCTCAGTGCACATTATCACTTTACGTTTGCTCTCTGTGAATCGCAGGACAACCCTTCATGCTTGGCGAAGAGTTTACAGCTCTAGAAAACGAAGAAACCGTTTTGTAGCTCCCAGCAGACCTCTTAATAAATTTTAGCAAGTTCCATTTATCCGTGAGATAGTAGGAAAATCTTTTCGTGTCTGATTCTGTGTCATGACTTCATTGGCTTGAAATTACATGTTTTGCTGTAAGCTGAAGTACCTCTCCTGCTGGGATGCGTGCCTTTGCTGTTTTTGGCACTCGGAGTAACAAGTTAACTCCCGCCTGCATGGGGATCGGGCTTCACTGAAAATCCTGGGTGAAGGATCATATGTGAAGCTGTACCCGGCTTTGCAGCCGCTCCGTTCACTCAACTGCAGGGAATACTGATGATGTTAGAGACAGGATTTTTTTCTGGGGCTTTTTCTATGATTTTAGTTCTGGTTCAGTATTACGGAGCGGTATGAATGAGGCGGTTCAGAGCAGTATGAATGAGGAGGTGTGGAGACCAAGAGAAAGGCTTTGCGGTTTTTATTAGCAGCAACTGTGCAAGCAAACTTAATTTGGCATTCTTAAGTCCATTGGTGTTTTTCCAACTTTACCCCTCAGCTGTTGCTAACTGCATTGCAGAGGACTCTCTAATCTAGCAGTTTCTCATTGTCTCCAGCCCCTGCCATTTATAAGCGGGGATTCAGATTGCATAGCAGATTAAGTGAACGTTCCCTTTTATTTTTAATTTCAATACAAGTATTTCCTCAAGTCATTGGAAAAATATACGTGGCGTTTACTAGCCTGAGGATATGTGCTTATTAACTGACCTGAAAAATACCTGTATGATCTTGTCCCATATGGTTTTATAGGAAAGAAACAGTTATATATCTTCATTTATTCCACTCTCTATGTTTCATCTCTTCTCCCAACCTCCAGAACAACCAGTCTGGCTTTATTCTTTCTCCTCTCTCATTTCCTTCTTGTATAGTTCATGCTATATCTCATCCTGTCTTTTCTGTCTGGGTGCTTCCGTTCCGTACCCCTGCCCCACGTGGAGCAGTGTGCCATCTTGCTGATTTTTTATATCAAAATTCAAATCCTTTTGACAGTGGTGTTCTTTAGAATGTCTTTTACCTGTGCCCTTTTTCAGTCCATGGGAGAATTAGAAAGGTTTTCAGCAGCTGCCACCAAGAGGCCAAGCCTTCTCCTCTCTCTGTGCCTCTACCGTCCCCTCACTCAACTTCCAAGTTTGTGCTTCTTTTGGGAGAATAAATGCATGAGAAGACTTGGGGGTTTTGCTCACCCTGGCCCTGCGCCCTTAAAACAATAATTTTATAGAAAACCATTTTGTACAAATTATTCTAGTTCGTTTTTGACATGTCAGTGGTGAATTAACATTTGAAACGATGATTTGGTGGTCCAAAGTGCCTTTTGCCTTTCATGAAAATGGTATTCCAGAGCTGTTTTACACTGTGGGGAAGGCTTCTCTCTCAGTAAGTAAATTTTTGGCTGCATGTTGCTTCTACTGGTTGTGATCCAACAGCCTGTCAGATGGCTGACTTATTCCCTCTCAGAAAAACTTGGGCAACTTCAGCAAAACACTCAGCTACCCCCTGAAGTTTTTCAGCTGACTGACTCAGTTACACTCACAAGAAAGCAATGAACGGTTGAATCAACTGTGCTTCGATAAAAAAGGTAACTGTTGCTTATAAAGATATTCCTAATTCCTTCAGTAAAAGGAGCATCTTTTTTATAAATATTACCCCTGCTTCATGCTTTCATCATCTCCAGGCAAGCTTTTGAAGAGGAGGAAAGAGAGGAAGCTTGGTGGGTTTTCTTCTTGCTAGATAGCCACTAATTGTAGTTCAAGCAAAAGCCCAGGACTACAAGCAAGTAGAAGGGGAAAACTCACTAATTTTCATTTAGTAACACAGCTAGAATCTGGTGTGAAGATGTGATTTGCTTTTTTGGGCTACAGTATCGTGTAGCATTTTTTTTCTCACCTAGTCTAAAATACAAGTGCCTGCCCTATGGCAGACGTGTGCATATGCTCATGTAAGGGTCTCTTTGGGCAAGCAGATGAGGAAGAGTTGTGCAAAACAATTGGAAACAACGGCCTTTCCATTCCACTAATGGAAAAACAATTGCTTCATTAAACTACGCGTTCAGACTTTCACACAGCCAATGTATAAATCCATGATTTTTCAAAAATGGCACTTTTGATTCCCATGATAACATGGGACTGAAATGCTGATTTGAGGTTTTGTGAGGAGAAAAATACATTCCTTTGCACGTGCCATGGGCTTCTAGGGTTATTTTGGAGAGCAAATTACAAGCTTCTCCTGTGGTTCTGGACTCTTCTGTTTTCCTTACAAATGTGCTCAAGTTTAGGGATTAAGAGTGGGTTTCTGGCAGCTGTCTGCCAACTGCAAAAGTATACGATCTCATATGTATTCGCAACGATTTAAAAGTGTCTGGCCTGCGGTGGAGGAAGAGGGAGATCCCAGGAGGAGAAAGGCAGAGACCGTCCAGTTTCTTCTGCTGTCCTGGAGGAGGAACCAAGTGGCCCGGCCTCTCTTATGCTGCCAAATTCCTGGTGGGAGGGTCACTGCAGGTGGAGCGTGGCTCCACACCATCCTCTCCTGCAAGCCCACAGTCCCTTTTGTGGACCACATCTTGAGCACGGTTCTGGTTATTAGGTGCTGGTGCAGTTTCATAATGGTCTTAAACCAGTGTCACAGCTTGCTGCCACCAGAATTTTTTTTCCCCTCTTATACTGCTTCCAGAGCTCAGTGGTCCCTTTTATTGAAGGTTTGGGGATGGAGGACAGAGGGATGCTCCAGTACCAAGGAGCGAGCACGGAGTCCCCATGGAGTATAGGACTCTTTCCTTTTGGAGGAGGCAAGCTGTTCGGTGGCCACCAGCTGTCTCAAGGATGCAGTTGCCTGGAAAGGTGACAAGTGTGGGAGCTTCGGAGGCTTGTACCTCTTGCATTTTTAGAACTTAAGGTTAAGACTTAAGGGAGTATTTTAATATTTTAAGAGCCATGACAATTACTTTAAACGGGCGAGAGGGAGACAAATTGTCATGTGTTGACAAAGGTCTTTTAAAAATGGTTGGTTTGGTTGGCTGATCTTCTTGGTAAAGAAAAGCTTCATGTTAAAAACGAGTGTCTGCATCCTCCTCTTAAGATATTGACACCTGCAATAAGCCTATTCCAGACTTCTAGAGCTATCGAGAAAGCTGCAGATTACTAAGTTTGGTGTCTGGGAGGTGACTGAGAATGAGGGAGGTGGAGACCTTTGAGTCTTTTCTACGTTGCAGAGTAGACAAAGCTCCAGTTACTGTCAGTTACCTTCAAAACTGCATGTTATTTATAAAGATAAGGTAGTTTACTAATACAGTAATAGCATTATTTTTTTATTTTAACTTGGTAATATCTACAATAAAATAGGTAATTCGTTAGCGTACTAGTGAGTTTTATGCTCTTTATGTGGAGCACCAATAAGTAAGGTATGTAAGGAGGCGCTTGTTCTTTTGTCTTTTCAGCATCCTTAGGCAGGAGATCCTCCTCTGACACGAGGGGCGCAGGGTGAGGCGAGGTCTGACACGTGTTCCTTTGCGCTGGTGCTGACAGCGGGATCGTTAATCTCACCTCCCAGCACAGCCAGTGGCAAGAACTGGGAATGCTCCTGTGGCAACAGCAATCAGAAGTGTGACGGATGTTCTGCAGGTGCAGACAGTATTTCCTCCTGGTGCTGAATATAAGGTTATAGAAATATACTTCTGTCTCCTATATGCACCCCAAAATTGTTTTTCTAGAGAGACGCCAGGTCCATTTCTTTCGGGAAGAAATTTTTCAGTCTGAGGGTGGTGAGCCCCTGGCCCAGGTTGCCCAGAGAAGCTGTGGCTGCCCCATCCCTGGAGGGGTTCAAGGCCAGGTTGGACGGGGCTTGAGCAGCCTGGGCTGGTGGGAGGTGTCCCTGCCCAGGGCAGGGGGTGGCACTGGGTGATCTTTAAGGTCCCTTCCAACCCAAACCGTTCTGTGATTTCCAGCTTATGTACATCTGTTTACACTGGATTCAGAACTGTAAGTACTGCATGAGGACCGGGAGAGTATGCAAAGACGAAAATCAAAGTGCACGTTTATTCTGTTTTCTCCTTGTTTAATCTGTTGTAGATACCTGATCTTTTTTTAGCTTCCCATCCTTAGTCTCCCAGGCCTCCCCCTTCCCTGCTTTCCTCTCTTGCTTCTTTTAAATATGTGGTTTGATTAGGAAACTGCAGTCTCTTCATTGTTCATTTCATTTAAAAGCAGTTCAACCTGCAGAATGAACTGCTGGCAGTTTCTCGTTGAGTTTCCAATAAATTTCCTGTTTGTCTGGATTCTGGGTTATTCACTCAACAGTTAACGGAGGCAATTATGCCACTGAGAGCTCCTTGCGGCTGAGATCTGCCAGGCTGGCACGCACGGCTGTGTGTCAGCCACAAAGGCTTTCCCCCTTTACTGGCAATGGCATAAGTTGTGCAGTTCTTTTTCATCTTTCATTTCAGATTTCCCGTCTTCTGAATTTAGTTTCTTGTCTTTGTCTTTGTCTTTTTCTTTTCTTTTTTTTTTCTTTTTTGTCTGGCTCAAATTGCAGCTCAAAAGCGATCTTTAGCACGTCTTTCCTTGCACATTTATGCGGAAAATTATCTGTCTCCCAGGGGAGGGAGGGCAGTGGGAGAGTGGAGAACAATCTGCAAATTCTTCCTTATCAAAACCTTTTGTTGACAGAATTTAAAACCTCACTCTTCTTTATAGACTTTTCATTTAGCGCACCTTAAAATACTGGATAAACTCCAATAAAGCTATTTTGTTCATGAAGGATGTTGTGCTAGAGGTGAGAAACACTTACCACAGTGAAGCTCATATTTTGGGTGGAATTTTTTGCCCTACCCTTGCAGGATTTGCGTGTATCCAGAACAGGCAATTGCGTGCGGCAGTAGACTGACTTGTTGTGCGCCCATCTGTAGCTGCTGAGATTGCCCTGCAGATCCCAACAGCTGCTTCTCTGAGACATGAGATTCCCCTCTTCAGACCCTCACAGCCATGGGGAACTTAATTATCGAGGGGAGCATGAACCCCAGCCCCATACCGAGAACTTGCCGAGCTGGTGGTGGGATGTTTGAGTTTGCAGACAGCAAAACGTAGATAAAATAAAGGGCTCTATTTTAGAGAATTGGTGCTGCATGCAGAAAAGGGCGACTCCCATGTTTGCAACCTATTAACAGTGGGGTTTTTTGTCCTATCAAGAGTTATTAGAGACATGTGGTTTTGACATCTTAGATTCAGGAAGATAATATGTCATTTTATCAGCATGGATAAAGTGTATATGGTTCTCCCCCCGCCCTCTTGCTATAGATGTCTTGTAAAGCATTATTGTTGTCACTTAACAATGCCTGCAGTTACTGATAATTTCCCGTGTTTCAAATTTTGCTAAAGCAAACCAGAGACACGGAGCTGCTACTGGCATTTAGACGTAGAAAATAAATATACTTCTGCTCCCAAATAAGGACCATCTCTGGAGACAAATTTATAGTGATCTCCCATGTAGTCTCAGTACTCTTTGGCTATCTTGATTCCTAGTTAATGTGCAGAGAGACATGGTACTGAAGAGGCTTAAAAAGTTGAATTTTTAGATTAGATTACTTTTTCCAGATTGGACACAATTTGCAGGGGTGGGAGGTGGGGAGCTGGTGAATATCTCTAGAGGTAAACTTTAAAAAAAAAAATATTTTTTTGAATAATCCAGCAGGTTTCTCATCTGTGTTTTGTTTTGTTTCAAGAAAAGTCTGTGAGTGCAAGACTGTGTAAATACTTTGAGAATGATCAAAACTATTAATGCATCGTTGATTTCCTCCATTGACTTGACTGTTAGGTATTTAATCTCTTCTTTTCAAAAAGCGTATATTTTTCTGTTTCAAAAGCAGCCTCCCACTGTCCTTTGCATAGCGGGAAGCATCTCCCGCTGGCTTTCTGTCACTTTGCCAGCCTTGAGGCTTTGCTTTCAAGGGCGGTTGAACGCTTTGGACTTTTCCTGTCCTTCTGCTGGAGTTCTCCTGGATACTCCCTGTCCTGCCTGCTTTTTTTCTGTTCCTCTTTTCTCTTTAGTTACGCTAGTTGTAATAATGTTTTTTAGGTGGTCACTGGTGATGAGGTTTTCTTATAGTAACGGCTGTTGTAAAGAATTGCCTTGTCTGCATCTGTGTCACAGAGTTCTGTAATAATTCTGGTTTTAAGAGTACATTTCACTTTTAAAAAATACATAAAAATCAGAAATGATCAGCTGTTCTAGGGTCACTAACAGGGACTGTGTTTTTGAACTTCTGAAATGACTTGTGAAGTCGAACGCCTGAGAAACAAAAGTGATTTGACTCATTGCTTATATATAGCATCATTACCTACTGCATTAGGTTCCGTTTTCTTCTGAGCATTAATGTTTTTGGTCAGGAAGGTTAACAGGGAAAACGCCCAGCAGAAGGCATTTGTGTGCTTATCAGAGGGCAAATGCATGGAAAACATCAGGTCGCTGTGCTGGGTGTCAACTTTTTTTCTTTTTTTCTTTTTTTTTTTTTTTAAGTCTGTGGAAGGAGTGGTATTCAAGGGTGGGGAGAGGATGTCCTTCCTCTTTGGTAAAGCTTGTAAAATTGGAGGTGCTGGTGGATTCTTAGTACAAATGTGACCTGAAATCACAACCCCTTTTTATGTCTTGATAAAGAATTGTGTATCATAAACGTATGAGATCCCAAACTTAAAATATATCCTAGGATCTCAGCTACCCAAAATTACAACTTCTCTGGGTTTGAGTATATTTGTAATTGAAGGAAAAAAATCTAAGTGCTGGCTTTATATGTAATATTAAAAATGTGATTGATCTTATATTTTTGCTAGGAACAAGCTTTTATTACATCTTCCCCTAATCGACATGCAAACAAAGGGGAGATGCCCAGTTTTAAGGTGCTGCTTTTGAAGCTTTAGACTAAAGCATTAAACCTTTGAAGATTCGAAAGTCATAGCTGCCAAGAGAGCCATAAACCCGGGCAGGCTCAGCTCGGGAAACTGCGTGACTCTTTGCATTTCTGGAACCAGGTGAGGAGCTGTAATAGGCTTTCACCACAGAAGTATAAAATATACCATCAAGTTTAGTGTGTAACAGGTGAAAGCCCCGAATAACTGGAGAAGTGGGGCTGAAAATTAAAGGGAGTAGAAGCGTTTGAGCACGGTTTTGCTGGTCTGAAACCTGCGTGCCGCTCTTTGTTCTCCTCGTTCCTGTCTCTGTACGTTATGGTGTTGTTTATCCCAGAAAACCTCTCCAGGGGGTGAACTGACCAGACCCCCCTTTTTTTTATACGACCTTAAATAGATACCACATTCAAGACAATTTTTCTTCTTATGAGATGTGAGAAGTAGCAGAGCTGCTATCGTGTTTGTGCCTTTCTGAAAACACGAAGGGCTGTGACTCCTCGGAGTGCAGTTGGTGGAAGCAGCAATGTTTTCTTTCCCTCTCTCCCGAGCAGTCTCATCCTGGGGCTTGTTATTTTTATTACGTGGAACCCCCTCCACAGCCAGGCTGAGGAGCCTCTGCTGCCTGAAGTAATCGCTCTTTAAACTGACACAAATTTGAGGCATCGTGCAGAGTCTTGCTGTGTCTCCTGAGATTCCCCGTGATAATCGCATCATCCTGCCGAGGAACCCCTGTTAATATTCATGCAGTAATTGTTTCAGTACTTGGCAGGGATGAGGGTGTTAATGTGAAGCCTTCTTTGGCTGAAGCGTATTAAAGAAATGATTAGTGTTTTGTATTGTAGCAGCGATTTCATTACACTTGAACAATGAAATTCTGGATGTGTTTCGGTAGATGTGCACATAAACACTTGTATTAAGGCAGTTGGCTGGCATATTGGACTATGTGAACCTCCCTTCATCTTGTGTAAAGGTCAGTTTCCCAAAAGGGAATTGCGTGGTGTTGGTGCTGGTCACAAGGTGAGCTTCCTGACCTCACAAGGGTTACCCAAGAGATTGGGGACGGTCCTGCACTGTCCCTGGGTGTGCTCATGTATATGGACATATGCATCCAGGCACAGCCCTGTGACATGGTATATGTCTATGTGGCTGGGCATGCCTAAGTCGAATTGATGTGGGCTCATGTTTTATAGAATCATGGAATGGTTCGGGTTGGAAGGGACCTTAAAGATCATCTAGTTCCAAGCCCCTGCCATGGGCAGGGACACCTCCCACTAGACCAGGCTGCTCAAAGCCCCATCCAGCCTGGCCTTGAACATTTCCATGGAAGGGGCATCCGCAACTTCTCTGGGCAACCTGTTCCAGTGCCTTGTCTTCCTAATATCTAATCTAAATCTACCCTCTTTCAGTTTAAAACCGTTACCCCTTGTCCTGTCACTCCACTCCCTGATAGAGTCCCTCCCCATCTCTCCTGTAGGCCCCTTTCAGGTTTTTGGTTTGGTTTTGTTTTTTGTTTTAATCATCATGTTAGAGGTTGATCACAGGGCCAACTTCACCGATTAGTGGGGAAGAGTTTGGTAGAATAACAACTTGCCTGAGCAATTCCCTGCCTGGTCTCTCAGGAGCTGTCAGGAGAGAAGACTAAGAGGTGAGCCAACATCTGGATGAAGCCTTCTGGCAGGGCATGGGCTGGCTGCGGCACACGGGACGGCTGCTGCTGGTCAAGCGGCGGGGCGCGAGCACAGAGAGTTGCTCTCTCAGTCAAACTCTTACATGCTAGCATGTCGTTTCTGGTGAAACGGGAATGAAACCGTGCCCAGTTCTTCCATAATGAAGTGTCGCTTTTTAAGCTTGGACAGCGGAACAAGAAGCGGCCGTCCTTTGGCAGAAGACTGATGGGTTTGCACCCTGCTTGCCCTGTGCTGCCCGGCTTCTCTGTACTTGGACTTCTCTCTCTCACGTGGAGGGTTGTTGTGAAACGTGTTCCATGTACCCTGGGAAGATGCATGTGAAGTCTCTGATTTTAAGAGCAGCTCTGTCTCTTTTTTGACCCCAACCCCTTCATCTCACAGTTACATGCCTTAAGGGATAGCAGTGATTTTTTTACTTTATGAGAATTTGGTTTATCTTGAAAGACAGGGTGGAAAGAAGAGGGGAAGAGGTGAACTGTGGAATCTGCTCTTGCGGTATTAAGAGAGTAAGAAAAAATGGGGTATCTTTTAGTAGCCAACGTTGCAAAGTGGTAATAAAAAGGACCTTTGAGTACTAGCAGATCTTTCACTGTTCCAGCTTCGATGTAATAAAGCTCTTTTATGAGATAAGTGGTCTTTGATAGAAAGATAAATAACGCATCTGTCTGAAAAGGCATAAGATGGCAGCTTTTTCAGACAGGCACTTCTTATCATCTTGGTGCTAAGTATTGCCAAGCTGCCAGCTTCTCTTCGCTCAGCTTTTTGTGCTGGCCGCTGCGCGACTTAGTTTGAGAAACCACACTGTGGTCAGGCACTGTTTCGTTAGTGGTATCAATAAAGCCACTGGCTGCTGAAGATCCCAGACCAAGAACTACTATAACTTTGGTAGTCTTTCAGATACCAGGAAAAGTTTCTAGTCCTGGGAAGCCATATGTTTCTCCATCTTTCCTGACGTAGGCGGCTGGGGAGAAGTCCACCAGACTTGCAGTTTCCAGCAGCTGGGCTGCTGCCAGCAGAACGGCTGCTATGGCTGTGTCCCGGACAAGGGTTGAGGATGGTCATTGTTTGGCTGATCCTTGGTGATGGACCAAAGCTGCCCTGTCCATCCTCCCTTTTCTCTTCTTCCACAAGGATGCTTGGGTGCAGCAGGCCTCCCTGATGGCAGCAGGCTTGCAGCTTTGAAGGGCTGCTGCTGCAGCCTGTTGTAACAGGGGAGGATGGGCAGTGGTCTCTGGCTCGCTCCCTCCAGAGCAGGTAGGATGCCCTCCAGAGCCACCCAGTTTGTCACAGTCTGCAGCAGGACATCTGTGAGGGCAGCAGTAGGCAGAAGCGGCTGCTGCCATCTCTCTCGTGGGCTCTGCTTGCCCTTGCTCATCGTGCCTGCCAAGCATATGGGCCTGCTGGAGATCCAGCAGAGTGGTCAAAGCCATCATCGTCCTCCCTTGGAGTGTTTTGGGTCAGGAGAGCTTGACCTGCCTGCTCTCTTATCCGTCAAGAGAGTGTTTGTTGCCAGCAGTGGGGCAAATGTTAGAGCCCTCTGGGTCTGTGCAAAAGGGTTTGGTGGCGTGTCTGATGCACGCTGGTGGTGTGTTACCCAGTTTCCTCAGAGGTGGAGCTGCTGTGAGTTAAATGCCTCAAGATGGTAGAGAAAACGCGTTGAAAGACTAAAGGAGCCTGAAGCTGTGTGGGGTGAGGCGGAGATCTCTCAAAACACAAGCAGGCTGTTCATGAAACACTGTCAGAGAGGATGCGGTTGACTCCTGCCTTGTCCCTGCACACACGTGTGCTGCTGCCAAGCTGACCTTGTTCCCGAGAGCTGGTGGCTGGCTTGTGGGGCAGGGCTGGTAGCCCCAGCCATGTGGTCTGACCCAGATACAGCTCAGCGTCCCCCTGCTTGTTCATGGCACCTACGCTGCAAGGTGCAGCAGTTGTATCTCGTGGTGCCTCTTCTGGGGCTTGTTTCTGCGTCTGCCTCCCCCTTCTTTGCTTTCTGTCCCTGGAGCGACACGAACCCTTCTCAAGTCTTTCGTCCAGGCACTTGGAAAGCGCGCAGGACGCTCCGTACTGGAAATCCAGGAGACCTCTCCAGAGGAGGAAGCAGCGTCTCCTGTTTGTCTTGAGTTATTCTGTCACAACAATGGCTTCAGAATTTGCCTAATTTAAAAGCTAGTTTTAATCTGATGGGAAGATGTTTGTGTATTTAAAATAGTTATTCCTTGCTGGAGCCACTCCCTTCTTTTGTCCTTCTCTGCTGGAATTTTCGGCTTGGCTTAGCTAATATGCAGCGCTTGTTTACAGCAGAGATACTGGAGCATGAAGAAGGAAGTCGGTCCGTTTAATACTGATTTGGTTCCAAGCTTCCTGTGCGTGTGCATGCACGTGTGTGTGTGTGTGTGTTTTCAGCCTTCTTCATCCAGACGCTGTGCAGCCTCAGTAGAAAAAGCCGAGGGGTCGGCAGAGATGCAGGGACTAGATGCAGGCGGTTTGGTTTTTTTTTTGGAACTCTTCCACCTGGTTTGGTCCTGAGCAGGTTTAGACAACGCGGGTAAAAATTCCGGTATGGCAAGCCTGATGAGGAAGATGCTAGTGCAGACAAAGACATTCAGCGGTGAGTATGAGAAACATCTTGCCTGATGGGAAAGATAAGTGATCAGAAAGTCTTGGTTTAGGCACCTTGGAGGAGAAACACGGTAGCGGGCAGAGAGCTGTTGGGTATTGTTGTTATTTTCATCTTCCATTTCCAGCCTATGTGGAAATCCCGAAAACCTTTGTCATGGAAAAGATGGTTATCCGGAGAAATGCGCTAGTTATGGGGCATAGTCACTTTTAAAGTCTGTTCGTTAGCCTGCCCCCGGGATTTCTGCCTTAGCTTGGCTAAATAACAGCAGTGATCCATAGAAGTAAGATGGCTTTTAAATTAGGGAGGTTTGGGGGGGAGTGGGGAGCTTGCAGGAGACAGGCATCTCGGGAGCATATAAGCTGTTTTGTCAGTTGTGACTACCAAAAGATGAACTGAGAAGAAAACAATGCTAATAAGCTGTAGGAGAAACAATTTTATTGCTTTACTCTTATCCTTTTGACTTGGTGGTGAGTACCTAACTGGATGTCAGTAAGGTGCGCTTGTGTCGCGGTGGTTACGGGAATCGCCATCAGCGGTGTTGTTGCGTATTTTGCTTTTTAAAATACTCCATTAGCAACACCAGCCTGTGCCTGGGGTTTTTCATACAAATTTATGGTGTTTATTCAGCTCTTAATTGTGCAAATTAGAATAATTATGGAGTGTGATTATACGCGTAACCAGTGAATGTTTTTAAGAGGCAGGCTCGAATTTCAGGAATTTATTTTATTAGCCTTGTGTCTTTCTGGTGCGAGTGTCCTTTCTTCACGCTGCCGTTCTGCAAAGCAAACATCATAAACTGCCACAGCAGGAAACAATTTTTGCAGCGGCGTATCTGAGTGAATCAATCTTTAAGAGGGCAGAAGGCTCGTCAATAACATGGGCTAATTAGGACTGATTTGTTGAGTTACTGGAGACTGACACAACGCTCCCCAAGCAGAGCGGCTTCTCTCTGCTCCAGGCTTTGATAAGGACAGGAGGGCACAGTTTGAGCCATGTGTGGTAAGGTTTGTGCAAGTGCCAATTTTGTCAATGTATAAACTTTAATGAAAGGTTGTTCTTGGAAAATAGGACTTCTGTGTGAGTTACTGGCTGCTGCTGATCTGTCCCAAGGCTGCAAGTGAGCCTGTATTTGTGGAGGGGACGGTTCAGCCGCAGATTAAGCAGTGTCTCTTGCGTAGAAGTTATGGATTGGATGCACAAAGTATTGCTTTGGCCTTTGGTGGGAAAGAGATCTTGTTGGCAAATGCTGCTCCCTTTAAGCCCAGACTTACTAGTCTCTCTTGGCTCACTCAAGACTTCTCAAAACCCATGAATTTCTGCCTCTAGGAAAAGCAGAGATACCACTTGAAACTGAGTGATCTCCTTGATTACGTTGTGACAGACCGGGCGTGACAAATACAGGAAACTAAAGAGGAGATCTCCCTGATCTCTCTGTAAATAATTTGGGACTTTAGGTAAACTAACTTTACAAAAAGTCTTTACAAAAAGAAAGTGAGTGAAAATAAGTAAACACCTTTCCTTGCTTCAGAGGTAAGGAGGTTGGAATGATTCTGGTTGAAACTACACTTGAACAAAAGGCAGTGTGAGAATTAACGTAGAGGGTTTCTTTTGTAGAGAAGTCTAGGAGATATTAAATGACTACAGTGTAGATTTACCTTGCATAGATTTCTTCAGAGT
This sequence comes from Alca torda, assembly GCA_008658365.1. Taxonomy (NCBI): domain Eukaryota; kingdom Metazoa; phylum Chordata; class Aves; order Charadriiformes; family Alcidae; genus Alca; species Alca torda. The sequence continues at coordinate 1,625,990 of CM018087.1, forward strand.
AGTTTTAGCCCATCAATATTTGAAAGCACAATTCTTTGATGAAGGAAACATAGACAATATGGAAACATGTAATAAGCACTGGCTTGACAACATTCAGCATGATTTCAAAATCTCTGGACAGGCTTTTTTTTTTTTTTTTTAGACTTAAATCTCATTATTTACGCTGTGGGGATGTGTGTTAAATGCACTTTTTTTTTTTTTTTTTTAATATCTGCAGGATGTTAGGAAGTTAAGGATGCTGGAACAATGGTATGAAATGCAGCTGGTAGGAGGGTGACCCCAGAGGAGGCGTACCCATAGAAAAACTGTTTGGTCAGAGGGGACAGGGACCTGGGAGTCCTGGTGGACAACAGGGTGACCATGAGCCAGCAATGGGCCCTTGTGGCCAGGAAGGCCAAGGGCATCCTGGGGTGCATCAAGAAGAGTGTGGCCAGCAGGTGGAGGGAGGTCATCCTCCCCCTCTGCTCTGCCCTGGGGAGGCCGCACCTGGAGTGCTGTGTCCAGTTCTGGGCTCCCCGGTTCAAGAAGGACAGGGAACTGCTGGAGAGGGGACAGCAAAGGGCGACCGAGATGATGAGGGGACTGGAACACCTCTCTGATGAAGAAAGGCTGAGGGATTTGGGTCTCTTCAGTCTGCAAAAAAAGACGACTGAGGGGGAACCTTATCAACACTTCTAAATACTGAAAGGCTGGGTGTCAGGAGGATGGGGCCAGGCTCTTCTCAGTGGTGCCCGGGGACAGGACAAGGGGTAACGGGCACAAACTTGAACATAGGAAGCTTCATCTCACCATGAAGAGGAACTTCTTTCCTGTGAGGGTGGCAGAGCCCTGGCACAGGCTGCCCAGAGAGGTGGTGGAGTCTCCGTCTCTGGAGACATTCCAACCCCGCCTGGACGCGTTCCTGTGCCACCTGCTCTGGGTGACCCTGCTCTGGCAGGGGGTTGGACTGGGTGATCTCCAGAGGTCCCTTCTAACCCTATGATTCTATGACAGGCACTCATTCTGCCTTACCGAAAGTGTGTGCTTGAAACCACTTTGGCTTCCTCATTTGGGGAGGTTGGGTGCTGAGACCTCAGTTGTGTAATCCCAAGTCTTCTGCTGCCCAAATCTTCTGCTTCTGTACTGCCCAAATCTTCATACTAGCGCATGGATAAAAGGAACACTGCAATGAGTGGTTAGATGGAAAAAGAAATGGCACAGGAAGGAAACAGTATAAGGAAGCATAAAGAACACTTACAGTACTTATTTTCCTGTGTTTAAAGTATGGGGAGCAGCAAAGATATAGATCTGCACCTTACTCTGTGCGATCACTTGTAATTCTGGCAGAAGAAAAGTCTGCAGCAAAATAGGCTGATGAGTATTTTGGCTTTACTATGAGGGTCTGTGTCTGATTACCACTCTTCTTTGTTTAACTCTTCTCATGCCATTAAAAAATCTTTTCTTTCATTTTTACTTCCTAGTGAGAGATTTACTTATAGGATATCAGAAAGTGATCTTGGGTTTCCATGTTCGAAATTTGTGTATTTGCTTAGCTGCCAACAACTGGAAGCAGCTTTCAGATATTTCAGGATTAACGAACTAAATGAAAAAACATCAGTCTTTCTAAGGAACTTCTCAGTGGTGACTTCTGGATAAAAACAGACATGGGCAGAGGCTATTTCGGCAGCAGTTACATTCCACTTACTTTGAAACAGTTGGGGTTTTTAGTGACCCCTCTGTATAAATATGTTTAAGGTTGATTATGGTAGAGAACTTGTGAACACTTCATGAAATGGTGGTGAAACTGAACATCCTATGATTTCAATCTTTATTTAAAACAAAAAGGTTATAAGAAGTCAGGGTCGAAGTAGGTAAATGGCATTTTGCCAGCTTAACAAATGCTATGGTATTTATCTCTCCTCTCCTGAGATCCCTGTTACTTTTAAAATGCTGTTTAATTTGCCCGTCTGATGGTCCCCAACTGCAGGAGAAAATTCAAACCGCTTTTTGGATTTGAGATAAGCCCAAATTAGCTTAAGCCATGACCTAGCTGCGGAGGCACTTAAGTCAACTGAAATTGGCAGTTCTGTAACATCGTTTGTCTTAAAAAAATATAAAAAGACAAACTGTATGCAAAACTTAAAATGTTAAAGAACAGCAAAGTAGCAAAAACTTATAAAGAAGGACTTAGCTAAGTAATATCCTTTATTTTATAACAATACATCGCATTATCTTTTAGTTAGTGTTTGAAATGACACCCGTTATTTCAGCTGCATCACCACAAATGATGCTGCCGTGTCACCTGAACCTTGTGCAGGGGGATGTTGGATGCAAGAAGCTGTTAAATGACAGTTAAAGTTGTCACATCAAAGTTCTCAAATAGCAGAAAAGTAACAGCCTTGAAGGCTGCATCATCTTAACATTACTTTCTTTTGGCAGGCAAATAATGGTGGTCTAACAGGAATCTCCGGTACCTCAGAGGATAGTTGTTTTTTTTAGCGTGAGGAATATCTTATATCAGATGGATGAGGATGATACGCTGGGGACCTTTACAGTAAATGGCCATACATGAAACAGTACAGATTTTAGAGGTAGTAGCCACTAAGCTGTTGTATCAGAACACCGTGGCTAAGGGATCGTCACCATTAATTTAATCACCTGAGTGCAGTGGCATTTATGCTGCCAGTTCAAGTGAGCGTGCTATGGAACATATTTACTAAGAGAGGCATCTTGCTTAATGAAAATCTTGCAGTACAGGTGTTGTAAATATTTTAAGTCTGGTTTGGATTTAGTAATGCTGTATTCTTCTGTCATGGAACCATCAGAATCCTGCCTTCAGAAAGTCTTTTAATGTTCTAAAAGGGAAAAAAAAAAAGAAAGAAAATCAATTTAAAAATAATGTGGCATTACCTTGTATATTCGTTGTTCTTCTGAACCTTCTTGGTAAGCAAAGAATGTTGTGTGTTATTTCCTCTGCAGACAGATAATTGTAGTAGGGATTGGAAATCGAACAGCGTAAAGTACAAAATCTTAAATAGTGTGTGTAAGTTCCTGTTTCTATTTACTGGGAACCTAATATATCTTCTTGTTTTGATTTTTTGAAATAATTAAAACATTTTAGCCTCTAAAAAGCAAAGTTCTCATTAGTAATAAATCACTTAATGTCTCTGAAGATATCTTATACTAAAAGTAAACTTTTCCCTGTTCTTTATATATCTGTATCTGCTCTTCACTACAAATAACCAAGGGACTGCACCAAGGCTACTTGTATTGTTCCATGTCACTTTTCTTTGTGAAAGTAAATTTGCAGTCCCTCTCTGACATGATAAAAGGTTTTCTAAGTGTTTCATTATCCATGGTAAATTGTCTTAATTGCTGAACATAATCAGTTTTTTAAATATCGCTGTATTTATGCGATATTTAAACCTAAGTTCGCAGAGGGTAGTTGTAATATCAGCTGTGACACGGAGCTATTTTGCCTTCCACTAACCAGCTCTCCACCACTACCGCTATGTAAATAAACACCAATTATTGCTGGTGGTGTAAACGCTTAAAGCATCCATGCTCACCTGTCAGTATTTTCTGCTATTATCATGATTAAATTTGCAGTCTTGAGGGTTGTTAACTGATAACAGTAAGGGAGAGAATTAGTTTTGAAAATGAGATTTCCAGTCTTAGTAGGGCCTGAGAGGAGATAACAGATTGGATGATAGTTTAGATAGAAGAAAGAGTGAATTTAAACCTTGAGTTCAGTTAATATTGAAAGTTGCTTTGGGGCTGGAAGTTATAATTAGGCTAGTCAGAAAAAGTCCAAACGTTGATTTCCTGCTTGTGTCTGGATTTTAAAGCTTTAAAAGTCCCTGTATGAATCTTTTGACATCACCAGTTGCTTTCTGGGACAATCACAGGCAGCGGCTAGTTCTCCTCTGAGCTAAATTCAGCTTTTTCCTGAGTAAGTGCTCAAAAATAACTACCCTTGCTAAATTACAGCTTTCTAGCTGTCAGATTTCAAGAGCCCTACATAAAATTTCAAATTTGTATGGCCAGGTAACGGCAGCATTAGACCTATCTGTGTCAGAAGAAGCTGCAGTGGAATTTCTTTGCTGCTTCTTTACTCCTTCTGGAATAGCTAAAGTTAAGATCTTGAGATAATAAATACATGCTTGTTCCTTCTCTTCCCTTCCTCTTCCTCCTGTGTCATGTTTTTCCCCTCTTACTCCTGGCTCTAAATTTCTGAGCTTTAAATATACGTTTTTTTCCTCCTTTTTCTTTAGTGAGAAATTGTGTTGTGTGTCACTAATCTTTTTTGTATTGCTGCACTCTTTTTTTCATTCTACTTAACTTTCCCAGTAGTGTAGTTTGTGGCGATTGGCTTCAATTATTTTAATAGGAATCCTTGCATTTAATTATATTGCATTTGATAATAGCAAAAGAATGTGAGAGCAGTGATTTCTTCCCCCCGCTTCTGGCTTTAGTGGGATTACCCAGAAATTGCCACATTCTGGTTCATTCAGAAATTCCCTTAACTGTATAGTACCAAATTTAGAGATCTTAATGGTAACGGAGCTGAAGCTCTCATTTTAATATTCCTTTCATTGCCAACTTTAAAAAGTGTTAAAAAGAGATTTCAGTTAGTGTTGGGATAGATATTTTTTGCATTGTTAAATTTGTTGAACTGTAATTTGTTCGATAGTCTGGAGTTATAAGAAGGACTTTCAAAAATGGACTGAAAGCAGAGGTGCAGGTGGGTGAACTCTCCCGTTAACTTCAGTGATATGCAATCTCTTAAAATCCCTCTAGACTGGAATGGAATGGATACGGACTATTCGGCTGTGAAAAGTACAGTGAATACAATAGGAAAGCTTGTGTGATTTAATCCATCTATTGGTTGTGCCTGATAGTTGTTACATGGGAAGAGCAGTGGAAAAAGTAACTGAAAAAAGCCAGTAGGGTAGAAGAACAAAGGACAGGAATAAACCCAACTTTTTTTTCCAGTGAATGTGACAAAAAGATTCTGAATAAGGAATTGATGCGCAATCTCTTCTGTATAAATCTTGCGCTATTTCTGGAAAACTTGTTGTAGGCTTGAAATTCCACTGTAGACTGATTTCAGTAACAAAGTCAGTTTAAGAGTTAATTGTCTGTGTCCTCCCATCTTTGCTACAGGTTCCTCGGATGTGCCGCCTTAAACTATAAACCCACAATCACCAAAGTGAAAAGTTTTAAGCAGCTCAGAACAACAGAGCGCTACCATGAGGTCACCTCGTAAGCAAAGCCTCTGCAGGGTACAACAGCAGTCTAGTGTGAGCAATGAGGTTTGGATTGGTCGGGATTTGCTCGTACTTCTGTGCCTCAGGATACACGAGTAAATATCAAGTTGATTCTCTCCGCACTTGACAGTCTTGATCATCCTCCTTCTGTCAAGCTGACCATTACAGCTCTGCAAACTCGGTCTCTGCGTACCTGAGTTTTCACTAGGACATGCTGAATTGGGTGTACGTTCTAAGATTTGTACATGGCTTAGTGGTTTGGCAGGAAATGTGAATTTTTGTTCGCTTGACAAAAAACCCACTTAATTTAGGCACACTGAAAGTCTGCAGAATGGTGGGGAATTAGGGGGAAGGGCGGCAGATCTTACACCTTGTCTTGTGAGTAGACAGTGAATCATCTCTGCTCTGGGAACAGAGCATTCCACTTCTCAGCCGGTTGGGGAACATCTCTCTGTGTATGGAACAAAGCAAGTAAGAAAATACAGAAAAAAGAGCTCATGCCGCCTGTGCACAGGAAATAGAGCCTGTGTCTAAACTGTGGTGACCCAGAAAGGAAAGACAAGGAAACTCAAAAGAGACCTTGGTAAAATAATCTTCTATATCGAAGGTGTGTATAAGGGTTATCTTAAATATCAGCAATTGAACCTGTCTTCAGTGTAAAAGCAATGGTGTACTTACTGTAGGACAGTAAATACTTATAGCATTATCAGCTCTTTTCAAAAGCACTTTGGTATCAAGAATTTCTTGCTGATCTGTGAGAGCCAGAGTCAAAAAGTTGGATGGCAGGATACTGGGCTTGCTCTGGTGATGTCGCTGTGTCTGATAGATGGATGCATCACGCTCTGGAATGATACAAGCTCAGACCTGAGACTTCTTGCTAGTTTAAGAATTAACTATTTGGACAAAGAGGTTTCGAATACTTATCTCAGTGGCCCTAGAAACTAACCCATCTTGCAGACTTTCTATTCTGGCTCCCACGTTCATCCGTTGTGAGAAATTCAGGATTAGGTTTGACAGGTCAGTTTAAAACACAGGTCAGTTCAAACATGCATTAAAAAAAAATAAAATCCCCAAAACCAAACCACAACTTATTAAACTCTTAAGGTGATTTGTTAAGGATTATCTTGAGGATTGTCTTTTTATATTTAATTGCAGCAAATTATATTCCTTGAGGGGTTTATATTTTAAGAAGATAAGCTCTTATTTATCCCTGTTTTTTTTTTCCTCTGTTCCAGTTTATACCTGAGTAATACTCAGTTTTCTTCTGTCAGTTTTTGGACAGTCAACAGGATAAAAGGACTTGAGAGCTTGACAGCATTTCGGAGAGGAGAAATGTGGTTTTGTTTTGGTTTCAGTTGTCCTCGTGTCCCTACATGTATATTTATACAGGGAGGTGATTTTTGGTCTCTGTTGCTGGAAATGATGCCAACTGCATGATGGCAAAACCACGCAACTTCTCCCCGAGTCTCAAAATTGTGCGTTAATCCCGTACCACCAGCACCTCTTAGTATGGAGCTGTTTGTGCCTCGCTCTGCCGTGGGGATATGGGAGGGCAGGAGCTTTGCCCAGCTGCTCCAAAGCAGCAGCCTATGGTATGGCTTGGAAATGAGACTCTTTAGTGTGTTCCGCCACCTTTCCTACTTTTCCACGTCTGGTGCGAGCAGCAGCAGAGGTAGATGGGTCCTTGTCCCCCTGGGCCCCCATAAAAGGGGGTTGCAGGTGGGGAGAAAGTTGAGCTTTGGGTGGGGTGTGTTTTTTCTTTTTTTCCTTCCTTCCCTTTTAACCATCTCTACCCCAAAATTCTGCCAGCTGGTGATGGTAAGAGGAGAGCCTTGTTGGCTTTTCATAGAATCGCAGAATGGTTCGGGTTGGAAAGGACCTTAAAGATCATCTTGTTCCAACCCCCCTGCCCTGGGCAGGGACACCTCCCACCAGACCAGGCTGCTCCAAGCCCCATCCAGCCTGGCCTTGAACACCTCCAGGGATGGGGCAGCCACAGCTTCTCTGGGCAACCTGTTCCAGTGCCTCACCACCCTCACAGGGAAGAATTTCTTCCTGATATCCAATGTAAATCTCCCCTCCTTCAGTTTGAAACCGTTACCCCTCGTCCTGTCCCTCCACTCCCTGATAAAGAGTCCCCCCCATCTCTCCTATAGGCCCCCTTTAGGGACTGGAAGGCTGAGGGGGCCTTTTGCAGGAGGCCTGGCCTTTGGTTTAGAGGTGAGACGTGGAGGAAAAGCTTTACTGACTCTAAGACCTGGTCAGGGTTTTCATAGTTAAAAAATGGATGCGTTAGTACGGGGTAAGAAGTTGTGTGTTACCCAAACAAGAGCTGACCTACGGGGCTCTTTCTCTGTTTGTAGTGTCCCTGTGGGATCTGACGTCGGCTTTGTCCTGCTCCGTCCTCGCTCGCTGTGAAGTGAGGAGGGAACAGGAAGCGAAGACCTTGTATTCGTCTAATGTGGTGGTGTTGGGAATGCCGAATTGGGAGGATTTCCTGGCCTTTCTTGTTTTTTTGGAAAGAAGAAAACAAAACTTGAAGACAAAAAAAAAAAATAAAAAAAAATCCTTGTACTGTCTGCCTCTTCCCTTGCCACTCCCCGCCACTTCTGCCTCGTGCATCACTGGCCCGGGGTGGAATGTTTCCAGGCTCCTTTTTGAAGATATTTATAAATAAGTTGAGCTCCATATGTTTGGTTTTTTTTCCAAATGATTTCTTTACTGTAAGTCATTGTATGTCTGTGAAATTGATCTATGCGTGGCAACTTGAGTCTAGAGAGGGAAGTCACAAATGGGTTTGGCCTTGCTGTGTAAGTGTGGAGAAAGGAAATAAAAAAATAGTTTGACAATAACCCTAGCAAGGGTAGATGGGGAGAGAAGCTTGTTAAAAAAATCCAAGTTAGTTTTAACTTGTTTGGAAACAATAAGAATAAATGTGCTACATAATTGGTACGAACTAAAATAGAGTGGGATTTCTCTCCTCGAGCCTCAGCCTGCCCAGCAAAATCGAGCTTTACTTTTATAAATATCAATAGATCAAGAAGGGCAAAGGCACTTTAAGTCGTGAGTATTTTTAGCAACAAGGAAAAGCATTTCAGCGGTGTTCCTTCGCATACGCTATGGTTACAAATTGCATTACCTTAGTATGCTTCAAGACAAATCAAGATTTCAGGTTCTGTGTCTGCAGGATGTAGATCTTGCTTCCCAGCACAAAAGGGATGAATTCTACTTGTGCCTCCATGGTTTGGCGAAGGAGGGAATGCATAGTTGGATGTATGGTGTAGTCAGGAATATCTGTGGTGGAAAAACATCAGCCACAGCAGGTCCGGGGGCGAGGGGGAGGGGGGCAAATGCCCTGCCATGTCCCATGTAAGAAGATTAGGTTAATACTGCAGCATGGATTAAGCAAAAATTAGAAAGGATAATGCTGCATTAATTCACACAGGTCTAGTTTCCGTAGCACGGTGACAAACCAAAACTAGTAATAGTCTAAAAATATAACCCTGAATAAAAGAACTTTCTCCTCCTCCTTTTTAATCTGTTTCCCCTCCTCCCCTTATTTCCTCCTTCGGCACCCGAAGCTGGAAACCCAGAGTGGGTTTTGAATGGGATTTTTAATTCCTCCCCTGCATGCCTTCATTTAAAAAATAAAAATAAAAATCCCTATTTCTGTGGCTGTGACTCAGTCCTGCGGTGCCTATCTGCCTTGTGTCAGGCCCGGGGCTGTCTGGGGGAAGCACAGTGCGCACATACCCAAACTGTGATGCAAGCTTTGAAATTGCACCAAGTGCACTCGTAGCATCGAATGTGCCGGATCACGCTGCGTTTCCAGTAACAGCCAGAGCTCTCTTGGCTCCGAGTGGGAAAGTGGTCATGCAGCCTGAAAAGGGGAGAGAGGCCAAACTGCACATCCATTTGGATAATTAGGTAAACAGTAAATATGAAAAGTCTGTCTCCTACTCAAACTCCATTGTTTTTTCCTAAAAGTCTATATTTAGATTTGGCAGCCAGATTTATCACAATAATTGGTGCATTGTTTAAACAAGGTCACTGATGTGTGTACATGTTTATCTCTGCTTAACTGGATTGCTTATTTGAAGTAGAAATACCTCCAAAAATATTATGCAGACCTCTTGAAAACTTGTGTACTCGACTCCTGAGGCACATGGTCTTTATTAGAAAATAGATGCAATTATTCCCATTCAGTTTTGCAGCTTGAAGTCCCGAGAGATTTCTACATAAAACTGTGGAGATTTGATTACATCCTGATTTTATGTCTTGCTGGTATATGAGTGTTTCGTATGTGTAAAAACCCCTTTTATACGGCAGAGATTATAGTAAGTTACTAAGTGAAGCCATACAAGGGCCATCCCGTCTATTTGAATTGGAATACACATGTTCATTAATTTAGTCTAGCTTCGGTGGTTGTTTATGTATTTATAAAACCCGACATGGCTTTGTGTTTCATGTTTAGAGCAAATACTTTTGGCTTGTTGGCAGGTTGGTTTGAAACTTCAAGACACAATTTCAAAGTCTGGCTTTATTGTTCAGAGCAGTTCTGCACCGCTCGGTGAGGATGGAGCTAGGGTGGTCAAGGTAAAAACAGCAAATAACAGCTCGTTTTCCCTTTTACAGATGAAGTGAGTAAACATGAAGGCCTTGAGGAGGAATGTTTTAATCAAATAACTTTTTTGACAATGGTTGCACATCAAGAGAGGGTGGGACAAAAGTGCCTTTACTGAAACTGCTGCCTCCCATGACCTTGGCCGTAGCTGGATATTGGCATGTCATTTCACAGGGCTGGCAGTAATCTGTGGGCTATTCGCGGCTTCCTTCTGAAAGCTAGTTTCTGTAGGTGCGATGGCTGTGATAGTAGCACCCTGAAGAGGCTTGTACAAAGCTATCTGAGGGTTTAAATAAAAAGCATTTAAGAAATGTCAACTGGAAAGGATTTTGCTCTAAGCAAGAGCGTGCAGTTTGGAGATTTTTATTTTGTTGTTTTTTTTTTTCCTGGTCCTGTTAAACCAGGTTAAAATTGGTTAAAATTTCCATTTTTTGCAATGGAAGCGCCGCTTGCACAAATCTACAGATGGCACTTTGCATGCTCAACGTGGAAAGGATTGACTTCAGAAATAGGCAGTTCTGTCATCTGGTAAGTCAGTGTTCACACCTAATGAAACAAAAACAAAGTTATTTTGGAACTTGAAAGAGAAGTAGTCGCTGGTACAGTAATAATGAATGAAAAGACACAAAAGAAACGAAGCGCTTGTGTCGTGGGCATGGCTCGCTGCGTGTTTGAGGCCTGGACATCAGCCTCCCTGTCCAGCTGACAGCAGTCCTCGGAAGGACGGCTTTAATGGCTGGGGACTCTGCCTGGGATACGATGACTCGGGCTTTGTGCAAATCCTTTTTCACCATGTCTAGTTCTTTTTTTATCCTGTAGTGAGAAGGTGTGTGCACATGTCACAGGCTTGTTCCCTAAATAGTCTCTGAAAGAGAAATTATCTTCCTTCCCTCTCCCGCTCCCTCCATCCTCTCTCTTCGAAGGTTGAAATTATTCTCTCTCTTTTTGGGAGAGCCTCTTCTGTACGTGTTACCATCAGACACGTTTTAATATTACTTTTTAAGGGGTTTCATTTAAATTCTCAGTTCAGGCTCGGTGTTAGGACATACGGGTTCATCTCTCAGAGATCACATGGCATTATCGCAAGCGGTGTCCTGCACTGGACATCTTTAATCATTCTTTAAATTGCAAATACAGAGATAGTCGTAGTCAAAGAAGGTGTGCTCCTTTCTTTCCCCCAGTCTTGTGCTGTTTTAGTGCCTGCAGGTCACCTTGCTTCATCTTTTGGCTCTGCTCACTGTTGCCGGTTGTGAAATCTCCTCCAGCCCTGGCGCCGGGCTCGCAGCTCTCCCAGGCTGGCAGACGACAGGTTTTCATTTCAGCGCTTCATCACTGTCCCTGTCTTCTGGCTTTTGCACTGATTCAAGACTGTTCCTGACAGGCAGCCTGTGGAGATAGAACTCTTCTGGTTAGAAGGTCATTTAAATTTCATAACTTCTCTTTTTTTCTCCCTCTCATCTCTTTTGCCTTCTCTTTTGGTTGTTTCTTTTATTACTTTCTCCATGTGGTTACAGTTACATAAAAATAAAGGCTGGAAAGTTTGCATATAGGCATCTGCTACTTGGGCATATTTACCAAGACCATTTTTGAGATGTTTATCTGTTAACATGCCTACATACTATGGCTATTTTTCCTCTCTTAGTAATGTTTAAGCTGCCGTTGGTTTGAGGCCTGCAAGGATCACATCCAGCTATAAAACTGTGTTCTGCTGGTAAACCTTTAAGGTTGCAGGAATAATGCTTCCCCCCTCGCAAACAAATAAGAAATCCAAAACACTTCAATTGGAAAAGGAGTGGGGTGAGGGAAAGGTAATTTTGCCTGGTGAAAAACGCCATTATTAAAAACCTACATCAGTAGCTTGCGTATGGTGTTTCAGATGGTACCAAGCCCGACCTGTAATCATGAAGCAATGGATGTCAGAGTGCTGATGAGCACTTCTTTATGAATATAGTTGAAAGATGGTCTTGCAGAAGTTGTCGCTGAGGTAGGTCAGCCCACTTGTCTTTCTGCAGGGGCTGAAGGTGGTGATCTGTGGCTCCACAGGGTTTCCTCCCAGCTTGAGCCCCCTGTGTGTGTCGGTGGCTTCCCATCTCAGCACAGTGGTGAGCCCACAGAGGAGCCGGACCTGCGGGAGCCACGGTGTCTCGGGTCGGGGCTGAGGGCTTGCCTGCCTTACAGAAACCGGTAAATCTCTACAAGTTTCCGAGGGAAGTGCTGCCACTCACCACAAATGGGTCTTTTTACTATTATGACTTTCCATGCTACAAAGTGTTTACCTTCAGGTTATACATTTGTTTATTTGCACCAGTGCATGTTGCTGGAATACTTGGCTAGCTTGGGCTGGCGTTGCTCGCAGCTGCGTGTGTGGGCTCGCGAAGCCGCTGCGCGCGCTTGGCTGGCTTCTAAACGTACGTTTTTAAGGCCCTTGAAACTTGGCGTGAGCTGTGTTTTGTTGACAACAACAACAACAAAAGATTGCTAGTGAAATTAAAATCTGGCTTTGCTGCTCTACAGGTTTATTTGCGATGTATTGAAATGGGATTTTCTTGCTAACTCTTCCTGGCATCCATCCAAAACCCAGCATCTCATAAATTTCTATTATCTCTCTCTGCGCTGCTCAGTTGACAGGGCTGTAGCAGCTTCTCATGCAGATCACGGGAACAGCATGGAGAAACGTAGCCAGGAGACTTTCAGGAGACTTTTTTCATATCAGCAGAGAAAGGGTAGAAGAATTCGAGGACAGAAGGCTTAAACAGTTGTTTGGTACCTGCCTTCAGATATTAGGCCACTGCAGATGCAGAGCTGAGTCAGTCTGCATCACGGAATCACAGAATGGTAGGGTTGGCAGGGACCTCTGGAGATCACCCAGTCCAACCCCCTGCCAGAGCAGGGTCACCCAGAGCAGGTGGCACAGGAACGCCTCCAGGCGGGTTTGGGATGTCTCCAGAGACGGAGACTCCCCCACCTCTCTGGGCAGCCTGTGCCAGGGCTCTGCCACCCTCACAGGAAAGGACTGCCCATGTTCAAGTTTGTGCCCATTGCCTCTTGTCATGTCCCCGGGCATAACTGCAGCTTTGGCGATACTGAAAGGTAAAGGGCTCGGAAATACAGGGCAATGACTGTACAACGCAGCATGACTTGGCACAAAAACTTCAGAAAATGAGGTGTGCTCAGACATCTAAATGTGTTGGTATCACCATTTAGCTTGTTCACAGATGCATTTCATTCTCAGCACAGTGACAGTGAAAGCAGCGTGCTTTGTTGATTTATCTGGGGCAGGTGAGCTTTCTGTGTGGTCAGTGAGACGCGTTGCTGGCTCAAAGCTCCTCAGATAAACCGGCGGCAGCTTTGCTCTCAGCACCTCTGTTCTGGGCTCGGTAAGTTATCTGTGTTCCAACCACGCCAATTCCAAACTCCAGCAAGCCTCGCTCTTCCACTCACTCTAATCCCAAACACAGCAATTTTTAAGGTGCTATTTCGTTTGTCCTCTGCACGCACGAAATATTAAGCGGTCGAGTAAGTCAGGTGCACCGGTCTGCGCTGAGCTGAGAAGTGATATCCACCTGCAGGAAGTGTTGCGGGGGGAAACAGATGCATCTTGGTGATAGGAGATGGGAAGGGGATGTTAGGTCATTAATTACTTAGCCTTGCACAAACAAAACTTAATACTTTGAAAAGTCTCTAATTTAAAGGGAAGGAAAAATCTTTCATCTTCTATGCTATTTAGCTACATGTCAAGCTGGGTCAATTGGAAGATGTTTGTGATGGTTTCTGCTGTATATATTGGTTACTGCTCCATGAACTGTTCCGCTGCAGTGAGTGTTGGACGAGTTTTGAAGGGTAAAGGAGCAAAGGGGAGATAACTGCAGAATCGAGGATCCCTGCCTGACTGCATCCCTTCTGGTTTCGCTGGGGAGGGTGCAGGGTGCAATTAGTTTTACTTTTCTACGTGTTAAAGAACTCATTTGATGGGTGTTAGCCGGGGACCTAGTCTGGGATCTTCTCGGAAGTGGTGTTTTCTTAACCTTCGTTATGATTTAGAAGAGAGGACTTGGTTGAAAACCCAAGTGTGGTGAATAAATGTTCAGGGTTTGTCATGGGTTTTGATAGTTGTGTGGGTTTTCGGTTTTGGGGGGTTTTTAACTCTCTTCTCTTTCCTCCCTCCTCCTCCCATGTCTTGCCAAATGTTTTAAAAACTGAGAAGCTGGTAAGTTTGTGCTTGGTCCAAAATGAATTTAAAATGGAGTAATTCAGTCATGGGAGGTTTCAATTCATCTTTTTCTCAATACAAACTATGCTGAAGATGAACTAAAATTTTACACATTGTGCCTTTACTCAAGCACTAGACAGCTTTCAGGGACCGAGCGAGCATTAAACATTCATTTATATCATCAGAGACAGGTTCTCCCTCCAGCTGCTTGGCAACGATGCCTTTGGCTTTTTTGTGGCGTTGCCTTTTTTTTTTTTTTAAATTTTAATTGGCTGGTAGTATTTATTAAACGGCAGATACTCTGAGGAATTTCTGTAGCTTTGTGCATCAGAACTGGGTAGTTTTTTTGGAAAGCCAAATGGCGGAGATAGGGCTGCCCACGCAGGAGTCCGTTGCCAAAGAATTCTCTTCATATGCTTGGTGAAAATGTAACGCTGCTTGTGTACGTTTTCTGTGAAATGTTGTTATAAAGTTAAGAAAGATTGTTTTCCCAATATAATCCTAAAGCTGAAATACAGTTACATTCCAACATAGCAAATCTGCATTTTGTGCATAAATTACTTAAATATCTAGAGTCGTGAAATATATGCTGTTAAACATGTCAAATCAGATGATTAAATGACTGGATTGTTGGGAAGAAAATAGTAATTTTCTGAAAAAGCTAAATGAATGATTTGGCACAATGAACTGCAAACATTACTGAAAAAACCTACTTCTGAGGAAAATTTGCTAGCTGAGGATCACTTTTATTCTATGCAGTGGATATTAAAAACAGGAGGTATAAATGAAAATATTCCAGATTTTCTCAAGTTAATTGACAAGCTCTTTTCTTCCACTGCAATGATTTTACCTGCTGCCAGCTGAGGGGGCGGCTCCGTGTGGTTAGGGATCTCGCGTAGCCCATCCGTGAGCAGCCACTGCTGTGGAGTTGATTTCTCTACAACACTGAGGCCACGTAAACGCTTCCCAAGATGAACTGCTCTGAAAGGGCTGGGGTTTTCACGTGAGTAACTGGACTGCGGATCCAGGAGAAAGTTCTGCTGCACGAATTACTTTTTTGCATGTTATATATACACAAGGAGTGCTGGAGCCAAGGGAGACTGACTTTAACTCGATGGCGTTGGGTTAGTATAGACAAAGGCTTTCTTTGGGCATCGTCCTTGCTATTGATGATGTGTAGAAGGAAGAGAGAGTCCAGTTTGACTCAAAGCCCAGGCTAAAATTTTTGAGCTAGCAATTTAAAAGAATTGTCTTATTTGTAGACTAAGCAAACTTGTGTATCAGTGATTTTTATGTCAATAAACATGCAAGCCTTGTATACTGTTTTTAGAAGCACTTTGAGAAAGATCTCTTTACCCTCTGTAGAGTACACTGAAATCTCAGCTAAGCGAAGGCAGCTGGACAACTGTTTTCTTTGATCACGAAGGGCATTCAGCTGAGCAGTGGTAACATGAAATCAAAAGTCAAAAGTAAAGACCCTTCTGAACGTTATTCAAAGTTAAACTGCGCTGTGACTTTGATGTTCCTGGGCTTCATGTTGAGTGCTTATTGAAGCCTGACTTTTTCTGTGTTGTTAATTCTGTACAGAACTGTGGTCCAACCCCTGGCCACACCAATAAAAATATTTTTGAGTAGAAGTTAACCCATAACTGGTTTTGCACGGTGCTTCGTGCTGTAACTTAAGACGTGGTTAATCTTTCTCTGCATTCCGGTGCTGAAATGGGTGGTCTGTGGAAGTCAGTGATTGATGTAACACAAGCTGTACTGGGAAGGAGATGAAATGATCTTTCCATGCAGTCAGGTGTATACAGGGTGGTGGTGAAAAAGAGAACCAGGATGAGAGCAGTACTGATGATCATGTCTGTCCTCATGCAAAGACCAGTGTCTCGCCTAAAGATTCATTCTGTCCAAAGTGCTGCTGTGCTAAATCCCTGCTTCAGAATAACGTTGGTGCAGCTGGTGTCATATTATCTGAGTTGAGTCACTGCTGTTGGTCATACAGAGTCCTCTGATACAGCAGATAAGGGCTTTCAAAATGCTGTTTCAAAAGATGGTTTGTGTGAGTGCTCAGCTTGGTTGTTATGTTTCAACAGGAGTTAGAAAGCGTGCTAGAACTCTACAGCAAGCAAATCCCAGGAGGACTTCAGCTACTGCACTATCTGTCTCCATCTTCTGTCCTCTCCTGCCCTTCTGTGCTCCCAAACCAAAAGTAGATGTAGATGTGCTAGCGGAAACTTGTACAAGCAAGGCTTGCAGAGCTGACCAGAAACCTACCTCACATTCTCAGTTTTCTCTGCTGATTATGGCTTGTGCCATTAGAGTGAACCACATCATCGTCTGTCGTATTTATTTATACTTATTTGTGAAGTTCCATAAAAACTACTTTACCAGACTGACTAATTGAAAGCATTTGCTCAAAGCACTACTGCCACATTAGTAGTAAAAGGCTGAAGAGGGAAAACAGGGGCCTGTTGCTGAAAGGGGTGGATGATCTGGTAACAGCAGATCAGTTAAAGCTGAGGTCCTCAGTGCTGCGTTTGCCTCAGCCTTCAGAAACAAGGACTCTCGGGCCTCTGTGTTTGGTGAAAGGGATCAGGAAGGAAAAAAGCTACCAGCAGTGGACGAAGGTCAAGTCAGGAATTACTTGAGAATTGCTTGAGAAGAATTCAACCCATGCAAGTCCACGGGACCAGATAGGCTGCTCCAAAGGGTGTTCAGGAACCCGTGCAGTCAACAAACAGAAGACAAGAGCCAGCCACCTTTTTCCAGGTGAATTCTGTAATTTTCACCCTGGGAGTACTTGCATCTCTACCCGCATCCACTGCTCCTCATGTCTTCTTGAGATCATTGCTCTGGATGGAAAGTGTAGCAGAGTTCTCGTTTAGATGCATTTTGTCATTCGAGACTCGTGCTCTGAGCAGCATGACTTCCTACAAAGCACAAGAGTCAGCATCATTATTTTTGATGCAGAATTTGCATTGCAATGTCTGAGCTGTTCTTGTATCTGAGGCCATTTGTTGTAACTTCTTGAACATGGCAACTTTGGATAGTCACTTCTGTTGCTTCTAATTGAAGAATGTAACTTGCTGTTGAATAAGGAAATTATTTCTCTGCGTGATGGGGATCTTTGGGGAACTCCAACCCTGTTCTAGGGAGCAGTGATACCCGTTTCCATATATCCGCATAAGTAAGGAAGTTTTTGCATCTGCAACTGCCAGGAATGTACTTTGGCTGACGAATGCAGCCTAGCTTAAAGGCGAGATCCCATGGTGGGTCAGTGAAGCTTTATTGGTCTGCCAGACCAGATTATCATTTTATTTAACCAGAGAAGTAGTTTTCATTGTCACTTGATTGCCAAGGGTCTGTCAGCATTTCCATTATAAACCCCCTATTTTCAGGGATTTGAGTAGACTTGAGATTTAAGTGTTCTGGTCTAAAACTTGGCAGGCATGATCTGAGTTCACCAGTGGATATTTTCTTTATGAGATTTTTAAAATAGTCAGCTGTTTCTTAAATTGTAGAGAAGGCAAGGGTTTTTTTTTTCCTCTTGGTTAAACAGATAGGACTATTTTTTCCATCTCGCTTATTCCAACTTGATTTATAAAAATAAAACCCTATTCTGTTGGGGTGTTTTGGTTTTTTAAAAAAAAAAGGGGGGTGAGAGAGAAAAAGGAAAATCTGCGTGCTGTCCTGTTCTGTTTGCCAGAGGATCATGCCCCAAAACCTTCCCTTTGCTTTGGTCTGTGTTTGGCAAAGTCCCACCCCCCCTCTGTCCCTTTTCTCCTCCCCTTTACTTATTTCCCTTTGGTGTATTTACACTCTCACTTCATTATATTGCGGTGTTTCTTCTCCTTACTCCATTCCTCCCCTTTGCCTTCCTCTCTGGTGCATCCAGCACTCGATTCTGATGAATCTGCCTATTTTACCTCTCTCTAAAAGGCAACTCTGAGTTATTCCTAAGTGATAGGACGTACCTCTGGTAAATATAAACTCTAGGAATCATCTTTGGTTTGTATATAACTTTATACTTAACTTTATATATAAATATATATAGTTATATACTTTACTACTTAACTGAAGAGCATAATGTGCATGACTGTAAGTTGAATATTGCAACTTTTTAGCACTTTTCTGAGGCTTTGCTGTGACTCTAGAGTGAAGTACTTTCGCGTTCTATTTTTTTTTTTTAACCAAATCTTCAATGTAGACTGAAAAAAGTGAAGCGTGATTGGTGCAGAACACCACTGTGGGTTTTCACGGCTGGGCTCTTTTAGTCATTTCCTGAAAGCTTGGTGCAGAAATGTGACAGCGCAGGAAGCGGCCGCAAGCACAGCAAGGCTTCATGTGCCGTGAGAAGTCGTCTTGCTATAGGTGAGGGCACGTCCTTCTTCCTGAGATGTAGAAATACCTGGTTCTGGGATTGATGCTCAAGATCTTCGTAAAGAACCTCTGCTGTCTTGCAGTTCACAGCAGTGAACAAAGTGACTGTGACTTTAAAATGGTGAGTGAGGAACTACGGTTATATGACTGTTAAGCAACAAGAAGTGTAAGTGAAGAGCTGAAGTTCAAGGGGTGGAAAATGAGTGCGTTCAAAAAGCACTATAGTCTCGCTCCCAGGACCTTCAGAAGATCGTTGTCAGAACAAGATGCTGGCACTGCTGCATTGAAGGACTATCATTGGTACGACCAAATGAAGAGCAAGAAGATGAATAAACAAATGAGTTCTGACCCAGAGAAACCTATCAGAGCGTACAGGTGGCAGACACATCCTCGCCTTCCCTGGAGGATAAGCAAAAGAGAGGGCTCATGCAGCCTGAAAGGGGAATGCAGTGATCCAAGTCTTGCCAAAAGTTCTGCAAGCATGGCTGCTACCAGTGCCGATGGTCTCCATGAAGACCCAATGGAGACACTTTTCCAGACAAGGACTAGACCATTTCGGGTTCCTTTCAACCGATCTCTGTCTGAACCTGTGCCACACATTGGAGACAGGAATGCAAAGCCTTTTCTGCAAGCCGTGCATTCAGTGGACTCTGAACAGCAAGGCTATTTCATCCGTGGCATTTTCTCCTCTCTCTCAAGTGGTTTTTCAAAGATAATGAATTGGAAAGGAGACCCTGGCAGCGAGTCAGTAAATGAAGGGAAGACAGATGATAATCAAATGGATTCGAGTACAGGTAAAGAACTCGCTTTTGTTTTGTTCTACTTCTGTTTGTGTAGCAGGTGAGTATAGTGAGACATTCTTTGAGCCATAAAATAGTTGTTTAAATTCGGTTTTAACTTAATTTTATTAACGTGACATTGGTGACTCTCTGATATTCTGTCTTAATTTTTAAAAAGGCAACTGAAAAAGGGCCTTTCCTGATAAGGAAGTGGTGTGAGATGTTTTGGCGTGTGCTTAATAACTTGGAGGTCCCTTTAAAAAAAGCATCATCTGGTGGAAGCAGTAGCACGTGTGTGGTGTATGCGGTCCTGCAAGCACGGAAGCCTCTGCAGCATTTTAGTGCCCTCATTGAGATATCAAGCCTGCTACTGTAAATGAAGTACTAGGGAGAGAGAGAAATAAAGCTGTCTTTAAAACTGCGTTCAAGACAGTGGAACGGGTCTAGTTCCTCTTACCAGATTCACCGTTTTGTAATCAACGAGCTAAACTGGTGTCTGCTCACTTCTAGATGCCAAGGGCAGCAGTGTTGCAAAGGTTGAGGCAGCTGGGATTGAAGTCAGCGTGATGACGGTCCAAGATTTCATTTAAATCTGCCCTGCTCATAACACCACTCATAACGCAGGGGGAAAAAAAAAAAAGGCAAGGGAAAGGGGAGACATTTGCATTCTGTTCTCACAGTCTCTCCTGTAACTTTTCTAGTGGGCTACCCAGCCTGAACCAAGTAACTTATGAGGCTTTGAAAAAACCCCAAAGTTTAAATTTGTAATAAAAGCAAAAATAAACCTTCCTTCTCCATAAAACCTCGGCACTTCCCAGTGTCCTCCAGATTATCGTATTAAAAGCCTGATAAGATCTGGATCCAGGTGAGACTGCTGGACAAGTCATCAGTATTCAAAAAAAGTAAGTTTAATAGTAGCAGTGAAAGAAGAATATACTCTATCTACAGGAGTATTTCATCTTTCGAGTCTCAGTGGAATGTCCCTTATAGGCTTATGTTTGCTATGGGAAGTAGTCACATTGCTTTAAAAGAAAAACAAGCGGCCAAAATGAAGAAATAACTAAGAACGACTGTATCTGTTCAAACCTAGTTACATGCATCACTGATTTGTGTTTCTCCAAGACTTTTCTCAACTGGAATTTGGCTTGATGATGCTTGTTAAATTGCATGGAATACATGAAGAAAACCCAAGAATTAATAGAACTACCTTTTTTTTTTTTACGTGTTCCCCCACCCCGCTGAAGGCTTCTCGTTAAGGGGTGGGTGGGTTGGTTGGTTTGCTTGTTTCTCTCCTCTCTAGTCGTTCACATCAGAAACAAAGATTTCTACCACAGGCTCCCACTGGTGTTGAGACCTCCTCTCCCGGGAGACTGAAATACTCTTGCAGGCTGTTTGGCACAGTTTTTTCTGTTTGCTCCCTTCTGCCCACCAATACGCGTCAGCGAGCTATACTGGGAAGGTATTCTACGTGATTAAGCATTTTGGATCAAAATCTTGCAGTATATGGAGGGCACAGCGGGCTGTAGTTCTGCTTTTTCTTCTGTTCGGGTTTACTTTGATACCAAATGGTTCTCTCGTAATGCGTAAGTCAACGAGGTTATTGGGATGCTTTGCTTTTAGCAGCCTGAAAAGTAAACAGAGGAAAAGGATTATTTGTGACAAGCCACCACTTGGTGAATACTTCATGTCAGTTACAGGAGAATGGCAGAGCCTTTTAGCTCTTCGGTGTCGGACAAACCTCTGTCTGAGCCTGCCAAAACTGGTTTTGTAAAGAGAGTCACAGTTCAGGAACCGAGAGAAAAACAATGGGACTGGAGATTAAAAGTCAAACTCTCTCGAGGGAGGAAGTCGTAGCTGGGAAGGTGTTTGAGGAAACAAGGTTGATACAGTCACCCACAGAATTGCCTGAAACAGCCAGGTCCTGCTTGGGCTGCTGTCACGGGACCGCAGAGCTTGTGGTGGGATGGTCACCTCTGCGGAGATTCTTTTCAGCCTTCTCAAAGGTTCAGCCTGTGATCTTCAAGTGGACAACAACTTAGGTTAAAGAGAACTAGCTCACCCTGTAAGACATGCTGCGATGTGGGATATACACCCACAGGGCAGCTTATTGCTTACCACTGGTTTTATTTTACCTTGAAGAAGAGCAGCTTTTGCCAGAGTTAGCTGGAGCTGCTGGGTGGAGTCTCCTGCCCCACACAGTTCTGTGGGCCGAGACCTGAGAAAACAGTGGCAAAACTTGTGAGCTCCTGGGGTTCAGATCTCAGGTCTGAGGGAGGTAACTTGGAGACAAAAGGGGCGAGAGAAATAGATCTAGCCTGTCGTGTTCAACTGCAGTCTGAATCTTGTTTTGTGTCCAAGTATCACATGAGTTTAGTTCGTTGGCAGGGGGGTGTGTGTGTGTGTCACCAAAATGTCCACCGACGGTTTTGGTGCTTGGGCAGGCACAAGGCATCTTCCTATGCCTGCGGTCCAGTCCTGTCTACTGTTCAAGGAAAAATCCAAGAAAATTAATTCTGTTTTCCTCTCCAAGCAAGGCAGAATTTCGGAATCCTCAGGCAACTGAAGTCTGTGGTAAAAGTGCTCAGGCACTTTACTAGCCAAGAAATGGTGTGAGACATAGGATTTCTCCAAAGCAAAACTCCAAAACAGTTTAACTTGGAAAAGCTTGATTAAAACTCTCCCGGGATACATCTGTTTGGACAGAAATTCTTGTCACTATGACAAGAAGGACCCAAGAGGACCTTTTCTTTGTTGTGAAGTACACGGTGGGAGAGGTGTGCTTTGGAGTTCCACCAAGAGAACCTGGAGGCATGCTTTCGGTCTCCCTTCTGGCCAAGGAGCCAAGCCCTTCGACAAGCTCACTTCATTAAAAGCATTTCCACTTTCCTGTGAAATACTTGCAGATTATCAACTTTTTAAAAGATGATCTTCCTTCCAACACTTGCCTGGCGTCTTGTGTTCTCCTTCATCTGTGCACCAGAACTGGAGGGGCTAGTTTGTCTGTGGGGGTTTGTGTAGCAATTGGGGGGGTTTGCTACTGGTCTTTGTAAGCCTGGGGAAGAGCAGTTCCCTTCTGCAAGAAATGGTTACCTCCCAAAAGAGGATCAGTTGTTTTTTTGGCAGCTTGAAGAGGGAAGTGAGATTTAAAAAGAAAAGGAAAAAAAAATAAATCTGGATGAATATTTTCCAGTTGGTCTCACAGCCGAGGGAAGCATGTTCAGACACTGCTTCATCGGCTCTTGGCTGTCAAAATCGCTAACTGGATGGACTCACTCATCCTCTGCGGTGATGAAAGGATGCTGAACCTCGGGAGAGCTGGCTCCCTTGGCTCTGCCCGGTGCTCCGGCGGGGTGCAGAGGCTCCCTGCCGCGTGGGGCATGCCTTCAGCAACATCACAGCCCGGGTTTTAGGAGGAAGAGGACAGAGAGAGCGGACGGTCAGTGGGAAGAGCAGAGCCCTTTCCCAGTGCGCTGCACGGGGCTTCACCGGAGCAGCCTGGGCTGAGTTTGGGTGTCAATGAAGGGCTTTTGGTGCAAATGTGTTGACTTCTAACCACTTCTAAAGCCAGGCGTTTTGAACCAGTGTTTACATTAGCCCGTGCAAAGCCTGAAGGTAAAAGGATTTATACTTGCTCTTAGGTTATTATTTATAGCTTAAGAAATCTAACAACATTTTGATTTCTAGTAAATGTATCAGCTTGAGGAAGGAGAAATGTCATTCTGATAAACTTGTTGATTGCGAACATACCATGATTTCAGTAGAAACAAGGAAGGAGCTGTGCAGACCGAGCTCTGGGTTCAAGGGTTGTGGGTGAGCTGGTGCACCCCTTTTATTATGTCTGAGTGTTACCAGTGACCCTCCGACACTGCTGAGAGTGGGTTCGTGAGAGTTCTCAGATAACACTTATTTCGCCGTTCCTTCTTATCTGGATCCCAGGGCAGTGCAAGTTACATTGTAGATTGATGACAAAATAATTCTTCAGTTGAATCAATTACCTGTATCTTCCCTGAGTATCTCTGTGTTGGTTTTGGAGAGGGAGAGGGAGAGGGTAAACGCTGATTTCTTTTATTTAGCGTGTGTTTAACTTTCACAGTTGCTCTCTTCTTCCAATTCTTATAAAGACACTTCTTCAGAATTATTTTCTTCTCTTTCTGCACCGGGATAAAGATATGTTTCTTCAGTCTTTTAATTTTGATTTCATGCTTTAATGAATTTCATAGAGTTTTTTATGCCTAGAGTGAGGGAATATTTTATATCCTTGCTTTTCTGGAATTGATTTTGGTTCTTTTATAATTCACTAAAGTTATTCCAACTCTGTGCTCTTTTAAATATCTTTGCAGTCTAGATTCATTAAATTCTATCTTACAGAAATCTTTTCATATAAACTTATTTAGAGATTTGTATTTTCACATTTAGAACTCAAATAAAAGCTGAGGCAGTTGCACATTCAGTTTCTTTCAGCGATTCCCAAAATGCAAAACTGTTTTCTTCCTGTCGGAGAAGGGATTTGGTATTTATTACTCATTGGAGCAGCTTTGTTATTTTCATGTTTTCAGAACCACTTTCTCATTTTAGAAGTCCTTCTACTGACTCATGTTCCTCCACCCACAAATCCCTTTTGCCCTTAAGTAGCTTATTTTTGGTGGGGTTTTTATTGGGGAACTTCAGCACAATTGAGTTTATTCTGTAATTCATGTATTCATTTAAGTGCTGTGCACATATCGGTTTATGTGCCGTCTACTGTTATGTCCTATGTTTCATCGCGAGGTGTAGCCTTAATGTTAAAACTCATTCACCTTTAATTGTCAGAACAGATTCAAGGTAGCCGCTTATACCTAATTCCTGCTTTGCATTAAAACGACTGTATTTTTTTTGTAGCGTTATAACTATGAAAATAACACGTTGGAGTCCCGTATCAGTCTGTCTCTTTAAACTGTAGTGTGACTTTATGGTCGTAAGCATTGTGTTACGTGGTATATTAAAAATTACAGGGGGATGGGGATGCCCAGGGGAGCGTTTCCGGTATTCGGCAGCTTTGAGTGTCACTTAAACACCCTGCCACCAGCACCACCACCGCGCGTCCCAGAGTATTTCTGTTTGCTGGTGAGCCATGCCCGCTTCATCCAAGCGTTGTGACATTTAACGTGAGCAATGGGCTAACACTATTCAGCTGAATATTTATGAACACAATACAAAATAATTAGCCATAATATCTGAAGCTAATAAAATTACACTTATCTGGTTTTAATTACACTTAACAAAGGGTGTCTCTAAGCAGGTAGTTGTTCTCATTTCAGCGCTGACTGTTTTTAATTTCTTTAATCCCCAGACCATTTTGTCTGAATCCAAAAATTATCACTCAGTGGGATGAATGAGGACATTTGTATTTGTAAGAGCTGTTTTCTGACTCATGAAATCCCAGCAAGTGAATGGCAGAGTCTTGCATTCCAGGTTGCTTTTTGTTGTTTTTGTGGTCCGTATCCGTGGGACCGTTGGGATGTTGTGCTTTATGCTGCTTGTGCAGAGGAGGCTGACAGCTGGTGCATGCAAGAATATTATCTGTGATTGCCTTGATCATGAGAAATTATTGTGTGGGAATTATCTGAGGAGAGGGTAATTGTGTCCTAGAGATGTCTTGTCTCCGGTATTTTCTTTGCAGGGAGAGAGGGGCTTGAAGAGATGCAGCTCTTCTAGAGGCAGCCAAGAGTGAAAGTGTGGAGACAGGAGAAAGGGCTCCCTGTGAAATAAAGATTTGGGGTTTTGGTGGGAGAAGCTTTTCCTTTGATAACAGGCCAGAGCAGGTCGAAAGGAAGTGGCTGAAAGAGGAAGAACAGTCTGTGCTTTCCAGAGGAGGAGCTATGTCTGGAGCAGCTGGATTTGGAGTCTTTGGCAGAGCTTCGTGTTTCAGCTTTTGAATCTCCGGAAAGAGAAAGTTCAGCTGTGAGACCCAACGGGGCAGGATCCTTGGGAGGGCAGCGGGAGATGCTCATGGTCTTGGTGTCTGTGGCACGTCGGCACCTACCCCGCAGCCCAGGCGGGCCACTGGTCCTTGTCCTTTCCCTTGAGGGGTAAGCGAGCCCAGGCTTAGGAGGTATGAAAGAAACTACGTTAGACTTTTCTCAAAATTCTGTATTCTCCTTAAAGATAGGCTTTAAATGCAGCTGTCGCAGCATGCAGAAAGGGGAACTGTACCCAGTGGTTCAGCTATCCTGGAAGACTCAGTCCCTGCTAAGCTTATTCGACACTGGACGTGGGAATCTTAACTCTTGTAGATGCCTACATTTAGAGCCTGTAGCAAGAGGGTGAGTTCTGCCGTGGTAATATTTTCTTCAGGCAAAGCTCCCTGGTCTGCATTTCCACAAATGCTGCCTGTAATGGGACTTGGCGCGAGATGAAAATTGCCTGCATGCTTACACAACCAGTGCTTCCTAGGCACATTGACCCTTTTTTCCTTAAAATAACAAACCCAAAGGAAAGTATTTGGGTTTTAGGTCTTTGTTGGGGTTGTTTTTTTCCAAATAATGAATGGCATAGATTTGTAATGCTAACAGTATGTGATTTAGGACTCAAAGCAATGGCATTTTAGAAGTAAACAAACATGTACAAGATTATCTCAGTGTCCTTATTTATACTGTTGCTCTACTGTAGAGTTACTCGATCACTTCCTTTAACTAATTAACTTGTATTATCATTTGGCCTTATGCTTTCTGTGGCGATACTTTCTCTGTGGTAGTCACTCAATAGAGTCTTCAGACTCTTCTGAAATAAATACTTCATAATCCTGTAAAACATCACTTGTTTAAAGGAAGCTGTTTATGTAAACAACAGGCTAATGCATGAAGCTCTTGACATGTCAGCATTGAAACCAACTGTCCCCTGTGCGGTTTTGCTCTTACTGTGGGGAAAGCTGAAGCTAGACATCTGGTCTTCTGTGGGCGGGAGAGCTCTTTACCAGTTACGGGACCACTTGTTCACGTCAAGTTAAAAAATATTTTGTACAGAGAAGGTGAAGAAAAATTACTGAAATAGCTAGTTTCTCAAAGAAGTCTATAGTTTAGAGAGCAGGCAGTCTCTGTCTTTTTTCCTGATGGGGAATATGCTGGTCATTTAAACGTGTGCATTTCGTATAGGAGCATCCTTCTCAAAACCCACTTGTCTGAAAACCGATGCAGAGAGGAGCCAGGTTATTGAGTGGCGCGTGAAAACAGGTCGTGAGCAAATACGCTTTTCCAGCTCAGGTGCGTGTACCTCTGTCGGCTATCGCCTCACGTTGCTGTTGATGCTGTCTCTAGGTTTGAGACCGAGGGGATCAGAGTTATGTGTTGGTTTAATAGTTTCTTGTCTTTGTATGAGGTTTGAATTCTAGTTCTGGAGAGTTGTTTATTTTGCAAAGCTCTCTGATTCTCCTTGTCCTCCATCTCCCCTTGTCACAGACAAATTTGGCAAGCGGTTTTGATAAATTACTAGAGAAAAATCTGCCAGACTTTAAATTCTTCTGGTGCGTCTCCATCTACCTTATAATTCATCTTAGCTCCGTCTGCACTTGTACATGGGAAGAGGCTTTGTCGGTGACACCTCTCCAGGTAGTGCCACTGAATGCGCTGCATGTGAGGGGAAAACGGTAAATACACAGATCTGAATGGCTCCAAGTTGCCTACAGTCATCTCCACTCGAAGCAACGCCTTTTTTACATTACTGACCAAGTATATTTGCTGTGACCTGTATAAATAGCCTGTCTTAGTAACCGGTTCCTCTGCGAGCTTTATTAAGCAATGAAGACTTGCGTGCTTTCTATACTAAGATGCCACTGTTTCCAGGCGGGGGTTGCTGAGCGCGTGGTGCTTAGCCAGGGCAGGCTTTTCTGGCTGCAGTGTCGTCGGTGGTAGGTTTCCTGTCAGACCTCCTGAAGCTTGATAAAATGAGGAGGGTTCAGGCCACTGATGTCTTCAAATGACAGCCTTTTCCTTTATTGAGCTAGTACTAAATGATACTGAGATTTATTCTTGCGGAAAACAGGATGAAGTTTTGAAAAGGAATGGGAGAGGAAGGGATAATATTCAGAGTCTGCTGCGACAGAGCCAAATCATTTCTCTTAAGGTTGGTTTTCACAATTTATGACCGTGACTTCCACCCCCACTTGCGTGTGTCACTGTCACATGAAGATTTGACTCTTATTTACCATGTCTCAATGTTACAGAACTGTGTCAGTAAAAGCCTTTTAATCCAGAAGACTTTCAGAAAGCATGGGGTACCTAGGAAAGTGTTGAATACTCTGGCAGGGTGGGAGGCGAGGAGGCCCTTGTGACTTTGTGGGGTTAGGCATTGGGAGGTTTATATATGTTTTACTGTTAAAAC
This sequence comes from Alca torda, assembly GCA_008658365.1. NCBI lineage: Eukaryota > Metazoa > Chordata > Aves > Charadriiformes > Alcidae > Alca > Alca torda. The sequence continues at coordinate 1,653,587 of CM018087.1, forward strand.
ATAATCTAATGGAAGTGGCTGAGCTAGTTGCTGTGGCATTTCAGAAAAGTCAGTGAGAAAGCAGTGTACATAATTAATAATGCGGAAAGAGCAAAGCAATATATGTCAGTAAAAGATGGTGCAAAATGGTCTTTATCTTGGTCCTGAAGAGACAAATGCTGTACGTATCCAAAATCAGGCTGATGCCCTCCTGCGTGCTCGTTGGGTACCGCTGAGCACGAGTCAGGGCTGGGCAGCTGGGGGGGAGCTGAGATGGGCAGCCCTGCGCTGCCGGTAAACGGGCATCTCCGCTCGGGCACTGCCCCACGCCGCTGCCGGACCGGGCTAACTCTTGGGTCTACCCATACAGCACCACTTATGACTTCTTTTTCCCCTCCCAGTACAGACACCTGATGGCTGCAGCCACTATTTCAGCTGTGCTAACGAGGTAGTTTTTAGCTGGCTAATCCGCAGCAGCAGGCAGCTCAACGCAGGCTGCCCCAAAACCTGCCTGAGGAGCTCGTTATAGTGACAGGTCGTTAGCTCCTGCTTAGATATACCCTAATAGCTGCAAAAGGGGAAAACTTCTTTACAGGAAAGAAATACCTTTTTCCTTCTTCATTGTGGACTTTTTTTCTGAGCTTTCTGCAAATGCTACATGTCTATGAGCAGAAGCGAAGGCCCTTGAATATAATTGTAAAATGCCATTGGGTTTGTCCGGGGGGAGTTCTGTGTGTAGAGCAGGAGTTTCGAGTTACTTTGACAAAAGACACGAATGGCTCAAATGTACTAATTGAGAAATTTGTGTTTGCGCAGCAACCAAAACACTTTATTGCGTGCATATGTAACATCTTGAATGTGGCGGGTGCTAGCTCTGCAACAGCCTAGCTGCGCTGTGTGGCATATGTGCCCAGACACCTGACATCTTCCCACGGTTACTGTGGAAACTATAATTTCTAACTCCAGACCTGTATGTCCCTGAAACAGGGTGGGTTTTTTTTAATGCTGAGGCAAAAGAGGACAAAGTCTGCAGATGAGAAAGAAATACTCCTGTGCAGTAGGAACCCAGCTGGTGCACTGACGGTGTTTGATTTATATGGTTGTGCTTGACGGGGAATCACATGCTCAAATGGATGTAGATGCATTTATTTTAATGGTGAAACTCAAGGTAGGCGTGCTATATATAAACTTAGACATAGGAACCTAATGGAGACCTATGCTGAGAAATTGAAGCTGTAGAATACAAGGGAAAGAAAAACATCCTTACTGAGTCATATGTTTCTGAATCGTCAAGTCTATGGAGGGGAAAAAAGCCTCATCAGACTCCCTCCCTGCCCCCAACAGTCCCAGGCTGAATTGAAAACACATATAGCAATCTCCACTCTGAATAACTTCTGCATGGCTATATCATTTCAAAGAGAAATGCTTCCAGGGTGATGATAGGTTTTGTCTACATCTGTAATGTCTCATTTGTCTGTGGGTACCCAACAGCCTTTGCTTTGTTTATTCAGAGATGAGCGAACATGAAACTGAATGTATTTTTCAATGATCAATGTAAATCAACGTGAAAAATGGAGATCGTTGTAAAATGTATACACACATATATATTTAGCAAGGTTTACTAGATTGATTGCTCCTAAACCTCGAGCTTGTCTCCTCTTATGTGCAGGGAATTCACAAAAAGACAGTCATAGCCCAGGGACAGTGAAGTGTGGTCACTGCTGGATAAAATAAAATTCAAGCCTATTTGCATTTTAATGGATTTTAATCGCAGGAGAGTTTGGGAGAGAAAAAACAGATTTTTTTTTTTTTTTTAAATTTTATTTTTGTTTATTTTTCTTTTCATCATCATCATCGTGTCTGATTGCTTCAGGGCTAGCAAAACTGGTCCCAGGTAGCAAGATATCATTGTCGGTTCTCATCCTCGTGTTAAAAGAGTCTTTTACAAAGACAAGGGATGTGTGTGATCATCATCAGTCACTGAGAGCAAAAGAAATAGCACTGGTCTGTAGATATGGCGAGGAAAGCGGAGCTTAAAGTTTCTGGCAAACTAAGCAGTAAGGAGGAAATGAACGAGGTGCCATGCATGGTTTTTATCGCCAGAGATTTACTAAAATCAGTTTGGCGCATCCATCAGGGGTTGGGGGGTAAGGTACCGTCCTGCTGTAATGACGTGGAAGCAGCACCGTCTGTCTTTAACAAACTAAAACTCTCGCAGAAAGGGAGTTGTTCCTTAATCTTTCACTCTTTGGTGCTGCCTCTCATCTGTTTGTCATTTCTGCTGCCTGTGACAAGATCTTCATATGTATTTTAAATGTTCTTGCTTTGTACTGCTGGCGTGGACTAGCTCTGCCTGATTCACCACCCCCTCCTGCTGTCTGTACCGCTGCAGCCTCGCACTGCTTCCTTGGCGGCTGCTTGTTTCATCTGAAACTCCGTGCCCTCTGCCATAATGCTGCGTGGAATTTATCCCTTAACCCCCAGAAATAATTTTTGCTCAAGAGCTCCCATTGCAAAAAGCTAAGCAGGGTGTTTTGTGATAATACTGTCACTTAGAAAAAAAGGAACGGGGGGTGTGTGAAGCAGAGGATGCTTAAAATGCCAAGATATTTTATAATGGGCAGAAAATAGCGAACCTCAAGTTTTTTGTCCTGTATTTTCTTTTGTTATATCACTAAGTGGATGTTTGTGTCTGTTTATACTCTGGGTTCATGTGTGTTTTGAAATCTCATTGTACTCAGTGGTGGAAAGTTGGCTGCTTAAGTAAAGGCACGTTAAGGACAGCTATCTACAGTAGCTGGAAGGAAATGCTTCTCAAATGTATTGTCCAAGTTGGTTCTAGTTAATAGTCTCTTGGGTACGTGAACTTTCCTTGCCTTCTCCACCCATCTTCTGGCAGCAAACAGAATTCTTAGCATTTTGTTTTAAAAATAAATAAATTATTAAAAATCTGCTGCCCCCGTGAGTTGTTTCACAGTAGGAGTGAAACGAATTTAAGTAATAACTCAGAAAATCACTTGTGTGGGTTGATTATTCCTACTGGGGGGGAACCCCACAGAACAGTAACGCAAATCTCTTCAAACTGGATGAAAATTATTACATTTATATAAAGATTCCCCACTCCCTTTCCTCCTGGTCTAGTCAGATTTACTGTTACAAAATGCGGTTGCGCAGCGGGACTGCTAATTAGATGTTATCATCAGGCCTGTTTCTGCAGGGTTGTGACCTATAAATTTCTGTTTAGCATTGCTGTAGGAAAGACATTTTCTCTCCACTGGTTATTTATCCATATTGGGTTCGTTTTTTCTCCTTCTAGGATTTTGGAGATGAGCACCTGTGACTTTACCCTTCTGATAGACCGGGATGTGGAGGCTGCGGGGGCTTCATGATGTCAGTTTGCAAAACATATGGCAGGGAAGACATTTGGGAACAAGTGCGTGTTTGCGCTTAGGGGATTTGTGGCATTACCACTAAGCATCAGAGAAATCACATTAAAAAAAACAGCCTAGTGAATAGCGAAAGGTTTAGACCTCACAAACTTCATATTTTGCAGGTTTGGGGAAATGTAGCAGGAGTAAGGAGGAAAAATTAAGTATGTGTGGGCTCTTGGGTGGAGGGTGTTTGGGATGAGGATGTGGGCTTGCCTTTCTTCTTCATAGCCTCGCTTACTGGAGAGAGAAGGGAACGTGTTAAGTAGAGGGGAAAACCCAGTTGAAGGATACCTGAAATACAGCACCCTAGCTACAGGTCCTTCTAATTAGCTAGCCTGTCATCAAAGGGTACGTTAATTATGCTTGTTTAGGTTTGCCAAAAGCATATTAACCCGCTCCACCTGTTTTGGCCGTATCTCGGGAGCCTTGATGTCAGCGTGGCTAAGGTGTCCAAGGCAAGCTGGCCTACAAGAATGAACTTCCCCTGACGCAGTGTCAGCTCAGCACTTGCAGTTCCTCTGCCCTGGCACTGTTATTTCTTCCCATGTTGCCTCTTTCTTTCACAGTTATTTTCCTTCAACATCATACAGAGTAGGCAAGAAGAAAGAAGTCACCTGCTCGTATTCTGAAATTTCAGAACAGAGTTGAGCTTTGATTTGCAAATATTTAGATGGTGTGGCAATAAGGAGAGCAAAGCGCTCTGAGCCACAAGGTTCCTCAGCCTTGATCTGAGCCAACAACTCAGTGTCCTGCCTTGATCAAATTGGCGACAACTTCCTTACGCTTAACCCAAGTGGATTCTTCTCCCGAAGCCAGCTTTCCCTGCCTAAAACCAAATGCAATATCTAGGTTAAATTACAAAGGGAAGCTAACCTCATATAACCTTTAACTAAAGGTTAAGGAGTAGAGCTGTTAAAAGAGGTATTACAGGTCGTTACCTTGCTGTACTGGATTAAATGTGGGATTCAGATTATTTGCAATAAAACATCTCTTTGCATAAATCTAAATGTGGCTCAGAATCCCCATTGCATTTATGTAAGATCCAGTCTCCTTCCTTCTCAAGTTTTGTGTCTGAACCATCTTGAAAGGATGAAAAAAGTCCAGTCCTTTGTATATTAGCAGTGCATTACTGGAGTGCATGAAGACTTCTCAGACGCTAGGGAGAAAAATGGAATGAGGAGCGTTCTGGTGCTTTTGTATGGGGCTTTGTTTTTAAGTAGGTCACATCAATGAATCGGTGTGTAATAGCTGGTTCCAGGTTCTTCTGAAAACATTTTGAAGATGCCAGAAGGAAGAGAGTGGGTCTTTTTAAATAGCATGGGGAGTACTGGAGGGCTTCTTTTACATTATATTTGAATCCCTTGAGGTGGTCCCTCACTAAGTCATTTGTTTTAAGTGGTTAAAATAAGAAAGCTAAGTTTAGCTTGTATGCCTGAATGGCCTGCTTAATATGGAAAAAAAATGCCATGTCGTTGTAGTAGATTTTACTGTCCTGTGAACTCTTCCTTCGACAAGGGAAATAAGCTCATCTGTTTTGAGACGTCGGCAGTGGTCCCAACTCCTATATTCTCTCTTCCCAAAAATCTGTTGAGGCAAAAACACCCTCAAACTCAAAAAAAAGCACCTAATTGCTCAGGTGTATACTTGGGCTTCAAGAAACATTCAGGTTGAAAATAGCTGAAAGAGTACGGCAGCAGTAGGCTGTGCAGCGATGGCAGGGTGGCCGAGCATTTACAACTCCTGGGTGGGGGAGAGCATCGCGTGAGAGCTTTGTGATTTATTTACCTATTTATTCATTTATTTTTCCTTTATTCTTCTCTCTCATCATGAAAACCACCACGCACAGAGAGGGTTGTTTTTGGGGAGCACAGAGGCTGTGTTTCTGTAGAGGCAGGGCTAAGGGAAGGGGAATTCAGCAATCCTGCCATTGCTCTGAGACATTAAGCTTATGGGCTGAGATTGTTCAGATCAGCGACAATGAATCTATCAGTTTTCTTGAAGGAAAGCCAAAGACGAAAGCATCTAAAAGAAACAGTCCGCGTGGTGTAATCCAAACTGCATGTGAAAGCCTGAAAGACGGTGTGTTTGCTTTTCAGTTGTTCATCTTGAACTTGTTGTGGTCACTATCTCATCACCAGGTCTGTGCCTGTGGCTTGTTCTTGTCTCCACAGAAATGCTTCTCTACCTTTGCTCTTTCCATACCTCCCTCCTTGGCAGGAGGCGGCAAAAGGGCCTTTCTCTCTTGAAACCAGTCTGTGGCAGATGAATATCATCTGGTTGATGCCTCGTTGGCAAGGGTAGGGGGTGAAGCTGTCTGTAGGGGCAGAACCTTTGGTAATGGTTCTTTTGCCAAGATCTGTGCACTGCTTGTGGTACACGTGTGTTTAGCTTTGACCGCAAGTACACTAGTACGTTTTTGTGCACCCAAAAAACGTGCAGGAACTGAGTTTGCTTTTAAACTGTTGGTTGTTTTGGTGGGTTTTTTTTACAGCTGCCCTGGGCCAAGGTCCTTGTTCAGTTCAGGATGCTTTTCCTCTTCCTGCACTGCTGCAAAGAATAAAGAATTGAGAGGGAAGAGCCAGGTCTGGATGCTCGGCGCTGAAGAGGCGATAAGATGGAGAGTAGGGGGTTGGTGAGAGTAAGCACTACAGAGAAAAGAAGAGGGCGTAGGGTATAGAGCTGGGTAAGAAAAGGTCCATGCATGAATTAAGAGGAGAAACTGCAGATTTTTTTTCTCCCACGAATAATTAAGTTTTCTGCTATTCTCCATTTTCCGCTTCCTAAACCTCTCACGAAAGCCTCTCCTTGCTTTGGGGAGAAGTGTCACTTGAGAATCTTCTCCAAACTTGGCAGCTATGTAATAGGGGCATGTAATCTCTTATAATCCTCTCTACAGGTTTGTAATAACCATTTCTGTTTTGAGATTCCAAAGCGTTTTGTAGGCCAAGTGGGAATTTAACTGTGAGAGAAAAATGTACTTAATATTCAGGAGCAAGGATGAGTGGTCCTGGGCGGGGGACGAGACCTGAATAAGAAGGAAGGAAAACCTGCTTAGTATTGTAGGAAGGGTCACAGGGATGGCTTTGCGCAAGAGTGGGTTATTTGAAATCCTAGGTATCCTGGGAACCAAATCGGTTTTTACACAGATAGCAGCTTCTGTCGCGGTGATGTCATGAGATTTACGAGGCTGCACAATGAGCTGCTTGTTTGCAGGTGCGCGCGGGAGGCTGGGCTGAGCGTGAAGCGCACCTGCGTGTTTTGTAAGGTTCCCCACCTTGGCTGGGTTGTGTTTTCTGGTTCCACTTGTTGAGCTACGAAGCGCACAGATGATTGCATGATTTGAGGTTGCTGGCACCGATCCGTTCAAGAAGGTGCTGATGTCTCCCCGTAGACGCGTATTTCCCGCCGTCTCCCATGAACCTGGCTGGGTACAGACCATGAGAACAGGGATGGAGAGGGAGGCGCAGCCGATGGAAGCGAGGATCAATTACCCTTTGTGAGTTTAGCAATCGACTATGCAGCACATAAGAAGCTTAGAGGAGCTCAGCAGTGTTCAAGCTAATTGGCAGCTTTAAACTGCTATTAAGAGCTCCCACACCTTTTGCTCAAAGAAGCTGCAGAGTGACAGCGAGCTGGTGCAACTTTCTGCTTTCTAGTCGGAATTACCGTGCCAGGCCAACTTCAGCTTTATGCTTAATTTTTGCTTCTGCTGCTAGCTCCTTAGCTCTTGTTTTTTAGGACTTTGCAAGAAAGCTCGAGATTGTTGGCACACTCAGCATCTGCTCACTAAACTGCTTGTAAGATTATAAGACTCGCGGTTTCTCTTTTGGAACAACTCCATGATTTGCCCTTTTGAAAAGAAAATCTCGGTGAAACTGCTCGCGTGGTTGTGGCCTAACTGAGTTGGTGCTCTCGAGCTTCCACAGAGCGCTTGGGTGCTGGGAAACACTGAGCCCTTTTAGCAAATATTGGGGGCTGAGGGTGGTAAATGCGTTAGCACAGGCCTTGCAAAGGGTTTGGGTTTTGAACTGTGTGTGTTATGGGGAAACGAGAGGGGAAATCTTGGCTGATCTCTACCCAAGTCTCAGCCTTGGTGTGAAAACTACTGAGCTTTTGATAGGCAAAGTGGCGGCGTTGCAAGTACAGGGCAGATGTACTGAGTCGGGACCGAGTTAAATTGGCAGAGCTGGCTGGGAGCTCAGCTGGGGGAGCGAGCCTGCTGCGCCTCGCTGCCGGCCGTCTCCTGTACAAACAAGTCGCATCTCTCCTAGGGAAGGAATGAGGGGTGGGAATGATGTCAGCGACAGAGAGGAGAGGCAGCAAGAGCTCATCCTTCTGGGAGATGCCAGGTTTGCGGATCAGCAGCGTTCTGTATTTTGCCTCCAGCTGGTTGCGAAGGAGACAGCGCTTGGCTGGCTATTAGGTATTCGCTCACCTGAAGGCTTAGCCCTTTCCACATAAAAATTGCTCCTGTAGGAAATTTAAGAATCTGTCTGGTAGCGCTTGTAGTGGACAAAATGTTGATGCAACTTTAAAGGTTAGTCTGGTTTTCTCTGTGTTGAGGTGAGACTGCTGCATGTGGGAAATCAAGAGCAGGAAGGCAAAGCCTTCTCCCACCCCATCACAGACCTCATCAAAGCTTTCTAGCAGCTGATGGAAAAAAAGCTGTGCCCTTATCTTTGAAGAGATGCACAGTCCTCATTCAGAGAGAGGGGAAAAAACCCTCAAAGCGCTGAGCAGCCACAATACCTTCAGACTTCTCTAAATTTTAGGAGATTCCTTCACCCATAGTTGGCATACTGATGGTAGGGCAATGGAAGCACACGCAGTAAGTGTAAAAATTGCCACGATCATATTTCTGTGAAGGGCACAGAGCATGAAAACTGCACTTGACTGAACAGTTTTTCTGTGAATATGTCTGTGGTTGATGAGGTTCTCCACTGGGATAATGGAAAACCAGTTTTTAGACTGCCTGATCACTGCCACTCAGTAAAAGAGTAGTGGAAAGTTAACAGGTTAAATTGGCAAGATGGGCCTATACTAGGGAAATTAAAGATCTTGTGAAGAATTCATGTTACATTGCCAAATGCATTGGAATCTGAGAAAGTTATGGCACTGGGCATGGCTTCTGCCAGCGTCTAAAATACCATTTTCACCTACTTAAACCTTTTATGGCTTTATTCTATGTAGAATGAATTTCCCAGGTAGCGTTTTGGCTATAACCAGTTGGGGTGAGAGCTTTTGAGATCCCTGAAATCTGATGGTTTCCTAAGCTTTCTTTACCTCCTACCCGCAGTATTAGGTTTCCGTACAAGAATTGGGTTATCGTTGCACGCAGCTGCTGGAGGACAGCAACTGGATTCAGCTAAATTGAGGGCTAGTCCGTTGCATGTGTAATGAAGTTTGTTGAGTGTGGCTATTAAATATAACAGAAGTCATTCACACCAGATACCTCTGTAATAACATCCCACATAAATAGCGTGCCTCTCATCCCAAAGGATCTGCTCGTGCTTTCTACACTTAAAACAACACCTGCTTCACCAGAGAGATCTGTTGCTGACCAAGAAAATGTTCGTGGCTCTTAGTTGAAATGGAGCCATGCCACGCAGTGATTTAGGGGGGCAAGTGAGCAATGCCGTATCTCGTGGTAGCTACAAGAAGCTTCCTAGAAAACCTACAGTCATTGCCCGTGTTGTGATCTGAACTAAAATAGCAGGATTAATGGTTTTATTTCTATAATGTGTACTGGTCATATCCCTAAGTCTGGTGTGATTCAGAGAAGAATTAACCAACCCTAAAAGTGTCGTGTTTTCTCTGTAGCATGTGAGTCTCTGCGTTACCACACACGGTATGTGCTGAATTTTCCTTATCGTATTATGCAATTAGTCATGCGCACCGTATGTTCTGTGTTCATGGAATCATAGAACCATAGGGTTGGAAGGAACCTCTGGAGATCACCCAGTCCAACCCCCTGCCAGAGCAGGGTCACCCAGAGCAGGTGGCACAGGAACGCCTCCAGGCGGGGTTGGAATGTCTCCAGAGATGGAGACTCCACCACCTCTCTGGGCAGCCTGTGCCAGGGCTCTGCCACCCTCACAGGAAAGAAGTTCCTCCTCATGTTGAGGTGGAACTTCTTATGCTCAAGTTTGTGCCCATTGCCTCTTGTCCTGTCGCTGGGCACCACTGAGAAGAGCCTGGCCCCATCCTCCTGACACCCATCCTTTAAGTATGTATAAGTGTTGATAAGATCCCCCCTCAGCCGTCTTTTTTCCAGACTGAAGAGACCCAAATCCCTCAGCCTTTCTCCATCAGAGAGGTGTTACAGTCCCCTCATCATCTTGGTAGCCCTTTGCTGTCCCCTCTCCAGCAGTTCCCTGTCCTTCTCGAACCGGGGAGCCCAGAACTGAACGCAGCACTCCAGGTTGTGTTGGGACATTGTGGTGATCGTCCACACAAACTTGGAGGATGAGTGTCCCCTCCTTCTCCCAAGTGAATTTGTGCATCACAATAGGTTTTCTTTGAACAGTTGTTTCTGGCAGTGCCTGTCTGCAGCCCTGCCTGGAGCAGAAGCCATTGCGTATGGCTGGGAGTTGGTTCGAGAAATGAGAAATGTAAACAAAAGCTATATATATCAGCGTGAGAGAAAGTGGAAGTTGTCTTGATTGTGCTTTTCCTAGCAGACCCTCAGTAACTGACCTCTGTCGGCATCTGCTGTGTGTAAATGTTGAGAGATTGTCCCTCTTTTAGCTGAGCCAGGGTTGCTCCGATGCCTGTACCTGCTCTCAGGGCAGCGGTGCTTGAATGCTCTGTTTTAAATCCGGAAGGAATGTCACACAGCTGTCTGAAATAGTTGAAAGTATACACAGCTGTACGTCACGTAACGGTGCTGTTGCTGGTTATTTTCACTCGCATTGGTGACTACTTTTGCAGAAATCCTGCCTTATTACAAGACGCAGGTTTAAGGGAACAAAACGTGTTGAGACGTGGTGTATTTCCCTCTCTGCCACATCTTTCCCTCGAATCAGGAGCTTCATCGTCTTTCAGAGACAGTTTAAGTTTAGTGAAGGACTTTTAATTGCCATTTGTCTTTGAAGCTTCATGTCAATAGTAAGGTTTGAAGTTTCCGCTTCTGTTCAATGGCTCGATAAAGATTCAAACTGATGGTTATTGTAACTGGACTGCCTGCTCGCGCACAGCTGGGTCGCCTGGGGTAGTGACGAGCCCTCAGACAACAGCGCTTACCTCTGAGTCCTGTCTCTATGGTAAGTACATAAAACACCATGGAAACATTGGGCAAGTAGACCTGTTGTCACAAGGTGTTAGGGCTCCTACTAATCTCTCGTCGGGGGGAGAGAAAAATCCTCCCTGCATAGAAACTTGGCCACTACGTTAGTTACTCAGCTGCTTGGCAGCTCCTTGTTGGAAATACTAGGAACAGAATACGACCCTAATAAAGTTGACGAAAATTTGGCAAGTACTTCAGTAAGCCCTTGATTTCACCATAGGAAGAGTGTGGTTCAGAAAAGGAGCTTTGACACATGCCAGGAGTGCTCTTGTCATCACTGGGATGGAGGTTTATTTTTGTGTTTTTATTGATGGTAGGTAGATAATGCTTTTTGGCAGAGACTGAAGGCATGAATTTACCTTTAATGTAGTTTTGTTGGCCTAATTTCTGCTATTTCTTTCCTTTTCACTAGCTCTGAAGAGGAGAAAAGATGCTGCTCTTCTGGTTGTAGAGAAGTTGTTGGGGGACTAAATTACACTGTAACGCCAGTCGTCTCTTGGAAAAAATTTTCTGATTCTGCCCATTGCTTGCTTTTTGGAAAGTACTCTCCACTTGCAAATGCATTTGGAATTAAAAAAAAAAAAAAAAAAAAGAATTGTTGCATACTTGCAATGGAAGATTCAGAAATGTTCCCATCTGATAGCACTGGTGCTACTCCCTGAACACTCCTAAACTGCCGTCAGTTTTCATAAAACATGTCTTGCCCTTTCTGTGGGGATCGACTTGGCACTGGCTGCTTCTTTCCGTGTTCCCTCACCCTCCACCAGTCAACACTTTTTGTTGTCGTTGTGTGGTTATGGCATAACTCCTCCTTCCCCCACCCCCCCCCCCTTTTTTTTTTTTAAGTAAGCGCTGTAGTTAAAGAATAATAAGGTACAAGTTGTCATTTGGCTGAGAGAAAGGGAGCTTTGTGGGTATTTATAACATGCCTAATGGCATTTCAGAGCCCCGAGGAAAAACAAGGCAGCTTCAAATCTTCAGCTATGTCGGACGTGGCAGGCGGGCAGCGATGCTCTTCTCAGTTCAGCAGGGGAGGATGTACCGAGAAGGGGATTTTTTCCAAGCTGTTACTTAACTGATATTAGCATTTGAAGGCACATAAGGCACGACCTTTAATCCTGCGTGTAGACTAACTGATCTGCTTGCTTGAATGCTTCATTGTAATGATGCAGAATGGAAAGGATTGCATCAGACCAGAGAAAGAAACCCTCTGTCACCAGAGCTCACATATTGAGGTGTGTGGCTGCACAGGCCCATCCCACACGCAACTCAGAGGGTTCAGATGCACCTCCCCGATCCTCTCCTCCAACTCCTGTCCAAAATGACAAGCATCAATGACTTACCCTCCAAAGCACAAGCCTTCCTATATGAGCTGATAGATAGTAGCCCCAAAGCAAGAAAGGGTAGCCCTGATTTTCAGTCTTTCCCAAAAGTGTAAATGGTCCTGGTTACACTTGGAATTTTTGCCATTCACTTCCATAGCAATTCAAACAGTGGTGGTAAATTAGTTTTATAGGGCATTAGTGGAAGAGGTTGGTGGGTTTTATTACATTCACGTGAAAAGTTGGAACCAAGAATGTAAAATGAAAACTGAAGATGAAGAGTACCGGAAAGCCGAACACAGTTTGTGAAGCGACCAAGCGTATATGTGATACTGTGTAAAGTCCCAAAGAGTCTTTAGTCTAAACTGGTAACATACTTCAGAACAGATTTTGAAGTTACAGCTGTTGCAAGAGGCTCTGGAGAGGTCAACCGCGCAGGAAGGCTAGCTGAGAAATAATTAAATAAGTGGTACAAATTCACCAAAGCTACATTGTGATTTTTGTTGCAGCGAGTTTTCTTGCAGCCTGTATTCAGGTTCCATCTGCTTCACGAGGTGGGCTTGCAGCATCAGCCTGGGGGAGAGGACTGAAGTTATGGGATCTGATACATCGGAAAACCAGCTTGCAACTGCTGCTCTTTGTTGAAGAGAGTGCTTGGTCAGCCTGCAGGGCTGGTGGGGCTGTGTCCCGACGTGTTCAAAAGGATACCAGCGCAAACACAACATACTAATGCTGTGATGTTCTCTAGTGGTGATTGACAGCTCCAGACAACGAGATGGCGTGTTGCTCTGCCAGCAGCCTGTGGAAAGCTGTTCTGACGTAGCCAACCCAGTTGGCAGCAGAGTCGTGGCTGGCCCGCAGAGCCTGATGACTCAGTTAAGTCCTGGAGTTGTTATTGCAGTGGAAGAAGTCATTCTGTTCTTTAAATCCTTTGTGCAGCCCATAGATCAGTTGGATGGTATCCTGCCGAGGCCTGTAGTTAGTAGAAATTATAACGCGAAAGTCTTTTGGGGCTGGGTGAGTCGTGACTGTGGATTCTGCGTTGGAGCTAATAGTCCAGAACGGTTTTCTTTTGCTATGAGAAAGTCTACTGGCGCTTCAAAACATAGTTTACTTGGTTATCACTCAGCGTAGCAGCTGGAGGCACTCTCTTGCTGCTAGCCCACCCACGCGAGCAGGACAGGGCACATCTTCATCCTTTTTTCCCCTTGGTGATGTATCATGTGCTTTCATCACCCAAGAGAGGAGATCCCCAGAGCTCTGGTCTTCCCGTTTCTGTTGCATACACATGCAAGGGGCCCGTGGCTTCATCTTCCTCACTCCTCTTCGCTCTGTCAGCCCGTTGCTCATGCCTTTGTCTTGCCTAGGCGCGGGTAGGGTTCATGTGCTGCTGTTTGGGAAACCAAGGCCTAAGCAGGAGCAACAGTGGTTTAATTTGCATCTGGTTAGGTTTTTGGTTGTACACCATGATAAATGTAAGTTGACGTTGTGCCAAAAATCTATGTGGAGGGTTGATGTCTACAAGTGAGAGTCTGTTGTGCTCCAGGAGTTTGCACAAATGCACTTTTACTTCACAGAGATTGTGGTGGTTTCCCTTAATTATGCTTATGCCTAAGTGGAGTTTTGGGCAGTTTCGAGGTACACAGCCTTGCTTGTCACTGCTGGGAACCAGGCTTTGTTAGGAGAGGTGACAGTGTGGAGCCTGATTCTGAATCTTTGCTTCTTTCCTGAATCATCTCATCTGAAATCAGGAGAGCAAAGGTGCGTTTCATTATTATTCAGAGCAGTAGGAGCCATGCAGTCCTCTTCTTTTTCAGTTTTTGTATTTCAAGCGTTCTAAATAATCACAAAAATCCTACTGCAATATGAGGTTGAACTAGGCACTGAAAGCCGTTTTTCCAGTTAATTCTCCGGTTTTAGAAGCTGACACGTTCCTTTCAATGCAGAGACAAAGTTGTTGTTGTTGTGTGCAGGAAAAGAGCATGAAGATGTTGCAGCTTTTTTTAATAATTACGTGGGATTTGGCATACGCAGGGTCTGCCAGGAGTGAAGCCAGTCGGGGGGGTTCGTTATTCAACTGGTAACACTGGTGTTCGGACTCGCACTCCTCCGTGCAGCTCCGAAGGTGCCGGGTGCTGAGGATTCACTGGCCTCTCGTGGTGAAGCTGGGTAGTAGCTACAAGGAGCATCTGTATTTAGCTCTGTCAGGCACTGGGAGGGGGTTATATGTACTAAAAGGAAGGTAACTTTACAAAATACTTTGGGTTTGAACACTCATTTTGCCTAATGGGCTCCTAAAATAGTTGAAGGAGATCCTGGAGTGCTACGCAGCAAGGCCTTGACAATATCGTGATTTTTGCAGTCTGTTTTAAACCACTTAGAGGTAGTTCAGGGATTTCGGGAGTCTATAGTGTACACTTTGACTGATTTTTAGGTCAGTGCAAGTCAAGTTGTATAAAATTAGACTGCAAGATAAACCCAAAACTTAATGTTACAAAGCAACCAGAACTTAATCTCAAAACTTTAGAAAGAGACGACTTGAAACTGTTTTCTGTGTTTGTGTAAATAGTGCTACCTATGGCCCTGTTGCATACATCCCTTCTTCTGTTGTGCATATGGCACTTCTGTGTCCTGTAAAGATATTTTTATGAGTTGGCTGCACAGTTGAATTCCTAGGGAGCCAAACAAGGTAGATGTTGTTTTGTTTGGGGATTTTTTGGTTTTGTTTTTTTTTTTGCCTTTTTCTTTGAGTTCCTGTCACTATAGTGGCTGTGGCTCAATGGGAATGCTCGGAGACTCCTATTTGTCGCAATTTAATCAAATAGCTTCCCTACCAAAAGATGCTTAAAGTCCTTCTCAATTAAACGCCCATTCCTTTGGATTCTTCCCTCCCTTTTTCAAGCCTGCCTTCCTTGATCCCCCTTTTCATTTCTATGTCTCTCTATCCTTAGTCTCAAATAATCTAGTTTATTAAGATTTAGGGTACACTCGGGGCCCTACCATTTTATTTAATCACGTTTTTGAGAAGGGAGTGGAGGGTAGATGAAGTTTGCGTGAGAGCTCTTGGTCTTTTCTTTTGATTATATTTCGGTCTTCGACAAAGGTATTTATATTCATCTCAGTATTGCCATTTTTGTAAATCATGCTATAGATAAATAAGTATTCATAGTGTACCTTACGTAGCGTTCCACATGGGTGCCTCCCAGGATTAGCATTTTGTCTTTTAATATGCTGAAACCGGCACTGCTAAGTACAGATTGCAGTTTTGGTTTGCATCTTGCTGCAGAACTGCAAAAGCAAAGAAGGTGGTTAATGACACGTGCTAACGATTCTGGCATCGTGGTTTTCTGTTCGCAGATGTGAAAGGACCACCTACACACAGACTGTCCTGCGGCCAGTCCCCCTACACTGAGACGACAACATGGGAGAGGAAATACTGCATCCTGACAGACAGTCAGCTCGTGCTGCTCAACAGGGAGAAAGAGGTGAGAGAAACTAACGTTGGCCACTTGGGATTTACCTTTTGGCCTTTAGTGGTAAAACAAGAAGGTGGCTTTTTTCATCTCCCCTTTATTTTGTCTACAAGCTTAGTGAAAAGGAGGGAAAGGGGAGCTAACCTATGCTGTGTATGGATGGCGTGGCACGCACAGTTATAATCCAGCTGGCCCAGATGCCAGTTGCATGGAAGAGGTGACAGCAAACTGTGTGCATCCAAAACTCCCTCCTGGAGTTTTACAGCCTGCATTTAAGTCTGCCACTACATCTTCCTATGTTGTTGCTGCTTTTAATGGTAGTTAAAGCCACCACAGCTATGTAAACCTACCTCCTTATGTCAGGGCAGACGTAGAATCATAGAATCACTTAGGTTGGAAGAGACCCTTGGGATCATCGAGTCCAACCATCAACCCCACTCTACAAAGTTCTCCCTTACACCACATCCCCCAACACCACATCTAAACGAGTCTGAAACACATTCAGGGATGGTGACTCCACCACCTCCCTGGGCAGCCTATTCCAGTGTCTGACCACTCTTTCTGGGAAGAATTTTTTCCTAATGTCCAGCCTAAACCTCCCCTGCTGCAGCTTTAACCCATTCCCTCTTGTTCTGTCACTAATTACCCGTGAGAAGAGACCAGCCCCAACCCCTCTACAATGTCCTTTCAAGTAGTTGTAGAGAGTGATGAGGTCTCCCCTCAGCCTCCTCTTCCTCAGACTAAACAGTCCCAGCTCCTTCAGTCGCTCCTCATCAGATTTATTCTCCAGGCCCTTCCCCAGCTCCGTTGCCCTCCTCTGCCCTCGCTCCAGCACCTCGAGATCTCTCTCGTATTGAGGTGCCCAGAACTGGACACAACACTCGAGGTGTGGCCTCCCCAGTGCTGAGCACAGGGGGACAATCACCTCCCTCCTCCTGCTGGTCACACCATTTCTAATACAAGCCAGGATGCCATAACATAAAGGTAGGGAAAAGTGTTATGCCATGACATGACATAAAGGTAGGGAAAAGTGCAATAAAGGTAGGGAATAAGGGGGTGGTTTGTGCTCATATTGGAGTGCTGGGCAGAGAGAGTGTGTGCAGCCATCACGCTATACAGTTGTCCTTGCTGTAGTCACAAGGTGAATTGGTTGAGGCAAAGGCTTGCCCTCTCTTTTGCTAAATGCAGCAAGGAAGACTGGGCACCCCGTGGCATGGATACTCAAAGCTATGGTAACTGTCTTGCATTTAATTATAAAAATTACTGTGTTTGGGGTGTGTGCGTGTATATAGCATGTAGTACTTGGCATTGTGCCTTGCCATGAAGGTAATGTCAATATGGCTAAAGAATAGGCATGTTGTAGTTGATTGAAACACTGAACAAACAAGTGCTGATAAGTCCCTTCCCCTAGACTACGCCATGATATGTTTTTTTCTTGTGATATTTGATGTCTAGAGACTGCCATGAATGCATGAGCTTTAGAAGCATTTGATAGTGCTCCTGGGTTTGTTTGTTTAATTATTCTGCTGTAGATTTACCCTGTTTAAAAATAAATATTTCAGGAGGAGCTATAAAATAGGAACGTTTTCAGATTGCTGAAATAGATTTGATTACATATAAACGCCCATGAGTCTAATACCATAGTTTACTACGTTTAGAGATGACCTGAATTTTTGGTTTCTTCTTTTGAAGCTTCTGTATGGCTGTGTACAGGCTGAGCATAAGACCTGTTTTTGATGTAGCACTAAATATTACTCATCTTCAGCTATGATCAAGTTTATTTACAAGGGCTGAAATACTTCCTTGCATAGGGCGAGTAGGAGGAAATGGTTTAGAGAAGGACTTGAATTATTAGAAGGGAAAAAACATCAATGCTAATGCGTAGGAGAGGTGATCAAACGCAGGGAAAATGGAAGGCCCATATCATGATGTTTGTTTTACTATGTAATTCTTTTTCTAGCCTGACAGGACTGTCACCTAAGGAATTAAAGCATACACTGAAGAAACTTAAAGACGTGTGAGAATTATTCCTAAAACTGTACTGTACCAGCACAGCTGGGCTAAAAGGATGCATCTCATTAAAGAAATGTAATTGAAAACAACACTGGCTCATATCACAGATAATTATCTGAAGGTGGTAATCGTGCACTTACGGGTTCTTAATTTCTCCTACCACATACAGTTAAAAGCATTTTGCTGGGAGTAAAAGATGAGTCTTTTGCTTAGATCCTGAGAAGTAAATATGAGAAGTCTTGTGTATCACTGGAGTATTAAGTCATTATATGCTATGTTTAAATACACTCTGTTTTTTGTCAGAAGCTGGAGAAATTCAGTATCAGGCTATAGAGAGCCTGGGTTTTAAGTACAGCAGTTACCCCAAAATACGGAGCAGTAGAGTTAATGTTTGCAGCATGTTCCCAAAGGAGCCTGCCTGCGCTATCGCAATGAGAGATAACTTGTTTGGGGAAATGCTGCCTGCAGATGGTGCAGACATGCCTTTGGTGCAGGTGTGACTCCACATGCTGATAACGCGATTTGTTTCAGAAGCTAGTAGCTGGCGTCTGATTTGCCATTCTGATTTTAAAGTAATTTGGGACTGCTTTAAGTGAAAGGAAAAAGGGAACTCCTTGCAGAGTCCTGAGCACCCTGTAGGAAAATAAAAGGTGTTTTAATCTAGCTTCTGAGTCATGTACACATGGCAGCGTACATACGAGCCCTTAAAGAAAGGCAAAACTGTAGTTAAGAGAGATCTGCTAGTTAAGAGAGACACAGAGCTGATACTCTGGATTTGCACCTTCTCCGAATTTTTCTGAACTAGAAGTATCCCTTGTAGCTTTCATGAGAAAGGGAAGGGGGGGCGACTCAGTTCTATTTTACTTGGCAAGTCGTTCAGAGTTAAAAGAGGCTCTATGAAATGCGATCTGGAAGGAAACGTGAACAAAGGCCTTAGGCAGCAATGGGGAGAGATGCTTGGGAAGAGCTTAATGATGGAAAAGTATGTAGGAGGGGAATTGAAGAAAGCCCATGGGTGGGATCGCAGGTACCGGGGAGCCTAAGCAAAAGAGCAGGTGAACGAGGAAGAGCGAAGTTACTTAAAGAAAAAAACTGAACATTACTTTTAGAGTAAAACTGTTGGAAAGGTGATGCTGGAGGAGGTTTTTTAATAACCTGAAATGAGGTGAGATAGGCAGCAGGAAACTGAAGATGGAGAGGTTCCTGCTCTGAACATGGAAATTGCTGATAGAGTGGGTAGGTCAGAATTTCTTTGGACTGCCGAAGAGGATCTTAGAAACAATGTGAGGGACAGAATGATACCCATCGGTAAGGGGGCGGGTGTGAGGGAAGAAGGAAGAGATGTTAACAGCAGAGCGCCCTTGCAGCCGAAAGGGAGCACTTGCATCATCACAAGGCTGGTGTCATTTGAAAACTGTAAGTCTGAAGCATCTCATTTTATTCTCTGCGCGTCTGCTTTGTTACTTCGTGGAATAAAAATCCAAGAAGCTTATCCTGTGTGAAATTGCAAGGGAACGGGCGTTTTTGATGTTTATAATACTTTGCAAAATGATTATGCAAGTACGTATGTCAGAGCCAAAAAGTAGGAAAACATACAAAATGCAAACAGGTAGATGAAAGATGTCTTAATTGTTTCAGGTATAATGCTAAGTTTGGTTTCTTTCAGTTAACGCTGTTAAAATACAGCATTATGAACTGCACAGATTTTTAGGACTGGGGGAACAGTACAGAAATAAAGAGAACAGTAAGAAAACTCTTTTCTTATAACATCCCACCACAATGGATTTATTGTCAACACAATTTGAATACAGTATGTGGAAGGGAGATTTTGCCCTGTGCAAGCACAAGAATAGGTTGGAAATCAAAGAAATTTCGAGGTACAGCTCAATCCAAAAATATCTGTAATTACTTAGACAAAAATAGTCTGACGGTATCACCTTGTGCAGTGTAGAAAAATATTAATTACTTGACACCTTGTCAACTTTATGAAATGAAAATAAGTGAGACTGAAGAATGCAGATTATTAATGAAGGGAAGAGATTGATGGCCAAAAAGTAAGTAGAAAGAAAATGAATCCCTGTAGGGACGTGAGAGACAACTTAGCAAATAAGCAGCCATGAGTGACAGGAGATATGCCATTACTACCACATATCACAGTGTGGTAATATCTAGCAGCATCTTCCAAGACTAGGGGAACAGGTCTGGATTGATTCGCTTACAAATCAGGTAGTTTTTTTACAGGGAAGACAGTTTCCCACTGTCAGGAAGGTGGAGATATTTTCATCGTTTGTGAAACCTGTTCCATAGGGTAAGAGCTGTGAGGGCACAGTAAAAACGTCTGCAAAATCAGTGCCATTTAAACAGGGAAAGGGAATGAGCTAGTGTTTATGAAGAGCGGTTTCAGATAGATAATGCATTGCACAGCACTTTTATGAGGGGAGTGACAAATGGCTGCATCTGGTTTTGGACTGCTTTTTAGTTAGTCTCTCTCTGTAACTTGGCTGCTGTCCTGCAGAATCCTGTAATTTTGTGTTCAGTTGGAAACGAAGTTGAACAGTTTTCACTGTGTTAGACTCTTCCTTTTTCCTCCCTGCGCCCAAAACCTTGTCTTTCTTCTTGGATTTAGAGGTGTTTTTAATCAAGGGCAAAGGATAGTGAAGCCCCACATTCACCGTGGCGAGATCTACTGCTTATTGGTGGCGGTGACAGAGGCCAGCAGCAGAACATCTCTGGTGTGTTTTCCTGCTCTTGCATCTCCTGTGACTGACACCAGTAGTGGAGTGACAGCAGCGATCCCAAGGGAAAGCAGCAAGAGCAGACTCTGATGCACGTGGCCCCCGGGGGGGTTCTGCAGAAATGCTCGCTGCCGTTCCCGAAAGACTTGTGACGTTGGCATCTTTACAGCAAATACGTTTTACCTGTAAATAGGAGTTTGTCAAAGCTGAACCCAGTCGTAAGAAAAGATTTGCTTCAATTCCCAAATGAATGTAATTATTTCTTTTCCAAAAGCCCAAAGAAATGTTTGTTGTCAACGTTTTTAAAGTGGATTTTTATGTCAAAATTTTAGACAGCTTCTAACTCTGTCGAGAAAGGTAAAAATTAAAATCAATTAACTGTTTTGTTGACATGATTCCAAACTTTCTGACTATAAGTTCAGAAGAGGTTGCAAGTTTTCAAGTTTTTTATCATGAATCAGCCTTTCTAGTCTCCAAAAATCTTTTCTGCAATGAAGAAACAGTTTTTTCTTACTTCTTTTTTTTTTTTTAAAGAGCCTAGCTCAGTTTGCCTTTAAGAGACATTAAATGTTTGTAATGCTCTTACTCCTCCTTCTGAAATCTTTCCATCATCGAACTACTAGAAATCCCAAATGTAGGGTATATACATAACATAGGGTTAAGTGGCAGGTGTTGCTGTTAAAGAGTTTAGAGTCCGAGCTCTGAACCTGTCCTCATTAAATTGTGAAATGTGGCCTCTCGTCAAGATTGCCAAAATAGTCAGCACCTGGAGCGTCCCTGTGTACCTTGTCCCAGAGTTACGCTGCTCAGAGTCCAGCCCTGAACCAGCAGCTTCCGCACGTCGGCTCCGGCTCAGGCGACTCCCAGTTTGGTGAAGTCTCAGCAGGGCAAAGAACAGAATAACAAAGCTGGATGGAAAACAAGAAAAAAGAGCTGAAAGCCTAAATTGCCAGTTAGAGTCCTGACCCTGCAAGACTCTGTCGTTCTCTTCGGTCCTCTGCTGAACCACTTGCTGGAACGGCAGGGGCCGGAGGAGCGGCGGGAAGGTTGCGGATGTCTGACTTGGTGTTTGCGTGGTATTCAGTTGTGCACTTGCTTGTGTTTCGGTGCCACTCGATCTGTGAATGCATTTGACCTACCACAGGGCGGTTCGTATGCCCCTTTGAAAACAGGTAGCCCAGCCCAGAGAAATGCAGAGCTGCTGACCGAGATCTTGTCGCATGTTCGTGAAACTGTATTTTTAAGAGCAGGCTGATCTTACAAGCAATAAATACTGGTTCTGCAGTCTTAGAGTGAGTTCTTTTTTGTTAATATAGACTGAGACTACAGTTTTGGAGGGCTGTTACTTAAAATAATACAGTACTTCTAAGACAAACTTACGGGGGGATCTTTTTTAGCTACTTTACTACTTAAGTCTTGTCCATGAAATTGTGGGATGTTTGTATATTCTCTGGTGTAGGTCAGGCTATGTGGCATTAATATGTTCCTTATACAGTTTATAGAATTGAGTGAAATAAGCAGCGCCAGTTTTTTCCCAAGCCCCACTATAAATACGCTACCGCACCAGCCTCCACCAGTCTCTTGCTGGCGGAGACTTGTACTGCGGTGGGTGAACGTAGCTACATGGATGAACTTTTTTTAGCGTGCAGCATAACCATGTTTTCCTAGGCTGGGCGAACGTGAAGTACAAAAGGCTAAGTGACCCAGAATTAGGACCTGAGCTCTCAGGCAGTCTTCCTGTTAATGGCTCAGTTCCTCTTTGAAGATAAATCCTATCTCTGGTATGCAGAAGTAGGTTTGTTTTTGACACCAACTCCGGTGTGCTGCAGCCTGTTTGCTTTTCCCAAGGACAAAAAGGACAGTGTGGCCTCTGTCACCGTTCTCCTCCTTACCCTCGGCACCAAGTCAGCGCCTCTGTAGCGTCCTCTTGGCTATCATCGCTGGTTTTTTCGTGTCAGTGGATTAAAAGAATGTTCCTGTCATCCCATGTCCAAAAGCACACGCAGATACAGAAGGGGTCTACTTAAAAGAAAAGGCTCAATTCATTTCACAGTTTAAAAAAAAATCTAGTGGCAGAGAAATCTGTCCCACAGGAGCTGTATTGGTATAGAGCTAGCAGTTAGGTCTGGGTGCAACAGGTTCACTCAGAAAGGAGGGTCGCAGGGTGGTGGCTTGGTGCTTCTGAGGTGTGCAGGAGCAGGAGGGTGCTGCGACCAGCCGTAGCTATTCTGGAGATGCAGCTCGCAGCATCCCCCCAAAAATGCTCTAAGGGAAATCACGAGAGGCAGAAGAGGTGGTGGAGCAGAAGAGCATTTAGAAAGGAATAAGACTACGTGGAGCCTCCAGATAAAAACTAAAAATCTAATATGGGATCTTGACTGAATGAATGTGGCATAAGCTTACAAAATAAGTCTCTGCTTACCTTCCTAATGTCTCTCGTACGGAGATTGTTCGTCAAAGGAGCCGCTGTAAAAACCTACCAGCAAAGAAAGTAGCCTTAACAGAACAACCTCTAGGGATTTGGAAAACTTGTTTTGAAAAATAAGCACTGTTTGAAGGAGACAAATAGACTGGCGTAGTAATAAATAGCATTAAAAAAATGACCTTAGGAGAATGCTAAGTGCTTAAAAGTCAGGAAATGCCAGAACTAGTTTGTGAGAGCCATTGTGGTGCAGCTCGTTTCTAAAATAGTACAGTATCTTGTACGTATTTTACAACCTTCAGTAGAAATGAATAATATCTTTTTGTTTGCTATTAATACTTGGTTTTCAGAGATGACTGAAGATATGAAAGGAAAAGCAGTACAGGAAACATGGCAGGGGCTTCTATTCCTTTGGCTGCAAGCTGCCTTTTACACAGCAGTATGAAAATAAATTGCCGTGTCGCCTGGCTCGCGGTTCTGCTGTTGAAGCCAAAGTGCGCTGAGATGTTTTGGGCACTGAGGGGTTGTACCTGCCTCCAGCACCTGGATGCTGCGTCTCCCTCATCCCTGGGATTTCTTCCAGCTGTGGAATAAAAGGGCTTAAGGTGGCCCCACCAAGTTACAGGTTCCAGATGTAGTAACAGACGCCAGACCAACAGCTTTAGGGATAAGCAATTTATCTTTAAATAAAATTGCGGTAACAAATACAGATCAGGGGTACGATTATCCGGGTTGTTACAAGAAGAAATGTAGTAACTCAGTAGCACGGTTATCCAGGTTGAAGCGACAGCAAATCCAGTAACTCACCAATACCGAGCATGCGCTAATATCTGAGCATGCAAAGACCTACACAACTATGGTGATCACCATGGCTGTCAGGCAGGCCAGCAGGAAGCAGGGCATGGCTTCCTCAGATGTGCGACTCAGACCAGTCAGTGGGCTCTGGGAATTCCTAATTCCCCATCTGGGATGTCCTGTTGTTGAGACAAGGAAGCAGTATCTGGGCTTCTTAATCAACCATTACATCCCACCTCTGTCCCCTCTCTGTGCCAGCTCTTTGGGACGCGTGGGGCCCAGAAGTACTGTATGAGGCAGTACTGGCCCCAGGTGCCCACCCCTTGGTAGTGACTCAATCGAGGAAACAGTAATTACTATGGGACAACAGCCTGTTTAGTTCAGTACTGGAGATAGGTGTTTCTCATGCAGTCTCCATCTTTGGTGACCAGCCTTTCACCGGCTTGAAGGATCTTTGTTGCCTTTTGTCTTTTGAACCTCTTCAGAACAATGTTTATGTTCTGAAGGGTAGAGTGAAGCATGTCTTTCTGCTGATGGAAGCAATGTCTTCCTGTCCGAGTTGCACCTGTGGCAAGCAGGTAGCCGTCTGAAGTTTTTGTCTGTCTGATTTTCCGTATGCAAAGTAACTGAAAAAGCTTGAATTAACCTGTGCTGATCGTGTAGACAAAATCAGAATGCACAAGGGTGCACGTATAAATTCATAAAGTAGTTGGGTGCTTTTTCTTATCCTCCAATCCTTATCCCTTTGTATGTGTTTTTTGGATTGGGAGTACATCAGCCTTGGTTCTTGTTCCCAGACATAGGGACTGTTGGCTTTTTTAGAGCTCCTGGCTGTTGTCAGACTGCCCTGCGGCTGTAGTGGTGGGTAGCACAATTTATCGCTTTTCCTCCAGCGTAAGCACCTCTCCAGCAAAATGTAGTCATCCAGGCAGGTGTTTAAAGGCAAGATTAGCAGGGGAGCAAACCCGGAGGGGGCAAGTTCTGCCAAAATTTCAGAAGAGAAACAAGATCCTTATTATACATTTGGTACTTTTAAAGAGAATTAGCATGCAGAATATTATTACTATGAAATAGTGAGGACGCCAAGCCTTTCTCAGAGCCTTCTGAGGTCCCACTTCTAGGATGAGTTTGACTTAATACCCCCTTTCTCCATGTGCCCAATACAACCAGCAGAACGTCCGTTTTTCTCTGATACGCTGTAGCTGATCACTGAATACGTGCTGAGACTGCAAAAATGCTTTTGTAATCTCGAAGTGTCGCATGTAGCCATCCGACCAGCAGCCTCTGCCTGACTTCCCCAGCGTGGAAGCAGGCAAGGCTTCTTGCAAAGGCTACCTAGCAATGAGTCCGGCACTGGGGAACCAGCTTTGAAGGGCAGGACTGCCTTGTTAGGTGGGTCATCTCTGTTGTGACTTGGTGGCTCTGGAGCGCAGGGTTCTGCACACCCGCGTGCAGCCCTCCCCAGGCTGCGCTCCCGTCTCCGTGCACCAGCTCTCCTTACCGCTGCAGCGCTTTCCCACTGAGCCTCAGGAATTCCGCGTTTAGGCTGGGCACGCCTAACTGTGTCTGAAAGTTACTACCAGATGAGCAGAAAATTAAGTTCTTATTAAGATGGCATCTTAACAGCATGGTCCAGTGGCAAATTAACAGCTGTTGGTATCCGTTTTACGCAGGTGCCCATCGATGGGGTCCAAGAGCCGCAGGCGGATGCTACCAAAGGGCGCTGCCTGCGTCGGACAGTGAGTGTCCCCTCCGAGGGCCAATTCCCCGAGTATCCGCCAGAGGGGGCCGCCAAACTAGGTAAGTGGAAACCTTTGGCTGCAACAACTTGATTTTAATTTATAGCTGCGAGCTGTATCAGAGGGCACTGCTTCCCAGGCAGCATCCTTGCGAAGGAGCCTGCGGAGGTGGGTGGCGTCGCAGCTAGGTGGTGTTGGGGGTCTTGCGACCGTGACGTTGTTTGTATATACCTCCAGCAAAATGACTTCCAAACACCGGGATTTATCCAAACATCAGTGTGAGGTTATTACGGGGTACCGGAGAAGCTGGGCTGTTGCTGCACACGGGGAGGTTTGTAGCGGTGTTTGTAAGATTGCTAGGCAGCCCTGGGATTTACAGCCGAGACCCGCTGAACGCAGGTCAAGAGGAATGCAGCTTTGGCAGATAGCTGTAAGTGGTTCACACTGGTTTTTAGAACTGTTAGGTGGTTACGTTTTACCTCACTTTGAGTCTCTCTGGAATTTCCTTTGCTTCATATTTTCCTAACAAGTACTGGATAACAGGTTTTTCTATAACTCACCTCATGCCTGTTCAGGGTGCAGTTCCTAAAAGAACCAACCAACTGCCTGCTGCTCTTGGCTATAATTACACATGTTGCAATCTAGGGAGAGCAAAAGAAAGGGTAGGTATTAAAAACGACAGACAAAAGCTCTGTTGCGGTAGTTTCCCAAGTCCAGATCTGGCCCAGTTCCCCCTCTTTATTCCACCCCACCTGTGGTTGCATAAAGAGCATCATTCCAAGTCTTTCCAGAAGAAAGGAAGAGTGAAGAGAGGAGGCAACCTCACACGAGTGAACTCTTCTTTCTGTTCCCCACCTATGCAAGAAAATTTCCTTGGCATAGGCCGATAGGATCTAAGAGCAATTCTTCCTTAGTTCAGCTGTAAAAAGTATCAGTCCTGGGAGAGAGTGAGTTGTGAGGAAAAAAGTAATGTGCATCTCTAAACACTAAAGCAGCCTTGATAACATTGTTATCAGAAGTGAAGAGCAGGTAAGATATTTTTCATTTCACAGGCTCAGCTGTTTTCTGTGCCAAGGAATTTTATTCTCTGAGTGTATCGCACGCAAGTCATTAAAATCACTCTTCTAGATAGTTAATTAACACATTGCAACTGCAGTACTAATTTATTTGTGCTTGCCAATACCACTTCTTTACTCTTCCTTATTTGAGGAAGGCAAATAGGGCTCTTTTTTTGATTTTGTTTGACTCCTGGATTACAAACCTGAAAAGAAACAGGGCAGGTCAGGGGTTTAGGAGGGAAAACCACAAAATACTTGAGGATGAGCGGCATAAACAGAACCCCTACTGGATTC
Source organism: Alca torda (assembly GCA_008658365.1). Lineage (NCBI taxonomy): Eukaryota > Metazoa > Chordata > Aves > Charadriiformes > Alcidae > Alca > Alca torda. The sequence continues at coordinate 1,680,133 of CM018087.1, forward strand.
TTTTTTGGCATTTCAAACGCAGCTCTAAATGGTCGTCTTGTTTTGCCATACGAACAATTATTCATTATTGTTTGGGACTAAAACCAGTATTAAATACATTTACACACTGTTATGGGCAAAATACTTACTCCAGGTGTGTGGCTGGTGAGATGAATGAAGAATCCTTTTGGAGCCAGTCTGCACTAGACAATTAATATTCTTTGCAGCTTTGCAAGCTAGAAAGACCTTTAAAACCTAGGATTTAAATGCCTTCTCTTTCTATACCATGGGCAAAAAGTGTGTAGAAGAATTTCTAGACTTCACTGAGCATCTGAATAGCTGGAAATCCCAGTGTTATGTTTTTAAATGTAACCTTATAACCTTCTTCATTTTTCTTGAACTGCCATACAGAATGGATGACTGTGCTATCCGGGTGTATGTCTCACTGTGTATTTTTCTACAATTTTAGATGCATTATGGCATCTTGTAGTGTGCTGCTTGATGTATGCTTGTCAAGAACGTATTAAAATTACAAGAGAAAGTCACATCCACATGGTCTTCTCCATAGGAGAGCTGCAACTGTAGTGAATATAAACGTCACAGAGCGTGTAGCTAGAGGAAGGGGGCATGCGGTGGGAGGGGGGGAAGAAAGGCACGAGCTGGCGAAAAATTAAGCAATGCCCATACTGTGAGGAAGGACGGGGGTAAGTGGGAGGGAAGGGTTATATATAATCTCTAATTGCGGCACCCTGGGTAGTTCCCTTGTTTTCACATCCTGGTTAGAAATATCTCTCATCACGATTACAGAAAAACGTGGGCTGATAGAGAGCAGTGGGAATAGCTTTGCGTCAGGGTGCTGAGCCAGAGGACAAACCAGGGAAGGAATCCATTGAACATCTTTATAAAGAGAAAGGAACGGATGGTGGCAGCCAGAATGTATCACCAGCAGTACAGATAACAACTGGACTAAAATAGCTTTGGAATGGACACCAAAAGCTGAAAGGCACAGCAGAGGCAGCTAAAATATCTAGTGGAGAAATTGCTAGGCAGAGCTGATAAGAATATCTAGCTTGTCCTAGGCAATCATGTGCATAACATGGCAACAGCAGGCGCCGCATCTTCTGATGATATCTGAAATTCTTGCAGATGAGCTTCCTGGGCTGGCTCTAGTGCAGAAGTTAAGGCACAGCAATGGCATTTGCTTTTTTTCCCCTAAGTAAGGTTGCCGTACCTCTCTTGTGATTGATTGATAGATTTTTTTTTAAAAAGGGGGGGGGCGGATCAAGGGATGGAACTCTTTTTCATCTGTAGCACTACAGTTACACCTTGTATGAAGCGTAAGGAGTATCATATGAGGTCAATCTTCTTGTTAATGGAGCAACTGGAACGGTGCGTGTTCTTCAGGGGCTCTGCGTGATCAGCAGCAGTACCCGTTCTGCAAATTTCTGTGGCATTCGTTATAGCGTTGGGCACACATCCTTGTAGCACCATTCCTAGGAAGTGTGTGGGAGAGAAACTACCCGTGTTACAGCTGAGAAGTTGAAGCAAGAGATGTGTAACTCGTCAAAGGTCAACACTGAGTCGAGTGTGCTTTACCCAAGGGCTGTTGTAGTCATTCTTGCTGTCTCTTTCATTTTTACCCTTGCTGCAGGGTTGGCTCAGCTGTTCGGGAGGCAGCTGCTGAACCACCATGGTTTACAGTCCCATGTACTAAGATAGACACCAATTTCCACATACTTCAGTACAGTAAGCTGTAATTTGTGATGGTTCAGCAGCTGCTGGAGGAGCAGCTGAGCCATCCCTTCTGTGCAGACAGAAACCACCGTGGTCACCCTCGGCTGAGAGCCGGAGGGGCGGACACAAAGATGAAACACAAGATACAAAGTGACTTGTTTAAACACTGAAAACTAATAAGGTCATTTAAAAACTGTAGCTCCAGAGGACACTCACCATCTACTGCTAGCTCAGGAGCTTGCCCTCTGCTTCCAGAGAGTGGAGAGGTTGTTCCTAATGTTGACGTTCTTAATTCCTACCTGGAAGGTAGGCTGTACACAGAGTTGTGTCAGCAAGCCACCCCTTAAATATGTGCCATGAAATTTCCTTGCTACGTAGTCTGTATCATTGTAGTAATACCTCTCTGGGACTGAGCAGACACACTCCAAATATGTCATTGACGTGCTAGGATTTCATCTTGGCAGCGCTTATTCAGAGGTGCTTCCATTCAGGGAAGCTAAAAATGTAGCTGTAATTTCTCCCTAACTCTGGCTTGACAGCCTCCTTCCTCCTCCTTTCAAGCGTTACTTTCAATGGGCTAATTCTATTATGAAGTGTGATATAGGCCCTGGAGACCGGCACCTAAATGTTCTAGGAAGAGGTAAGACGAAAAGTCAAGCTGGTCCATCTCTGGTACTTGCCTCCGTTTCTGCTTCAGATCCTGCTCTTTATCTAACAGGTGTATTTTTTCCTGTTAGGGAGATTACACCCCTTGTAATGGATCATTGTTTATAATAGCGTATTGGAATGAACCATTCACACAGTAAAAGCATGATTCAGATTTCCACCATTCATACTGTTGACTAGTAACAGTTATTGCTTCCTTTCCCAAAATAATCCTCTTCTCTCTTACTCTGCTTCCTTCTCACCACCTGCTCATACTAAATGCGAGTTGTAGAGGAGCATACGTAGTGGAAGTTTTGATTCTGGCATCTGGATGCGTCTTTGTGGCATTAATAAGAGATTTTTTGCCTGCATATGTGAAAATTTCAGGAGGGATAGAAAGTGAGGAAATTATTTGGGTTTGGGGTTTTGTGTTGTTGGTTTGGGTTTTTTTATAATTTATTTTTAAATTATTAGGAAAGAGCATCATCAGGGAGAGAGTTTTTTGAGATCCTCTGATACTTAGAAAGGCTCGTGTCGATGCAAATGGATTTTCGTTTTGTATTTGGAGGTTAAGTCATCTGAGAACAAAATGAAGACTCTTTCACTTGTTGAAACAAGTTAACCCTGTTTTTCCTCAGTCACATCTATGGCTGCTGAATATGAAGGCTCTTAAGAAAAGATTGCTCAAAGCAGGTCAGAGGTGAAGATGCTCTTTGCAAATTTTTGTCCTCACCTTGAGTCACTAGCATTGAGTCATTAGCTTTTTCCTTTTTCCTCCCTTTCTTTTTCCTTTTTTTCCTCCCTTTCTTTTTCCACTTTTTCCTCCCTTTCTTTTTCCTTTTTTTCCTCCCTTTCTTTTTCCCCTTTTTCCTCCCTTTCTGAAAATATACTCCAGTTTCGTGGCTGGAGAGGGAATAGTCACCAAGATTGAGGACAATGTGGGTAAGCAAGAGCTTCTACATAGTAAGCTCTACACATACAGTGTCTACTGCACGTCAGTGTCTATTCGTCCTTGCATAGCTCTCTAGCTCATCTTCCAAACTTTTATGCTGGGGACATCTTCGCTTCATCAGAGAACCAGCTGGCCTTTAGTGCCTTAGCCCTCTCTGTAGGGCATTAATAGCTGTTACTCAGCTGTTGACTCCCATGTCGGTTCTGCAGGTCTTCTCCCCGTCCTTTGGTACAGTTGCATCCACGCAACCTACTGTTATCGTTTATTTTTCCTCCGTGGGAGGAATCTCCAGTGCTCTGATGAGTTGCAGTTCTCTGAGTGTCTCTAAAGATTGCCTTTGCAACCACTAGCACGGCAATGGAAGAGCAGTCATGCTGCTGCCCTGTACTCGGCACTCCTGACATACTGGGAGTACTGGGTCCAGTGTTGGGCCCACCACTTGGAGAAGGACAGTAAGAATCTGGAGACAGTCCAGCACGGATCTGCCAAAGTCGTTTTGTTCACGAGTATGCGACCCATGAAAAGAGGCTGAGAGAGCTGAGCTTGTTTAGGCTAGCAAAAGAAGAGGCTAAGGGGTTGATCTGATAGTCCATGGCTACTTGAAAGAGTTAGCGGTAATGGAGCCAAGCCCTTCTCAACAGTGGTAGATGATAAAATAAGGGGGAATGGCCATAAGTTGCACTTCAGGAGATTCAGATTGAGAGATTAAGATAAAATTTGGCACCAGGAGGGTAGTGCTGCTCTAAAACAGGTTGCCAAGCAAGGCTGTAGAAACTTCATCCTTCAAGGCTTTCGTGGCTCAGCTGGCCAAAGCCACAGCTGGCCTTACTGGGTGTCGGCAAGGCCCTGCTCTTGGTGAAAAACAGGACTAGGTAACCTCCAGGGGTTCCTTACAACCAGTGTTTCACTGTTCCTCTGTTTGACTTTCTATCTCTTTTTGACTTTTTCTTCCTAGCGTGTATCTGCCTGTTGTCATAAAGCGACTGTAACTTGTCTCCCACAGAGGCTTCTCTGATTGTTTTCAGCCTGTTTTTTGAATGAGGTAAAACTGATGCTGTATCTGTGTGGCCCCCTTTCTCCAATAATTTGTGCTTCCCGGCCAACAAACACTGAGTTTGAGAGAGATAATGGTCACAGAGGTACTAGGTTCCTACAACTTTCATAAAAACACGTGGCCTGGTGATGACATGGGAAGGAGACTGGACAACTTCTGATGAAAACGGTATTGCAGTGTGTGCTCCGGTTGGGAGCTAGGCACTAAAAGGCAAATAGACAGGAAACCAGGCACCCTTACTGTCCTGATCACACAACTGTTCTACAGTGGGCACCGAAACTGGCATTCTGGCTCAGTCGTAGATCACCCAAGTTGCATTTTTTCAAACCTGAATCTCCTCAAGGTAAGTGAGAGGGCTGAGTTTCAAAGCAACTGCAGCTATTGCTACTTTTTACAGAAAGCCAGAGGCTGCTAAAATTGATTTTAGATCTCTAAACAACTTCAGGAGTCTAATGTAGAGCTAATAAATAAAATCTGCCTTCTGTACTGTGGTGAGCTACACGTATAGTTTTGAAATGTGGCTAAGATGGAATTTTGAGTTTCAAACATTACTTTTAACTTCCTGATCCTCTGGCTTAGTTGCGCAGTTGGTAGATTTTCGTCTTCATGATCAGCCCCTTTGTATTCCCTCAAGCTACTTTTTTCAGTAACAATTCCACTGAATTCAGAAGAGTCTCTGATCACGCAAACAAGGGAAGAAGCGATAAAAAAGAAGCACCGATCTGTTTTGGAGCCAGATCCACGCTGCACTGCTGTCAAGTGACCAGTGAGCTGGGCAGAAATCCTGCCTCCGTACTGTTTTAAAAGGTTGTGTCCAGAGGCTTAGAAATGGACTGAGCAAGAGAAGATCAGTTAAGTGACGCCTGGTTTTGTTGCTGCCTGGTATGTACCTCTGCCTTCTGCAAGCGGCTGCTAAACCCTCCTACGGAGGGATGATTGCTCCAGGAAAACACACCGCTCGTGCTCTTCCTTCAGGTAAAAACTTGGCAGGAGAAAACAGACGTTAGCTAAAAGGATTTCTGGGTTTTTTTTCAATAACTGCTGTTTCTAAGACAAGATTATTTGCAACTAAAACTGTCAAAGCTGAGCCTTACTTTCTGTATATTCCAGTTGGGATTAGTACTTTTTGATGAAAGCATTAATAGATGTACTCTGTGCTCACCACGTAATTACGATCGTTGTGCAGTAAGGTTTAAGATGAATACCTGAAAAGGGTTATTGCTTGGGCGACGGGCAGGGGGGAGACAGTCTGTTTTGGAAGAAGAGAGATTGTTTGTGACCCGGTCAATGAAAGACTCTGCAATGCACCAATCTTTACATATTCAGTAAAGTCTTACTTAGGAAAGATGCCGGAATTTGAAATAGTGGGCTTCCTATAACTTCTAACAACACCGTGTGCTGAAAAGAGGGCTGGCCCTTCGCCTTCACCACTCAACTTTGCCTACAAAGAATATCTGTTAGAAAGTGAGGATGAAAAAAACGCAGTTTACAGCTCCCTGTGTCTCAGCTGTAGGGATTTATGATGTGTCTTGAGGAAAGAATTTTCCCAATAGCACTGTCTGCTTTTTCACCGTGTTGCTATCTGCAAAATAGCCATCTCCTGTCAACCATTACGCACGTCAGGGATGCAGAACAGGGCTTTGGGTTTAGCCCTCAAATTGAGGGGTGTGTTACAGAGCGGTATCTCTGGCGGGAGGGTGGATTCGGATGTGCTGACTTGGCTTGTTTGCAGCTCTTTGGGTTTGCCTGATTTGGGCTTGCACGAGCGTGTTTGTATATACATGCACAACTATACATGTGAGAAATTCACATCCTTCTTTATGCAGACCCAGGGGTCTAAAGGATCAGATGCATGACTGTCCGTTGCCTTTTTCGTTTAAATTAGCAACCCTCCATAAGTGGCTTGGGAATTTTTTTTTTTTTTTTTTCCCTTCTTGACCTGGAAGTGCTTTGTACCGAAAATCTAAACTGAAAGGTCCCCAGGAGCTGAAAGGTGACACCCTAACGAGATGAGCACAGAAAGCACCGTTCTGCACTTGCGTGGTTGGACGCTGCTCGGCGGCGGCTGAAGAAGTGGTGGCGTTTCCGTACGCTGCAGGTGGGTGCTCCACACGTTGAGCTGCACGGCTCCGTTCTTCACTGCACTTCAGCCCGTACCTGACGGTGTTGCCAAAAACCCATGCAGGTGAGCCTTTTGTGATCTGAGATCCAAAGCCTTTGGCTCACGTTACAGCACAAACGAGGGTTTGCTGAAGACTTTATCCTTCGCCTTCTTCACTGTCGGGTGCGTTGGGTCACGATCTCCCAGTGCTGTGGCTGTTGGGTATGATGAGGAGGGATTGTAGCTACGCCAAGATAATTGAAATTCTAAAACTTTAACTGTCTTTAGATGACATTGTTTACCCATCATGTTCTATCCCAAAATGCAAATATACGCAAAACTGTGAGTTGCATTTTTAAAATATATCCTGCGAAATACAGCTGCTTTTGGGCATCGTTAAAGAGCCAGCAGGCCACACAGGGAAACTCCTACTGTGTGCAAAGTGTCCTGCTATCTTCTGCATCCGCAAAAGACATTAGGAAACTTTGGGAAAAGCCCTGAAGTGATCTGAAATTTGGACAGGGTACAGTGCAATTTGCCTGCTTTGGAAGGATGAAGAATTTAGGCAACTCTGCTTGAAATTAAAACTGACTCCAGGGAGGCGAGATGTAACCAACAGGATGCCTGGATCTCGGTGACATTCCCCCCGGGCAACTGGAGTTATTTGTATACAGAAAATTGCCAAGCTGCTATCTTTTTCTTCTTCTGTAACACAAGCGAAGCCAAAGGATTTTGTTTTGTTCCGAGTGCTGCGGAAACTTTATTCCCTTGGACACAGATCATCTGTGCTGAAAGCCAAGTTCCGTCATGAAGCAAATTTTATCTGTTTAGATCTTCAGCCTTTTTAGAGCAGAGATTAACAGGGGCATGAACACATAATCTTAACTTTCTAATATTGACACATCATCTGTTAGGGTGGTTTTTTCCCCTTGGAAATGTATTATTACATCCCTGCCTGCTGCTTCCAGCACACGCAAAAAAATCACTTTAGAGATTTTAAAATTCTGCGTTGTGAGCAGAAAGAACACTTTATAATCTTTATAACAGAGCATGTTGTGCAATGCAGTAATTGCTGAGAACTGGTAGCTCTTGGGCCATCTGGGGCAGATTTGTTGACTGTGTTCTAACCAAACCTCAGGTTTTTTTATGAAGGAAGCTATCATTTTCCTTAGTGTCTCAGCAACAAAAACTTACTTATTAAATTCTTTAGAGGAATCTACCTTAAATCATGCATGAACTTACTGTGGATTGTTAAATTTTGTAGGTTCTCTTTTATAGTTGTTTGATCTTGTGGCAAAAAGTAATTACATTTCACCCAACCATGTATACTTGCCTTTTTTCCTTCAGTAACAACCAGCTTTACACTTAATAGAAAATTAACCTTCCTTCCTACAGCCTGAATTTCCTTATCTTAAGTCTTGTCTAGAGTTAATTTGAACTGTTGAGCTAAATTTAAAAATGTTGATGAAATTAAATGTGGTTCAGACTTCAGTATTGGTTACGGAATTAGTTGCTGATCAGTTTGTTGCTTTAGCATAAATTGATACTTGACAATTCAAATACTTATGAAATTGGATTAAGTGCACCTAGTTTGAAGTTTGTATGAAATTTAAATAGACAAAGTTCTCTCCACTGCGCAGGGGTGTGCGCACTCTCGTCTCCCTGACTCACCACCATCTTTGGTGCCAGTTCCATCACATCCTTGCCAGGTCAATCAATTCGACTTGATGCCGCAAAGTCATTTTTCACATACACGTTGTGTTGATGGATTAGCGGGAGATGTTACGAATAACCCTGCAGCCATGCGGTGGCCCCAGCACAAAGGAGGTGGTGGGAGCATGTTGCTTCAGGACAGTCAGAGAGCCAAATCGCTTCCACTTCCGTGCTCACGCCACGTAGCAGCCTGGATTACAGTGGATCAGGTGTAACACGAAGCTGCTCTCTGGGTTAGCTTTGATCTGGCCAGCGCACTTACCGTCGCAGCGGAGCCAAGACAGCGGAGATTTGAAGAAGGGCTGTGCAAGGTTTTCAGGAGAGCCTGTGTTGGTACCCATCTCTGCCCCACTGAATGAACTCCGTCGTCTCGTGTTGTTACAGCTGCTGGTACTTGAACTGCTTCTGGTGCGTCTTCGTGCGTTGCAGTTAGGGCTCGTAGTTGCAGCATAGTCGTGCCGTGCTTTGGAAAACTATTTATTAGTTTTTCTGCCTCAGGCACAGCCTTAAGTTCCTTATCTCACGCTAGCTATGCATACATTGTGTTACAAGTTCATCCACTTCTCTAGCATTCATGCATTTCTACAATCTTTTTGTAGTCCAAACTTCAAAACAAGAGAAACGTGCGGTATTTGATGGACAAGCTTGTACGAACAGTGAGAAAAGCGTGGCCTCCTTTTGGAGGACCCCTCAAGTCATGCTTCTAGGAACTTTAAAGAAATAAAATCATAGAATACCAGGTTGGAAGGGACCCCAAGGATCGTGTGGTCCAACCTTTAAATAGATTTGTTTTAAATAAGTGTACTATGCTGAATAGTAAACTATCACATTCTTTTATTTTAATGAAATTTGGGACTGTCACTTCTGTTTTGGTTTTGTTTCCCCCCCTCGGTCGTGTGTTGTTTCTGGGAGGTTTGAACCAGTCTTTTCTTCTCTCATACCTCCCGCTTTCCTCAGTGTATTTTCTTCATGTCATCGGATGATGTTCCCATAACAAGCGAATATGGACAAGGAGTGTTGGCTGGGATTGTACTATAATAATTTATGAGCTGCCCTGTATCTTATAGCTAGAGTGCTGAAAACCTGTGAATCCGTGTATTTTTATTTTGCCATTATGGATTGTTGCTGTGGCCTTTGGCAGGTTTCTGTCTGTGCATCTGGGCGGCCCGTGCTGAAATGCCTCTGAAGGTGTTCAGTGAAAGGCTTTCGTACATCGGCATTAAAAGCGCCAAAGAACTTTTTGTCATTGCTGCCCTAGGATCCAATCTTTGGGGGGATTTTCTTCATTATAATTAGTTCTGGTTGAGGATGGCAGAATCACGGAATTTTTCAGAGTTGGAAGGGACCTCTAGACATCATCTAGTCCAACGCCCCTGCACTTGCGAAGAAAGCTATAATGGGGCAAGAAATCCATTGTCAGTTATATATTGGGTTTTTCCATGCAAGACCTCAGGAGATTTGTTTTCCATCAGGCAGTAATATTCTTACATCTTCAAAATAGTCTATGAACATGAGCTAATTAATCTCCACAATACCTCTGGGAAGTAGACAAGTAGAGTTTTTAAAAAATAAATAAAATAAGTGGAGTTTTCGGTATTTCCTGTGCTGTCTTGCGATATTTACGCTTCACTGGGGCAGTGACACACCTCCTGTGGGCAAACTACTCTTTATCGATGCATAAATGAAAAGGTTCATAATATGTGAGGTGGCTTAGGTATTAAATTAGACTTATTCAAGCATGTACTGGCTGTTTTGCTAACCTGCTGCCCCTTCTGTAAGTGATCACTCTCTCATAGCGCGAGGGGAGGAAAGAATTATAGCCATGATCTTTATCTGCAAAACAGACAAAAATGTTTTGGCAGCACAGCAAAGAGATAATTTACTTAAAAGAAAAATAATAAAGCCACAGAGGAAAAGCGGGCTATTGAACTCCGCTGGAGTTCATCAGGAACTCTTCTAACAGGCACCTCTGTGTCGCGAGCAAATCCCCGATTCCCAAAAGAAGCCTTGGAGATGGCAAGTACTGTATATTCTAACAGTGATTAGTGTCCATTAAGATTCAACTTGATGTCCAGTAAAGTGCTTTTGGCTACAAGCTAATAATTCTTGGTGCATATTTGAGACTGCTTTATCTTATGCATTACCCAGTGAAGAATTGAAAGGGGTTTCTGCTGCCTTTTTTTTTTTTTTTTTTTCCCATCTCAGATGGAACTGCAAATATTTCCTTGACTAGCAACCTTTTTTTTTTCAGTGAGTTTGGTGTAGTTTAGGTGAGAATCTGACCATTGAAAAGTCCAGGAATCTCACTTGTTCCTCACCGATGGTCTTTTCCCACTGTTACATGGCATGTATGGGCTAAAATGGTAGCAGGGAAGTCTAGAGCAGTGGTCACCAGCATTGCTGGCCCAAAGATACCAGTGTTCAAGTAACGAGTGCTTTGCTTTTGCAGTCAGCCTGGTTACCCTTTGGCTGCAGGTGGGGATTGCTGGTCTAAAGGCTGGGAAACCCTAACGGAGCCTCCAGAGGCCGGTCGCTTTTCATCGCCCATGGATGAGTGCTTTGGTCTTTCTTTGACAGCGAGGGTAAGGTGTTAACCCTTCCACCCAGGAGCAAGCAGGAAGGATTTAAGGAATGTTTTTTGTTGTATTTCAAAGTTTGGAAGAGGTGGTTTATTCCTGCTCCTGGTAAAACATGTGGTGGTGGGTTGACCTTGGCCAGCTGCTGGCTGCCCACCCAGCCGCTCTCACCCTCCTCCTCAACAGAACCGGGGGACAAAAATAAGACAGATAAGTTCGTCATTCGAGAGAATGACAGGGAAACCCAACAACAGTCACGGGCAAACCAGGCTTGACTTGGGGAAAATTAATTTAATTTATTGCCAGTTCAAATTTAAAACACCACCTTCCCCCACCCCTTTTTCCACCTTCACCCCCTCACTCCTGACCCTTCCGCCACCCTGCCGTCTGTTGGCACCTTCTCACGGAGAGCCCGCTGCTGCCGGCGCCTCGCCACCACGTCCCGCACAGGCACCTCGGAGCAGCCGGGGCTCAGTGTGGCGTTTCTGGAGACGTGGGCACGTAGGGAAAGCACCGCTTCCCTCTGCGCTGCCATCGGCCCAGGTATTCGTGGGGAAACAGGGGATCCTCACTGAAATACCGTCTTCGTGTCGCGTCGCTTCTCCCTCACGCTTTTAGTAGTAATGGGATCAATACAGGCGTATGAGCTGAATTCGGTACTTTTTCCTGAAAAACAAGTTATACTCAGCACATATTACAACAACATAAACTGATTCAGACTACCAGTGCTCTAAGATGTTGGAAAACCTAATGGTGTTTCTTAGTTTTTAAATTAATTTATGAGTCCTTTGTATAAGACTAAGTAATGGAAACGTTGCTAAATGCAGGCAACCGGTTTTTTAGATGAATGAATCTGGAATATTCTGAATATATGTAGAGAATGTTTATTAAAACGCTTTTCTAGTAGCTTCTCTGCCTGTGTAATTTGGCATTTTAAAAATCTTCTGCTAGCTGGGTGTTCCCGTATGTGTTTCTAATTTTAAGTAGTTCAGATAGATCACAGGAAGATAGTTGACCTTAAGTTGACATCTTGCCTTTAACTGTAAATGATTTATACTAAAAGAAATGGATTTACATTTAAAATTTAGAATTATTTTTTTTTCTTTTTGTCTATTCTACTCTAGTACTTCTGCTCTGCTATTAGGTTTCTTCAGCGGCCGTCTCCGGAGACAGAAGCTGTAACGGTGCCTGGTACCCGTGTTGCCTCCCAGCAAGGGCTGAAGAGGCAGCGGGGCCGGTCAGGAACTAGTTAATTCATTGCACTGGCGCTTTTCTTGAGATACTGGGAGACAACCTCCTATTCTTCCAATTGAATAGGCCTTTTTCTTATGAGAAGTAAAATCTTACGTTTGTCGGAAGATCGGTCAGTTGAACAAAAGTCACGTGGTGGCGCACAGGTAACGTTATCAGTGGGGTTTTGATAATCTTTTGCAGTCTTTTACAAACAACTTTTATTCCTAGACTTTGCAAATTGCATTTCTAATTCCTGAAACTGGGTAGATTTCTAGAATACTTCAAAGTACTTGTATGGTTTGCCTTTTCCCCGCCCCCGATTTTTTCTTTTTAATATCTTCCTAATTCGCTGTCTCTTCCTGAGCCTTCAGCAGGGTATTTGCTCGAGTCTGACAGCTCCTGCGGCATTTCAGAAATCTTATTTTGAGGTCGGTACAGCAAGTTTTAGGGTTGACAAAAATAGATACCAGGGCTGAACCTTCCCAAGTCACTAAAAATGTCTTCTTTGGAAGAAACAGGCAGATTATGGCCTTATTTCAGAGCTGGATCCAAAGTTTAACCCTTCTGTTTGAATTATGTGAAATGAAAAAGCAAAGCATGGAAACAAAAGCCAGAAATGTAATCAGACAAACTGCAATAAAAAAAAAAAAAAAAAAAGAAAGAAAGAAAAAAAGCAAGCAAGAAGAAAAAGCCAGGATTTGGCCATAAAAGCGTTAGAACCCTTTGAAGAGACATACAGGCTAACTTTAATGCACCAGTCCTTAATCTTTCCATTTTTTCTATCACACCCTGTGGTATATTTGAATTGTCTGATGTTGCTCCACCCTCCAGAGAGATGCTTTTCTGTGGTGCTGTAAATGTAGTTGGTACAGTGCTCTGGAATGAAGTGTTCTGTGTAATTACCCTAGTATTGGGTTATTTGTGGAGCAAGGATGGTGAGGGAGAGGAGATTGCAGTCGCTTATAAACTGCTACTGCTTTTTTGCAGAATCCGGCTCAACTGAGATCATGAGACCGTTTTGCCCTACCTTTTCCAGTAATTAGGCATTTCTAAGCAGCGGGTCAAACCAATTTGTCTTTTAGAGGGACCGTTTATTTTTTGCGCTGCTGTTAGTGACAGTTTTGGGGGGGGAGAGGGGGGAATCTGTTTTCTGAGCTGCTGTTCTGTTCCCGTGCTAATCCTGGTGTGAGATCCCTGGGTGTAGTTTAGTGATTGGGTTTAGAGGGAGAGGGAGCAATTATAATTTTCTATTATTTACATGGTAGTCAGTATTGTTTAAGCACGCATTCAACAAGTTTCTTTCCCAAGGGCTGTGCTGCGCTTTTCCCTCAGATTTCCCACGTGAGCCTTGGCAGGGGGTAGGGTGACCCAAGCGACTGTTTCTTCCAGGAGAAATACTGCGGGTGTGGGGAGGTTGTTGCTTAAGAGAACGTACAGAAATTCGTTTTGAGTAATGCAGCAAGAAAAAAGGAGATGGGTAGGATCAGAGGAAAAAGGGACTGAATCAGAGGAGAACATCGTGACGCAAACAAGTGGCAAAATTAGAGTAAAATAGGTATGTTCAACCCCCCCCTGCACACACACAGTCTCTCTCTCTCTGGAAATGCGGAAGGTAGTAGAGAGCGTGCAGCCTCTTGGCTCGTCGTGAGCAATTTTAGCCTGTTCAGCAACAGGCTGAACAACTTTGCATTCCTCTTGTGTGTGTGCTTGTCCGCTCTGCTCCCCGGCTGGCAGGTGGGGTCTGCTGGGAAGCAAACCGTGGGCTTTCACGCTGATCCAACTTGGCAGCAGGGGCACTGTAATGTACAAGGGACATTGTGATGGCAGCAGTAGCCAGACTCCGTAGGTTTTTGCTTCTGTGCCTTAAAGAGCAGCTTTTGTCTTTTTATTTTAGAGGAACGCTGTACCTGGAAGTTCAGCTCTCAGCACGTCTGAAATAAAAAAGAACAGAGCTCAGGAAAAGGCGTTTGGTGTCAGACTTACCACTTCGCTTTCAAAGCCGTGGATCTTAGACTGAATTTAAGGCCGGGGGGGAAGGGGGCAGTGCAGGAAACATTGTTTGTATCAGTGACTGTCCGGGGCTTTTTTGGTATTGCATATTTCCTAAGCTACAGGGACGTTTGAAGTGGGGTAACGTCTTCAGTTGAAGAGCGGTTTTGTCAGGCACATTCAGCTGTATTTCCTTGGTCAGCTGACAAAACCACGTTTGCATCCTGACTGGCTTCTTGTCGTCGGGACAGTGTATACAGTGGTATCAGCCTCTTAAGTTTCCCCGTAGCTGATTTTAGACTTGGAGTCAGCTGCTTGAAATCCCAGAATTTTCTCAGCGTCGGACGTGTTTTCCCCGAACAGAAGCCTCCTCCTGCCCACACCCCCTCCCACCCCACCCCGAGTGCGTGCGCTGTCTCGGCTCCCCCACGCTCCCTTGGGACGGGAAGAATGAAGTGTCGACCCGTCCCGGGTGGATTATGTCGCTGTTTGCAGGGAGGACGGCGTGCATCCCATACGCTGAGAGAAGGCGAGCGACCGGAGGGCGGCTATTGTTCAACTTGAGCCAAGGAGCTGAATAGAGAGCACTGCGCTCGACGGGCTTCGGCTCTGGCTTTTCTGCATTCCGAACCGTCTGAGGCAGAGAAAATAGAGCGCGGGAGAGAAGAGTGCGGAGGCTCCGCTGGCTTTTCTGGTTGGCATGGTGGCGGGACCATGGTAGAGGTATTAGGATTACCGCAGAATGCAGTTCGCAGGTGAGATCCCTCCTGACGCAGTCCATGCAAACAGGGGACCCTATGGCTGCAGGATTTCCAGTGAGGCGGGACTGGGGAGGAGGCACATTTTGCTGGAAATTTCAAGTGACTAGACTTAGAGCAACTAGAAACTTTAAGAGGTTTTTTTTTCCCCGTGTTGCATGTATATATCAACTCTTCGCTTCGTTATTTCAGTTTGATACGCAGGTTTTTAAAGAGGCGTTTACACAGATTTAATATGATGAATAGAAAAGTGGATTATTGGTACTTTTCTGCTCACTAGTAGAGAAATTACATGTTACTATTCAAACATCATGTAGATGCGAAGATGAGAAACAAGTTTTTGTAACGGCTTTCAAAGTTAAAAATCTCATTTATTGCTACTTAAATCATTAGGTTTGCTTTTCTCCCTCTCCCTGAAAGCCTTTACTTACCTAACATAAGGCGGTACATTTTTATATGACATTGGATTTCTGGATAAGGCGAGGCATCATTCTTCAAGGGCACGCTGTGGGAATATTATTCAGCATTTACTTGTGCCTGGCATTGCGTGATGTTTCCAGCATATGATATTTCCAAGCCAACCTTGCTTCCTGTCCTCCAGCAAGTGATGGTAAATCAAAGCAGTTCAGTTCAGGGAATCCTTCAGGTTGCTCATAAAAACAAGAGGATTTGTTTTCTTTTCAACAGAAAGGGCATTGCCTTAGTAATGCTGCTTGCTTTTCGACTGCTTTTTGTCTTAAAGTGTACTGTTAAGTGATGGCAAGCTGGAAAGCATTTAAATTTCGTGCCTTTTGATACAGTTAGACATTTTTCAGTAGCTATAAAAGCAATAAATGTTGTCTATGGAAACCAGGAATGGAATCTCCTGAGTTAAACTTGTTCTACCTTGGAAACAGCCTTTAATAGGTGCTGATTATGAAGTCCTACGTAGTCATTTTCCTCCTCATCTGCAGACCAGGGAGAATACTAATTTGCTAACTTGGAGAGACTGTTTTTGTTAGCCTGAACCAATGAGGTTGTTCTGCAGCTGTTTTTGAATTACACGATCAGAAAATGAAAACCTTCTGCTTTAGCTTTTTTTTGGACAAACATGTCTTTCTTTCGCAAACAAGCAAACTTTTGGCAAACTAATCAGAAAAGCTCAAGGCAAGACAATTCTGTCCCTTCCAAGTTTCATTTAGGTGATTTTTGGGGTGGTTACCAGGAGGTACTCTTTAGAATTTCCTGTTTCTTTTGGGGACTCTTTCATACGATTAACATATTAATAGGGTAGTGAATTAAAAATACAATACTGGGGAGCTCTGGAAGGCAGACGTGAGCAGCAGCTCACATTCCTGCAGATTCTTCATGTTGTGCCTCGCTTTTTCTGGTATTCTGGGGGTGTTCTCACTCTTTTTCTCCCCAAAAATAATCTGTGGGAAGGGGAAAACAGCGTAATTGTAAGGAATACTTGGGGTGACTTCTGTCAGAAGGATCTGTTACGGCTTTTTAAAGCTTGTGGGAACAAATTGGCTTCATTTGTATGGAAGGTGTATTTGGAAGGGGCATTCTGGTATACTGAGGCTTGACTCCTTGCCATTTTCTGGTGTCTGGGGGTAAGTATTGCACCAGCTGTGTAATATTGGGAGTCAAAGAATTCTGTGATGCAGCAAAATATACAGGGTATGGGAAGGCATTTGTAAATGGCTCGTTGGCATCAAGAGACAGATTCATTTTCCAGCCTGCAGGGGTACGTACCTTTTCAAAGCTTTAATTCTCCACAAAGGGAATACTTCCTTTTATCTAGATTTCTTGGCTAATTAGCATCAGACAGCACAAATGTTTTTTAGGAGAGCTAATAATGGTGGGAGCTGAAACTGGGCCAATGGCAGAAGGGAGACCTAATGATCCCCTTCCATTTAATTTTCTATATATATGGGCGATTGCTTCTAGTAAGGGAGAGGGAAATCCGCGCAAGAAGTCAGCAGGCGAACGATGCAACTGCAGTCAGTGCTTACAGTTTCAACAGTATCATTTCCACATGTCAAACAGTCGACAGACTTCAACTCTATATGTTATGGGTTTAATGGGAAATGGTGCTGAAATTGTCATGGTAAACGTAACCGCAAAAATTGGGTTGTGGAGTTGTGTAATAGCTGGCTATCGGAACAGATGTGGCAGCAGGCACAAATAGCCATGGTGAGCCTCTGGAGTCTTCCTCCGTAGGTGAACAGTGCTGCTCCTTGGTCAGGCAGTGGACCTGCTGTTACGGCACACGGCATTGCATTTTCCTTCTCCTGCACCTGCAACATGCTCGGCAGGGACTTTAGGAGGGCGACGTTGTGGGGTGGACGCTTGCCAGAGGCACGAAACAGCTCCACCGACGTATTTGCTTAGAGCAGGCCTCTGGGCAACCTTCAGAAGTGGCGCCAGCCACAGGCATTCAAAAATGCAACTCTGGCTTAGAAAAGAGGATGGAAAAGTTTGGGGGGTTGGTTTGGTTTTGTTTTGTTTTTTTAAATAATATTAATTTTCCTGCTTGTTTTGATCCTTTTTGAGGTAGGCTTCAGTCGGATTTTCAAGCTCGGTTGCACTCAAACTGTGAAGGCCAGGTCCTTTTTCTAGAATAGAGGCTTTAATTGCCTCTACATTTGTAACATACAAATGGGTACTGGCTACAGAAAAAATGCCAAATGTGCAAAATATAGTGTAATTCTAATGCCAGCTTTCACAGCATTCATGCTCTTAAAAGTCTTGTCCTGGTATGTCCTAAAGTCACCCTAAAATGTCGGCTGTATTCTCCAGGGGAACAATCACCAGAGTGTCCAAGAAGAATCTTTAAGGTATTGCATCCGTCAGAAATTAAGTTCGTGTCCACAAGATGGAGGACTTGGTATGTCCTTGTAAAAATTCCCTAAAGAATACAGCCTGTTACCTTGCTCTGTTTCTTTGCTTCACCACTAAATTTGGTCCCTAATTTGGAAACAGATTAAAAAAAAAACCCTCTGTGTACTGATGTCTTAGTGTTTGGGAGGGCCTTGGGCTTTGGCACTTGCCTTATTTTGATGCTTACATAGAGATTAGCATAGTATTCCCATAAACACAGGTGGAACTGGGTGGTAAGAGGCAGGGAGGCCACATGATTCATAGGCAGGGGTAGGAAATCCTATTGCTGGGCATAACCACTCGTTCCGCAGAATGCTCCTGCTTTTCTGCTGCATCCCTGGTGAGTGCGAGCTGCATGCTTTCGGGCTACTGGACACTTCACAGTTGGGGTTTTTTTTTTCGGTGGTGGTTTTCTGTTTTATAACCTGGTGTTAGAGGTGCAGGCTATTGTGAATTAGTCTTTTTCTCTCAAGGAGAGTTCAGCTCCCACCTGGTGACGTCAGCAAAGCTGCGGTTTCTTGACATACGAAGGGAGCAAGCAGTGACCTCAGGGTGGAGTCAAGCTCCCTGTTGGCGCAGCACCCTCAGCCCTGCTCTGCAAGAATCCCTGGTGTTTAGTTTGCGCTGAAAACAAGCAAGCTGAGCTCGTTGTGGGAGTGCTACATAAAGCTATTACCTTGTACTAAACCTTGTGTAAAAAGGGTAAATAAGTTGATGGGGTGGTGTTGCAGTTCCTACGTTATGTGACCAGAAGCTTAAGAAGTCGTATGGTCAGTAGAATGTCATATATTGATCACGTTGAATCACTTCCCAAAATACTTTGAAGCCATCTGTGTGGGTCTTTTGAATTCCGATGGCACCAGCATGTTGCAGACTGAATGATAAGACATTTCGTTCTCTCTCATCTCAAATTCTTTTTCTCAAAACTGTCGTTCTCTATTATCTGTGTGATCATGTCTAGTCACAGAAGGCCAAAAAAAGCCCCCAGGCCAGCCACCACCCAAACCCCAGCTCTCAGTAAGTTGTCCTTTCTTTTGTTTGCTTGTTGGAGATGTCGTCCAAATAACTTAATCTAAATAAGAAAAAATAATTCCTGGCTGTTCCCTTGCTCCAGTTGAGAGTGTATACTGAAGGAAAAACAACAGGTCAATAAGTATTAGGAGAGACCAACATGAATGATGGGAGTATTCCAACAAAACTGCCTTAACTAATTATTTTCACTTGCATATTTTTTTTTTTTTATTTGAGAAAAATTCAAGACTTGTGAAGACATGAGTTGTGCAAACTATGTGGCCTGCAGGGCAAGCAAGAAATTTTTTTTCCCTCTTCTAAGCAGCATTCACGGGGAAGTGCTCGGCTGTCCCAGTGGTGACGGTGAGGACAGCTTACTGCAAGGTGTCCCCTTTCCCCAGAAACCTGCCTGCTTGAGCTCTCCCTGACAATTCCTGGCACGTCAGCGTCTTGAAGCGCGAAGGACCGAGCAGTTGAGTCCTCAAGGACATTACTCACCTGTCAGATTGTCCCTATTGGTTACATTACAAGCACTGGGAAGAATTAATTAAAAGATGCTTTTTCCATGGTGTTCCAATATAATTCCTGATAAATCTGTCGTATGTTAAGAGCTTCTCCTTGTCTGTCTTTCTAATAAAGCTCCTTTATAATGAATTAGAACAGATAAAATCTGAAGGGCCTATAAGGTTGTCTGTAAAATAGCAGCAGTGCTGTGTCTGAAGCGCTTAAGCACGACTTTGGGTGCCTTTAGAGACAGGGCAGAGGGGAGCGGGTACTTCAGCTTACTGCCTCCCTGCAGTGCGGTTTCTGGTTAATTACTTTTTTTTTTCCTTTTTCTTAATACCTGAGAGACTTGGGAGTACGGCCAGCAGAGCTGTAGCTGGGTCTTTCTTGCTTGGAAAGGTCTATTTTTCTTGGACTGCCCGAGTGATGCAAGTCGGGGGTGGTGGGTAGAAGGAAGCTGTGCTCCTTTTTGTTTTTTTTAATGTCGGCAAATATTTGTACTTGTTTTTTGCTTTCTCCGAAATAGTATTTTCTTTCCAGTAGCTCTACAAAATATTGTTCATTCTTGTTAACTTTCATCTTGGTCATGTTTAAGCTGTGCTGATATTTGAAGTTTGCATTTCTTGGGAATTCTTGTTCAGAAAAAACTGTGTGATGCTGATACCGCTTGAGACACTGACGGTTTCGGTCCTCCTAGTGTGAAAGGTCTCAAAAGTCACTCCCCATCTCTCTTTCATACCACTTTAAAAGATGGAAGAGCTCTTGGATTTCTGGGCCAGGTCTTCAGATGCGTGAAGCAGGTGATATGACTGGGCTCGGTGGGAGGGGGAATCAGACCCTGAATGCTGAACTTTTTTACGCTCTTCATCCATTCTTGAAGGTTTGGCACCTCTCGGGGCTTCTTAATTTTTCTTTCAGTCTTAGCATTAGTAAGATTTCTAATGCTAAATAACTTTAGAACTACCATAACGTTTCTAGCAGAGATGCTAGCTCAGAAATCCTTTTTTAAATGTAAGTGCTCGAGACTCGATTCGTTTCAAGCTGTTACTTTCTCAGTGTTACTGAGCAAGGGCTTCCGTATCAATCTTTGCGCTTGGTAAATCTGGGAGAGTGTGGGGTTTGTTTTGTTTTTACAGCTCCATGTTTTCAGGACATTTCGAGTCTGCTCTTTGTTTGGAGCACCCAGTGGTTTTGGTTGGAGGGAAAGAATATAGGAGGTAGTCTTCATGGACGCATTCCTGGGAAAAAAGTCATCGCGTGAATACCAGCATCGGAAATTAAGTAGTCTTTACATACTGCTTGTTAAATATATAGCTGAATGTATTCGTACTTTAATACAAGATGTCTGTTTACATGAGGCATATGGCTCACAGTTTGGAAAGGCACTCCAGAGTGGATGACTCTGTAAATAATGTCTTCGCCCTAATTTGGAATTAAATCATTAATAGATACTTGCAAACTACCCATACTGCTAGCAGCGTACCTTAGCTGAATCCCTTGGCTATGCTGAGGACACCTGAAGTTGGATTGAGTACAAAAATGTAATTAAGTTGGTGTGGAAAGGAGTTAAAAACACCATGGTTGCTTCTTCAGTGAAGTTCTGAACATCGGTAGTTCTCCCCAGCAGAAATACTTGTGTCAGAGCTCTTAGTGCTTCTGGTTGGGTTACTGATTTGTAATGTTGACTAAGTGTTCTTCCATGGGAAAGCCGACAATAATAACAGGACGGTTTGACCTATAGTAGTGACACTTTCCTATTGCTAGTTCTTCTGATTCTTGGGACTGGCTTACTTAGGGTTAACATGCCCAAGAACTGAAAATCACGGTAATTTGCATATTCTTGAATGACATTAATTTTTTTTAAAGATCATTTAAGACTGCATCCATCTTTCTGTGTATGAGCAGCACGAGGGTTCCTTCTGTGCTTACCTCCTCGGCCTCTAGATAGAGCCAATTTTCTTTCCTTACACAACGCGGGAGGTTCTCTGTGGGTGCAGGTACGTGTCTCTCTCCCTCTGTTGATCTTCAGCTGATGGTTTGACTCCCAGTCTTCTTGCTCTCCTCAAGCGTCTCTTTATTAATAAATCCTGGAGGAAAAAAGTATAGGGGTGTATAGTCTTAGACTCAGCAAAACTTAATTTTGTGGGCAGGTACAGTCACCAGCACGAAGCATTCATCTCCAGCCCCTACAGCGTTACTGTTTTGCATCATTTTTGCCAGGAAAACATAATAGGAGGATCCAGAGGGAGCTGGAGCAGACATCCTTCTAAAAAAAACCACCTTGTTTATGGCATGTTAGAACGTTCAGGAGGGAAATATTATGGAAAAAATTGAAGGTGTGTTTTAAAAGCCATTTAAAATTCAGCTCCTTAGCAGGTAGCCTCATAGGCTTCTGACAGCGTTTTTTTCTTTAACCTAAAAAGCATGTCTGTGATTCTAAGTTATTGCATATAGTTTGTGCGCAGCAAGGAACACAATGCAATGGGAGGTCTCTTAAGACATAGCTCGCTATTACAGAAAAGATTTTGGAGCATCGATTAGATTCATATAGGCAATTAGATGTATGTTTATATTGCAAGGGAAGTACAAGCCAACTTCTGTGCTGGTAAGTGTCACACTTTGTGTCCAAGTAAACTGACTTCAGTGAGTTTTGTCCGAGCCTGTGACTAGACTTAGTTTCCATCAAGGTGAAGCATGAATAGCCAGCCGAGAGGCCAAATGGTTTTTGCTAGGAAGGGGTGAAGCATGAATAGCCAGCCGAGAGGCCAAATGGTTTTTGCCAGGGAGGCTCGGTGGGCATGGAAGAGCTTTGTAAAGGCTAGCGCCTTTGGGTTTCGTTTAAATTTTCATTTTGGTTGCTGATCTGTTTTTCTCCAATGCCCTGTTGAAACTAAGAGTGGAAATAGCTTCCTGACATTATTTAAAATGTCACTTGTCCAAGGGAGCTCTTGCCTGTATTATTACGTACTACAGAACTTCAAGGTTTGTTGTTTTTCTCACCTTCATTTTGAGCCTTTCTGTCCCTATTTATCTTTACAGGCTGTCAGCAGGTACAGCTTTCCGCTACCCCTGGATTCCTCACTGCTCCAGCAATTGTTATTTAGGAAATACTTTGCTCTGCTTCCCTCCTGAGTAACCACTAGGTGAATATCTCTGATTTCAGCTGGGTTTGGGAGGCTGGTGGCGTTCACTCTGGAAAGGGGAACTATTACCCTGGAAAAAGATAATATTGCATCGGTGCTCTGGCACGTAGAGGTTGTCATCTTCAGCTGGATAAGAGCTGTTGAGAGTGAGTGCTAAAGATCACTGACTGTGCTAAAATCACTTCATTAAGCAATCTGAAAGGATAAAACACTAGACGATAATGTGTATGTGTGGGCTGGTACTTCATCAGCGTGGTTTCACTTTCCACAATGGAATGGACTGGCTTAAAGAGAGACATGAGTGTCCATCTTTTTTTTTTGTTGTTGTTGTCTGATAAAAAGGGCTTTCTGTGGACTTCGCCGTGCTCCCACAGGGCTATCTGCATCTTCTCGTATCTGACGTAGATCTGCTATTGATTTACATTGCACCAGAATGATTCCGTTCTGCTGCTCATAGCTTGTTCGTAGGATTGTGTCGTGGTATCGCACGCTGGTTTTGATTACGTAGCTTAAGCCAAAAAGTTATCCGTGTCACAAAATAATTGTGAATCCTTCCACCATGATTCCGTAACACGCAATGAGTTACTCGGCCTTTTCCATCCGGATGCTCTCGAACTAGATTACAGTGTGCTCAGAAGGCTGTTATGTTGTCACACCACTTCTCAAAGCAAAATGGCTTTCATTACAGATAGGCTTTTAAAATTATTTAATGCAGGAAATGGAGCCTTTTGCATATAGAATCGACATTTTTACTTGTCTGGGAAACTCGTTTTCAAGCTAGCTTGCTTGCTGTCTGCTGTGCCATCGAATAGGATTGGAAAGTTATTACTGCCTTGCATTTTTCTGGGGCAAAATGACTTGGATAACTTTTCATATTTCCTAATGGACAGGTATAGAGGTGAGTAGCGTTGTCTGGTACATATGACATTGATCCAGGAGTTAGAGCCGCGGATGTTTTATTGTTTCTTGTGGATTAACTAGCGCTGCAGCCTCAGCGAGCTGTTTTGTATGTCTCTGCTTTTGTGAAAAAATTTGCCCTTTCTCTACCCACTGTGCCCCTGTCCTGAAGGGAGCATTTCATTTTTCAAGTGTGCAAATATCCCGTCTTTATTCACTCCTAAATGAACTTTAATAAGAATGACTTGGGTGTACAATGTCTAACGTATATTCCTGTGAAGACATTATCTACCGACTGTAGCAATATCCATCCGTCAGTCCGTCAGTCTGTCCCTAGTGCAAGTAAGATCCATTTTTCCTCTTCTTGTAAGTGCCTCATGTAGAGAACATTAATATGTTATGATTTATAATACTCCCATAACTTTGTGCTTACAAAGCATCTGCATCAGAAGGCATCTGCGCTCTATTATTTGCATATATTATGAATTATCATTTACTAACATTCCTGTAGGAAAATCTGAGCACTTGTGCTTCTGCGTAGTTTCACTTATCAAGAATGCTAATTTCTAAATCCACGGGATGGCAAAGCTGCTTAGCTTCATAGGTTTCAAAATCATAACTGTAGGAGGGTGACGTTTCGGACAGCTGCGGAAAGGAGCAGAAGCCCGTTCGCTGGTGGCAGTACAAAGAGTTACCAGCTGGGGATCTGTACCAGTTTTGTATCAGAGGTTCCAAAACGTAAGGTTTAATTATCAGCCTTGTGGACTCGTCTGCTTTTGGAACCGAGGGGTGAGGGATGTGAACCCAAACTCTTTGAAGGAGTTTTCTCATGTTTTCTCCTGCTATTCTGTACGGCTACTGGTGCTAATTTTGGAAAACGGCGGTCTCTCAAGGCAGAGATTAGCTACTTCTCACTCCTGGTTGTGGAGGTTTTTTTATTCCTGCTTTGCTGATCTCTCCCACCTTTCTTTACGTTCACATTTTGCATACTTCCGCCATGGTCGATAGAGCAATTTGTATCTGTATTTGCATTGGTTCAACAAACTTTTTTCCAGTGTAGGTAGGTCTCACAGCATGAAAATGAGTTAGTCATGGTTTGAATATTCCTCTCGTGCTTATTTGAAGCTTATGTCAAAAACTGGCTCTCCTAGAAAAATTGGACGAGACTTTTTGAAAGGTTTTGGTAAGCTCTGGAGCACAAGACCCACTTTAAGATGGAGACAAATTTAAGAAGCTATTCACAGTGTTTCTTCTGCCCATGGCAAGCTCTAGTAGGAGACCAGTACTATGTCCCTCCTGCAACTGTGGAGAAACTTTAATCTTTGGTGGTGTTCTTGCACAGCAAAAGGTTTAAAAATTAAAATCCATGCTCCAGAGGAGTTTCGAGGTGTTTTTGAAGTGATTATTTGAAACTAGGTTTTCAAAGGATGTAAAGAGGCAGGACATTTCTGAGACCGGAGTTTGATAATGGGGAGTATCAAAGCATACAAACGTCAGCCAGTGCCCGGTGTCTGGGAGATGAGGCTGGATAAATTCATTCTGGGAACTAAGGAGCAAATTGCTAAGCACGAGTGGAGTTAACCATCGGAACAGCTTACGAAGGGAACAGACTGGTTCTTTAAGTCTTTGCAGTCTCTATTTACAATCGGATATTCTTTTTTCCTGGGAGGTGGGTCTTTGTTCAACTAGAAATAATGCAATGAATGGATGAGAGTCACTGGGTGATGTTCTAAAGGTGTTTCAAGCCAGGTTAGATGATGGTAATGATTATTTCTACTTTTAAATTTGATGGATTTGGTGTTTCTAAATGTCAGTGGTTCTTCTGCATCTATCTATTGCTTTAAATTTCCTGGATTTCTAATAGGTGTGTGTTTGTGACTGACTGACTTACACAGGCTGTTCAATTCATGCTTTTGTTCTCATGCACATCTCCACCTTCTGACAGTCCATTGCAGACAAGCTTCTTCCACGATATTGTGTCCTGGTAAACCACACGAAAAGGTGATAAATAGGAGGGAAGTATTTATACAGGTTCTTTTCCCCCCTCTGTATGTTGCCCCAGGAATGTTAGTGCACAGGAGAGGTCTGGGTATGAAAAACCCTAATGCCATTTCAGTTCCTAGTTACATCTCCCTGCCTGAAGTCTTTGCCACTTCTGCCTCCATTTTTTTACCAAGTTTTTAATGTTCCCATATTTTTAAAATACGCCAATAAGCCAGTTTCTTATTTGGTATTTAATATACTTCCTCTGTTTTCATGAACATTATAATGCATTGAAAGGGATGAATAAAGCTAAATTATGATAGAAGATGAGGCAGCTCGGGAGGAAAACAGGATCTATGCACAATCTGTACTCCTCGAAAGGATGCAGAATTGGTAAGCGTTCATGGGAAATCGATACTCTTAACTTTGTTTTCTCTAGAACCTATTATTTATGGAGTTGATAGTTAATATTGCAAATTAAACCAGTTTTTAATGGAAGGACAGTCAGGTGGTTGGGGGCACCATACTTGTTTCACAGAAAAGTAAAAGGCAAGAGGTGACATTTTTGTTTCATGTTGTCTAACCAGATAGAAGAAAATAGCTACGTAATCCTTTCTCTAAAAGTTCTTTAATTCCATTCTTAGTGCAAGTAGATTTACGTCATCAGCTTGCACAGCCTTAACGCAAAGAAGATTCTACTTGTAGAAGTTGGGCAAAATATGATCCTCCCACACAGAGGAAAATTTGTTGGAAAAGCTCGTTTTGTTAGAAAAAAAAAAATCAGCTATTTTTTTGCATAGATGGGAAATGCATCTGATGCCTTTGTGGTGTTGGATTTCATATTATGTAGGAAATGTTTCTGGGGTTTTTTTATCCCTCTGTTCATATTGGGGGTGGAGGCATGAACTTTTTCGGTGTGAACAGGAGCACTGCGTGGCTAAGTCTTCCGTGCTGCTGTGGCATCTCGCTCCTGTCCCCCCTCCCCTCATTAATTGCGAATTCTGGATAGCATCTGCCCTGCTTGGCAGGTGTTTTATGAAAATATCTGTCCTGCACAACCAGTACTTGCTACAGTTTGTCTTAGTAATTGGAATTTTCTTCCCTGCTGGGACTCGATAGCTTTTTTTTCTTAGTTTGTTGGTCGGTATCTAATTCTTCGCTTTGCTGATCTAATGGCTTTTTGTTGTTGCTGTTTTGGCTTGGGTTTTAGTCAGTGGTCAGCAAGTGTCCTAGTTTGTAATAGGGATTGGCAACTGTATAAATTATTTAAAATAAGGACAGGTTCAGAAAATGGTGAACAAAAGGCGGCTGTCTCTTTAAAGGGTGCAGTTTGACCCGAGCATCAGCCCCATCCCCTGAGGACAAAGGCAATTTTGATTTGTGGGGCCCAGGAGTCCCTCACTTACCGTTCCTCTCTGCTCATGCATGTGTAAACCTGTAAAATGCTCTTTTGTGTAGAATAAATCATATGCTATAAATCCTGTACAATTAAATGTGACCCTTCATAAAGTCACAATGACAAGTCTTCGTTGCAAAGCTGTGCAGAGCAAGCTCGCTGTCTAGACGGAGCAGGATTATTTCCCATTTATCTTTTTCTTTTTTTTTTTTTAAATAAATAACCGACCATTAGCATTTGACTTGTTTGAACCCCCAAGAACGCTGCTCTCTCCTTACCTCTTTCTCACGTGCCCCGTTGCAGCGGAGGCTGGAGCCCGGCGGGGCTGTGGGCGCTGCTTCGCGCTGAGGAAGAGGAGCGGTTCCCCCCTCGCTAATGCTGCTCTTGGCAGTCAGGAGCAGATTCCATTATTGCCGATCAATGCCGCCGCCATGCAGGAGGAGGGGAGAGGGAGGGGTGGGAGCTTCCTATTCACGGATTGATCAACCTGCCATTGCATGAACAAATTCATTGTAAGAAAGGCTGGGATGCTGTTTTAATAGCTGGAGCAGGAAGGGGCTTGTAAAGAGGGGAATGCAGGCTCTTCATAAATTGCCTCTAAGCTTGCTGTTTTTTCTTTTAGCATAAAGCATAATACCTGAGCCTACAAACAAAGACAACACTAAGGAATGGTAGGGATATATTACACTTAGCTGGTGAGCTATTGTGCTGGCTTATTTGAGCTTCTTCAGCACTGAGACCTGTTTCTCCTTTTTTACTTAAATCGATTCTACCATAACTGCTGCCTCTTCTGGATTTTGAAACCTCGGTTTCCCCTGCACCCCTTTTTTGCTTTCTTTCTGTTCCTGCTTGGACTGAAACCTGGCACAAAGGGACAACAAGTACAGATCCCACTTACTGCTCCCACCCATGCCTGCTTTGTCAGTAGGGGCTGTCAGATGTAGGGCTGAGGGAACGGGGCAGGATCACGCTCTCCTGTTGTCCCTGTAGACAATAACTGGAGTACTGGAATCCCAAGACCATCAGCTCCTCCCCACCCTTCCTACCCTGCTTCGTCCACTTACTGTTTTCTGTATGGAAAAGTTTTCTGGCTGGAGAATGAGTCTTCTTTCTCCTGGTGATGTGGCCGAATGGCTGGATAGCAGCACAGAAGATGAGAAAAGCCTTCTCTCGTTTCTTGGTACGGTAGGGTACTAACTGTATTATTATTATCTTTTAACACTTTACTGAGAAGCCTTTACTACTTTCACTGGCGCTTAATTTCTTCAGTCCTTCAGTTACCTGACGTTATTTCTTTGTGAAAGCTTTTAAGTGGTATTTAATTGTTAATTAAACTTGGTTACAACCTGTTTGAGATAGTTGCAAACGCATCCGGCAAAGGTCAAGTTATAAATGGGCACGTGCTATGCAGAAAATCCTTTCTGGGCTAAACAGCGTTACTTACGGGTCTGTTTTCCTGCTCTGTGCCATTTGACCCAGCTGATCCCTGCGTTCAGTCTGCTTCCACTCACTTCTGCCAGCCTGCCTACAGCTTCCCAACTCTGTGATGGCAGGGAGATAAATCAGAGGAGACTGCTGGAAGTTTGTCTTTTTAAGAGAAATGTTTAGATGCATTTAGAATAAAACTTTCAGCTGAGGGATCGGGTACTCCTCTAGCCTAGAAATTAAGTCTAGGAAGCACAATCAAGCAATCCTGTGCTCTGTTTCTGGATACTTACACATTAGTTTAACTGCACTCAGGTGGAAAATTGAAACTACTCTTTTACTTATAGTAAATACTAGTAAGAGGTTGAAAATGTTTTAAACAGAATTCACACATAGCAGCTGATTATTGCTTCGTTTTTCCCTTAGAGCTGTTGCGATATCAAACTGTTGTTACTTGGTTTTGTTCTTTTAATCCCATCTCCGCAGATCATTCCATCTCTCTCCTTGGTGGTTTCTGTTGTTCTCAGGATGCAGTCTGTTTTCTTTCTATTTTGGTAATTTCCAGGTGCTGAGTTGCTCACAGGAGCTGCTTGATATGTGTGCCTCTTTGGCTTTCCACGGACTATTTAAAATAATGTCTGTTATAATATCTGCTATAATATCTCTTCCTCTGCCCCCCACGTCAGAGTAGTCACCACTATGGATCTTTGTCAGTCAGGTAGCTGACAGCCAATCCGGATGCTATTTTTTCCCCAGTTTTGTTGTCCTCCATCCAAACCCTAGGCAGGTACCTGGTGTGGCTGGGCTCTTTCCAGTGGGGTTTACACTGGTCTCTCTGTGGTAAGCAGTTCTCTCGGTTACCAGGTCCACAACAGTGCAGAATGTGGGAGGAAAATAAGGGACTCCCACAGAGTCTGTTTTGATTTGCTAACGCTTCGTTGCGATGTGCTGTGCCCTCCTTTGGGAATATCACACCAGATGTGAGCAGGGACAAGAGTTGGGCTGGGCACTGGTGCTGCTCTTCAAGAGACTGCCGTTCACGTGTTGTTCCAAACCAAGGGATCCTCAAGATGTCTCTTAAATCTCACCCCAGAAACACCAGGAAATATTTATTCAGCCTGGAATCTGAGGGGTGTTGCAAACCTGAGCTATTTAAGGTAGCATTTTTTGCATCCATTTTTCTTTTATCTTAAATCTTTTATTTCTTTTATCTTAAAGAGATACCGATTTCCAAGTGATACCTTAACTCTGGGGCCATCCCTCGGATGTCTGCAGTACATTGGGATTTTTTCTTTTTGTGTGTCTGTAACAATAATTCTTATTGCTTAGGGGCAAAATCCTGCCCCAGTGAGCAAGAGGTACTGAAGTTTAGGGCCGCCTTCTGGCCCCTTGAGAGGAATGACAAGAGCTGTTGAGCTGCGATAGTCTGAGCACCAGTCACTTGTGAGAATATCCCAAAAACCAGAGCAAAGGATTGCTTTTTTGAGAATGCCTCAATTCGCAGCTCTTTTGCAGAGAGCAAAAGGATTGGTTTTGAAAGCCGTGGCTCAAGGCTGTTGTTTAATAATGAGGATAATAAATACTGATATCGTACTAATGTGTTTCTAAGTCATAAGCCTCTAAACAAATTATATTGCGGGAACAAGTTACCATGCGTCAGCTGATCTGCGTTAATTGTCTGTGTGCAATCTCTCTGCAGCAAACACAAGGTAATTTGAATTAGCGGGGGCAGTCCAAGATCATTAGGAGCTAACGAGGACATCAGCATCTCCAGGTCCTGTGCAGTAGCTCCTTGTGTCTGCTTTCCTCTTGGCACAGTTGTCGAGGCAATTTGTATTGCTGTGCAGAGAGTCAACCGTTAAAGGAGGTTTTAGAGGCTGATGCATGAGGAGGTTAAAAAGGGGCAGCTATTCCAAATTTTGTATGGCCACACACATCATGCAGAGGACACGCTGAGCAGTTCAGGGACGTGCATCTGTTTCATTTGTGGCTCACGTTTTCAGAGCTGGAGGATTCGTTCCTCCGCCTCAAAGCGAATGCATCAGTCTAATAACAGCTGATGTTGTACTCACTAAATGCCCCGTACAGCTTCCTCAGGACATTCTGCAAAACGAAAATGTGAGAATCAGTACTTGAAAGCCAAAAATTATTATCTCCTACAATATTCTTGTCCATTCTTCCAGCCTCATCTGTGTATTCATCTCCTTTGCATGTTAGGTCTTGTCTGTAAAGGACTGTAAAGTCCTTTAGGAATCAATGACTTAAATGCCTTTTAAGTGATTTAAACTGTCATTTAGGTTGCCTGCTATGCACCTTCTGAACTAATTCAATTACATTTTTTTTTTTTACATGCCAGCACAATGTGAGTGTCTAACACCAACAGAATTACCTGTCTGTAAATTAAAAATGTTTGATATTTACCTGGATCGTCTTGCAAGACTTGTTTGATCGTCTCAGTCCCCAGTAAAGCACAATATCTTCTTTTAAAATCCCTGCTAATGGACTGGGAGAGTTTTTGATCATAATTGATATCTAGCAGTTGTTTGATGATGGAGTTCTATAGCCAGTGAGCTTTGCAGAGTTTCCTTTGTACTTCCCTTTCCAGGCTTGGGAGCTTTTGTACACTTTAGTATACTGTGACTGGGTTCCATTCTCTCTGATGTACCGTCTTGTGGCTCCTCTCCCCCTGTCTACTTGTGTTGATAAATGTGGAAAGGCTAGATCTGCAAATTTCAGTTAAGTTTTATATCTTGTAGAATTTGCATAATGTATTTTAGTCAGAACATGAATTTGGACTTCAGGACTTAAAACAGATCAGGGTTTTTGAGTTTGCTTTTACCCTAAGCTTCTTCCATAGGCATTTAGTTAAATTTTCATGAGAGTCTGTGAATTGGGCCCAAGTCTGAAATCTCCCCAAGTGAGCAAAATGAGAGAGAATGCTTAATCCAAGATAAAACATTAACATAGAATCATAGGGTTGGAAGGGACCTCTGGAGATCATCTCGTCCCACTCCCTGCCAGAGCAGGGTCACCCAGAGCAGGGGGCACAGGAACGCCTCCAGGCGGGTTTGGAATGTCTCCAGAGACGGAGACTCCACCACCTCTCTGGGCAGCCTGTGCCAGGGCTCTGCCACCGTCAGGGTAAAGAAGTTCCTCCTCATGTTTAGGTGGAACTTCCTATGGTCAAGTTTGTGCCCGTTGCCCCTTGTCCTGTCGCTGGGCACCACTGAGAAGAGCCTGGCCCCATCCTCCTGACACCCCCCCTTTCAGTATTGATAAGCATGGATAAGATCCCCCCTCAGCCGTCTCTTTTCCAGACTAAAAAGACCCAAAGCCCTCAGCCTTTCCTCATAAGAGAGATGTTCCAGTCCCCTCAGCATCTCGGTCGCCCTTTGCTGTCCCCTCTCCAGCAGTTCCCTGTCCTTCTCGAACCGGGGAGCCCAGAACTGGACACAGCACTCCAGATGCGGCCTCCCCAGGGCAGAGCAGAGGGGGAGGATGACCTCCCTCCACCTGCTGGCCACACTCTTCCTGATGCACCCCAGGATGCCATTGCCCTTCCTGGCCACAAGGGCCCATCGCTGGCTCATGGTCATCCTGTTGTCCACCAGGACTCCCAGATCTCTTTCCGCAGAGCTGCTCTCCAGCAGGTCAGCCCCAACCTGTCCTGGTGCATGGGGTTGTTCCTCCCCAGGTGCAGCACCTGCACTTGCCCTTGTTGAATTTCATCAGGTTTCTCTCTGCCCAGCTCTCCAACCTGTCCAGGTCTCTCTGTACGGTGGCACAGCCTTCTGGTGTGTCAGCCACCCCCCCCAGCTTTGTGTCACCAGCAAACTTGCTGAGGGTGCGCTCTGTCCCCTCATCCAGGTCATTGATGAATATATTGAAGAGGACTGGGCCCAGTACCGACCCCTGGGGAACACCACCCGTCACTGACCTCCAACTAGACTCCGTGCCCCTAATCATGACCCTCTGAGCTCTGTCTTTCAACCAGTTTTCTATCCACCTTACTGTCCATTCATCTAACCCACACTTCCTAAGCTTCCCTATGAGGATGCTGTGGGAGACCGTGTCTAACACCTTGCTTAAGTCAAGGTAGGCACCATCCACTGCCCTCTCCTCATCCATCCATCCAGTCATGCCATCAGAGAAGGCTATCAGATTAGTCAGACATGATTTCCCCTTAGTGAATCCGCGTTGACTACTTCTGATAGCTTTCTTTTCCTCCACATGCCTTGAGATGATGCATTTTGATTTATTTTTATATGAGGCTTCCTATTTCATTAGATAATACTCATCTGAAAAATGCTGTTCAAACATTTCTTCTTCTCCTTGTTCCTTCTTAGATATCTCCTAATGCTTTCTATCTTCCTTGTTTTTATTAATGTCTCTAACTTTGTCAGCTGGTATGTATTTTCACCAGGGTAGAAGAAACCATAAGTAAATACTGACGGCACCCAACGACATCTCCTTCTCGTTAGTGCTGTCACATGAGCACTCTGAAGCAGCCCTAAAGAGACAATGAGTCAAAAATAGTCTCTACTGTGTTAACAAAGTTGTGAATGCCAATACTGTTACTGAATCTATATGCTTTACTGATATATCACAAACTGCCTTGGAGCATGTTGAATTTTTGCACTTGTTGAAATGCCTATTTATTTTTAAAAGGCTCTAAAAGTGAATTAGATACTCCCTCTCAAATAGGCTCAACACAGTAGTTTATTTAGAGTCAAAGTACTTGAATTAGCAGCCAAGCTGAATAGTCCCACTCGATGGATGTTCATTCATGTATAGAAAACATTTTTATTTTTTTAATTACATATATATGTATGTTAGTTGTTTGGGTTTTTTAAATGTATGCGTATAGGAGGAGACCAAACCACCAGGGTCAAACAAGCCACCTACATTATTTATGCAGCGTAGTGGGTGATCAGCAACTCCCAATGAAAATAGTTCATAAAAATGTAGCAGAGCAGAAAGGCACTATCTCTGTTTTGGCTTGTTTTCCTGTCCTACAAGCTAAAAGTTTTAGTGTACTCTTTGTAAAAGTAAGAAACAAGCTCTGTAGTTCCTGTTGTCCGTGAAACAGATGTTGAATCGCTGTTTGTTTGTCGCTAGTAAACCACTCCACTGGTGGTTACGGCTAAGAATAACAGCTTCAAAAACTATCTGCCAACAGCAAACCCGTAAGTGCTCCAATTCTTCCAAGCTTAGACTTGAGCCTATTATTTCTTTAAGTATGTTTGTAAAAGAAATACTAAGTCATAACAAGTCAAGTGCTGCAGGTTTTTATTCTGTATTTCTTTTGTAGTTAATCTATAAGACTAATTGGCCTTTTGACAGAGTAGAAAATAGTGCTGAAGGAGGCCTTGAAATCCTTTATTCCTTTCTATTCCATTGCCACATCCCCGGAGGGCCTCGTCTGGCTGTCCTCTTGGAGAGGAACACTTGTCTCTCCCATTCTTACCGATCTTCAATAACTAAGATATTTTTTTACCAAATCTTTCCTCAAGATACTCTTTCATTGTCACCCCCGAGGATTCAGTTATTTATCTTGGGATAATTACTTTTGTCTTAAGTTTATTTTAAAAATAAATAATTACCCAGAGGCCCATAAAGGGAAGCTTACTTAGTTTGCGTGTCTTATTTTCTTCACGTACTTCTCCCCTCCTGCCTCCCGTGCCGGGTTTATCACACTCTAATAGTGTTTCAGGTTAAGGCTGCAGATTCCTTGGGGCAGGAATGGTGTCTGTCCAGAGTTTAGTCTGACCGTGCTGCGTCTTGGTAGGAGGCCTCTAGCCATTCCCGTATCTGAAACGTATAATACCCTGCCCAGGCAGATGAATTTCTAAAATGGCACAGACAAAAGGTAAGTATTTAGATTGTTTGGCCACTGTGGTAACTATTGGTGCCTGAGTGCTCCAACATTTAAAACAATGACCAATTTTGCTTAAAAAAGGGGGCGTAGTATGTGTAGCTTATTGATCCTTCCTTCAGACGAGAGGTTGATTGCAGGGTTGTTTGATTGTTCAGGTAATGCTCTGACCAGCAGCAATTAGCGTTTTCTCATGGGGAGTGCCAAGGTAGCTGTATAAAGGGGGTGAAAATATTTGGGTGGGGTTTGGTTCTGTTTCAGCTGGGGACATTTTTAACACAAGTGCACCCGAGAGGCGGTCTGTGGGAACACGTAGTCCTGGGTAGGTATTTGGTCATGTTGAACCGGGTTTGTATTTTTCAAGAGCCTGTAATTAAGCTAGGCTTGAGAGGCAGAATGAATCGATTCTTCTTATGAATCATATTCTCTATCCCCTCTAGTCACAGATCAGGGTACCATCATGTCGCGATGTGTGCAGACAAAACAAAAGGAAATCTTATTATATCTTTCTTTTATTTTCCTAACCGGTAGATAACGTGTATCAGCAGTCTGCCGTCTTCCTAGTAAAGTCAGCACAAAGGATGTTTGGAGAATGGATTTGAGGATGGATATTATGATTATTTTATTTTGCTCAACAGAATCTATGATTTGGGAAAGAAATATTAATTTTTTGTCAGTGGTACGATTATTTTTGTTTTCCGTGGATGGAAAATGTAGTCTTCCACAAATCCAAGTCTGTCTTGCACATCAGAGCGAAGGATGCTGTAGCAGATAATTGGTCAGTGCTAAGCCATGTGTTGTTATGAACTGCTAAAAGTCACAACTGATTAAATTGTGGCTTTGATTATTGATTATGACTTTTGATTGAATATTATGACCTGCTAAAAGTCACAACTGATAAAAGGCTGGTGTGCGGAAAGTGACCAGGCTGAGAACTTCGTTACAGAAATGTAGGACCTGCCAGCCTGGAGCAGACGGTCTGAGCCGTTGTTCGCTGTGCCAGAGACTGGTGCCAGCCCCTGACGAGTAATGGCAGACGAGTTATGCTTGCCAGCGTGCTTCCCCTTTTTTGAATCTCCAGGTAGGTCTTTGGGGCTGCTTTAGAGTCACCTCCTGGAGTTCATAAGCAGGAGCTCGGATCTGGAGATGTCCGTGCCAGTCCTGGGAGAACAGAGGCCCAGTCTGGAAGGTGCCGCAGTCTTGATGAAAGTGCCACTGAGACCCTGCAGTAGTTTCATTGCGTTGCCCTTTGCAAAAGCACGGACACCCCTCTAATCTTTGTTTCTGTGACCTTATTTGCGAGTTCAGTAACTTAATTGTTTTCACTCTAACCCCTGAGGATGTTTCTTTGTTCCTAATTGTTTTGCCTGCCCTTCCCCAATCCATTTCTAATTCAGAAAAATGGAGATAGTCGCGAGCGCTCTCCTGCAAAGCTGGGGAGTTTGTTTCATCTCTGCTTCTCCCACCCTGAGAAAAAGCTCCTCACAGTAGAATACAAATTCCCACAACAGCAAGGTTTCAGATTTCAAGTGGCCAGAGCACCCAGCAGTGGGAAATTCAGGTGGAGGTCGAGAGCCGCGCGCTGACGGGAGGTCGCTGAGGCTGCGCCGCTGTGGCCAAGACGGTTGGTTGCCTTCAAAGGAGGTCAATCACCACCACTTCTCATAGCAGTCAGTGGCACCTGTCTTACACCAACCTGCCTTCTGGCCGATAAAACAAGATTCCGTATTGCAGAGGGTAGAGTGGGGCAATATGAAGTTGTGAAAAGAGACCTACCTTCGTTATATCCTTGGGCAGTTCCCTCTTCGGAGGCATCTGCCATTGCTGAGTAATTGGCTTGGCTAATTTGTAACTGACTGTGTATACGTACTGTGAAAATACTCATTTGCATAAATATTTATTTACATAAATATTACTACATATCACCAATGTATGAGGTGATAAATTAAGTGTCCCACAGGGATGTTTACAACTCATTTGTTTGATGGAGTATTTTTTTTTAAGGTTGAAAAGGGGAAGACCTGTCTACCTATATATTTATGGTTTTTTCCCTTCCCAGAAACTGAGAGTGGATGAAAAAGATTTCGGCTTGTTTAGAAACAACATGATTTATCTGTAGTCTTGGTCCCTGAGAGTGAGCGATGCAGAAAGCAGTTGTAAT
Organism: Alca torda; assembly: GCA_008658365.1. Classification (NCBI taxonomy): domain Eukaryota; kingdom Metazoa; phylum Chordata; class Aves; order Charadriiformes; family Alcidae; genus Alca; species Alca torda. Next base: position 1,716,127 of record CM018087.1, read on the forward strand.
TTAATACAAAGGCAGTGAGAGGTACATTGATTTGTACAGCAGGTGAGGATTATGCAAGAGTAGCCCCAGCATTACTTGCCGAGCAGGGGAGGGAACTGTCTAATTTTTTGCCTGGTGGTGACGCTATAGATTTTTTTTTTTTTACACGACTCAGCAAAAATGCTGTTCTACGGGCATCACAGCAGGTTGCTTTAGCTTTTGATTTCCAGTTTAACGTATCTCGACAGTTTTGCTATATCTAGGTCTTCTTTTTCCTGGAGACTGATCATGTTGTTTATTTGCTCTTGTTTTTGGAAGGAGAAGAAAGGGAAAGGTAGTTTTATTTTTAGTTCAATGCGGGCATCTTGTGAATATTTCGTTTTCCCTTCCCCATTTGGTACACTTCTGTGATGGTCTGAGAACGAAAGAAACTCATTTTACCGATGGAATCTCAGTGGGTTATTTGCAGAGAACTTGACTTGCTGCTGGGTGGATGTGGGGGGAAGAGAGAAGGCAGGGAGAGCCAGGCGTGTTCTTTGTTGTAGCTTTTCAACTCCATTTGGTTTAAACTTCAACTTTTCCCTAAACTGCCCCTCCTGCAGAACCTGTTGTTGAAAATAGTGGGGAGTTCGGGCTCCTGTTTTCATTTGTGACTCAGCAAAGTTACCAGACTGTGTTAAATTACTGAAGCAGCTTTGATGTGATTTCCTGTGTGTGAGAGGTGGAGAAAGCCAGAACTATTACCTTACGCATTACTATTAGATGTAAAATAAAAGGTGCTCGCTTTAGTCCACCATTACAAGTGAATATATCACTCCCATTTGCTTTCATTACATTTACAGTGAGAACAGCAGAAGCAACCATTTAAATCCTACGAACCACAGCTCTCTTTGGGAGAGCAATACTTACCTACAGGTGCTATGGAAAATAAGTTTTCCTTCGTAGAGGCGGGGGAAGGAGGCTGGCGGTATAAAAAAAGCGCATCTTCAGATAAAACTAGCAGCCTCTGCAAAGTCTCCTGAGATGGTGCCACTGCCCATTACTCAAAGACCTTGGTCTAGCGCTGGCCCTGCTCCAAGCGCTTTGTTCTCTAAAGGTGCCCTGAGCGGGACTCACCCTGCCGCCCTGGAACAGGCGACGGCTCCGTAGCTGTGGGAGGCAGTGCCCCGATGCTGCTCATCACCCCAAGGAGCAATCTCCCCGATTTAGAGCAATAACTTGCTCTGTTGCAGTTGTTGCGAGCTTTGACAGACCGAGATTTGCTCAGTCGGTGTGAGCAGGGCTCGTGCATCATCCTCGCGGGCGGCAGCGGGCGGCTGTGCCCTGCCTGTTTGCCAGTGGTACCTCCATTGTGTGTTAGACTTTGCCCAGTTCAGGAGGCTGTTCTCCCTCTTAGCAGTTCTTTCCCCATCGAGGGTTACACGCAGATTGAGAGGCTGAACATTAGCGGTCTGGTTTTTTAAAAGATAAGTATCTACCGTGTGAAACACTAATGCTGCAGGGTCCAGATTTCTTGCCTCTCGTTCAGCATGCTCCATTTTGTCCTTCTTCAAGCATCCGTGGGAGATGCATATTATAACTCTGGTGAAATCAAAATCCAGCGTGCAAAGACATCACAAGTAATGTTATCCCTGAAGAAGGCTTTTCCCATTTTTTTCCTTCAGTTATTTTGAGGAAAACACTGCTCTCGTGGCACCAGCTGGCTGGCTGTCTCGGTAAACCTTTTTTTGCTGCTGTGGATCAGGACATACAGTGAAATCTTCTGTAGCGGAGGGAAGCCGGCAGTTGGGCGTCTGTTAATAGCCTGAAAGTAACTAATGAGGATGTGCAGTCGGAGCGATTGATTGAATAGCTGCAGTCCTGTGTGCTTCTTCTTCACTTGCTCGCTGGCTCGCTTGCTCTCTGCAAGCCGTGGGCAGGGAGGGGGCACGGAGAGACCCGGCTTTGCCTGAAGTGGAAGTGGCACGGGTCCCCAGGGCCAGGCGGCCAGAAAGGCAAGTTTAAGCTGCATCTGTCTCTTGAAAGGAAAACGGCAGGAGTCAGAATGTCACTGTCTGGAGTCACGGCTTACTCCTCCTCGTTAAGATTCAGAAGATAACAATGGACTTTCTGCTAGGAAGTGATTTTCTTTTTTTTTTTTTTTTTTTCCTTCCCCGTGTTGGGGGGTGTTTTGTGAAGCTGGATTCCTCTAAGTCTGGCAGTTGAGCTGGAGATGGGTAGCAGTTGCGATAAAGGTATCTATATGTATATGTATCTAGCTATATATTAAAAATGCATATATGTACAGTATATGTGTGTTTGTGTAGAGATTTTTAATACTGTGTGTGCTTTATTATGCTATTATTCTAGTATTTATACTAGAAAAAGATAGGAGTGCATTTTTTATGAATATTGGTGCTCATCAGATCAGCCTGCATGGATTTAAGATGCCAAAGTCGTATCTTAGTAAGGTCATATTGCTAGAATGAGGAGAAGTTGACCTATTTTTTTTTATCTGCAGAGATATATATGTCATATTGCCCGGGCAGTTATGAGTCTTCTGCTGGTTGCATGGTTTGAGCAAGTAATATAAGACTGAACTCTGACCTTTGTCAAATTGTGTTCAGCTGTGACTAAAATTGAGCTTCCCTATGTCTTGATTTTAGTTATCTATTACTGCATTGCTTCAGAAAAAAAAATAATAAAAATATTAAGGCTCTCTGAATACTATCTCACAAACAGTAATAGAATACTAAATATGTTTGGGTATTGATCTTTACCAGCATTTTTGATTTTAATTGCCTATTGTCTACAATCAAGCCAGATTCACAACCCTGAATCTGTCAGTGGGGCTTGCATTGTAATTTAGGAAGTAAATAAGATATAGAAAAATAGGTGAGCATAATTCAGCAGTTTAGTAACGCACTTGAAACTTTGCTGAGGCGTCTGTCCTATAGAGCATAAAACCTGACTATTCCCCACCCCCCGGCACCCATTCATCGTCTTTTTCTTCTCTTCCTTAGAGGTCCCAGCAGAGAGATCTCCTCGCAGGCGGAGCATCTCCGGGACCAGCACCTCTGAGAAAACCAACTCCATGGATGCTTCGAATACCTCTCCTTTCAAAGTGCCAGTAAGTGTGCCTTTCCTGTAACGGAGGAATTTTTCTCATTGAATAGGAGGAGGAGATTAAAATATCACAGTGTAAAACTAAGCTCTGAATGAAAAAAACCCACCAGTATTCATGTAATATTTCCAGTTGACCAAGAGGTATTGCTATCAACTGTCATGTGTTATCAATGAGATTCCTGGTGGATCTGTATCTTGCTTATTTTCATTGCCTTAATCTAAAGTTGCAAATACTGAAACATCAGTGTTAATGTGGGCAGTGACCTATATAAATACTTTTGAAGTCGCCGCCAGGGATTGCGTTACATATTCAATTTTGACTAGGAAAAAAAGTTCCTTTAGGTTGGTGTTTGCATGTTATTTTTTCTCTCATGCCAGTGAAGTACATGGAAAATTGAAATGGCTTTATAGTTTATTCGGAAGCTGATGAAATTTCTGCAGGTGTGTTGATTCTCTTTAGCTCTTCTTCGGTTTTTGTTGGGAGTTTGGTTGGCTGTGAGTCTGCGGGAGACTTTTTCAACTACAGTCTGGATTTTCTTGCTTGTGTCAGTCTTTGGTCAGTGTATCCAAGAGCACAAAGGCCTTTCTATTATTAGGCTGAGGGTAAATGCTTCAGGTTAAAATGAAGTGCTCAGTAATTTTTAACAATATTTGTTCATGTTTGAAAATATCTAGCTTGATTATTGCAAATATTCTCGTACCCCTGTATATTTTTGGCAAGTAATCTGCCTATTTTAAAACCTGAGGACAAGCAGAAGAAGAATTATCTAGTGAACATTGGGGGTTTTTTATATTCTCTATGGATACGAGTACCATTTCTGTTCCTTAGTGTATATGTTCTGGCTTTGCTTTAGATAGCACTCATCCCTTTTAAGCACGCTTCCTAGCTCGCTTTAGATCCAAACGTGTGTGAAACTTGGGTTTTGATTAAATCCTACATTGTATCATTTAAAAAATAAAATTAAAAAACAGCCAAGGATTTAACGAGAGCTATTTAAATTATAAAAGGATTGAGGTTGGTCAGAGCGTACAGAATATGTTTAAGGCAACCTGTAAACTCATGATTTATTGGAATTGAAAAAGGGACCAAGGAAGCAGTGAATATACTGGGTATCCAAACTTGGTTCCTTTTCACGGTCATAGAATAATATATGTTGGAAGGGACCTCCGGAAGTGTCTGATCTATCCCCCTCTTCAAAGCTGGACCAACTTACATCAGGTTGCTCAGGGTGTTCTCCAGTTGAGTGTTGAAAACCTCCGAGGATGCAGATTGCACAGCCTTGATGGACAACTTCTTCTGTTTGTTGACTATCCTCATTGTGAAAAATACTTCTTGTGTAAAGGCTTTCTTGTCAGAACGAAACCTGAACTTCTAATGTCTATTGAAAGACCACGAATCACATTTTCCTCCAGTTCAAAAAATATCTGAAGTAGCAGTTAAAGCAGAATATATTGCTTAGCCTTGAGAAGAGAAAGCTCAGGGGGAAATCATAGCAATGTGTATAAATACCTGATGGAAGGGAATAAAGGCAACGGAGCCAGGCTCTTTGGATAAAAGGCAGTGAGCACAAATTGAAGTATAAGAAATTCCATTTAAACATAAGAAAAACCTTTTTCCACTGTGAGGTTGACTGACAAACACTGGAACAGGTTGCCTGGGGAGGCTGTGGAGTCTCCATGCTTGGACGTATGTTCAAAAGCAGACCGGACACATGGTCCTGAGCATCTTGCTTTAGTTTACCCTGCTTTGAGCAGGGGGTTTGGACTAAACAGTCTCCAGAGCTGCCTTCCCACCTCAGCTATTCTCTCATTCTATGAACTATCTCTATCACTTCTGTTTTCTGGGTGGTACTTGGGGAAAAAAGGGTCTTGGTCTAGTTGCATGTGAAGTTATCACAAGAATATTCTGTTATGTCAGGTTCTGAAATTTTTATGCTGAGCGCATGGCCCACACAGTTCCAGGAGGATTTCTGAACTCTGAGAGCCTTCAAAAGTCCTAGCTGTTCTTGTCTTCATCTATAAGAAATTCTCTGTTTTCTCTCTTCATCTATAAGTAATTGCCCTAGCCTTTAGTTGTGTACATACGTGGTCCTAGTCTTTGTCTAACAACTGCAGGCTACGTATCAGAAGTGTTTGATTACTATCTATCTCCATTGTTCATTTTATATGCTTCTTTTTTTCTTTCTTCCTCATTTTTGTACGTTTTTTTTAATGCTGATCCTATCTTTTAAGTAATGTTCTAATGTTTCTCTGTTTCTTCTCTAATAGTTCTCTAATACTTCTCAGCTCCTTCTCCCTTGCAAAACAAGAACTTTGCAGAATGTTTCTCGTTTTCCCTGGCAGTGCATTGGGCTTTTAGGATTCCGTCAAATCGTCTCAGGAAGCAGTACATGGCTGCCTTTCTTGGGCATAAACCAGCAAAAATCTAGAAGCTATTTGTGCCACGTGTAGCTGACATTATGCTTCTTTGTCTGCCTGGCCACCTGTATACCCAGGAGCATAATGCACCCTCCTGTTCTTCTCATAGGGACAAGGCTTCTGGCTTTGTAGGTTTTGCTCCGAATAACCCATTTATATGCTGTTACTCCTTTAGCAGGTTGCGGTGCAGGTGGGGGCTGAGATCACCCTGTTTTAAAACATGCCACCTTCTGATCTGTTTAAAAAGAGCAAGCTGCAATTAGAAGTCAGGTTGCTTAAGAATACAGAGGAGCTCAAGCCAGAACTACTGAAATAAAATACCCTCTTAACTTTGGGGATTGGCACACATCTAATAGGTGAATGATAAGATGGGGAGGAATCCTGTTTCTTCCTTTGATTTGTATGAAGAATTTCCCAGCTCTCAGCAGTAGGTGAGATGACTTGGGTGCCTCATGGAAGTCTCAGATCAGTGGTCTGAGAAGAGCTTCAAGTGCAGGATGTAAGGGGTGCCTGTAATGGCTTTAAATTTGTGTGCGTGTGTGAAGTCGTCTTTATTTGACAGGGATTTATTGTACGTATAAAGGAGATTAATAATAAGAGAACTTGGGTTTTTGTTTTTCCAAACATTGACACCTACAGGGCGGGCTGGAGGGCGATAGGCTGCCGCAGTGTGGTGCTGCCTCAGTTCTTCTTGCCGTACCCCTTCTACTCACTGCTTGGATTTCTAACAAAGCAGCTTAAGGCAGGGGACAGCTTAACCTTCTTCCATACTGATGGAAAATTATGCTGAGACTCTCATAATAAGTTGCTTTTACAGCTTTTTAAGTTTGCCTCTCAGAAAAGCTATTTAAAAGCTGTCTTCTCAATAGGACGGTGGCTTCCAGCATGTTCTGTGCAGGTTTTTTTTTCCTTTCAAACGCCAGGCAGTGGTACTCACTCAGAACAAGGCATCTGTTTTTTTAATATTGCTAATTGGCATTTGGTTAGCATCTGGAATTTTGATTCATAACAGCATAAGGGCCTTTAAGCGAACATTTCCTTGACGAGACGTCTTTTAAGTAGTCTCTTCAGTGGCCGTGGTCAATGAAGGATTTATTTTAAGGGGCTGACATGTAAAGTTCAGGAAATTTGCCTTCCTACCTTCCACACTGCATGTGCGCTGGAGGAAAAGACCTACGTTTGAATTCACTATTGCGTGAAAAGTAGAATTTCAGTAGTTATAAACATACTTTTTCTCGGGACTCACCGCTACATGGACCAGCACGTGCAATGTGTTTGTTCTGGCTATAGAATCATAGAATCATTCAGGTTGGAAGAGACCCTTGGGATCATCGAGTCCAACCATCAACTCCACTCTACAAAGTTCTCCCCTACACCATATCCTTTAACGCCATATCTAAATCTCCCACCAAGGGGAATAAAGTGGATTCTGCTGATGCACGGCACAAAGCGTACCTACAAAGATCTTATCTCTTGGTGCTTGTCCTTTCTTCTTCTTCCCCATTTCCCCAAATATTCTTGTCTGCAGTTAAAACATTAGTCTCCATTTAGGTTCAGTGGTGTTAATTGCCATTTGGCAATTTCTGGGAGGAATATTGAGAGAGAGCGGAAGGGCATGAAAGGTAGGAAAACTGAGATGAGGAAGTGTGTGTGTGTCTTCTCTCATACAGACAGATGTGTGCCGTTTATAGATATGCATACATAGGATAAGTCATATTTTTAATAATGAATACTATTTGACTGAACAAATAGGAAGGCAGACGGAACTGGCTGGGAGCAGGCATCGTGACGCATAGGTGGGCGAGAAACCAGCTTTTCCCTTCCCACACACGCTATGTCCTGGCAGAGCGTCTCGGTCTCAGCGCATCCTGTTCCCTACTGTTGCAGTGTTGAGCCCCGGTAGCGCTGCGGCAACCAAGCGTGTTCTCATTGCTCTGCCATTGGAACTGAGGGACCGGGGTAAATACGAGATAATCAAAATCTCCAAACCCCCTGCAGCAGAGGGGAGTTGCTAACCCTCTCTTCAGACTCTCATTGCGCTCTCCAATTTTTGCTTCTTTGGGGTAGGGTTTTAGTGAGTTGTTACTACAAATAATATATGATTCATCCGTGTCTGCTGGCTATTAGGAAAAAAAAAAAAAAAAAAGGTGAGAATGAGGCAAAGAAACAAGTGCAAATGAGATAGGAAAGCCAGAACACAATCTTCGAAGTAAATAAAATTATTTTTATAGGAACCCTGTGTGAATATGATGGGAGGACTGATACTTACAGATTGCCTTCCTCGGTTTGTTTCTAGTCAAGAGCATAATTGGATCTATAGAAATACCGTCTGCCTCTTTGCTCTTTAAGAGTACTGCTAAATGGAACAGAAGACAATGCAGCCAACCTCAGTGAAGGTCAAAGCTTGATGAGATCTCGCGGCTGCCCAGCCTCATCTTTTATGCAGTCAGCAAGATCGTTCCTTTCCCAGAGCACTGTTCCGCCGCCGTCATGCTGCCAGGTTAGGACAAGTCTGATCTTTTCTGGCCGCGTGACCTGACGACATACAAGTACATATTTTTAATTCTGCATCAGCGCCAGCGCAGAGATGGAACCGTTGATTTACATTAATGCGAGGCATCGTGGCACTGCTTCATGAAAAACTGGCTGTGCTCAAATCTGTCCTCCCTATTGTTAAGATTAGCATTTTTCCTTCCGCTCTTCTTATCATAACACATTTGTTTGAATCTGCTTTTATTTTTTATCATTTGCCCGTGATGTGATGGCTGATAAGCTGGCTATTATTCCACAGATATTTTGTGTCACAAGGCATAAACGGGTGATTGGCTATGTCCAGGACGCTCACCAAGTTCTCATCTGTATTGTTATTCTGGGGTAATACTGTTCATAGGCTCTATAACCTTCACAATATCTTTCCACTAAAGCACATTTGTTCCTTACATCAAACTTTAGAGTTGAGTCAGATGATGGGTATATCCCGTCTGTGACACCGTCTGGTGGACCTCAGCAGCAGGAACATTTTTCTCATGTTTGGTGTAAATTTGACTTTATCTAATTCCCCGGCAATTAATGTAGGGGAGCTATGAACGTATATAGCTTTAAACACTGGTCACATTCTAGTCGTCCTCAGTTTAATAGTATTTTAATGTGTACTGACTCATTCTATTCTTCACCTCCAAATCATGGCTTAGTCAAGTTGTGCAGAGTTTAATTAATGCATCCTCTACAAATCAGCCCTTCTGGCCCTTTTATCGCTTTTCTTGCTCTTCTGTTTTTAATTCCGTTCAATTGATTCTCCAAGTTCTGGTATAGTAAAGTTCACAGGAGTGAACTTTGTGTTCACTTCTCATAACGCACAGGAGTGTTATGAGTTTCTAATTGCTCACAACCCTTTGTGTTATTTCTCTGTCCTCCCTGGCCCTTGCTTCACCTCCTAATTTAATACAGCTCAGTGTAGTTAATGTGCTGTTTAACTTTTCTTCCAGGTCACTAACAAAGATGTTAAACAGAAAGAGCCATGCCACTGTCCCCACCACATCCCATTGGACCCTTTCTTCTACCTTGATACCTTGTCACTTGTCGTAATTACTCTTTTTGGGTATCCTGCAGCCAGTTCTCAGGTTTGCGTTACTAGCTTTGACAGAGCTCACTTCCATTAATTTTTCTGATTAGTACGTATGCTGTGTTATCAGAAGGGATTCGGAAGCGTTGGGCTGCTTGCCAGCTGTGTGCCAGGGGACTGAAGAGCTGGGGTCCTGAAAATTATTGCCTGCTTCCTGACGTGAGGGAAAGACAAAAACACAGCCCCTCGAATCAGGGTGAGGGGGGCTGGAGGCCATCACTCCTCCACCTGCTGCACCAGCTGCAGCCAGTAACTGTTGTTTGATGAAACACTCGGACTTCACAGCCTGTTTCTTATAACATTTATTGTTCATCACCATTGTTTTGTTGTTCTCTGGACAGACTTCTGACCTTTATTCTTTAATTCCTGGCTTTTAAGGGTGCTCTGTTCTTACGCTAGTGCCTGATGTGGAGAAGGTGGCCAGGCTTGGTGGCCAGGCTCTGCTCCCAGTCGTGTCCATGCTGAACACCTTGCTGAACTGGGGTCTGAAAAGCCGATGTAGCCCTCCCCAGCTATCGGGTAGCTCTTGTTTCTTCATGAATTTTTTAGTGTGATTCCCAGTGACTTGGAAATTTGATTCCTTTAGTACTTTTGACTGCATACAGCGCAGAGTGTGTGCAATCTTATGATCCATCTTATTAATAGGTGTATTGTCAGTGTATTCTTGCTGCAGTATCCTCTCCGTTCCCTTGATTTTCTTATTACTGGTCTTAAACTTGTTCATCCTGTTCCGCATCCCTCCTGTGGCAGCAGACAGTTTTTCATTGGGAAGTTGAAACTGTTATCTGGCCAAATCTGCAGTGCTGTCCCATCAGGGGAAAAATATCTTCCTGATCCTTGCTGTTGATCAGCTTGTGTCCTGAAGCATGATAATTGCTCACTCTTGTTATTTTTAAACCTGACTAATGCAGCTACATATGTTATTCTTCCTTATATAAACACATAATCCTTTTTTAATCTTGCTGAAAAAATTTGTCTGTATAATATCTTGTGGTAGAGAATTCTGCGGGCTGGTTTATAGATAGCATTAGAAAAGGTCTCCTGACAATCAGTTAAATGTGCTGCATCTCACGGTAAATTGCGCCTTGGTTTCCTTATGTAACAGGGCGCATGAAGAGCTTAGTTAATTTCCATTCTATTTGTTTTATACATCTGTAATCCCTTCTTGCTTTTGTTTCCAAAATAAATAGTTGGTCTTTAAAAGCTATCATTTGTAAATCCCCCTCTTGTCTGCCTTTAATCAGTTTATACTTTTGGAGTTTCATTTCGTTCTAGCTTTCTTGCTGAGATGAGAAGATCAGAAGAGAGCGGTGCATTAGTGTGAAAGCTACGGCAGATTTACGTAATACCACTTCACTTTTATTGTGCTTTATCCTTTGTTTTATACATTCAAACATAATTTTCATCGGTGTCTGCCTGCGCACAAACCACCTCTTCAGTGACATTAGCGCTAGGCTTTTTCGAGGAGTTGGTGGTGGATTTTGACTGTTGTAAGTCACTGTCTTGTTCTTTGTGTTACCCCTAAGGTGTATGTATAGTTGTTTTCATCCGCTTTTCTACCGCGTGAGTGGCGGAGAGCCTTTTCAAAGGCAGTCACTGCTAATATTTTAATAATGAGCGTTCCTCGGCTCATAAGGAAAGTTCCCCTCCTTGCTAGTTATATTGGGGTTTTGTTGTTCTGCAGGGGATAGTAAACTTCACCGTGTTTGCTCCTCATCCCTGGAATATCCTGCTAGTTGTGTCGTTCCATTTTATGACCTGGCCATCTTCCCCCGCTTCTTTGCTTCCCACAGCTTCACAGCGTTACTGGCACAGGAGAGCATTTTCGCTTGGCTACAATTTATTATTTTTTTTTTTCTTGATAGCTGCTTGTGACCAACTTAAGAAATAAAATGCTCCGTGTACTAACAACGTGCAGTAGCTGGGAATCGGTTCTGCTGTCGCCCACAGTCACTTGAGTGTTGTCTTTGTACCCATCCAGTCCTTCCCCTCAGAGAGAACAAGGCTCATCGCTCTGTAAATGAGGTTTCCCACCTGCTGTTGTTAATAATGCATTAGTGCTCCTCCTCGAGAATTATAAATGTTCAAGATGCGTTGCAAGCCTCCAAAAGGCAATGTGTTTGTCCCCAGAAATACCTAACGTAGGTAACAGTGCTGCAAACCACAGCACCGTGTATAAGATGAACCTTCATTGTTGCCCATTTTACCCTGGGTTTTGCGCTTTGAAGCTTCCACTAATACCATTGCATTTTATCAATGCATAATTTGTGTTATATATGGTTTTATTAGTTCGTGGCTGAATTAACCTTTCACTTTCAAAACAACAAAGACAATCATTATTTGTTATGCATGGGCTTGTCTCTCCAAAATGAAGAACCAGGGCGTCTGTAGGGAGCGAGAGTCGGAGTTGAGTAGTTCATACTTGGGCTGTCTTTGAATTTGTTGGGCAGTTCATGTGCTGCTCTGCTGAGATTACGGACAGACAGACGGTTGTCACCGTTGGCATGGAGTGAGCACTTCCTAAAGCCAAAGCTGCCCGGAACAACAACCATCCCTGAGTTTAAAATACTTGGGGGTCAGAGTTTCTTTACCTTCCCTGTTCAACCATGGAGCAGAGTTACAGAAACCTGCTGAATTTATCACTTCTCCTGTGGCAATTTCTTCTTGGCAGAATGAGAAAGATGAGTTGCTTAACTTCCAAATGAGACGAACAGAATTCTCAGTGGGATTGAACTATTTTTAGATGTTGTGTCGTTGGGATTTCTTACCCAGGCGTTTGATGTTTTCGGCTGAGATGATGATCCTGCTCTGAACCTATTCCACGTGCCCGATTGAGCGCGTGCTTGCGTGCTCTCGCTCTGTCTCTCCCCTTGTCTCTCCTTTCCATCCCCGTTCCCCTAAACCTGTGGCTCTGAGCTTTGTCCCGTTAGGTGCAGACCATCAAATCTGTCTCTTGAAGGGATCAAGGCACAATTCTTCTACAGTTATTCTCTCACTGGACTCCTCTTAAAATACTGCGTTTACATGGTACTGATCTTTTCAAATTGCATCCTAGCTAATTTATCCTACCAAATATTTTGTACTTTTTTTATTGAGACCATAGTCTCATAATTTCTGTCAGTTTGGGTAATAAGTTTACATCTTTTTGGCTGAGGGTGTTTGTTTAAGCAGTAAAATTCCCACTGTTTTTAAAAATGTTCCGTGACGATTCTTAAAGCTCAGATGCATCATTAGATTTAGGTATAAGAATGAAACAGTGGTATATTTTGTGTTGAAATAAGTATTTACGAGAAACACCTAGACAATAAGAAAAGAAGGGTGGTTTTGTCTTTTTTTAGTGGTACAAGCAACAGTTGCGAGCACTGGCAGGGATCTCTCCTCTACAGAAGGAAAAGGAAATAAAACTTTCAGTTAGATGGTAGTGTTGCAGATAGAAGTTTATTTTTCATCGCTACATCTTTTCTATATCTGCATTCACTATTTAGAAGCATTTCCTTTGGCAAATGGAAGTCAGAAAGCTCCGCTCAGATCTGGCACGTGTGGATTTTCATGCTGCTCCCAGGTTGTCCATCTGTAAGCACTGGCCCTGCATGAACTGCCAACACGGTGCAGAGAGCAAATATTGCAAATGTTTTCAAGTCTTCTGACGATGACCAGTAGGTACGCTCTCTGTTTGAATAATTTTTATCCTTAAGTACGTTCTCACCCTTTATTTCTGTATGGCCAACTCTGGATAGCCTTATTTAAGACCAGATAGCGTATTTATTTCATTAGGGAATAGATTATGGTCAATTAAACCAAGAACATGTTTCACTAATGTTAAAGCAATGCCAATTTAAAATTGCGCGCGCACACAAAAGTGAATATTCAGGGTCGCTCTCTAAGTGGGATCTGGAATGATCCGATATAAATACTTCTGGTCCCCTGCTGAATTGGGTCAGCTTTGTCTTATTTGCCCTTAAGGGGAGAAAAATATGTTACTTCGTGTTTGCAATTTGAGTAGCCTGAGAGGGGCTGGAATGAAGCCAGGGTCCACCAGATCTGAATCCCTGTAGTTGGGTTTGTTACCTTTTATGCTGAGAGGTCAGAATATATGAAAGTGCCTTTGAAAGTGCTGTACATCCTCTACTTGAATTCCAGCAATGGCCCCAAGAGAACCCCAAGAGCATCTATTGATTACAGGGGTTTTTTTTCAAAGGCACTTTTTCAATACCAGGACCAAGAAAAGTGCAGGAACGCGGATAGGGCTTGAGTGGCACACGCAGCTAAAACAGTTCCTCCCTGTTGACAGTATCATTTCCCCCAGCGTGCTATGTAGATTTGTGGGAGGGTTTTTTGGCAGTATCTTGATATTAGGCCTTTTTTTTTCCACTTTATTTCCTATTTCAGAAGAACATAGCAGCTTTCACCCCTGAGGAGCCTGCTGGCTGGCAAGCCTGAGAAACTGAAGGGCAGCCTTAAATGCAGCACTACCTTCCATTGTCCCCTGCAGCACCATCCCACAGGGCATCCCAGTTCCTCTGTGCTGCCTATGGGCAGGCACGTGTCAGGCTCTCGTGCGTGTGAGCAGGTTGTTTCGTACACAAATAGTTGGGAGAGGACAGTCTGCATGTGCGGGGAAGATCCTACAGCCAGCCGCAGGTGCGGATGGGCTTTTAGTAACACATCACCATCCAAATCCCAATGGAAGAGAGGAGACAGGCCACCTTGCTCTACTTGCTGAAGATGCCATGGGGGTGGGCCTGGAGAACTGTGGATTTGGTGGGATTTTTTTTATACTTGACAACTGAGCAGGACTCACTTGGCCATTCATCGAAACAAGCAGAGTGAGAGTGAGTGTGAGGAGAGAGAGAATCCACCTACCAGGGGAACGGTGTGGTCTCAAGGGGGAGTGAATTGCGTGAAAGAAGAGGGAAAAGCTGAATGTAAAGGGAGCAAGAATAAGCGAATGGGGAAGGGTAGAGAAGAGGCTGAAGGGTGTGCTTATTTAAAGGGGAGAGGATACATTTTGTTTCAAAAGGAGCGCTGAAAGGGTGGGAAGATAAAGGCAATTACAGGACTGGAAAGTTGGTTTAGAGATGCTTACGGTGTATGTCCTGAGCCTGACCAAATGCGGGCTTTGCTGTCTTTTCCAACAGTTAATCTGGCATCCGCTGTGAGAAGAGAGTGATAGCCCTTTCCCCTCAATACTGTAGAATCATGGAGCAGCCCAGGTTGGAAGGGACCTCAAAAGATCACCTGGTCCGACCTTTTGTGGGAAAGGGAGCCTACATGAAATCATGTAGCCCCCAATTGTAGATAAACCTGATTTTTTTTTTCCTGAAGAGGTGAAAGAGATGTGAGATTTTTCAGACTAAAAGATTACAGATAAAGTCATCTTTCGTTGCGATGGCCTAATTCTGATGAGTCTGAGGGGCGAACAAGTCCCATACTTCAGCCTGGCTGAGTCACCTGGAGGCAATAAAACACTTGCTTTGTTGGTGTTCTGCGGAGGAAAGAACAGGAGACCTTGTTTGTCTCCAATTTGCTGATTTCTGTATTACAGGAGGCAGCTGTGGGCAACATCTGTCACCTGTCCCGAATGCAGCTTGTGGAGGCTTGCCTTGCAAATGTGTTCAAAATTAGCTCTACTCAACTTTTATCCTCGCAAAACCTGGGTGATGGGAGAGAGGGCTGCTCCCAGCTGGCCGTCACTGTCACTACGCCTTTACTAAAGTAAGGCTGTAGATCTGCTGCTTGAATCCACACCAAAATTCTACCAACCCATAACCAGTCTATAATGTTCTTAACAAATGTGGTTTCACTCGCGTGTGTTTGGTTAAATTTCCCGACGGCGGTGCACAGGGTACGGTGGCTCCGCGCAGCTGTTCTGGGAAGGAGCAGAACAGATTCAGCCCGTAAAATGTTGCTTAATCCTATTGGATTAAGCACCTCTGTATTTGCTTTGATCATGCCAAAGAATGTATGTGTACGTATGTCTGCAAGCCCTGGCAGTATTTTGACACAATATGGCTTATTTAAAAAGCTTATTAAGCTCAAGGTAATTTAAAGGGCTATGGGAGAATATCAAACGTGCAGGTGTTGAAATATTTCTGTGATTTCCCCACGCGTACAGATGCGCACACCCCTTTGTATATCAGTGGTCAGGTGTACCGGTGTTACACTGCTGGTGACACAGCAGTAGCATCTGCAAGGAGAGAACCATGAGGAGAGGCTGAGGACTTGTTTATCTGGGAAAGAAGAGGCTGAGGGGTGATACAAGGCAGCCTACTGCAGTGGAGAGGGGAACTGCAAAGATGATGGAACCAAACTTTCCCCCATAGCGGCAGATGCTGTAGTGAGGCAGCAGCTGCAGATCGCTGCTTGGGAGGTTTCTGTTGAACACAAGGAAGGTTTGTCTCACTGGAAGGGTAGTTTTTCTACTACCTTCTACTGCCTTAGATTTTTACTGACCATATGGGGGGAGACCATGCCCAAAGGGATGCTGACAGCATAGAATCCAAACCTACAACTCTGGACTAGAGATTGTTTAATCCCCTTCTTGGTGAAACAGACTGATTTTTTGCTGTGGTACTTTCCAACTTTGTTTTCCAGGCCAAATAATTAGGTTCAGCCCGTGGAGTACTCTACCCTCTATCAGCTGGCATAGGGCACCTGCTGACGGTCCCCTTTGACCAGCCCCTGCTGCTGGGGGTCCCTGTTTGCCTGCTCCCCAACACCCGCCAGGGCACAGCCGGCTGCTCCCCGGCGCTGCCCAGGCAGCTGGGGACCAAGGTCATCCCGCTGGTCGGCGCTGGGATGGACTGTCTGCCTGCAGAAGTGCTGGCATCCTCCCCTGGTTTCTGAAGACACCTTCAAAGTAGTGCCTTTCAGGACCTTACACCTTCAAAATAGGGTCCTTCAGGATCTTAAAGCATCTTCATGACATGGGGTATGTGGAAATCACCTTGGCCCCAAAATGCACGCTGCCAATGGGACTTGTTTGCTGCTAGCAGGGGACAGAAAAGGACAGCTTTGGGTAGAGCTACTGAGGCTGAGTTGCCCGGAGAAGTGGTGAAAGCTCCATCACCGGAGGTTTTCCAGACTTAGCGAGACAAAGTGAGAGTTAGGCAGTCCTCGTGTCGGCAGTACACCCCCACGGAGCAGGAGGCAGGCTAGGTGATCCCCGCAGGCTCCCTCCAGCTAACGTGTCTTTGGCCTGCGATTGTTTGGTGAGCAGTTGTAGTTCAGAAGACAGATTACTTGAAGATTGAATATTTTTAGATCACAGGTAGGTTTCTGAGTTGAGTTTTGCTTCGAAGCAATACCAGGACTGGTATCTGAAGTCGCTAGTATGTGAAATCTTTCGAAATTTTCAATTCTGGCTAGTGAGACTGTTGAAATTAGAAATTATTGTAAGGCTTATCTGCTGTGTCCAAATTAATGAGGACGACCTGGGTGCAACTGTGGGTGCAATAGAAACTCATAATAAAAGACAGCTTGTACCCTTAATCTGACCAAGAATTAAAAACATGTTGTGTAAAGGGGAGGTAGGAATAAATACTGATATCTAAGACTACTCCTTATTAAATGGTAATTGTAGGGTTTGGGGTCTCTTGTATCATAGTTGGAATTCATTGAAGTGCACCTGTAATGTGAGTTGTGCTAATTACTGCAATTTGAAGCTATTGCATACTGGAACTGTCACTGACAATCTCGCCCTGCCTTTCTTCCTGCTCAGAGGAATCCCAATACAGCACATTCTGTAATCGTTGTCAGCAGGAATCACTGCCGAGTTTGGACTCGGTGACAGTGCATTGATTGATTTATTACTGGCACCGGTTTCCCTGTTTCACTTCTGCAACTTCTTATTTTAGGGCTTCTTCAGTAAGCGTCTGAAAGGGTCCATCAAGAGGACAAAGAGTCAGTCAAAGCTGGACAGGAACACGAGTTTCCGACTCCCATCTCTCCGCAATGCTGATGACAGGTATGGTTCAATGTATCTCCCAAAACAATCTCTCCTTATGCAGAGGCACTTCACAAAATCTACATGCAGGATGCATATTCCCTCACAGAACGAGAGCAAGGAGGGGGATTTATTGTTCAGGTTAAGCATATGGACTCAAATATTTTTTCCTGCATCTGTTTCAAATAAGATGCGGACTTTAAATTTCATGATACAAAACCATTGGCTTGTTCAGCTGTAGAGAAACTTGCCTTGATGCAATACTCACCCCCAGATCAGTGCGGTAGCCAATACGAGGGGTTATGCTGGTGCGGGCAGATCAGTTCAGCTGGCACTGGCAAACCACGGAGACATACGATGCAGTTCAGGCACATTAAGAATTCGTGCTAATGTCAGTCGATTGTACAGTTACTGCACTGTTACTACAATGAACAGACGATCTGTTTTTCAGAAAACTGGAAAACTCGGTAACTTCTGACCATCTTAGTGCTCCATTTGGTATGTTCTTGCTTGTTTAGTTTCTGGCTGGCAATTCAAGCTGGGAAGGGCTTGTATATGAGGCAAGCAAAAGATCATATACATGGTTTTTCCTAACTATTTGCGAAGTCTCTTGATTGTTTTCATTAAACGTTACTGTGTGTTACATTCCACAGTAGCCCAGCAGGAGAACCAGACTGAGTGAAAAATAGGTTGCCCTGTACTTGAGGCCACGGCAGGCTTCTGTGATTTTACGTTGTTTAGTGCATTTTCCCTTCTCCTTTAGCTGAGTTGAATTCATTAGTTGTATCTGTCATGCTGTGCTGCTTCAATCAGTGGTGCTATCTTCTCCGTCTGAAAAGCAGCATCATAAAATCATGGATAGCAAGGCTTCGGATGTTAGGGGTCTTGTTAACTTCAGGAGTTACAGAAAAGGCTGCCCCTTGCCAGATATGACTAACAGTGTGGATGATGTGGCTCCTATAGTCATAGCAATGTCCACCCTGTCTGTCTTGAGTCAAGTTTTGTTATAAATCGCTATTTTCAGGGAGTTGCAACGTCTGTAACAAGCAACTCCATGAACATAAGCATGTTAAATAATGCCACCATGTGATAAAAATACCTGTTAATTTTACCATTGTTTGTGACCAGCTTTGCATGAAGTTTTGTAATGCAAAACTCTCTTTGCCTTAAGTAATGTATTTGTCTTTCCTTAACGTAGTACTCGTGGTGAACATGGACTGATGATACTTCCCTCTGCAGTGTAAGAGAAATGCTAACCTGGGAAAGCCAATAAATTTAGCTTTGGTTTAAGACGTGATATTATACCCAACAAAGCCACCTCCTCTTTAAAACCAGATCCCCTTCTGCTCCCAGCCAGTGTGGGCTTGAATTGTCAACTGGACCTGAATGAAAAGTGGATTTTCTCTGATTGCCTGCAAAGCGTAAAATCCAGTGCGTGTGGCGATGGCATTAGGCACAGCTGGTCTGTTCTGTCAGTCCTCTCAAGTCTCCTTGGCATGGATTTAGAAAGGAGGATCCAGGAGCAAAGGAACTGAGAAGGTCCAGTGGCAGAGTCCCCGTAGAGGTTTGGGAGACAGAGCCCTGGGAAGACAACGGTGTGCAGGATGCGGGGACAGGGCCAAACCGGTGCTTGCTCTTTACTTTCGATCTGGTCACCCTCCTCCTCTGGCCTGCTCCATTAGCCTTATAGCAGCGCATCTTGCGTCTGTAGGGCAGGAGACGGGACGGTGTTTTGCGGGTCTTGTGACTCCATACAGTCGCTTGCTGCTAATGGAACGAGGCGTTTTTGGTAACCAGTCCATGTGATCTTCCTCCTTTCAGAGGTGTGTGTGCTGAGGTGAACAAAGGGCACGGTTTGGAGGCAAGGGAGATCATTTGAGCTATGTGGGGAGCAAGCTGAGCTGGAGTTTATTTGGAGATAAATCTTTGCACAAATGAATATTGCTGTTCAAAAGCACAAGCCTCACCTCAGGCTGGTTGAAGCCCCATGCTGCAGGTGAGGGTCAAAAAATTGATGATATGCTTTCTTTCCAAAAAGGACTTGACATCTCTAGTCCTTCACCTCTAGTCCTGTTACCTTTTGTTGGAAAGACTGAAGGTTTAACGGAGTTCTCTGCATTTGTGGTCTAATCAGACAGTGCGCCAATTGAATAAACCAACTTTAAAAGTTTACGGTTAGGGATACTACTTCTCTAATGGTATTTTATCAATCAAACCATAAAGGAAATTCAGTTCCACTGTAAAGTGAAACTTGCCAATGATTTCTCCCTTCCCTCCCGTATGTTTCACTCTGTATCTAAGGACGCCTGAAAAATGCGATTGGTGGGTAGAATAGCAGGAAAAACAACTTGGAAACCATGTGGGAACGAAGCACTGAAGATGAGGAACAGATTAGTATAGTGGGAGGAGATGGGCTGGAGGAAAAAGGAGGCTAAAAAGATTGATTTGTGTTTGGAATTATGCCACTGTTTTGGATTTTTGTAATGGGACAAATCAGGGACAACCATTTCTGCGTGAAAGAAGATAACACACAGGAGCCGACTCTTAATTCATGAGAGGGAATTGCCATTCTCTCACCTTCTGCTCTCCCTGCTTTCTGTATGAGGCTCGATCTGTTGCCATAAAAACCTTCTCGGTGAGTCAGCCCTTTCCCATTTTCAGCAGGTGATGCTCGGTGATGTCATGGTGTTATACAGGTTTTCAGGGCCGGGCTGACTGATGGCATCTACCTTTTCTTGCTCTGACAAATACAAGAGCCCTGCCTTCAAAAAAACATAGAATCACAGAATGGTTTGGGTTGGAAGGGACCTTAGAGATCATCTAGTTCCAGCTCCACGCCATGGGCAGGGAAATACCATACGGCTTTAGAAATTAAAACCCTGCGAGGATTAGAAGGAAATAGAGGCTGCTGTCATGTTGCTTTTCTCATGCTTTTGAGGTGTTTGCGTCCTGTTAAGAAAAAGGAGATGTTTTTAGATAAGTACCTATAAAATTAAAATTAAAGAAGATTAGTTATCTTGGTGCACATCAAGGTTTGGGATACTGTAACACTGCATGCCGTTCCAGATGGTGACAGAGGATTGGGATACTGTAACACTGCATGCCATTCCCGATGGCGACAGAGGATGGATGCCGTCTGTTCAGAGTTGATTTAAAATAGAAAGGAGACAGGAATGCTGTGGGACGGACATAAGCAATTGGCCGAGCCGGTGTGACTGGGTTAGTGGATGGGGAGAGAGAGCTGTGGTGCTCCTCCAGAGACAAGCGCGCTGTGGGTCAGCATCCAGGTGTCCTGTGTGAATCCGCAGCCTCTCAGCCTGTGTCTCTTCTGTTGCTGCAGGCTCGGGTTGTTAGCTGGGCAGTCTGTTTTACTTGAAAACTCATGCCTTGTCTTCCCAAGGCACTAACGCGTGAATGCTTTGACTCTGCTCGGTTGTGACCCGTGGCAGATGTGAACGAAGCTCTTTGGAGGTGTGTCCAGTGCAGCATCTCACCAGCTCATCAACAGCCCTCGCCATGTTGTCTCTCTGGCACCATGTTACCGTATCATCCTTCACAGCTTTTCTAGCCTGTTTCCCACTGCATTCTTTGAGCTCTTCAACCCACACGTTTGTCTCTAAACGTTTTCTCAGTGTCAGTAATACATAAAACATGTAAAAAACCATGAGAAAAGATTTAAGGAAAATTGCGTTTGGAAGAAGAGACCAAATGTTTTCGGTTTGCGGCCAGGAATCTGAGAGTGTTTCCAAGTGGACCGACAGTTCTCACCTGGGTTTTGTTTATGGTGAGGGAGCGAAGATGGTTGAGACTGGCTGCATATGGTCTCGGCGACTGCAGTAAAGCTCTGCGGACAGCTGGGAGGGTTTTGCCCTGTTGGGATTTACTGCCACGTGGGAATCCTCCTGCTTTACTAAAAGTCATTTTATGGCATTATCAGAGAGTCGTAGAGGAGCGCGGGATCGGTTGTGTGCTTGCTGAGAATGGGCGCCGGCAGGTCGCAGGGAAGCCAGTAGCCATGGCTCTGGGGTTCATGGTGAAACGGTATCGCTGCTCAAACGACAGCTTCTTCTACTTTCGGTAAGTTCTTGCTCCTCCCTCCCAGTTCCTTTGCAGGATGAAAATAGCACAGATCATATAAATAATAGAAGCAAATCTTGCCGTATTTTTTATATTCATTCATTCTGATTTAGTGACGGGTTTCAAAAAAAAAAAAAAAGGGGTGGGTGATTTTTATCCTGATTTAGACATAAGGATGAAAATCCGTGTTACACAATGTGTTATTAAGGCTTGACTCACTCGGGGCTTGTATTCATTCAGCGTATCTGTTTCTATCTGCGTGCTGGAGTATGGGGAAAGGGGAGGAGTGGTTTGCTTCCAGAGAGGCGTCTCACTCCTCTCTTGGTGAACGTATTTCTTTCAGCCAGTTTTTTCAGTCCTCATGCAGTTTGTCTTTCAGTGAAAACCGAAAAGACCTCAGTATTAAGCCTGTTGTTGCAAACCTTCCCCTCGCTGCTAGGCTGCTCCGTCACACCTGCGAGCTCACTCGACCCCTTTACGAAAACATAAACTTCTTAATGGCCGATGCATTCCTGCAAACCCCCAGATCTGCCACATGGCATTCACCTATGGATCGCTTAGCAGCGAAATGAAACTGAATCGGTTAAGCATCTCTGGTCCAGCAAAACGAAACAATTTGAAGTGTTAATAGCAGAGACTATGGTCACAGTGGAGTGAGGAGGATGGTACCACTGTGAAGTTCAGCAGCCTGTTTGGCTGCACCGTATGAGGTGTCTGTGAGACAAGCTGGGATCTGTAGGGAGAGCGGGCAGGCAGGGAAGGGCTTTGCAAATCCAGGATTCAAACAATGAGGCTTTGGGTAGGGCCTTGCAAGAAAAGACCAGAATCTCAATGGAAGGCCAAAGCAAGAGGCTCAGGAAAAGCCAGCGTTTAGTTGCAGCTGAGTAGAACTTGCACCTAAATAAGTTGCCTTAAGTTTCTGGGTTTGTTTTTTTTTTTTAAACTTAATAATGAAACTGGTTAGACTTGTAGAATTGTTGACCAGGTAATAGGATGTTCTGCTAATTGGCAGTTGGAAAACAGAGCGGGGTGTGGTGCCGACAAAATGAACCCTTGCACAGGGAGAGCCGCTGCTGCCGCACGGGCAGAGCGCGCCTGTGCTGCAGAGGATGCTGCCGACGCTGGGGTCCGGTTCAGCAGGGCTGGGATTTCGAATAGCAGCGCTGAGCAGAAAGTTCACCGCGTTACGGGCCAGGCTCTCTCCTGTGACTTTGCGAGTGGCTAAGTATTGAATTCAACTTTCTGACCTGGGGGAGTGTCTCTAAACACACGGGTACGGTGCTGGAATTATTTGAAGCATGCAGACGTACCGCTTCACGTGAGACCAGCGGAGACATGGCTTTAGCCAGGTGCTTGGGCTGAACAACGAACTCTTTTCAGAATTCTTTGCCTTCACACCTCTTTGGAAAAGGAAACAGATTATGGGATTCTGTTCCTTGGGAGTTCATTTCTATACGTTTATTTTTTTTTATCTTTTGGATTATTGATGTCCACAGGCTTGTTTTCCGAGCACTATAGTGCTCTCCCTGGTAAGCTGAGTAATTGAAAGTCCTTTGTGCTTTGTAGGTTGGCTTTTAAATAGGTCAAAATCAGCAGGAGAGCTTCATAACCAGAGCAATTAGGATTTTAACCCTTTAACCCATGTGCCTTATAGACAGTAGATTATAATAGAAGTTGACTAATAGGCTGCTGGGTGCCATGAGCGGCCACTGAAAGCCAGAGGTTTCTAGTTCCCGGCTTACAACTGAGATCTCCCTGTAGTGGAAAATTACTGAATTATGGTGTGCAAGGAGACAGGGTCAGCTTGGGGTTGGGCCAGCGAGATGGTTTTGTTGAAGAGATCTTTTTCAGTAGCAGTGGCATGCTGCTGCCAGGTCGTGGTTTGGGGCATTGGCTGAGCTCTGATTTAGAAGGAAATCATGCAGCTCTGAAGACCAGGGCTCCAAAGCATGTGAAAAGAGGTGAGAGGTTTGAAATGTTCCATGACATGCTCCTCCTCCACCTGCTTTTCCTATTGGAAAGAAATCATGGAGAATACCTGTGTAAGAACTGTTTGGTGCTGTTGGTAACTATTTGCTCTGAACTCGTATGTCGTGCGTTTGCAATCTGTTCTCTGTGTGTGCAGTAGTAGATAGAAAAAGCAGCAGGAAAAAAAGTTGATCGTTGGAGGTTAATTATAATTTAAAACAGGATTTGTGTTGTTAATGGAGCTGTTTAACAGAAACAGATTTGTACAAACAACCCTTCCCCCCCACCTTTTGCGTGTGCGATCTTCCTGTTTACAGTAATCTGCTTCTCTGGGATTACCTCTCTCTTCACAGAGGCTCTGAGCAACGCTCGTTTTACCAGTAGCTTCCTACCTAATACAGGAAAGACTCTGTTAATCCAGCCCCTTTGCTGGGCGTTGGGAAGTCAGTTAGCGGCATCGGTTTGTTAACTGTGCCTGTGTGCTAAAGGGAAGCCAGCGAGCAATTTTCCTTCATTGTTACTTACAGCTTCAGAATATCAGATGAGGCTTTAAAGCAGCAGAGAACTATTATTTCTGTATAATTATTGCCTACATTGATTGGGATGCTGCTGGTTTAGGCACAAGTCAATGTTTTGCTTTGCAGATCTGTCAATAGATGAAATACGTACCGTGGTGCTTACAAATGCATGTACTTGTGTTTGTAAATGCACGCGGTTGCATCCACCCAACAACTTTACGACATTGCTGTGGTGTTTGTGGAAGATAAAGTGCCAATTCTAAGCCACTTAATCAGTTTATTGAGCTGTTTTAAATATGGTAACTGCAAGGGATTGCTCGAACAGATAGATGTTCCTCTGCCCCAGGACCCCGAGTCAACAAAACTAGTCGTGCTCCAGCTAATCTGCAACAGAACAAGCCATTCCAAGCTAACCAGTTAGGAGAGCAATGAAGCAGAACTGGTGCTGCTAAAAGATTGAAGTTGCAAGGTGGGATGTGGAGGCGAGAGTACAATTGCTGTGTGCACCTGCCTTTGCCCTCGCCCTGTCCCCAAAGGCTGCCGGGAGGCACTCCTGGAAGATGCCGCCCTCTCTCCCGCTGTCGTTAACTGTCCGGGTCTCGTTAAACTCCTTGTAGGAAGGCAAGAGGAGGGACTTCTTTCTTTCTGGAAAGGTCACCTTTGCCACGTCTGCCGAGCAGCCTCTGCCGCCCCCCCTAATCTCCTTACAGGAGGCCGCACCATGGCAACAGGCACCCGGGAGCCTCTCCGTGTCACCCGCAGGGCCGGTGGGACCGCAGCCGACGAGGAGAGAGATTTCTTTACCGCTGCGGCTCTGGCTTTTCCTCTTGCCCCGGGTTATCTGCCTGGCACGATCCTCGTCTGAAATCTCTAACCTTAAGGCTTGAGGAAGAACTCCTCCTGGATTTTTTTTGTGCCTTTCTTCCTCTCCCGGCAGGATTTATTGTCCGAGATGTAGCCCAGAGAATGAAGTTTGAAAGGAAGGGCCGTGACATGTGGCACCGCTATGATTTGGGGATGCACTGCCAAGTGGCTGTACAATTGTTTCATGTAGGTGTGCTTGATTTGTCTTACTCCAAGTGCCCCCGCTGCTTAACTGGGATTTGTAAAATCTCTTTTTCTTTCTCCTTTATTTGGTAATTATT
This sequence comes from Alca torda, assembly GCA_008658365.1. Classification (NCBI taxonomy): domain Eukaryota; kingdom Metazoa; phylum Chordata; class Aves; order Charadriiformes; family Alcidae; genus Alca; species Alca torda. Next base: position 1,740,904 of record CM018087.1, read on the forward strand.
TTTCTTTCCTTCCTTTTTGCCCTCTTTGTGACCATTCCGTGTTTTCCTTCCCTGACACGGAGCTAAGGCTGGGGTTGGCTGCAGGCTCCCAGCCAGCTCCCCTGCATCACGCACTGAAGTGCTTTGTTAGAACTGGAATTGCTGAGAGTTTGGGATAGGGATGGAAGCCAAGTGACCTCAGCAGTGCTTTCTTGGGAGGAGAAATTAGAGAGGGTTTTGCAGAGATGATATTAAAGTGGTGTATTGTGGTGTGTTTATTTTAGACTTGCCCTACCTTAACTGCAGCAAGTGTTCAATTATACATGGCTGAGGTTTTAGGTTTGCGTTGGTGCAGCTGCTGCTGTAACCTGTTATAACAAAGCGTGCACGGGGCAGCCAACGCATTCGTACAGGGCTGCTGTTTTGCATTTGAAATCGGTGTCTTTGTAATAGCCCTTTGATGAAAGGTTTTTCCTGCCTGCACCTAGGTCGTTCTATTTATTAAATGGGAACAAAGTTCTCCCTCACTGTTTAATAAATCTTATCGAACGTGAATCTACTAAAATACCTTCAGCATTTCATTTTGTACAAAAGAGCAGTCAGAGGAACTCTGCTTGTTGCTTTACGTGTATCCTTTGTGATACCCAAGTTTTTGTTAAGAACCCTTTAGAAGTACTGAAGTCAGCATTACAAGTACTGAAGACGCCTTTTCCAAATGTGGTTTGGTTTTTTTTCCCTTTCTGTTTCCCCATAGGATTGCTCAGGGGTAGGAGGAATTTGATTTTGCTAAGGTTACAAAATATGCGGATTTTTCATATACTTCCCTCATATCTCTTATCCAAAAAACTACTCATGTTTCAAAATTAAGGAAGCTGTTAGAGGTAGCTGTGCTTTTCATACCTCCATAAATACTTTTTTTGAACATTTTTCATTTGATACTGAGCCTTGCTACTGGGAACTGAATAAAAGAGGAAATGCTGTGAGGACAAATAGGTGCGAAAGCATTGTTTCAGAGCATCGCGTTTCTCTGTGTGACGGATAGGCAGCGGATGCCTTTCTACTTTCACATCTGTTGTTTGTGCTCGGTCACACCTGCTGGACGTGCAGCCGTAGTTATGGACACCCTGTCGTGGACCACTGGAGAGGCGTAGGGACCAGCGCGAGTTTCCATATCTTAACAAAATCTAGACCTGCCGGGTAAAGAGCTGCTTTTCCACTGCGCTGGGACCGGGTGCTCGTCCTCCTTGTTGGTCATCTGTGAAGGCTTTGGCTGAGTTCCAGCTAGAGGGAAGATAAGATGTGTGTGCACGTCGTGTTTGTCTTTTGAAGTAGAAATGCTAGTTGGGCTTGAAGTATCACAGGACTTTCTTGCAGAAGCCTGTAGGCCAGGTGTCTGCTCGGGGTTAGGAGGAGCACGGGTTAAAGCCACTGTCACCTATAAATTGAGCACGCTTTACAGTGCTATTTGACAGCAGAACTCCCTACTGTGCACAAATGTTGCACTAAGTCAAATCGGGAGAATAAAGAAAGCGTTAGGACACGTTTTACCATGTTGCCGTTGGCTGCAAAAAGCTACGGCGTAGTGGCGGGAGGGATATGTCTTTGAGCAGTATTCAAGAACTGGTGGGGACAAAGAGGAGCCCGCCTTGATAAAAATGGACTGTGAATTTGGGAGATGCCGGCTCTGGTAGAGCTCGGGCATTTACAGGAGTGTCGGCTGAAAAAGAGCAGCAGTATGTGTGTGGTAGTGAGAGGAGGTCAAAAAGAATGGAGGGTACCCAAAAAAAAATGGGAACTGTTGAAACTGGAAGAAGAAGCTGAAAAAGAAAGTGCAAAATTTAAATGTGGGTAAGTGACTTGAGTGTTGCGAAGTGGGAAATAGCGTATCTATTTGACTGTAAAGGCTTTGTGTGTTAAGAAGAATCAAGTGTTTTGCAGGGAGATTGTCTGCTACAATGAGAGTCGCTACCATTCTGCTTTGGTTTTGAGATTCAGAGGTTGGTGTGCTCTTTGCTGTCAACACATAACATCTATCTAGTAATCTAGACAGTAGTAAGTATTTTCAGTAATATATCCAAACCGATCTGTGAGGTTTCTTTAAATTTCAGCAGGTAAGTTCTGAGCTTTTTGTTTTGCCATTCTTTCACTGCTGGCTCAGCACCTACAATTTCTAGGTCAGTGGGAATGGACTTCCTGGGCTTGTGTAGGTGGATTTTTTCCTTAGGAGTCTGGGATTACTGGCCTCATGTTATTTTCATAAGGTTTACAGACTAATTGTAGAAATCGGTCTGAATAAACACCAAGTTGCAGCTTTCTCTGGGATCTCGCCAACTGTTTTGGTAACTGCAAGAAAAATAATGTTTCCTTTCCCCCTTGTTCTCCTGCAGGTCCCGCGGATTGCCAAAGCTCAAAGAGTCCCGTTCCCATGAGTCTTTGCTGAGCCCGGGCAGCGCCGTGGAGGCCCTGGATCTTGGGTCAGAAGAAAAAGTCTTTGTCAAACCACTACACAGCAGTATCCTCGGGCAAGACTTCTGCTTTGAGGTAAGGAACCCTCTCCAAACACGCAGGCGATTATATGCTGCCCGTCGGTCTGAACCCTTGCAGGACACCATCCTGTGACTTCGTCATTGGAGAACAGATCTGCAGCCACTGCCATCCCGAGGTCTGGGTGGGGGCTGTCTAACCACCAGGCGATTTTGGAGTCCTTGAGGCTAATGGCACCGATCACTCATTGGAGAGAAATCCTTTTCGATTACTGTGTCTTCTAATCGCAAAATCTCTTCAATTTCATAAATATCTAAGCATTGCATGCAAACGTATGGCTCAAACGTACTATTGTTAATAAGCTGTGTATTCATCCTCTCCGAATTCACCTAAAATTAAACTTAGAAAATATACCATAGCTGAGAAATGTGATTTCCAGTCAGACACCCTTCCGTTAGCTCAGCCTGTTCACCGACTGCCGAAGGAGAAGCTTCAGTAGCTGCAGAGGTGGCCGTTGCGCCACGGAACAGGATGCAAAGATCCTCTTGCTGTTTCAGCACAGGCTGCAGCGCGGCACCCCACGGCTCTCGGCTTTGCTTCAGAAACTGTGAGCACAATCCTTCCCTCGCAGGACCAACAGCGTATCCGTGTGCGCTACTGGATGTGGCTGAGGCCGCGGTAATCGGCCGTGCAGGGGCGGGCAGCAGTCTGGCTTCAGCGGGATTAGTCAGATGTGTCTAAACTTCTGGAACAAAGAGCTGTTTACAACCTGGAAAACTGCTCTGGCAGAAAACCAGCAAATCAGGCCCTTCTCCCTCGGGATGTATCCAGGAACTGTTCCTGTTCGCTTCAATCTCATTCTTCTGGTTGGAAGCACTTTCCGCCTTGCTTAGGTTTAGGGAACTGAGGGGAAAAAACCGGCAACACCTTAGCTCTGAGGTTGTGGCCTCAAAGTGCTTTTTAATTGTGCGCACAAATGAATGGAAAGAGTAAATGAAGCGTGTCAGGCCACGTAAACGTGAAAGAAGCCAAGGTGGTTCCCTCCTGCACGAAAGCGGAGCCGCGTATGGCATCTAGTGTTGGGTCGCAGCACAACTCCTTCAGTTTGTGTTAGGCCGTTGCTGTATATATGAGCCCTTGGAAACATTTTGCATTTCCTGAAGATGCCATTTCCAATGTGTTTCGCCTTATATTAATACATTGTTAGTTCTGTCTGTCTACACTGTTAGTAACCGAGTCATCTGCCTCTGGGACTTAACGGGGAAAACGGCAAGCATTTAATAGCTACGGATCGATTAACAAGAGTTTAAAAAAAAAATAAATTAACTGGTTGGTTAGAGCCTTGTTTAAAAGTCTTTAAGAGGAGCCTCTGGTGTTCCTCATATGTTTCTTCAGTTTTATATTAATTTGAACTGACTTTCTCTATCCATTTTGTGGGCCTTTTAACCTCTCTGCCTTCTAGGGTCCCATATTGTTTTCCTGCTTTTTTTTCATATTTACTTTGTTGCTCAGGCATTGCTTATCTTCTTCCTTGCTTTTTGGCAGCCTCTTACATGTCTCCCAGGCTTGCCTGAACTCAGCCTGTCGTTTCTATGTTCCAGGTAACCTATTCCAGTGGCAGTAAATGCTTCAGTTGTTCCTCTGCAGCAGAGAGGGACAAGTGGATGGAAAACCTCCGCAGAACAGTGCAACCGAATAAGGTAATAGAAACTGCGGAAATAAGATTACCTGGGGAACGCAGGTGGTGTGATTGGATTTTAGTCCAGTGTACCAGGGCTTCCCACAGATGCGTCCTCAATTAATTGAGCCTGGGGAGAAGTCCGCTCATCGGTGTATCAAAAGCTGCTGTGTACTATTCTGGGAAGTGCAGTAGGTCAAACCTTTAATGAATAAATACACGTTGGCATGCTTCCCGATCTCTGCCCCGCTGCCTGCTTATGATGTTTCAGAGTAGATGTCACCTCAGAAGGATGGTACATGGCTTCATAGGTTTCGTGTTTTACTGTGGGGGCACGGTCTTGGGGGGGGGGGGGTGGGAAAAAACCCAAAAACCCAAACAAAAAGAATTTGAGCCAGAGTGAGAAGGGAAGGGGAGTCACGTTATTGATCAGCTGGGAGTATGGTAAGTCACCTCCATAGCTGGCATACCACCTTCGAGGGACGGGCTAACGGTGCTCTCAGGGTTGTTCACAAGAGGAGGCAATGCAGCGTGCCGTGCCGGCCTAGTGGCTTCGGAGTGGCTCCTGTGCAGAGTGTTCGCTTTCTAAACCATTTCAAATACAGCTTTTTGAGGAAAAAAAATGTTCTAGTCCCCACCTTTGACATACAAAAGACAGCCCTTTGCCTCTACTTTAGAAAATGTCTGATTTTCTAGAGACTCTGATTCTGAAGATTAGAGAATCTGATTCTGAATTCTCATTCTGACCCTGCCTTGGACACCAAAGGCAGCCCTTTGCTGCTGCTTTAGCAACACAAAATGTTCAGTTTCTAGGGATTGTGAATCAAAGCTGAGCTCTTTCTTCTGCACAGGACAACTGCCGTCGAGCCGAAAATGTGCTCCGTCTCTGGATCATTGAGGCAAAGGACCTGGCCCCCAAGAAGAAATACTTCTGTGAGCTGTGCCTTGATGACACTCTCTTTGCCCGCACCACCAGCAAAACAAAAGCAGATAACATTTTCTGGGGAGAGCACTTTGAGTTCTACGGTCTCCCACCTCTTCACAGCATCACAGTTCACATCTACAAGGATGTGGAGAAGAAGAAGAAAAAGGACAAGAACAATTACGTTGGCCTGGTCAACATTCCCATGGCCAGTGTAACCGGTCGCCAGTTTGTGGAAAAGTGGTACCCAGTCAGCACGCCTACGCCCAACAAAGGGAAATCAGGGGGACCTTCCATCCGGATAAAGTCCCGTTATCAGACCATCACCATCTTGCCCATGGAGCAATACAAAGAATTTGCAGAGTTTGTTACCAGCAACTACACTATGCTTTGCTCTGTGCTGGAGCCTGTGATCAGCGTAAGGAATAAGGAAGAGATGGCGTGTGCTTTGGTGCACATTCTTCAGAGCACTGGGAGAGCTAAGGTAAGAACAGGCGGCTCCCGTCAAAGCGACTCCCTCTCGCTGCTGATAGGTGATATCTTTTCGGTTAGAAACTAGAAAGCCTATAACCACAAGCAAGAGCAGAAGATGCCTGATGGGGTAAGGCTGAGAAAAGGGTCTCAAAAGTATTTGAAAAGACTTGAGCAGTTGCATCTACCAGGAAGGCACGTAGATAGGCACAATGCTAACAACGATTAAGAGTTGATACAAGGATCAAAGATACTGTGTACAAAGTATTAAGTGGGAGGACTATACAACTTCACGTTATTCTGAAAAGTTAGGGCCTGCGTTTGGGTGTTCAGGAACCTTTTCTGCATTTCTAAAATCATGATACAGGACAGCTAAGCAAGAGATTAGTATACTGGAGAATTACTTCTATAAATAAGTTCTCTGATGAGCAGCAGGGTGCCATTGTTGATTCAGTGCTAAGTCAGCCAATCAATGCTACCATTGATTTGGTCAGCGTTTGAACAGCCATTTGGAGAATCTATACTCGGTTTAATGGTGATCCCACCTGCCCCAAGGATGTCATTAGGACTTCTGGGTGCACACCGACGGTTGGTTCTCTGTGAGGCAGCAACTGGCGTGAGCATCAGTTTCTCCGAATAGATTGTGGGAGAATATTCTGTGGGTCTTGGGAAATTCTGAGAAGCATTAGCCAGCATTGATTTATCTGGATGTTGCCTATCAAGTGGATGTGTGAGTAGTACCAAGCTGTAGTCGGCTTCTTCCAGTAATGCCAGCTAGAGCAAGTTAAGCATGACCAAACGCAAGTTAGAGGGTTAGAGACGTGGAAGGATGGCCATAAGCAATATCCAAGGGACAGCCTAATTTAGCTGCTCCAAAAAGGTCCTTTTATGTTTGCACAATCCTGTGCCACTCTGTTCTCCCATTGACATACGTCTTGGAAAGACCGGCGCGCTGTGACAGCGTGTGATAGGAACTCCTTCCTTACCAAGTTGTTTGTCTGATCAAGAGAAGCCGGTAGCTGGGATAGCTCCTGTAGGGTGGTGTTGAAATCCTGCTGGAAAACAGCCTCTGGATTCCTGCAGTGCTAGCTGCTATCTAGGTAGATAGCGTTACAACTTTGCCTTCCTCGTGCCTAAACGTTTGAACCTCTATTTACTGAAAGCACTGAGCAGCTTAGGCTGCCCTAACCTACAGCTGCAAAGAAGGTACGTTTCCAGTTCACACTATGCTGGTGGTGATGCAGCTGGACGTTCCCGGTTTGCGCCTGGTGAAAATAACTCTCTCAGATTTTGCTGAAAAGAAACAGCGATAATGGATTGAAAACCAAGAGCACTAAATGTATTTTTGATCCATATTTATCATAAATAATTTGTTCCACATATTTTACGCTCGCATGCTAGCAATGCGTTATGGCTTCTGTAGTTAATGGGGTTATGAAACCTTACTTTGAACTGGTTGGAGGATGTTGCTGTTTGCGGCAGAACCAGCAAGTCAGTTATCAGTCAGCCCTAATTCAGGGTGGTGTTTTGTTTTGGAGTTTTGGGGGCTCTTTTTTTTGGAGCAGTTGAAGGAAAAAAAAAAAAGGAGGGGGGGGAATAAGCTTCCTTTCCTGAAGAACTTTATTGTGGCTGAAATTGGATCTTGCAGAATACCAAGTATTTCTTGTGGAATGCTGAGTGTCCTTGACTCACGTAAAGTTATCACTTCAGGAAATAAGTATTACTGTAGAATTAGAGCCTCTATCAAGAGGTTATTCACTGTATCAAGACTTGCTGATTGTTCCTGCCTGGGCATTTGAATACAGTTCAAGTTAACCCATACAGATCCACAGCAAGTATGTTAACTTTTTTTCCAAATCCTGAACCACTTTTCATTTGTGAATTTAATTGATGTAAGCCATTCTTCTGATTTAAATTCCACCAAGCTGTAGAACTGGTGCCTAACTTCCACCTTGGATTTTTAAATCCAAGTTTGTATGTAATACTTGGTATTGAAGGATAAATACATCACAGTTTCTTTCAGCAGACAAAGCCACTGATAGATAAACTGGTGAGGGTTTCTGTTCGGGATCTAAACTGAAACACAAACTTGGCTGTAAAGATTTTTTTAGACACGTTTGCTTCTCACTTTATAATTTGTGATGATTTTAGTATAATAAACCCAAGAGGAGCTCTGCCTAGCTGTTTCCTTGGCCCATACTGCAGGTAGCATCTGCACCCTGTGTCCAAAGCCGGGCAATTATTTCAGTAATCCTCTGGCTCCTCTGTTTATCCTTCCTTCTTGGCTTCTGCAGTTAGCCTGACATGAGTGAGTCTGATTAAAATAACCTCTTGCTGTTTGACCTTTTTCTTCAGGACTTCTTGACGGATTTGGTGATGTCTGAGGTAGATCGTTGTGGGGAGCATGATGTCTTGATCTTCAGGGAGAACACACTTGCTACCAAAGCTATTGAGGAATACCTAAAGTTGGTAGGGCAGAAGTATCTTCACGATGCACTAGGTAAGAAAGTGCCTGTGTTTGCATTGCAAGGGTTAACCCTGCACGGTCTGCAACGTGACTGAAGCCTCACGCCTCTGGGAATGTGGGATGGGAAGGCACTGCCTCAGAACTGAGCCCAGGTGTCTCGCATCCAGATAGCAAAATGGGTGCTGTCTTACTCTTGGTGCTCTTTGGTGCCTGCAGGAGTAGCACCCAAGGCCAGGCAAACTTGATTTGATATAGCTGAGTCCCTCTTAAAGTCTGTATCACTACAGTATGTTTTTCTGGGTAACCTTCTTTTGAGTCTCTAGTTGTGATGAAGAGGTGTAATACTGTAATGACTTGTGGGCAGTGGTGTTTGTTCCATCTGATATATTATCAGGCTTAAAAAAGGGATTTTGATACATCATTTAACAGCGGAAATTGAGACCGATACCTTGTGTTGTGTCGTCAGGAGCGAATCTGGTATCGTGTGCAGTCCAGTTAGGTGGAGATTTCAGAAAGGGTTAATGAATGTGAAGCATGTATTTCACTAATCTCCTTTTATGATGAAGAAGCTCCTGCACTCACTTTAGGCTGAAGTGCCACCACCTGGGCTGTTAGATATACCCTGGGGGGTCTGGTTGACAACCAAAGTTCTCGTCCACAAGTGCATATTGCTGGGGCGCCTCCAGTCCATCTGCTTCATGTGCCGTTGTAGTTAACAGCAAATGTCAGCTACGGCGTTAACAAGTGTTAAGCATGAGATGCCCACCCTAGTGCTTGGGTTGGATGCACGCAGTAAAAGAAAATTCATTTCAAATGCTTCAGCTGCAACTGTTGGTAATGCTGGCACCTTCCAGAGCGAACCTTGGACTTGCTCAGCCCTTACCTTTGCCACGCAGCAATTAGTTCATAAACATTTGCATTAATCTTTTAAACTGGTACCTTGCCCCATCAAAGATCCTTAGACAAACGTGGCCAGAGGGAGTGCGGCTGCAGGGCTACTCAGGAGCGGTACAGGGCAGGAGATCAACATGCAGCCTGTCTAAGGAGCCTCCTGCTGTGTTTATCCAACGTGCTTTTTACTCACCGCCTCATTAAAACTGCCTGGGCAACCTGTGGTGTCCTACTCCGTTCCACCCGTGGGGTCTTAATGTCCACGGTTACATGCCAGAGTGGGTTCTAGTAATTGTATTATTGTCCCCTCTCCACCAAAAAGGTTCTGCTCTAGTTATAAGCCACATTGCCTTGGGAATTACTGTCCACACAACTAATACTGCAATAAAGAGGACCAAAAAACGTGCATGCCCTCTTCCAAAGAAACTCACAGCCCCGCTACAGCCGGCTTGTACCAGCTCCACGCAGTCCCTGTTATCCGCAATTGCACAATGAGCCACCCATCCCCCCGTTGCTTCTTGGATGAAGAAAGCTTTGGAAACTGATACAAGAGAAACACGATCAGGCCAAAGCCCAGTCCCACACACACACCACATCCTTTCACACAAAAAAAAAACCCCAGTCTCGCTTGTCCTCAGCAGTCCCAGATGCTGGCAAGTCATCAAGGAGATAGTTGGCTAAATTAGTGCTCCAACGGTCAGTAGAGTCAGGTCTGTGATTATATGCATTTTGGCCATTTCTTGAGTGTAATGAGCCTGTTCTGGTAGTGTTATTCTCATGGGTGGAACCGCTGCGCACAAGCCACAGTGCTAGCCTCTCGCTTGGCACGGAGAACTGAGCAGCGTAATACTTTGTACCTTGCTTTTCAGCAGACTGAGCGATCAGCTGTGGGACCAGTGGATCACATTTGACTGCAAGCCCCTTAATGTGCAGTAATTACATAAAAATATTTTAAAATTAATGACTTCTAATATATCATTTAGAGCATTGGTGCTGAGTGATAAGATTGTAAATCAGAGACATGAGAGGTGGAGAATCCCCCTAAGGTCATCCAGCTTGTCTGTAGCTCAGGGCGAGACTGCTCATGACAATACAGCCATCTAATTCTCTGTCAAGTTTTAAATGTCATTTTGCTCAGATGCCATGTTCTATGGAAGGATTAACAACATTACGCTTGGTGTTAGCTATTTAATACATACGTAAGAGCATCTTAATACATGATTAAGGCAGGGTCTTGCGGACCACAAAGAATAAGTTTCAAATGCGTTTAAAGAAAAAAAAAAATAATCTAGTAAGCAACAGTTAAAACAGAATTGTCTCAATAGAAGCAATGCCCAGAGTTTTGCGAGTAAGTGATTTAGATGCCCTCAGCAGAAATTTTTCGGACCCCAAAAAAACCCAAAAGCTTATAGAAAATGTGCTGCCTGCTTTGCTTGCAAGAGCACTGCTGACTTAAGGTTTGGGGAGAGGGGGTGGGAGGTGTTTAGGGGCTTTTGTGAAAACAAAGACAAAAAACCAAAACCCTTTTGCACAAACAAGCCTTGTGGCGTTAGCTTGGAGCCAAGAAGATCATCTGAGGAGAGATGAAATTAAAAGACACTGAATCATTAAATGAACGAATAAAGTTTTTCCTAGTGAGCAACAACAGTTTTACAATCCCTTGGTGTGCTGGCATATATAGGAGGAGAACTAGCAAGTAGTTCATTCCAGTATGGCAAACAAAGGGAACGTCATCTGGTTACATAAGTGTCCGGTTTCTGGTGTGATGCCGTAAGAGAAGGATGACGGAAATGCAAAGGATTTTGAAAGATGCAGGCTATAAAATTGTTGTGAGGTGTTGAAAAAAAGAGTTTGAGAAAATTAGCAGTATGTAGCTAGCACTCGGGTATTGCGCTTACTCAAGAGCAAGGTGACACTTTTTAAAATTTTTAAAAACGGTAAATTTGGAAGTAATAAAAATAAATAGCGTTATCAAGTGCATTTCCTGGGGCAATTACGAAGACAAATAGCACAGCTTCGTTTCTAAGACTGTGGATAATTTTATAGTTGATAATACAATTCGAATACAAAGTCAAATCCTATTCTTTAGGCGATAAGTGAAGTGTCTGCAGGGGTTATAAGCAAAGCCGTCCTGTTACTGCACCTACGTTTGGGGGCAGCGAGGGCACGGGAGGCTGAAGCATCAGAGCACCAGCCGTCTGATCTGTCACCGCAAGGGCTCTGTGGTGAAGGAGCTGGGAGGAGTCGTGTCCCCAGCGTCTGGAGGCTGCACTGCAGACACGGGGAGCAGAAGAGGCAGTTGCCAAGGAAAGACATAAGCAGGATTTAAAGGTGTGTCAAGGAGGCTTTTCGTGTAACTACCCTGGTTTGTCGTGCTCTTCCCTTTGTCCAGGGGAGTTTATCAAGGCTTTGTATGAGTCAGATGAAAACTGTGAAGTGGATCCCAGCAAATGTTCATCCAGTGAATTAACAGATCATCAGAGCAACCTGAAAATGTGTTGTGAGCTGGCCTTCTGCAAGATTATCAATTCTTACTGGTGAGGCATCTCCCCTCCCCTTCTCCCACATTAGGTCATTTGCTTGGAGGGCGCCCGTTCCTCCTCTGAAGATAAGAAAACAGCAGCTGTGCAGGGAAATAGCATAAACCCATCTGTCTTGTGAGGCTGCCTTCGTTTCCTTTCCTCGCTACCTTCCTACGTGTGACACCATATTGCAGGTGGAACTTGTGCCCAAACTGAGGGGCTCCAGCCCCACAGACTGTACCTGGCAGGAGCTTCTGCTGAGATACTTTGCCAAGGGAACACGTACTGAGCTGTAGCTGAATAAAGTAAGAAGATAACAGCTTAGCTTGAACTTGGAATAAAAACCTGACGTTTTTGATGTCTACAGAAAACTTTCAGACCCTTTAGATCTGTAGAATTGAACAGGAAATCACAGGGAGGAAACACTGGCAGAGAGATTCCCGTTAATCTCTGTTTCTGAGTAGCAGTGAAAGGACAAGGGCCTTTCTGCTTCCAGATGAAGCACAGGGAAAATACTGAGAGAGCTTAACAAGCAAAATAAGAATTTCAGTTATGGAGATGAGTTCAGTTTGGTTCTAGTATTCTAATGCCCTGTTTGCTCCAGAGTAGCGATGGATAAGTAGTTCTTAGCTTGCAAATCAGTGCGTCTGAAAATGGCTTCACTTAACATATATGAACAAGGGGTGCTTTAAACACTACTTAAGTATCACCAGATTAAATGGGGATCTAAGAATAGATGCCTGATGGCATTTCCTAGCCTAGAGAGCGAAAAGAGGGGAAAAAAACAAGAGCCGATGATGTTTTCTCACAGATAATTATTGCAGATGATTGGTCACCAGTTCAACTTGTATCTCATTGCCCGTGCAATTTTATTTCCTGGTTTATTGTTTTTCAGCGTATTCCCTCGTGAGCTGAAGGAGGTGTTTGCATCTTGGAAGCAGCAGTGCCTGAGCAGGGGCAAGCAGGACATCAGTGAACGCCTGATCAGTGCCTCCCTCTTCCTCCGCTTCCTCTGCCCCGCTATCATGTCCCCCAGCCTCTTTAGCCTCATGCAGGAGTATCCTGACGACCGAACATCTCGCACGCTCACACTTATTGCTAAAGTCATTCAGAATCTCGCCAATTTTGCTAAGTAGGTGGTGGCAATAAAAGTGAAATCTGTGCCTCTAGGGGTGCGAGTCACTGGAGGTTACTATGGAGCGAGGAGAGCCCTGCTTGGTAGTCACGTTTGCAGGCAGCTGATTCTCTGGCAAACTGAGGTCAGCCTTGGAAAAGGAGGAAACTTCTCACTTATATGTGAATGCTGTTCCCTCTGAGACACCTCAGTGCTGAGCTAGATAAATTCTCCTTTTCACATGCAGATTGGAGCTGTGTTGAATTCAGTAGAGGGGACGCAGTATGAAACCGAGAAGAGCCGTGCATTAGCGTGTCAGTGTGTATGCTAGTTCAAAAGGAAGAAAAGCCTGTTCCCACCACGGATCATGATTTTCCTCCTTTCTTCCTCCAAAATTCCCGGCTGAATGATGCAAAGGGCATGGCATGTCGCTTACAGGGGAGGAGATGCAGAGAAGGGGAGGAGAGAAAGGGTGTCTGTGGAAGGGAGGGGGGAGAGATCGTAATATGATCGGTGAATTATTAGTATTTAAATAAGTTCAAGAAAGTGGTGAATCTCTTAAATTGTCCTTTTTTTCCTCCCAGTCTAAATCTTCAGAAAGGCAGGTCTAAAGTTAGGCATTTAATTAATTGTCTATAAGCACTTCTACTCCGTATTTTGTGTGGAGATTACTGACTGGGTGTCCCCCCGCCTCCCCTTTCTTGCAGGTTTGGTAACAAGGAAGAGTATATGGCCTTCATGAATGACTTTTTGGAACACGAGTGGGGAGGAATGAAGCGTTTTCTCCTGGAGATCTCTAATCCAGATACCATCTCAAACATGCCTGGATTTGAGGGCTACATCGACCTGGGCAGAGAGCTCTCGGTTTTGCATTCCCTCTTATGGGAGGTTGTGTCCCAACTTGATAAGGTAAAGCAGGCTGGAGGCCCGGGGGGTGAATCCGACGATTGTATCGTAGCAACAGTAAACACTAGCAAACATCAAGGGAGCAGCTGAATCCTGCTTCAGGGAGAACTTATTCAACAGCTTTTGAGAGGAATGTTTGATAGTGGTATTTCACAATTGTTCTTAGCATGATTTCGGATCAAGGCCCGAAGCAGGGCATGTGAAGTGGTTGGGCTTCAGCAGTAGCGCAAACACTTTGCAGAGCCTTAAGTAAGGCTGAGTGTTCAGCGGTGGAGGGGGCAGCGCTTAAAAGTAGGCCTGGAATTCCCTGAGCAGCCGGTCCTTTCTCATAAGTGAGCTGGAAAAAAGGGAGCGTGTTTGGACAGAAAATGAAAATTTTTTTTCATTTGCCCTTTTTGATGCTAATGAAAGTACTTTGCTACACACGAGGCTCTGGTGGAGTAATGTGTTGGCCAGGCAAAACTGTTCTCATTAAAGACCTGATCCGAAGCTGTTGGGATGTTCTCATTTCTGTACTCTTTGGATTAGTTTTTAGTATAGAAGAGGATGCCACGTGAAAACCTGATTGCACTCACAGTTTTATCCTGTAAAAAGCAAGATGCTTTTTGCTGTGTATTGTGCTGGGGTCATATGTGTCGTCCAGATTCTGTTCTGCTGATTGCAATAGATACCGCCAACAATAAGCATTGCTTCCATTTCGCTATAGAAGGAGAAAAGGCAGTAGTTTGCTCTTCCTTAGCTATGTGACTTTGCAGGATCCAAAATCGTTAAGACCTTGATAGCAAAGGTAGTTGGTAAGACCCAGAAAAGCTGAGCTGTGAGTCATTTTTTTTGCAAGTGCTTGGAACTGTTCCATATTTCAACTTTTAGAGGTGTGTTATTTTGTCCATATTCCATTTATATTATTCTTTCTTTTGAAGCTGGAGAGGTGAGATGAATTGCAATGCACTCTTAATGTTTTTATTGCATTAAGGTTTGCCAAAATACTTATTTATTGGGGTATCTGTTTTCTCACAGTACATTATTTAAAACAGAAAACAAAAAAAAACCCTGAGTTTGTTGCATCAGAGTAAATTGAAATGTCCTTGACTCAAAAAGGCAATATATATTAATCTTAGTTAATCTTAGTTTGATAGCAATACATGATCTTGTTCTTCCGTTTCCCTCATACATGCACACTGTGTATATTCAAAATGTCACAGGCAGTAAAGTCAGCTCTAAAGACAGTTCAGCAGCCTCAGGAAAACAGGCAAAGTGAGACTCAGAAGACCGGATTCTCCATTTCTCCAAACGGGGGTACACCCACCAGTGCAGGGAACGCTGCCATCTCCCTCCAAGCCGGTCAGGCATTAGGTCAAGAGAAACCCAGCTCCAGTCTTTAGAACTGCAACTGGATCTTTGGATGTGGTGTTAGTTACTGTGAGCCCCTCTCTGAATGCAGCAGTCATAAACCTCCTGGGCAGCGAGGAAAGGGAGGAGCCCGACCCGGATAAACCGTGGAAGCAGATCTGCTTTGCCCTTTCTGTGGGTTAGGTGCATGGCTCTGTCCTAAGAGGGCCTCGGGAGCTGGTATAGCGCTTTGCTAAAAGAGAATTAAGGCGTAAGGTTACACTGCAATACTGCTTTACTGTAGGTAATGACTGGGAAATGACGAGAGAAGTCACCTCAGAGGTTTTAATAGTCACAGAAGTGCTGTACGAAAGCGTCTGTAAAGAGGTCTTCCTCTGGAGCCAAACTGACTGAACACCTGCTTACAGGAAAAATAAGGATATCTTTGAAAAAAGCATTGTCTTTCTAGTGGAGTTTTGCTTTCTTATAAACCTTCAGCACTTTCACCTTCTTCCTGCAGTCCCAAGAGCCTGAAGATGCCCTGTAGGTGATAGAGCCAGCAGTGACCCAAAGCGGAGAGAAAGATAAAGAGCCTGAGTGAGCAGCCTTCCTTGCCGGAAGGTCAGCTGCTCTTCTCCTAGGCCTGGGCAACACTGAGCTAGCATGTAACTGAACAAGAAGCTACACATTTAATCCTAGGTTGATGTGATTATGTTGGGATGAGGATCATTGATGTTTTCATGCAGCTATTTTTCACTGTTAGGTAGGGAAGAATGCCTTAGTTGTTGATAACAGGGCGCTGCAGAAGATGGCATCAGTGTAGGATGCCAAAAGCAAAAGGCGTATGAAATGAAAACCTTCCCTCTCCCCATCCCCCTCAACCCTTGCGATTCTCTCATGATCCCCCTGAATGCCGCATCCCCTTGTCTGTTGGCATGCATTTCCTTTACCACATGACACCCTTTGCCTGGAAAGTTCCCCCACTAGCTGAATCTGTAGTCTTTGAATGCCCTTTAATGATTAGTTACCATAGTTTTCACTTTGACCTCACCCACCCTGGACTTAGTTTGCTTTGCATGATAGTTTTGCATTGGAATGGCAATAGTTTTGTTTTGTTGAGCATGATTTTTATTTTTGGGGGTCAATCCTAATTTCTTTTCTATTTCCTTTTCTTTCCTCAATGTCTGCTGCACCCTGTTTCGTCTCCTCCATCCATCTCGTCGCCGTGGTTACGCTGCTCCGTAACACTGCATTACGGTCCTGGCACACCCGCACACAACCACCCACCCTCCTTCCTTCCACCTCCACCCCTCCGCCTCTGTGCATCGTTATCAAAAAAACTGGCGGATGTCGCGGTGCTTGTTGTCCAATTAGGGTGAAAATTCCTTCCTACAGGCGACCGTGGCAAAACTGGGACCTCTTCCTCGTATTCTTGCCGATATCACCAAATCAATGACCAACCCTACGCCAATACAGCAGCAGCTGAGGCGTTTTACTGAGCACAGCTCTAGTCCAAACGTCAGTGGCAGTCTCTCCTCAGGGCTTCAGAAGATATTTGAGGACCCCACTGATGGGTATGTAACAGCCAGAGCTCGAGGGAAGATGCGGGGTACGGGGGTTGGTCGGCCTGTTGGAGTTGAGCGCTTCATCGCCTGAGCTGTCTGCCCAGGCCAGCTGTAGGAGTGGGGAGCTTGGTCCTCTGTCACGGGGAATACACGGTCCCAGTAAGAGGTGCGCAAGGTGGCACTGGAGACCTGAAGCTTTTGACTTACCCACGACTGAAACGCGTCTCCGGGAGTCAATGACTTCAGCCGCTAAAAACTGGTTTTGCAACTTACTGCCGGTCTGAGCGTCGGGATGCGTAGTCAGCCGTAACGTTTCCTTCTGGCGATCAGGCCACTTATTTACTACTAATGAAAAAACTAGTCTGTAGGCGGAACTTGTTACCAGTGGAATAGCAAAAATAGTTCCTCCTCTGTTTAGTGCAGCGTCTCTCACCCTGTAATAGCTGTTAATCTGAAGCAAAAAGCTGTGACAGAAGTGCCAAAGAGCTTGGATGGTCTCAGAGTCGTTTCTGCGCTGTCAGGTACCAAGGCCAGTTTTGTCACGTGGAAACGTCTGCGCTCTGAGCTTACATATAGATCTCCAGGAGCCTTCGCACAACTCCTGCTGAACCTTCAGACCCCTGAAATACGTAACGCTGGCGAAGGGTTAAATGGGATCTGAACTGCTCCGAAGTCTCACTGGAGACAGAAGTGTCTGAGGGGGAAGGGTTTGGTGGGAATGGTTTACATTTCACCTGTGAAAAAAAAAATAAAGATGAAGCGCTTCTTGAATCAAACATAATTCTCAAAGATAAGTGGTAATTAAGGAAGAGTGTGTTCTGACTTGAACACAAAGAGCTCATAACAGGAAATCTGGTTCCTTGAAGCTTTCAGTTCGGGGGGAGGTTAAATGAGGTAGAAAGACTTCTCTGGGACAGATCTCTCTGCATCTTGGTTGCTTAAAAATTAACCAAATTCCTTTCCACTCCACAGTGACTTGCATAAGCTGAAGTCTCCAACCCAGGAAAATGTAGATGGATATTTTAGGGGCAAGACCTTACTGTTGGTTCAGCAGGCGTCCACCCAGAGCATGACTTACTCAGATAAGGATGAAAGGGAAAGCATCTTGCCCAATGGACGTAGCATCTCTCTCATGGACCTCCAGGATCCTCACGCGGCTCACAGTGACCATGCTTCTATCATGCACGACGTGCCTTTGCGCTTGGCCGGCAGCCAGCTCTCCATCACACAGGTGGCGAACATCAAACAGCTGTGGGAAACTCAGAGCACGCCCCAGAGCGCTCCCCAGGTGAGGAGGCCTCTGCACCCGGCTTTAAACCAACAGGGCAGCCTCCAGCCTCTGTCGTTCCAGAACCCGGTTTACCATCTCAACAACCCGACCCCGCCGATGCCGAAGGCCTCTGTGGACTCCAGCCTGGAGAACCTGAGCACTGCCAGCTCCCGGAGCCGAAGCAACAGCGAAGACTTCAAACTCAGCGGACCCAGCAACAGCAGCATGGAGGACTTCACCAAGCGCAGCACGCAGAGCGAGGACTTCTCCCGGCGCCACACGGTCCCAGACAAGCACGTCCCCATCGCGCTGCCCCGCCAGAACAGCAGCAGCCAAGCACAGATCCGCAAAATGGACCAAGCCGGGCTGGGCGCCAGGGCCAAAGCCCCGCAGTCCTTGCCGCACAGTGCTTCCCTGCGGAGCACGGGCAGCGTGTCGGGAGTGTCGGGGGCCATGGTGACGGAACCCGTTCAGAATGGGAGCCGGTCCCGGCAGCAGTCCTCGTCCTCTAGAGAGAGCCCTGTCCCAAAGGTGAGGGCAATTCAGAGGCAACAAACGCAGCAGGTAAGGAAAGCCTTTTTCCAGGCGCTTTCTGCTTTGATGTTTAGCTGGTTGCTGCTGACCTTCAAAGCTTTTTGACCATTGAGTTGAATCACGAGTACTGGCACTTCAGCGAATGGCCGGTAGCAAGTGTAAGGAATAGTCATGCTCGTTACCCTTACAGGCTTGGCAAGCCTGGCTTACCTATTATTTTTCGATGCTTTTGCACTAGATTTGAAAAAAAAAAAAAGTTTCTCATTTACTAAGGCAGCAGCAGCAAGCCTGCTGAAAGAAACAAAACTTGAAAATTTCCCTGAATAAAAAAAGAAAAAAACACCAAACAACAGAAGCAGCTTTGTTCCAAATCGTAGGTAAGATCACCACGTGAGCCTGCGTTTGCCCTGTGGTGCTAATTTAAAAGCATAGCTACCTAAAAACAGAGACGTAAACAAAGATAAAATACCATAGAGAAACTGCTGCCAAAATAATAAATAAGTGCCGTTGTCTTAAGCGTGGAGAAATCTATATCTCACCATGATGCAACCATCTATTGCTGGTCCCCAAATAAATAACTGCTTTTTCATTAATCATCCCAAACTATGAATAATGCAAACACTTTCTGGAAAGGAGTGCTTATATCTACCAACTCCTAATGCACTTTATCAGTTGTTCATCGGCAACTCTAAATCAAGATTTTCCTGTCAAAAAGCCAGCATTCCTTTACCTTTAAAAAAAAAAAAAAATAAATAAATCCTGTTGTGATTTGCTGTGTATGAAAATATTTTCCTGAATTAGTTTAATCTTAAAGAGAAGATGAGTATTTAAATGCTTGGCACTACAGTGAAGGTAGAAAATGCCTTGCTCTGCAGGTCAGAGGGAAGGTGGTTGCGTTTAAGAATGTCCTGTTCGTGCGTACGGATCAGCGGGGCAGGGTGAGGGTCTTGAAGGCAACACCTGCGCTGTTCCTCGGGGTTAAGTGTTTTCGTCTGTGGTCACTGTGAGGGTAAACACGGTCATGTTTGATTTACCTTACCTAGGATAGAAGATTTTTTTTTTAGCTCCTGCTTTCCACAAGACCTTCTGGGAAGGATGCTCCTCCGCATGCAGCCGGGAGTGAGGACTTACACTCCAGAAAGCTGCAGCCTCTGAGACTGCACCGTGCGGCTGGGGAAGCTGCATCCACCAGGAGCAGGAGGTTATCATCCTCCTCGCTGCCTGTTGAAGTGCTGGTGAAACATGGTTATGCAGGGAGAAGGCTTTGGGCTCGTAAGGTAAAGCTGGCAGAAGAACTTAGTTGCCAGCGTGAGCTCCCACTCTGCCGAAGGTTTTACTGGTATCCCTGTTGGTGTAGCTTTCTTGGCAAACTCCTGAACGTTACAGTCGAAAGGAGGGAAATCTGGATGACGCCTGGGAACCCAGGAGCAATCAGGGCTTCAAAACCACTTTGATACCTCAAGCTCATTAAAGTACAAGGAGATCAGAAACACTGAATCACAAAGCAAAGCTTAACATGCCAAGTTAGTAATACCAAAAAAAGTAATTGCGTATTATTTGAAGTGTATATGTTTGTGTCCTCCTTCGGAGCCTGTGTTTTGTATTTGGGCACAGACGCGTTGATTGGTAAAGTACATTGAATACAACTAAGCCTAGTGCGGAGGTGGTAGAAAATTTTTAGGCCAGTAACAAGGATAAATCTGAAGGATAAACTCCCTTTGCAGTTTTCAGGCGTCCAGTATGAACTGCTGTTGTATGATCTGCTGAGTTTTACTGTGTGGTTCTGTGCAGTGTCCTAGCCAAAATCCACGGGGAGCTGGTGCCTTTCCTCAGGGCTTGTTATGGGAAGTGCCTACACAAATACACAAAGCAGGCTTTACTTCGAAGGTGTTAGGGCAAGGAGGAGAAAGTACAGGTGGTGTGTCTCCGGTCTTTGTGCGTACACCTTACACGGGTGGCTTCTGTCCTGTGTGTATCGACGAGAAACGTTCAGTTACCTGTTTGCAAACCCCTGGCTCTTCTCGTCTTAAATTGCTGGTCACCCAGCTGCCCCCAAGGAAATGAGTTACCTTTGCTTGTTTAGCATCAAAGTGGCTGTCTCAGACTTCCCTCTTCTCCAGTTACTTTTTACATCCAGCTTCGTAGACGCCTGCGACTACGACTGGCTTCAGGGCAGTCTCCTTCCCCTCTCTTGTAGGCCATGTGCATCTACTTATTTTTCCACTCTACTTTCCATGCTAATTGTTTCCCCTGGATTCGTTAGAGCACTTGCTTCTACTTTATTCAGAGAAATCAATTTGTTCTTTCCTTCCCCACACTCTTGAGAAATGTCTTGAAGTGTGCCAAATCGAGTGGCCGTAATTTTTTTTTTGAGGCAAATTCCATTGCGTCCTTTTAATTGCAAATCGTGTTGTGGAATTCTGCTCTTATTTAAAAAAGAAAAAGAGAAAAGAGAAGTTGGGCATGTTCTTTCTGGGCATGTTCTTTCTAGGCATGCTTTGTGGGCGTTATAATTATTAGACTCTGTTCTCTACAAGTCCCATTTGTTTCTGAGTATAGAGCTAGGCCCTTTGTTTGCTGGGAGAGGTCACTTTTTGCCTTCCATTTCCATTTAGGAGGTAGGTGGGAACAGAAATGTCAGTGTGTTCCTCTGGAAGAGAGGCAAAGAGGGGAATTAATACACGTTCCTAGCAGGCTTTTTCTTTTTCCCCCCTTTATTAGAGTATAACTCATAACCTATTAGCACGTGAAGTGCTTGCCATCCACTTGGTCTTTGTAGGCTTCCTGAGTTTGGCTGCTGAAAATATTCTGTCCTGCAGCTTGTGAGGTTGTTCACAAGGTTTGCTGCTGAGCAGCACCGGGTTACAAGGCTGGTGATGTAGTTCATAGTCACCCTTCTGCTGTCTCAGTCCTCCGTAACCCCAATGAACGGTGACGCTGTTCATCCGTAGCTGTTCCTAATTCCTCCAGCAATTCCTGGAGCCAAAGTTTTTACCTCCGAGAAGAGCCTGTTGGTGGCAGAGCCACACACAGTTCATAGTCTCCCTCTCCATGGCTGCCTCACAGCAAATGCCATCAAAAATATCCCAGGAGCTTTGCTAAGCTGTCACGCTGCACTTGAAAGGGGCTATTAGCCTTTCTGCCGTGAAGGCTTCCGTCCAGAAAAAAGGCCTCTGCCTAAATCCAGGGATTTTTGCCCCTTGCTGAGCCTTCTTCCAGTGCTGGAGTCTTCGTCGCTGCTCAGGACAGCCGAGCCCGTTGCAGGCACATCCTCTGGGCAGAGCTGGCCGAGGACGTGAGCAGCACGCGCCGGCCCTGTTCTCCCGAGCGAGGGAATCAGGAATGGAGGTTGACATTGTCCCTCACCTGACTCCTGTCAGAGAAGCTGTTGCTCCCCCATAAAGAGCTGCTCGCTGGATCTGAGACTTCAGTGTCCCCCTGCCACGGAGCACATCTCGCTTTGGTGCCATCGTGGAACGAGGCAGGGAGCCGAAGAGCCGCTTGAGCACAAAAAGAAGTTAAGTTGGCAGGGGGAAGTTGATATTTCGCATTTCTCAAAAAGTTAAGACAGTGTTGCTCTTTCAGGAGTAATTATGCTAATTCCTGTGCCTATAAACTTGTCTTTGTCCATGAAAATTGCTTGGAATTTGTAGCAAGCTGTATTTTCCCCAGTCAGCAGAGAGTTTCTTGTTTCTTTTCTTGGCTTCCTTTTCAGATTCCCTTAAAGAGGATAGCCTCTGATGGTATTTTACAGTTCTCCTAGGAAGCACCGCTGGCTGTGATTCCTTTCACAGCCTTGTCTGAGCATATATGCTACCATAGACCATCTAAATCTGGTAGGCACTACAGTGACAACGTTACACCTTTTTGCCACTGTTAAGTACCGCTGTGCCGTCTCGTATCCAAGCCGTGCAGCCCCATGCGCCATTGGAAAGTCTGTCTGCAGCCTGGCTGAGAAACCTCGGCCCAAGTTAAGCTCTTCAGTACTCCAAAAAAAACCCCAGTCTGACTTAACCTGGACAGGCTGCAAGCGAAGCTTTGTCTCTCTGTTTTCTTTGTGAGAGAAATCACAGGTCGAGAAAGCCTTACTGAAAATCTGGGAAAGGGGAAAGGGGGATGTGAACAGGATTTGGAAAGAAGAGCTTTCCCAGAGAGAAGCTCACTTAGCGAGGAAGAAGAATGTCTCAAGTGTATTGGTTTTAGAGGGACTCAAGTGCTGTGGGTGCAAGCCAAGGGAGGATGAAGTAGCTCTGCAAGAGAGGTTTTGGGGATCCTTTGAGACTGACAGATTCGTGGTTGTTTTTCTCATCCAAATAAACTGGATTTTAGAGCTGATTTGTATGTAGCTTCTCTGAAAAATGCTTACAGGCATCTCTGCTCCAGGTTCAGTCGCCCGTGGACTCAGCCACAATGTCACCCGTGGAAAGGACAGCTGCGTGGGTTCTCAATAACGGACAGTACGAAGAAGCGGAGGAGGACACAGAGCAGAATGCGGATGAAGTCAAGCATGCTGAGAAGGTAGGTTTCATTCTGTATGCAGCAGGCTTGAGGGTACTCAGCGCGTCCTGTCCACTCCACTGCCGAATCCAGAACGGAGCAGCTTTCGGGTGCTGCTTTGACAGAGTCATGCTTTCAAACACAGGTCGTATCAGCGTAGGTTCCTGCTCTACGTACTGTCACACAGATCTGTAGGACAGTACCCCATGCTGTAGATTCACGCGCATACAGGCTGTTGCGTGTCAAACGGGCGCAAACTGACATAGCTGAGAATTCGTACACTACAGGCTGGTATTTGGCACTGACGTGCATCATGAGTCACGCTGCCTAAGTGTATTAGATCCTGCTCAAGTCGTTATTTTTTATGACAACACTATAGCTACAGCATACTGCCGTTTTTCTATGCTTGCAAAACTTTTTAGTGATCGTTAAACACCATCTTAAAAAAATCACGATTGTTAACCTGACTGAGTGTAGGTTAAGATATGCTAACTGATGGTACAAGGGCCTGTAAATGCCATTCAGTAGTTGCATTCAAATTTTGTCTTGGACTTCACCTGGGGCAAATGCCTGTCATTTGGGTAGTACAGTGTTTCTGGGCTACACAGAAACGTCCACGTCTCTTTTGTTAAAGCATATTTATTTTCAGGAGTAGATACCAGTTTTCCAAATTCAGTTACACCTATATGCCGCTATGGTGATGAAATTTAGTAAGAGGTTTGGTATTTTGAGAAGGCAGGGAACGAGGAGGAGAACATTTGGTGGACAAGAAGCAGGAACGTAGGATTATTAGGAAAGGTGAATGAACGCAAAACTAAGTGGAATGGGTTGAGATTCCTTACACTATTGCAGAAGTGATTGTCCACAGAGACAGTAAGTAGCAGAACAAAACCTCAGCCAAGTAAAATTCGGGCTCTATTCTGTAGTGAATGATTTGCTCTGTCTTCACACGTGGTTTCATGCCTCGATTAGGTCTTGAAGAATAAATTATTTGGGTCCCATACTGGTCTGTTTTGTAAGTTTGGTCACCCCAGGACATTTTTACAGTTGAGCACTATTAGCAGCTTGTGTCTGGGAACTGCTTGAGTCTGGAGTAACTGGGGATGTTACCGGCCGGGGCTGAGGAGACATGTCAGAGCCCTCTGACTGCTTAAACTGTGCTGCAGAATGACATCCTGCAGTGGGGGAAGAGCTTCATGCTCACTGGGAGCCTACATGCTCCTTGCCTGTGCTTGCCCACAGTTGTTCGCTTGTCATTTCCTTTACTTCTATTAATTTATTTCTCACGAAAAAGACAATGTCCTTCTCTGAACAGCAGCAGAAGATTATAATGATCTGATCTCTTCCTTTTTCCTTTGCATCTGATTCTTTCCTTCCCCCTGCAGTATGAACAAGAAATCGCGAAGCTGAAGGAGCGCCTGAAGGTGTCGAGTCGCCGGTTGGAGGAGTATGAGCGGCGGCTCCTGGTGCAAGAGCAGCAAATGCAGAAGCTGCTGATGGAGTACAAGTCCAGGCTGGAAGACAGTGAGGAGAGACTGCGCAGGCAGCAGGAGGAGAAGGACAGCCAGATGAAAAGTATCATCAGCAGGTGAGGCTTTGGGAAGTTTGGGACTGTGTAGGACCAGAAGCTCCCCTGTGTCACACGTTCTCTTTGACAGTAGAGAAGGTAGTTGCTCCTTGATATCTCTGGACTGATACTATCCTCCCTTAGAGATGAAGAAACTGAGATGCCGGTGTAGAAACTTGCCTCGAATTTCCAGGAGAGTGAAGGAAAAGATGCAGGAATTTTTAACCCTGGTTTCTGTTGTACTTATTGCTTTGTTTGGAATCTGTACTCAAGGCAGCAGCTTTTCAGGCAGTCGCATTTTTGGCAATGTCCATTTTGAGAATAACAAGGCTAGGCAATCGGGAGTGTTAGATGCATAGATAAGCTTTTCCGAGTGCAGCAGAATTCTTCTCTTGCCAGGACAATCAGAGAAGTGAAAGGAACAGGCCAGAGTACCCGAAACACTCTGGAATAGTATTAAACTGTCCTGATTTGTACCTCTTTTTGCTCATCAGACTCATGGCAGTTGAAGAGGAGCTGAAGAAGGATCATGCAGAGATGCAAGCTGTCATCGATGCAAAGCAGAAAATTATTGATGCCCAGGTAAGGAGCTCAGGATGTCCAAACCCCAAGTGTTCTGTGTGTAGAACCCATTATTTTCCCCTATCCTCCTGCCCCAACATTGTCCTCTAGCACCCAAGCCAGTACTGGCCCATGGTGTTGTACGCGTGACTTACAGCCTTCTAGGAGAGAATTGGGTTTTTTAATGGTAAAGACTGTACTGTCAGACACTGGGCTTTGAGACAGCCTGACAACAAATCACAGGACTGACTGCTTCTCCAAAACACTTTCTTCTCTGTGAGATCCCAAGGCGGTGAAGGAATAGTGGTGTATTGTACAGACGTTGTTCTGAGTGTGGGCCTGGGAAGTCTGGAAAAGCTGTGCTTCATACCAGCATAGTTTAATGGCCACGTGCATGCATCTCAGCTGTGCAAGCTAAAAGCATGGCTTTGAACATTTGAGTCAAGAAAAGAGAATGCTTGCCATGGAGCATTGCCCTGTATAATGTCCTTTGTGGCATTTCACCCCATCTGACTGTCCACGTCAGTCCTGGAGAAATGCCCGTTTTGCCACAAACCTGCAGTGCTTGCCTCCGTCAACACGTTAGCTGTGGAAGGCGGGACCCAGCGGGCAGTGCATGGGGGCGTGCTGCGTGGGATCGTTCCAGCTTTTCTTCTGTGTCTGTGCTGATCCCAGAGAGCAAAGCTTGTACCACAGAACCCGAGGCTGGTTTGATACCTGCCTGCCGTGTTATGTTTGTGATACTCACGTTTGGAGGGCATCCTTCCTGCTCCTGGGCTTTTTGGTAGTCCCAACTGTAAGCTTTCCTTAATCGATAATCTTAAAATGACCTGTTTGAGGAATAACCCGAGTTATTTCAGAAAGTTGTTTCCCTTCATAAAGAGTTGGGCGGGGGGGAAGCCTCAGTTGAACGTTGTTAAGGGCGGTGCTGGTGTATGAGAACACAGGCATCAGTGAGCACAGTCGCACCATGGCCATGTTTTTCCTGTTGAATGGCCAGCGATGATAGAAATGTTTCAGCTCACGTGGAACTGTAGGGGAGATATAAAGTAGAAAGAAAACACGGTTTTAAAAGCCTGGTAACATCAGGAGCATATTTCTAGCAGCTTGCTTTCTGATAATTTGAAAAGTTCTGGTTTTCCCGCTGCCTCTGCCCGTTTTGCCACAGTTCTTCAGGAAGACTGTTCACGGAAGTTGGATTTTTGGATCTGTGCCATCTAATCTGAAAAAATCACTTGTGTACAATAATATGGCACTTCTGTTACCTAGCCTTGCAGAACAGAAAGAAAATCCTGCTTGGAATTACCCCATGTGTAGTTCCTAGCTGTTGTGCAAGATGCTCTACAAGGAGACACCAGTGTAGTCGCCTTTTCTAGATGCAGCTCAAGATTAAATCCTTTCTGTGAGGACTTGCACTCAAAATGCAAAGTGGGAGAGTGCAGTGCTAGGGAATGAACAGGAGTGTAGTCAGTCGCTGTATTTTTTCGTTTTCTTGGTGCTGGGGGAACAGTACAGCAGCCTCTGGTCGGATCGAGGAGTACGGCAAGTGGAAGCTGGAGTAGAAGTTGAACGTGCTGGGCCATTTGTCATTGATGGGCACAGTCAGGGCGTCTTGCTGTTACACACTGACGGAATGGCAGCTCACCCAAACAGCACCCAGGTTGCCCAGGGAGGCTGTGGCTGCCCCATCCCTGGAGGGGTTCAAGGCCAGGCTGGATGGGGCTTTGAGCAGCCTGGTCTGGTGGGAGGTGTCCCTGCCCGGGGCAGGGGGTTGGGACTGGGTGATCTTTAAGGTCCCTTCCAACCTAAATCATTCTATGATTCTATGATGCCTTTTTCATCTGCCTCGAGAAGGTGAAAGCGGCACTGAGCACCCTCATACAAAGTGATTTTGGGAGGCAAGGATTTGAGAGATTGTGACTGAATGAGAAACTTGCCCTTCCCTTTGTTACCTGCCTATGCCAGTAGGCTCCCGGGCTGGCTGTGGGCTGGAAGGTGGAGGGTGGACCAGTCTGATCGCTCCGTGCGGCAGAGGGGACTGCTGCTCGCTTGTGAAAGCTTCAGACCCTCAGGGCTGGGAAGGTGTGGTCCTTGGTTACACTTGATGGAACGGTGCATCATTTGTCACCTGCCGTAGAAATTGTTGAAAAAAACTGTAGCAAAACAGTAGCGTTAGTGATTCTTCTTTGAACCTGACACCTTTTTCTTTTCAAGTGCTGTTGGCTACTTGGGCAAGCATCAGCAAACCTTGACTGCTTCAGCGTCAGCCAGCTCACGGAGGGAGCTTAGTTGTCACTGCCCTTTCATGGGTGCCTGAGCAGAAGAGGAAACTGATGAAAGATTCGGAACAGACACACCAGAGGAGGCCAAATGTTCGTTGGGTTCTGTAGCAATCCCTTTAAGTTGCACTTGGAAGAGTTTTCTTAGTCTGTGATTCATTTGGCAAAGGGATATAGCAGTGGCTAGAAAAGAAAAGGTCTTTTTTTGTGTGAGATGGATGGAGTGGAGTTGGCACCTTGTTTGTCGTACCTGTTTGAAGGGTTTAAATGGCTGCGAGGCAGCAGCAGAAACTGGGCTTCTCCTGCTCGGGTACATCACCACCAGATGCTTTTCAGGATTTGCCCTTTTGCCTTGTGGTGAGGTGCAGCACCCAGCACCGCGCCAACGCGCCGGGACGGCCGCCGTCCCGGGGCACCTGTGCCCTGTGGTTCCGGAGGCCGCCTCTGGATCCCCGCCTGAGCAGGGGCTAGGTCTGGCTAAACTCCCTCCTTGGAGCAGCGGAGCTGCAAAGAGTCCTGGCCCAGTTGCTATTGCAAGTGACATCTCCGCTGTGTTAAATTACAGGTCATAAATGGGGATGAGATAATTCAAACAGGCAAGTAAACCCGATCAGTTCTCTAGCTGAGCAGTACCCAGTCCCGGCCCCGCGCGCTGCCCCCCTACCCATTCCAGCTCCTCCCGCTCCCTGCGCCCAAGTCCTGTGTGTTAGAGACATCTTTGCTGGATTGTATTTTCCGATTGTATTTTCCTTTGAGCGAGAAGATGCCTCTACTCACCAACCTCACGCTTTTAAGATTGATTTTCCAAGCGTAGATTTCCAGCTGTTTTGCAAACTGGCGTAGTGAGCGCCCGTCAGTGCCAGAGAATAACCAGCCTTTCATTTGGAACTCTTTGGAAAGCTATATGCTTTGGAAAGGAATTTTAATTTTAAATTATATATTCCAGGTGAAATTCAGTTCGAGGAGGAGGAGCTTTAACTTGCTGAAGAACGCATTTCTGCTGAGGCAGGGGTGTTTTGCAGGAGTTATTTCAGCACGGGAGGAAAGGCTAAGCCTTTAACTCCTCCGTTGTCCCGTCTCCTTCCTTGCGCTGACTGGATCGGGGCTACAGCCTGCCTCGCCGTTCGCTGATGGTGCCTCCTCCTCCTCCTCCCTTTGCTCTGCTGTACAGAGCTTGGTCTCTCTGGGGGCTGGGATACAAGCAGTCCTTAAATTCTGCTTTGTTTTTGCACCCGAACACTCACCCCCGTGGGGAAACCCGCTGAGAAAAGCAAACGTTACCTGAGTAGCGACGTACCACGCAGCTGACGTGCTGGGATCAAAGTCTCAAGGGGCTGCTGTAGCACGTGGGTCTCCTGAGCGGTTATGTCTGAACTATCCCTTAATGTTTGTGCCTCCTGTGCATCGTTTTTCCTTCCATTTTGTTTCTCAATGGGCTGGACTGGGAAGAGTTCCTGCATGCGGCTTTTTTCATTCAAGTTAAATTAGACATTTTGCCTTCCCAAAGAAAAAAAAGCCGATCAGCTGGTAGCATGGAGAACATATTTACCTTTTGCCGTCTCTGCTGCTGCTTTCTGTGGCTGCGTTTTTTATTTTTTTTTTTTTTTTTTTTTAGGGAAGATGAAAATTGTCATTTCTAATTGTGCCACCAACTTTTTGGCTTGACCCTCCAGTGCGTTCTCCCCCTGCAGATAATCTAGCTGTTAGTAGGCTGGGGTTTGTTCAGGGGGCTTGTTTTTGTTTTTGGTTTTTTCATAAATTGAGTACACATCCCTTAGCTTTCTGCTAAAAAGTGGAGGCTAGCACTTTCCGTGCCACAAGAACCAAAACAGGGATGTGGGACCCCTGGATTCGGCGGAGCCCGGGAGCCCCTCCGAGCTGGAATGGGTCGAGGAGCAGCGTGTTCAGTGTTTGTTCTTTGTGTTCTGTCGATGGCATCTCCCCCTCCGCCCACACCGCCCTCTCCCCCTTCACCTCAAATAACCCCTTAGTTTTAGCTTTTGGCTGCTTCTTCCCTATGTTGCTGTTGCACCCTCACTCCTGCTGGTGGCTGCAGGCTGCCATTATCTGCTTTTTTTATTTATTTATTTCAAGCATACCGTGAATTTGTTCTGAGCACACTCCATCCGAAATACAGAGACAATGGCCATTAGATACCACTTGCACTTTTCTCTGCCAGATGAAACCTCCACCACTTTTATTTTCTGCTGCCTGTTTCTGTTTTTCTAACATGTTTTTTAAAAAAAATTAAATTGGCTACTGTTGTTATTAACACCAACATCCCCCACCCACCCACCCCCCATGGCAAAATACTGCATTTCCATCTGCCTCGGCCGGAGGCCGTCTGGATAAAGCCACTGTGACTGGATCAATCCACCAATGGAGCTTTGACTCACTGTCACCTTCCATCACGCAAAAAGCCCAGGAGGGCCAGACCGGCCCGCGAAAAGACCTTGGCACGCAGGGGCCGCGTCCCCCCAAGAAAACAGAAAGAGGCAGACATCCCATCTCCCCAGGGAATGTTAGCCAAGCTGCCTCTGCCTAGAAACCACCTGAAGACGCTGTCGCGGCCCCGGGCCCGGGAAGTTCCCCATAAAGCAGGCGTGCGGGGCAAAGGCATTTCGTTTGTGCAGGAGCTCTGACTTTGTGGGGTGTCTGTTGCAGGAGAAGCGGATCGTGTCCCTGGACTCTGCCAACACGCGGCTGATGAGTGCCCTGACGCAGGTGAAGGAGCGCTACAGCATGCAAGTCCGCAATGGCATCTCCCCCACCAACCCCACCAAGCTTTCCATCACGGAGAATGGTGAATTCAAGAACAGCAGCTGCTAACTGGGCAGATGCTGCCGGCCATCTCCCCAGGAGAAGGGCAAGAGGGAGCAGACCCAAGAAACCTTCAAAATAGCCCCCCCTTCCCCTTACAGGTTTACATAATGCTGCTAATAGAACGGAAAAGAGAACGAGGAACTCTGAAAGGTGGGCTGCAATTCCCCACTCAAGGCCAGGAGAACCGGGCTCCCGAGAACAAGTCCTTCCATATCACTGTGTAAATAGAGGGAGCTCGGGGGTCATGTACAGAAAATGCCGATGTAATATACCAAAAGGAAGTGAATACTGTAGATTTTTTTAATTATTGCTATTTTTATTATTATTATTTTTTTTTCTCTTGTTGAAAGCACTGCAGTCCTTGGAGGAGGAAGGGGGGAGTGTGAGTGCACGTGTGTCGTGGGTGAGAGACGCGCAGGGGTCACGTCAGACAGCAGCTGTGCGTGGGGCTGGCTGGTCCGAGTACACGAGTGGAGTGAAATGGTGAAGTGAGTTCTGTAAGAAAATTCACCTGCTGGTTTTATTCCCCTCTTCTCTAGCTCTTCTTAAGCTGAACGCAAACTTGGTAGCAAACATTTTAGCAAGAAAACTGGCTCTTGCTGGATCCTCTACCTACTTCCAGTAGGACTCCGGCAAAGAATTGTCAGTCTTTTTGAACAAGATGAAAACTTGGAGCAGCAAGCTTCTTTCCTTGCATTTGCACACAGTCAGGATTCCCATCAAACAGACAGAGGGAATCTGCAGTTTTTCAAGGTAGGATTCTTTCTTTTTTTACCCCAGTTCCGATGCAGTTTTATATTTTCTGTTTTGAGGATTTGCAGACCTGTAAATACCTTTTTTTAAAAAATTTCTATCCGATCCCCACTGTATGCAGCACAGAGCGGTGCCCCGAAGCGGTTCTCGGCCCTCCGTCGGGAACTGTCGGGTTAATGCCCTGAGGAAAGGGCTGACCCGAGGGTGCCCGTGCCCAGCAAAGCAGACCACCGTATGCAAAATTCCCTTTTTTCCTAGAGGATTTCTATAGTTCAGCTCCTGTTCAGTTTCACTATTTCAGCCATTAGCTCAGCCAGGCTGGTTCCAGTGAAAGATGCTTCTGCACATTTGCGTTAAAAGATCTTCCATTTTCACTGAAATTCGCCTTTCTCTGGATGTTTCAGAGGGTTGTTTTTTTTTTTGAAGTTCTATACACACCAGTTTTTCCTTAAGGAGTTTTGACTAAGCTTTCACCTCCAGCTACTTCCAGTTGCGTTTCATGGAAGCGTACTCACAGGCCGTATGTGAGTGCACATATAATTACAAAGTGACCTTCTCGTGGAAGACAGTAACATTCACAAACTGTAAAAGATTAACAATAAATGACACAGTATTGTCAATTCTCATGATTTCATCAAATGCCACAATATTTAGTCTGAGGTGTTTTGTTTTTTTTTTTAATCCCCAAATTCTACACTCAAGTAATAATGTGTGAATCTTCACTTTCACTTTTTGGTATACGTTTCTAGCCCCCAGATTCTCACAGTAAATAAAATTATTGCAACAGGAATTTAAATTTTGAACTCCAGATGTACACCAGTAACAGTGAGCGTGATTAACCGTTCAAACTCGTCATGGAAATTGGAAATTGGAAAAGTTGACAAGACGAAACCGCGAGCGGGCGCCTCGGTGTGGGACGTGTTTAGCAAACGGTTCAGGCCGCAACTAGGAACGAGTTACTGAGGCGGCTCTGGGGGCACCTGGGTGACGTCGTACGGCCTGTGACGCGGAGAGGGTCAGAGATGATGATGTCATCGCCCTTTCTGGCCTTAGTTTCTGAAGCTCTAAAATCCTACTGCGTTAAAAATGTAGGATTTTCTAAGCCAATTTCTTGACCTCCTGAAAGTGACCCACGTTGCCTTCAAGGTGAAGGATGGGCAACGCTGAGAACCCGAGTTCAGCGTTTGTTGTCAGGTTTGTTTGCTCTTTGGAAATGAACCAACCTCACCTCTGTGGGCAGACGCAGCTCGTGACGGAGCGCAGTACGTTAACTGTTCCACCTGACTCCTGTGCTCCAGGTCTTCCGTCAAAAGTCGTCACGCAGGACGTTACGTGACCAACTGTGCGTACATACAGAGGCCGCCTCTCCTGCTCTGTAGGATGTATAAGAACAATGTGTACAAATCTCTCTTAGCAAGGCCTTGGCTGTTAATTCACATCTAGAGGAGACCTGGCTGCAGCGAGTTGGGTTTTATATTTAATGCTTAATTCTTTCAGATCAAAGCTTCTCTGGCTGCTCAAACGTGGCCTGGTACTCCAGGCCAGGGAGCATCCCCGTCCCCTGTCGTGTTCTGGGTGATCCGTAGCCAAGCCGGCACTCTCTGACGCACCTGGGGTGTGCTCTGCGTGTGCTCAGTAGTGGTTTCTTTTCCGTACTTCCCAAACCGTCTTCCAGCTGTGGGACATTGCTGACCTCCGATATTTTCTTCCTCAAACTGTGCCTTTAAGTTCCTTCCTCTTTCCTTCTCCCTTCACGCATCACAGCCGTAGGCAGCCGATGGAGTTTGTATTAATCCCTCTTGCCAGTGGCTCTCTTCTACAAGAAGCCTTTGCAGTCCCCTTTTTGTTGGGTGGTGGTGTGTGATCTGCATCTCCCCTTTGCTACATGCTGTAATTAGACGGCTCCATCGTGGGGGAGTCGCTCCCAAAAAGCAGCCTTTTCAAATGGGCACGTGCATTGCTCACTTCCTAAACAACGCAAGACATGGGAGCGGGCGGTCGTAGGAATACGCCGACTACAACAAGGCAGAAGCAGATCGGTCATTCTGCTAGCGTTAGTCCAGCATTAATTTGGGAAGCGTGTTCCACCAGCGCTCCCCAGGCTTTCTGGTGATCCACCAGCGACCTCCGCCGTGGCTGTATGGTTCGACACTGAATGGCTCCCAGGCGCCCGCTTTGGTTTCTGCAGAGAAATGCAACGGGGGCAACATTTCATCTTTAGAGGGGAAATAATACCTGCCCCCAAACTGATACATTTTGGTGAGGGCTGCAGTCATGTATCATTCTAATAATGCACCTTCTCCTGTGTGTTTCTCAAGCTCGTAGATCAGCTTGCTGCTCTGTGAGAGTCTGACCCATCAGCCTTGTCCTCGCAGCTCGTTGCTAGGCTGGTTGTGTCTCTTCTATTTCAGTTTCTACCCTAAAGTGCAAAGTGTGCTCCTCTAACGCCCGCGGGAGAGGGGAAGCTGCCCGGTCACCCAAAAAGGGGTGAAGGTTGCAGACTCACAGCTGCAAGACTAAAATTGATGAGTTGCACAACGAAACGTTACGTTCCCGGGTTCCGCAGGCAGCTGTCTCTCCGAGTTTGTTACCAGGCAGCTTCCTAGAGAAAGTTTAAGCCGCTTCAAGCCGACAATATGTGAAAACGGCAGCTTCTATTTTGTCCTGTCTGATAAAATTCAAGTGGCACTAAACCACGTGGCAGCCAAAAGGTCTGTCTGTTTTGGAGCAAGAGCCCTCACTGGGCCCGATCGCGTTTGGTGTAAGACTAGCAGCCAGCAGCAACGAGAGGAGCAATAAATAACACAGAGTCTGACGATGAGCATTATAGACGCGAGGGTTTGGTTCATGCTTTCAGCACGTGCATCGGGCTGTGTCTGATGCTGTCGCAGGCAACTGCTGCTGTCGTTTGGAAACAGCTGAAGTAGCGCAGGAAAAATGCCTGTAGGAGTCGAGCTCGTGTGTTCCCGACTGAAACAGCGAAGTTGCCCCATCCTGGCGTCTCGGTCCCTGCTGGCCGCGTTCCTCAGCACCGCTCCAGGGTGATTCTTCCCAAACCACAAAGCCACCCGGGCTTCCAGGTTCTGAGTGAAACCTCCCGGCCGGGGCGGCGGGGCAGGGAAACGGAGCAGCGTTTTGTAGCGCTGTGTCCTGTTGCGTGTGGCGTCCGCGGAGCGCGTGGGGACCGAGGGGACCGGGCTGAGGTGGGGCCGGCACCGGTGGGGGGGAGAGGGAGCACGGCCTGGGGGTGGCGTCCTGTAACTGCCCGTTCTTTGCAATTCTAGGAATTCAGACCTTTTTTTTTTTTTCAAGGGAAATAAACAGGTTTCGCATCCAGGAATTACCAGCTGTTATTTCCCTGGTGCATTAGAAGTGGGCAGCGATGCGTAACAGCACAGATTCATACAGCTACACGCTGTGCAATATTCCTCTCCAGTGGAATAACTCTAAGCAGGGGATCCAGAGGAGTGTGGAAAGGGATGTGTTTATTTTCTAGTTAGAGAATATGAGTTGTATCCAGTAATAAATTCTGTATCCATCTAATAACTCGTCCAAGAAATGGGTTTTATTTTATGTCCTTGCAATTGCTTTGGGTTGGCTTTTTTTTTTTTTTTTAACATTATATATTAATTTCATGTTTTAATGCTGGCTTAAACCCACCAGCTTTTAACTTCATCTGAAAACTCAGTGATTGAAGTCCGTCACTTTACAGCAGTGCCCACGGAGCGCGTCAGCAATACTCACCTGTATTACACCGCGCGTGTCTGAATTCTGTGTGTGTTCTGCAGAAGTTCTGTGTCATTCCTGGAGAACAATTCCTGCCCGAGGTGAACCGTTAGATGTATTTAGATCAGTGGTTACCGTGGTCAGCCAGCCGAGTGAGACAGAGCAAAAAGGGTTAAATTTAGGCTGATGCTTTTCGGTATTCCCTTCTCCCCAGTCAGTGAACTCCCGCGAGCGAGCGTGTGGTGTCCTTACAGACCATGCCTGCCAGGAATCCTACCTGTAAAAACAGATTTTCTGTCTCAAGGGCCTTAATAAGAGTGTTACTACACAGAACTGTTTTACAATGATAGCTCTAAATAATTTATTTTTTATTTCAACAAAGTACACCTTAAGAAGTAATAAACTTGTTTTTCAAGCCGTATTTTTATGCTAGTAGCACTGGACTGTTTGGTCTCGGAGATTCATTTCTGCATTTCATTGCCTGGGTTTGTTCTAAAGAAGATTTATTTTTGTTCTGTGAATAATTTTTGAAGGTTCTTGTAATATGTACAGATATAGATACATTTGAGGTCTTTTATTGATATTCCTACAAAGAATACAAATAAACTTTAACTTTAAACAGTCTGGACTCGGTGAGCTGATGCTGATTTAAAATTCTGCTCTTTCTGCTCTGGGGTGGCCCCTGTGTGTTGTGTGAGGTGGGGGGTGGCGGGACGCGCGGGCAGCGCCACGAGTGGGACCAGGAGCTCCCGTGGGGCGCCTGGAGCTACGCGGCTTAACCCAGGGGTCGCGGCGGAGCAGAGCAGCAGAATTCGTCCCTTTCTGGCGTTTCTGTGGCTGGGGGATTGGCTGGAGTGTCCAGCCCAGGCCCCGGCGCTGCGTCCCGGAGCTCGGCCACCCCTTGTCGGCGGCCTCTGGCGCGTTCCGCAGCCGGCATCTTGCTGGGAAACGCCTGGGCGTGCGGAGGGAGAGAGCGACGAGCTGCGGAGACGCGCAGAACTGCTCTGCTGCTGCTGTTAGGCATGGGATTTTCGGGTAACAGCAACATCTTTAGTGGTATAAAGAGAGTTACCTCGTATTAATTAATGTGTTTATTCCTCTCTTGCTGGACCAGCGAATGTGCTCAGCCCGGTTTTCTTCTTCAGTCAGTTCCTGGTTTACGGATTCTCATGCGCCAGCCCAAAGCTGCAGTGTTTGAGGCATGGACGTGCAGGGGAATATTTATTTACAGGTTCACATAAAATGCTGGATTCTAAGCGATTAATGTTTATTTTTCATGTGTGTGTGAAATCTTGTATATAATGAGTGGGAAAACCTTTCATATTGAGCTTATGGAATGTAAAATCTGTACTCAAGGGGATGTTTTGCTAAAAGTCTTTTTATTTTCATTTCACATGATTATTTTTTTCCCATAGCTTTGAAGCCTGCAAAATACACCCAGCAGACTTTTAGCGGCTGCTGTGAGCCTCCACCCTGGCCCTGCACCTTGTTCTGCTCCAGTCCCCTGCGTGTTCCGCCTTGTTCTTGCTTAGGCTGCGGGTTTGCCGTGCCAAGAGCTGTCTCCCTGCGTGTTCGTACAGAACCCAAAGCAGCGGGTGCCTGATGCTTCTGGGCACGAGGGCAGCGCAAACCGTGGCTCCGAAGGAGGTGGGTCTGTAAATTCCCACAGCCGCGTCCTGTCCGTTCTCCGTGCTCGCCCAGCAGAGGCCGGGGAGGGGGCAGGCCCCGCGGCCCAGATGTGAACAGGCAGAGGCAGGTGAGAAGAGCAACTGAGACTGAAGCGCTCTGTCCTGCTGAGGATGTTAAATTCCACTGTACCTTGGATGTGGTCCTTAATTCCACTGTGTAAAAGCCCTGTATGTGAATGTGCAAATTCTTCTCCTATTTGTAGCCATTCTGGTCAAAACGCACCAGGCTCTGGGTCCTGTCCTCATCGCTCTTGCAGTTCACCCGCTCCAGCTGGGAAATGCCTTTGGAGAAGCTCCCCTTCAAGAGTCCTCCTGCCCAAAGGATGCGGGTGTAAAAACTTTAACGATTTCCTATCTGCAGGAACGTGTGCTGCTGCTTTAAGCAGCTGCTGCTTAAATCCATCAGCAGGTGGAATACCAGTCTGCTTACGCTGAGATATGAGTCGCATGAGAAGAGAGTCCCTGCTTTTGTACTAGAACCCATCTCATGTTGCTGTCCTTCACCTTTCTCCTGATCCCACAGATTAAATATCCTCATGTCTCCAGAAGATGTATTAAATTCCTGCATTTTGCTGTGAGAGGCAGATCAAATATCTTAGTTGGAGGCATGAAACCTGGCTACCCGTCGGTGCTTCCTGCATTGAGTATGAATACGTTGTCCTTACTCAGCTCCACGGGAATGCGTAATCCTGCTGATGTGGCTGGAAACGTGAGTTCTGTGGACCTGAACCCACTTTTCAGTAGACCTGCATGGCCCAGCTCAGCAGCCTTGGCTGAAATAGAAGTTATCAATGTCGCAGACTCCATGGTAGCTGCCAGGAGCAGGGCACTCGGGACAGATGTTCCCTGCACCCTCCAGGTTCTTCCAGTTTTCGTGCTACAATACGACCCTAAGGACAGTCATGCTACTAACAGGGAGAGGGGGATGAGGAGGAACAGATACGTACTGTCGACACCGGGAGTGAAAGATGATAGAAACTAATGCAGAATGAAATGTGATGTGCACAGATACGAGCGACGCTTCTCACTCCCTTTTCTCTGCTGTCCAGGCTTCTATCCGCAGCAGGACACAGGTGGTGAGAGCGGTTCCTGTTTTGCTTGGCAAGGAGGAAGTCCTGCGTGCAGTGAAGGAGGAAGAGCCACGGCGAAGTCGCAGCCTGCGTTTACTCACCCCTACCCTGTGTTGCTTTTCTCCCTTCCCTTGGCTCATGTAAGCCAGAGAACATGCAGGTGCCATGCTGGACCCTGCCTGAAACTATCGATTTATGAATTATTGCTGTAAGAGCAGCTGTTCTATTGACGGCAGCTACATCTTGTACTCGATAATCTGAAACGTCCCTTCCAACCTAGACAATTCTATGATTCAGTTCTGTGATCTTGCCTCCCAAAGTTAACTACTGCTTTATATTCTCCTGGTCTTCAGAGTCACGTCAGATAAAATCTATTTTCAGAATTACGGGCCCAGTATATTTACAAGCAAATAATACTAATGAACATAATCAAACAAATGCAGCATGTGGTATCTTGCAGGTATCCTGGGAGCACGTGCAATGCCAAGCACTGGAAGGCTCACAGAGGTGGCCGCCTGTTGGCTTTGCGTTTATCAGAGCGAACTAAACTTGTTGGGGAAGGAAGCTGAACACAGGGAAGCTGTGGTGGTTACCTGTCTGGGAGATGGTTGCCTTGAAACAGCCGACCACCTCTGCGGACTCCTGCCTGGAGGCTCAGCATCGGTGCTGCTTCTGATGTTACACCCCTTCCCTGTGTTGGCCGAGGCAGAAGGAAAAGTTTCTCTCTTCTAGAGATGTAGAAAAGAGGAGAGCACATCCAAGAGCACAGAGTGGGTAATGGGAGCGCAAGAGCTCATTAAAGGTTAAAACACTTCCATGAGCCCCGGGTAAGATGGAGGAGAACAAGTGACTATTCCCCGCCCAGAAGCAGCGGCACCAGAAGCAGTTTCCATCGGGAGAAGCTGGTTTTGTTTCCGTGAGAAGGTCTGTGCAGGAGTCGCATGGCTGGGCGTTTGGACCAGCCTCTCCTGATCTGGGACCTGGCATTTGGGAAGGAGGGAAGATAAATTGGCTGGCTGCTGTTTTCCCCTTTCTGCCTTAGAGGTCGAGCCTTCCCTGGCAGAGCCGCCGCTGCCCCGGCAGGAGGCTGGGGGTGACACCCTGTGCCATTCAGCAGCTGACTTCTGTGCGGGGAGCCGCGTTGCAGAGCCAGCATTGTCTCCGTAAGGAGGAGTTGTCCTTACCGGGGACACTAACTAGGAATGTCCAGTAAAAACCTACTCTGTAAAGGCCTTGAAAAAGTGCGGGGGGGATTTGGGTTTTCCTCACAGTCAGAGAATTTGCTTTGGCCTCCAAATGAGCTGAACTGCACGGAGTGTACATCCCCTTGGACACGGGGCTTGAGCTCGTACCGAGAATGTGTGTCCCTTTACCCCAGGTGTGGTTTCATGGTCTGTGTTTCACTCTTCAAAGCTTTGCTCTCCAGTAACATCTCCCTGTGCACTAGTTCCTCCGGCACTTTGAAAGGACTCTCCTCGGGACTTCCCTGGTGGGAAGGCAATGAAAGAGGAGGACTGACTTCCCTTCCCCTGTTAGTGCCAGAAGCCACTGCAAAATTTTATTTTATATTGTTGGATGTTTTTTAGGATCAGGAATCACTGAAGAACTTTGTCCTGATCAAGACTCTCATGACAGGGATTAAGCGGAGCACGGCCTGTCAGAGTTTTCTCCATCATTGGGAAACTGTGAATGGGAGTTCCCTGCTATGCTGTGTGCTGTACTGGGGTGCATGCAGAAAGTCGTTGCTACAGCAACCAGTAAGGCTAAAAAAAGCTGATAAAATACACAGCATCTTCTCCGGGGTTGACTGAAGGGCAGAGAGGTTGCTGCTCCCTCGGTAACGTTTTTTTTGTCGTTCCTTTTTTTTTTTTTTTCATGAAAGAAATACATTCCCCGCAGGCAGATTCCAGATTGTGGCTTTGGCCAAATAGGGAGCTTAAAAACGGCAAGTCCATCTGCCCCAACTGCTGACTTGACAACTGGGATGCTGGAATAAGCCGTGTGCCTAAAAGGGAAAGATGGAAAGACCAAGGAGGCAGGATGCTCCGTCCCCTCGCAGTTCACTGCCGCCTGCACAGTAACGCTCCGTTCGGTCACGGCTGACGTGGTTTTATGAGACTTCTGCCAACGCGCTGGTGGTCTAACAGCTGCTAGGAAATTTTCCTGAAGGGCTAGACGGGGTTTTTTGCTGTGATGAGTGTCCTCTCGGGAGTCAGCAGAGCATCGCAGGCGTTAATGCGCCCACCTGTACGCAAAGCATCTCCTCTTGTGGTTAGGGACAGAAGCTGCGTTAGCTGGAACACCGGTGTTGGCTGCTAAAATGTATCGGCACCAGAGGAGACTATGGAGAGCAAGCACCGGTTATCTCAGAGATCAGAAATCCTGGGTAAAAAGAGCCATTATAATGCTGATGGTGGCTTTTGAAGTGCCATTCAAAACCGCTAAAATCATCTGATCAGCCGCTGACTGCTGGGACCCCGAATGCAGGTTACAGCCACTCCTAAAAGAAGCTGGGTGGCAGTCCCAGACCTGTCTGGCGCCGATGTTCGTGTCGTGTCGCCCCACTTCAGTGGCTAGCACAGCCGCTGGTCGCTGCCTGCCCAGCCCAGGGGTGGCTGCGGGGCTGTGGGTCAGGAACGAGCCGGCTGGAAGTCGGGTGCCTCCCTCCCAGAGGCCATTGCTCTTCGGCTGCGTACGTCCGCAGCGAGAAGCTGCAGTCAGTCGCAGAGATGCTGAGAGGAGGAGCAAAGGAGCTGGGTGAAGAAGGAAGAGCAGTTTGTGGCTGCGCAGAATAGAAATGAGCTGACAGAACACCTACCCCTGTCACCCGGGGACCCTCACCCTGCCTGGCACCAGCAGCTGTGGGCAGGACCCTCGCGCCGGGGGCGTCTGTCTGCCCCAGGCAGCAGCTCCTGCGTTCCACGACAAAAGATCAGAAATGAGACTGTGCCCACAGGGCCCCCGAGAGTCGTCTCCATGGTAAGGAGCTTGGCTAGTCCTCGGTTCAACAATACTCAGGTATCTGATTTCAGATGGATTTAGGTATCTTTAGGATCTGAGTATTTGGCTGGTTTCGGTCTCGCTGTTCTGGAGACTAAGACTCGGGCGTTTCCTTGGTGATTTTGCTCTGTGCAGCTTTCCTGTACTCACACCTTCCTCTGCGGCTCACCCAGATGCAGGACTACGCTGATACAGATTTATTCTCTCTAACTGGGCCAGGCCTGTGGTATGTGTGTCGTGGTCATGCTCTCCAACAACGCATGCCCTTCCTGGTTGGGGAAATAAATGCTAACCCAGCCTCCTCCTGATCCTGAACAATAAAAGCAGCTTTTGCTCCAGATAAGTTTGTTACACTATTTGGCATAAGGTAAAAGGGCTTTTATTGTCCCACAGTCTTCAGGGCATCAGCAAATCAGTCCTTTGGGTGCTGGCTCCACAAACACAAAGCAGGATGCAATTAAATATTTTGAAAATTTATATTGACAATGAAGTTTTTATACCTTCCAGTGTGACACATGCAGTTGACTCTGGTCAAAGATGGGATGCACCTGGTCATAAAGAGCGCGTTCTGGTGGACTCGTCAGAATGGCAGCCCAGAGGTCTCTCATCCGCTGGTAATGAGGAGTCCAATGATGTGGACTCTGCTTAACTTGGGACTGGCCCCAGCCCAGTTTGTGGCCAACTGGCTGCCTTCCCCATGCGAAAGGTCACCCCAGCAGTTGAAGGGAGTAAATTTGGTGAGCCAGGGGTCTCGGAGTTTATTTCAACCTAACTGTAGTTCCTCCATTGGCATTTTCATTGTCAAGACTCCTCATGTAACCTGTAAGTTTTTAATTTCATTTTAGTCTCTTTCTTTAAGACACGTGTAAGTGGCTGGCTGAGTACATACCACACTGGTACCGGGCTGTGTGGCCATTCTTTACCCATTTCTCCAGGTTCCCACTGCATTTTTTGGCTTACAAGGGCCACAGCTATCAGACGGGCCCCTACTAGGGTGAGCCTGGAATGAATTTGATAAATGAACTTTACGCATGCATGACACCAACACACTCACTGCTACAAGTGTTTCTTTAACCACTGCTCCCTTATCAGCATGAAAAACAAGTGTGTTGAGTATCTCGGGCAAATACACTTGTGCAGATGCTTGGAGAGCTACAAGCATTATCAGCAAACTGGTTCAGGAATAACATTTGCAATTCAATACGCTTTGAATTGCTGTCGGTAAAATGCTCATCTTTCCTGAAAGCCTTAGGCCATCCCTGCGAACTCACCGGGAGACCACGTCAAGATCTGTCACTGGGACAAAGTCCACATAGGCTTCCCACACACACATCGCCCTCTAATTTCTGTCCTACTGAAGTACTAGGAACGTAAAAAGAGGACAAAGCAAATGCTGACGGGCTAAATAAAAAATCGGTCCTTCCCATCCTCAGACTGGTCTGAAACATGTCTCACAGAAGTGATATTTATTAGGAAATAAATAAATGATTAATAGCTGTGCAGTTATGCACTGATGTCGTAAATAAATAGCTTAAAATGAGGAGTGCGCGTACAGCAATAATAATAGGCTTTCCTCACGTCAGCGTGGATGCGTTGGACAAACCATGCTGGGAATTAAAGGGCGTTTCAGCCCTTGCTGTTACAGGGAGCGAAACAGCCCACAGCGGCAGCAGGTCTTTGGGAAGGGGAAGCCCATCAGTAGGAACTGCGGTGAAGGATTGCGCTTGGGCTGTACGTCACAACCCTAAATGCTGTGGCTTCCAGTCACTCTGAGCTTGGGCTGCTTACGAGTCAATAGATATCCGACATCCAAGCCGACCTCCCTTTTCCCATGCCTTTTCTGCCACTTGACTTCTACTCCTCAGCTCTCTGGTGATGTTTGAGGAGATATCCTAGAAATAAGGACAAATGGAAAACCGTGAACGGGACCTGTATGAAACCATTAGGGGAAAGGATCCAAAGAAGCAGAGCTTCCCAGCAGTGCATCTGCACTGAAACCAAGGTTGCTACCAGAGCTAGAAGAACTGTGCAGAGAGGGGGTACATTAGAACGAAAGATTTTCTTGCTCTTGGAAGATGAGGGAAAGCGATGCTAGCAGATGATTTTCCCAATCCCAAAGTCCGGAATCCAAGTGCAATAAAACACAGAACCACTGCAAGGAAAGCAGCAGCCGCCTTTAATCTCTGTTTCGTATCACTGGGGAGGAATTTTGAGTTTAGGTTGTCTCCGGGGTGATCCAGCGGCTCCCAGGCGTGCTCGCTGGGCTGGAGGGCTGACCCCCAGGTGTAACAGAATTTGTCCCAGGGACACAGCACGTTTCCCTGGCTGCTTTGCGTACCCCTTTCTTGTGCAGCCTGCAGGAGCTGTACTGTCCTGCCGAGGAGCGTGCCGAGATCCCGCTGCAATCTTGCGGGTTTGGTAAGTTGGCTGCTGCTGCCGTGCACACAGGAGAATGTCGTGGTGTCCCTCTCCACCCCTCCCACCCTCACACAGCTGTAATAAAAAACATTAGGGTTTGCTGTTCAGCACACAAAAGTAGCATTGCATTTTTATAATGCCTTGTAAATACGGGGCAATACACTTCCTTCCTTCTTTTTATTTTTAAAATTAACTCTTGGCCTACACTTCCCTTGCTTTGACTGACTCTAGCCCAAGACTGCAGATCTGAGCAACTGAGATAGATAATAATGTGAAGGATCCACATTAATAGCGATAAATCTAAATTCTTCCTCTTTTGCTTTGAGAAAGCCTGCCTCGTCTACTGGGCCCTTAGGGCCATCACTCTGGAACTCAGGAAAAAAATGTCAAGAATTGAGAGGTAGAAAAGGGGATACTATTTGTGTCTGTAGTCTCCACACACCGTATTTCTGAAGGTTTTTCATCATGTAACCTACTTTTCCTATGACAAATTTTCAACCCAACAAACAAGTTGTGATCAAACATTGAGACTCTGACTAAAGAACCGTGTGCTTCTGTGAGCAAGGGGCGATAATGTCCCTTGTTAGGAAGTTGGGGGCTTTCCACATAAGGGATATGCAGTAGATCTGGCTACCTGAGCTTTGGACAAAGACTGGATAACACATGGAAAGCCGTTGCTTAAAATGGAGATCAGAAGATTGCTACCAGGCTGGAAGGTAAGAATCTGTCTGAAAAGGAAGGTAGCGAATTGTACTGAAACATGAACTGCAGTTCCGAGATCTTGTTTAGCATTTATTTTGATCTCAGGATGAACGGTGCAAGTGTGCTAAGAAGACTCCTTAGGATGCAAATTCGGGCGCCATCTTCAAACAGGGAGGGACCAGAATATCTTACAAAATTAATTAAATGACCTTACAGGCTGGGATAAAAACAGGGGTTTGGGTGGGGGAAAAGGAAGGAAACTATTGAACTACTAGAAATAGTAAGACAACTGTGATG
The DNA here is from genome assembly GCA_008658365.1 of Alca torda. Taxonomy (NCBI): domain Eukaryota; kingdom Metazoa; phylum Chordata; class Aves; order Charadriiformes; family Alcidae; genus Alca; species Alca torda. The sequence goes on from CM018087.1 coordinate 1,784,417, forward strand.
TTATGGTTTGGAGATTATAATTAATAATTCACTGTGTAGAAATGCACGATGGAATCCCAGCTGGCCTATCAGCCAGCCAAACACTGGGCATAGCAGGGCTGTTCTGCATGAAATCACGCAAACCGTACTGGAGCCATGGGAACGCTATGCAGTTTGCATCCCCTTTGCACGGACGGGAAGAATTTGTTACCCATATCAGGTATTTTAATTTCTCCACTGTGCTCCAAATCAACAGAAACCCTGAGGAAAATGAACTGTGCAGTTACATGGGCTGGATTATTTGCTTACTGGGAACAGGGCTGAAAAGAGACTTCTGTGGGTTTTGTGCCACCTCAGGCAATGTTTTGGAGGGTGCTAATTGCCCTGGGAGTATCATCTGCACATTTCAGGGTGTTACTCAGAGGGCAGCATCCTGTGAGGACTGCCGTTTGCAGCTCAGTCCATAGTGCTGCTAGGCGAGCAGGACAAACCCAATCCTGAATGAAGGAAGTTTATCTGCATCTGAGGGTTTTAGTAGTATGTTCCCAGCAGAGCTTGTGTGGGGCTTACCTCTATGCTAAACTACAACGCAATGACATCCACTTGGGAATTTGGTATATTCGCTCCCCCCGCCCCGAGGCACACGGTTTGCCAGGAACAGAAAATCAAGACAGAAACAAAACTTTTGTTCATGAATGTATGCTGCAAACTGTGGAAGTGAGAAATGAGGTAAAAGACGTGCATCTTCCCGAGTCACAGTCCTTCCTGCCGGTTCCTCTCTTGTCAAGCACAGACCTCTGGAGCCAGAAGAGCCCCCTGCAGAGTTGAAGGCAGGCAAGAACAGTGTTGTAAAACCCCCTGAGCCCGGCTCTGCCTGTGGCTTTAGGGGGTTTAGAGCACAAATTTATCATAGTCATCAGAGCGTGCAGAGTTCTGAGATGACGTGGGCAAATCCAAAGTGATGCTACACCACCCTTGCAGCCTTGAACACACAGCTTTGGCTGTCATGAGCAGAAATCCTTTATATTTAGTTCAATGGAGTATTGGAGAAAGTTGGTTTGGTAATGTTACCTCTAAAACACTAAAAGCAGTTCTGTGTGCCACTTCCAGAGCAATGTCTTCACCGGGTAATCTGGGAAGGAGCTTTAGCAAACCACATTGCTTCTGCTTTACAGTGGGAGAAACCAAGTCAAGGAAGGAAGGAGCCCTGCTCAAGATTGCACAGCAAGGCAGTGTTTCCGACACCTTTATTTGCGGGGTGCTGCACCCATGTCCTAGGACATCTCAGCTACAAGCTAAGGTCCCTCTCAGAGCCTGTGGCCGGGCCCAAAGCCTATTTTCAGAGGTGGTGCTCTTGTGTTTCCCGTCTCTCCTTGCTCTATATGAAGTGCAGTGATTTTATGGCCTGGCCCTCCAGGCGTGTTTCCACTTTGAGGCAATAAAGACTCTGTAGAGAGCAGCAAATTCCAAATGGGATAGTGGGATTGCTGCCAGTTGGGAGGGTAGGCTTGGCCCACGCTGCACCTTTCCTCATAGCAGATGAGAAATATCAGCACTGGTTAAATTACTGCTTCTTCCCTTCCTGTATTTAAAAACCGATTCAAACAGTAGGAGAAGCTGGGGAAGAGATGATGCACCATAACTTGTAATTTTTTTTGCTAAGAAGATTTAGGAACTCAATTTTCAAATAGATTGTGCTCTTAAGTAGCATGGGCCAGGGCCCTTAATCCATGACACACACACCAAAATTTATCCCAGGCAGAGAAAGGCTGGAAGGCCAAGAAGAGCTCTGGTGGAAATTGCTGCAGTTCAGAACTTGTTCTCCTGTGCCTGCCAACAATGGGATCTTCCAGATCAGTTGCTTCTGCAAATCACACCCCAAACAGACCTTGTATTTCCATTCCCTGAAATGTGGGCTTTAACAATTCCATCTTTTATATTTGCATACACCTTCTGGACACTTTTGAGCCGATAGAGTAACTTTAAAGGTCAGGCTGAGTAGTAAAATGCAGGGAATTTAAATAGATCTCTCTACCCTGGACACTTGAAGAAGGAGAAATCACTTTGGGCTAGATAGCGACCTGATACACAGAAAAGTATACCATAATAACGCCGTGGTCCAGAAATCAGAGCCACCCAAAGCTAATTTTTAGCTTCCATTGTCCTGTCTTCTCCCTATGTCATATTTCCAGAAGAAACAGCACATAATCTCATTCACGGTACTTTAAAGATACCAGAAAATACAGGCAGGAGATAGGGATCCTGTAGCCACACAAGATTCGGGATGCCTGCCTCTTGTCTCTTTCTTAACTCATGGATCTGCAAAACAGGGCTGGAAATCTTCCAAAGACTGAGACGTCTGCTCCTTTTATCTCAGATCCCAGGGTAGAATGCAGGTTTACCTGTTCAGAGTAATTCTAGCTTGTTTTTTCAGATATTAAAATGGTTTCAACCACTTAAATTTTAGGGGGGACAGCACTGGTTTCGTGCTCCCCCATCCAGCTTATTATGTTTCAGTAGTGTCTGCTTTCAAAACTTACTGTTCATGCAATGTCAAACAAGCCACCATCACCTTCACTGGTATGTGGAAAGTGGCAAAAACCTCCAGTCAGTAACAGCACTTCCATCCCCTAAAGCTACGCTTTTTATGTGCTGACCTGTATCCCATTATCTCTGCGCAGATATTACTTTTGTTTACCTGCCACGTCCATGCCCTGGAGGCCAGTTTTACAGCAATTCTCCCCAACAGCGCAGCACTCAGGTGCAATCCCAGTGCCTGTAGTAATTATGTTTGAAGGTTAATGTTTCGGGAAAATATCAAAGTATTTCTGCCCCTCAGCTTTACTGACAACTTTGGTAAAAGCCTGGGTGGTTTCTTTTTCTTGTTTGTTTGTTGTGGTCTAACAGTAATCTGTTTGGCTGCCTGATGCTTGTTTCTACCCAGGGTTTAATCTACCTGACAGAACTTAAGTGAAATGTGAACTGTGGTTTTGGTCATCTTTGGAAGGTCAGAGGCTATGAATGTCTTCTTCTCCCTGAAAATTCCCCTGAGTGTTAAAGGAATATTTGGGGTTGTGTTATCAGGCTGTTAAGTTAGTTAAAAATTTAACCAAAGGCCAGAAACAGGGCCTGTGCTCGTGACAGAATGGCAAACCCCCAAAATATTTATCTTCTGGCTTTGCCATATGACATAAAAAAGGGAAAACTGAAATAATAACTGTTCTGGCTGTAAAGAGAATCCTTTTTCTTAGAAATTTGCCTGCCGTATCTCTTATAGGTTTTGTTTTCCCTACACAACGTGGGGAAAAAAAACCCCTTCCATAAAAATAAAATTCCTGCATTATAAAAGTTGACAAGAATCTCCTAAACCACCAATAGCACTATTCAAAAGGTAGGGAGATGCACAGGGATTGAGGAAGAACAGGGTTACGTTTCATCAGAGATGCCTTTGCTCACGGTAGACTCAAGGCATCCGATTAGCATGCAGAAAGTGATCTGTTTATCTCCAATTGATGGGCAACTGAAAGGTTAGGGTTAGGGATGCTGCCTCTCTAAATTATGCAGAAGAGGAGAGATGGGTGAGGAGGAACACATTCAATTCCCCCAAGCAACATTCCAGCAGCCACTTGCCCAGTTACACAGCTTGGTTGGGTGTTGGGAGTCACACCCCAGCAGCTGGTTATTGGATTCAGCAGGGGCAGAGGTTCAAAAGAAGACAAACCAAATTGACCAGGAAAGGCACACCTCAGCTAATGCTTTTGGCTTTATTGCATGTTAGAAATGAAAGAAGTTTGTCTAGCAATGTGTCCTCTCTGTGCAAGGGTGGAAGGCACCACTGACAGCGTGGTGTCGCATCGCAGGGCCTCAGAGTGCAAGCGTAAGAGCTGAAGAAGTCAGGCTGCTTGGGCGAAGAAAACAGATTTGACAATTGAGTGTTATTTCAAAGTGCAGGGTCTCCAGACTCCCTTGGCATTACAGATCTGTGCTAGCAAGGGGTCGAATTTTGAGGGTTTATTAATGATAAAACGCCTGCTGAATTCAATCAGTTCTGCCTCTTCCCTGTGCTGTTCCTGGCAGCAGAAGCAAGGTGGGGATGGGGGGGCATGGCTGCAGCCAGAGCACAACCTTCGCTTTCAGGTTCCCTCGGGAAGCCTCATTTCGCCTGTCCTGCACAACCCACCTTTTCTCCACCTTCCTGCCGCTTCATAGCCTGACATCGATACATGTACTAGAGCCTGCCTGAACTGGCTGCTTCTCTTTCTCCTGTAAGTAAAACCATCATAGTGCTTTATTTGATGCATTGTACAAATTGTTACTGCAGATAAAAATAGCTTTATCTGTTTTTTTCCCTGATGAGCCGAAAAATTAAATAGCTGCCATAAAATGTTGTGAAATACTGGTTTTACAAGTTAGATTTTGCATGGGAGAAGAAAGGCTGCCTGAATTTTTTTCATGTTGTTCATGTATCATTTTCAATTGATGAATGTGATGTAGTTTGATAGCTAAAAATATCATACCAGTTCTGTGGTTGAAAACGTTATTAAAATGAAAATAAATACGGGCCTCTGTACTTAGGTGAGAGAGAAAGCACACAAGGGAATGCTTGAAGTGAATAGGTTTGGAAGCTTTTCAGGCAGGAAAAAAAAAACACAACAGTTTTTCTTACATATAGCACACATTGGTTTAAAATCTGTTTCAGACTTTGCATATGTTTTGGACTCTTTAGCTGAAAATTAGGCACTGTGTCTAATTATGGTCTCAAAACCCATCGACAAATGCTAGAGCTCAATACGTTGAACTGTAAATATAACCACAAGAATGATACTCACATGGGGGTAATAAAGAGGTAAAAATGAGACACACCTTCCAGAAAGTTAAGAGCGAGCACCTGGGGCAGGTAGGAAGGACAGGAACAGTGATGAGAAATAGAATAAAGATTTCTAACATTTTACAGTTATACACAGGACTTTGGTCCATCTAATCCAGAACCTGCTCCCCAGAGAGTCATAAATTGGTGGTTTGGTGCTACCCAAAAAGGATAATGAATCTAGCTGATGGTGACACTGAGGGGGTTTTGGTGGTGGTATCTGCCTGACCCTTCACTTGTCACAATTTTATGCCTTGGAGCCTGAGAGTTGCTGATGTCTATTTGAGCGCTAATTAGGTCAGATGTGAACTATTTAATTTTTGGCCAACCAACAGAGCTGGAGCTGGCTTTAAGTTTCTCAAGGTCCCTGTCATTCAAACTGTAAAGTTCATTTAGAGAGCTGTTCTGTTCTTGAAAACTTGGACAAGAAAAACCTTCCTTAAAAGCATCCCCAATTCTAAAAGGAGCTTCAAGAGCTACATCAGAAAGTGGTGCCTTATGAGAGAAATAAAAAAAAAAAAAAATCATTAAAAGGCAGGTGTAGAAGATAGAAAACAGTTTTACCCCTTTTAATCACTCACCAAATCACTGCAGAGAGAGAAAAGGCAATGGTGCTATGCCTAGCCAACTGGTTACTTGGAAGATGGTTAGTGAAGACAAATGTTCAAAATTTGCAAATACCAAGGGGGACGGTGATGACTGATGTATATAACCTCAGAATAACGATTAGTCCACAGCTTTTAAAGGCACAGACTACTAAGGAAACAACACTGTTGAGACCTGTAACAGCTTAAGCTGTTACAGAGCGGTGTCCAAGCAGAGGTCTCTAGTGCTTCAGTTTAAAAAAGGGTGTTGTAGACCTGCGGGGTAGTAGGTACCAGAGCACGGCCAGAGGAAGGTTTGGAAATCTTCTCATTACCACTGGGTGGAGCTGAAGCCCTTTTTGTTCAAACTGCTCCTTTCATAACTTCTCTTTCGTAGAGAAAAATTGTGAATCAGGCTGTTTACAGATCGATTTGGAGAGCTCGTTATGCTGATGACCTCATTCTTCTGGAAGGGGAGGTCAGTGAATGTGTTTCATGGGGGGTGGGGGTTCTCCAACAGTATGCAGTTGTTTGGACCTAAAGGTCAGACCCAGCCAGGACTTACGATGAATTTATAATGCAGTCGAACAGTCATATAAAATCATTATTGTCTTTAAATGCCTGTAATAAACCAGCCAGAGACTGTGACCTGAAAAAGTGAAGGGAAAATACAGCTGAAATAAACTTATCAGGGTGAAGAATGTGTGTGTTAATAAGTTGTCTTTGTTTCTCAATTTGGCTTTTCTGCTCTTAATGATTTTGAGTGACAGCACTGGATCCATAAAGGACAAGACGGGAGCTTGGATCAGGACAGACGTAAGGAAAATAGGACATGTTTTGAAAGCAAATTCCAAGCAGATGGGCAGGGCAGCAGGGGGGTGAAAGCAGTTGTACAGATCACTTGGTGCTCATTACTTGTTCTTTGTCCCATCCTGCTTAGTTGGGCTGCAGTTCCCTGCTTTCCACCTGCAATCAGACTCCCCTTATCTCATTCTGATTTGCTAACTGCCCTGTTTTCCCACAGCTGCCTCAGACCAGTGCCCAGTCTCTTGAAGTCTGGCCATTTGTGTGATGGCAATTTAAGAGCTTTCCGCCCCCACCTGTCCTCATTGCCCCTCTCCTGGAGGGTGGCTGATGCACAGCAAAGGCAGCACAGTGGGCTGTGTCTGTTCTCTGCATGCCACAGACCACCATCTAGACAAGCAGCTTGTAACGCTACTGAGCTGAGCTTCCTGAAATGTGAACCCTGGTGGTCAGGAGCTCCATTTAATGATCCCTGTTGGGTTTAGCTATGGTGGCTGAATGTCTCCATGCCTCATGGTTCTGAGAGCAGAAATGTCTTCAGAATCCAGCAGGACTCTCTTCAAGCTCTAGCACTACAAAGGTCTGCTGACACAGCTGCGCCAAAAAAGGTTGTAGGTGTAGATGTACCACTGTTGACCAGCACATGCTTTTGCTACCTTGATTTATGTTGTTCAGGCCATGAAGAGACATCCACGTTACAAACAACGGTGTCCATGGAAGACCTTATTCTCCTCTTGTCGCTTGTTACTGCTGTTCTCCTGGAGGCTGCAGCCTCCTTTATGCATGGGCAGAAGAGATTGTGCCCTAGCCTGATGAGATTGTGCCCTAGCCGCTTCAGGCAAGGTCCATGGAGTGATTTAAAGTGCTGATGAAAGTGGTTAGTGCTAACTCATCCAGCTTTGTCCAAAGCATGAGACAATGCTCACAGGATTTATTCTGTGGGCCCAGCTGTGGGGTGGTAACTCCCAGCTGGCAGATGCTGATGAACGATGGTGAAGCAGAACATCTTCAGTCAGCTCGGCCAGAAGGATGTCTGTCATTGGCCTGGGGAGACGGGACAGCTAATTTAGCAGAAAAGCTCTTCCTGTTGGCTGCGTTGCTAATAGGAAGCCTTGTTGACACAGCTGTGCTGGTACAGGTACAGCTGTGAAGATACTGTGGCATGGAAATACCCCTTGTTTCGCTTTTGAAAAAATTCTGAACATTTTCAGGATTTTCCCTGACACACCCCATCACCAGTCTCGCCTCTTCTCTGCTCATCTCTTCTGTGTAAACCCATGTCAGAACCAGCACACACGGTGCACCCCAACCACCGAAGGCTTCTGGCTCCACCTGGTACCACTCTTGAATACACTGAAGAAGTCAGACATCCTTGATTTTGGTCCATATTTCCCCTGTACTTTCTCTGCTTTACCTTGGGTCTCTGCTGATATAATTAGACTAGACCAGCATAGTATATCATTAGACTGTGACATAAAATGCATGTTGTAATACAGCTTATTGATTGAAACTGGTAGAGGGATTGTCTGAGATCATAAACATGCTCAGATATGAGGATTGTGATGTGACTGTAATCTTTGCACCTATCCCCTGCCCCATGTGATGATGAAAAGGGATAATTATTACACTTGTTAACAATTTAGGAAGCTAAGCAACAGGACCTGGAAATTAGGTGTCAATTTTGCAAGATTTCCACAGAATGAATAAGGATGAAAAACAGGTCAGGCAAAGTTACACTTTTGTCACTTTAGAGAGGGGGAGGAATTACTTTTAGCAAGAAGAAAATGCTTTCTCTGCCTAGCTATGCAACACAAGCAGGTAGCCATAACAGATGAGCTTTATTACACCTGATTGCTCTAGGCCTGGCAGATCACTGATGCTTTCCACAAACACTCTGCAGAAGTGTCGGTTGGTTGGTGAGTACCTGTGCTGGCAGTCTATCTGCGGGCATTTGAAGGGTCATCTTTATTTTCTCCTCTTGGCTGAAGTGTACTGTAAATCCGCAGGGCTGCTGCATTCCGGCGTAGATTTGCTTAGTTTCTGATAGTAATTTTCCAGAGCAAGCATCTTAAACCAATGTTTTTCAAAATTTATTTTTCTGTGCTTTCAGTACTGAAGGAAAAGAAAATATGTGAGACTTATACTCACGTACTCATACTCTGTGAGACAACAAGGGCATGTCAGCACCACAGAAAGTTTGTGCTGATACACAATTGAATAGGCTATGACAGACATAGCTCTAAAAAGAGCTGGAGTGCTGCACTCTGTGTTGTCTATTCTGCTGTAGCTTTTATTACTGGAATATTTCTCTCTTTCAGTTTTTAATTCCCCATCCCCATTTAGGCTGACAATGTGGATTATGGGTGTCTAAAATGGCTTTCAACAGAGGATTATTATTGTTTATATTTAAAAATACTATTTAAAATTTGAAGCCAAATTGAAGAGTTGCGACATAGGGTGTGTATGTGTGGTATCTCTCAACAGTAGTAATGTTAAAAACAAAACTTCTATTTGTAAAAATATGTCATTGCAATTCTAGCCAAGGAAAGACTGTTTTTAAAATTAAAGACCTGTGTTCTTGAATCAAACTGCTCAATTACCTTTCAGTATACAGCAGTACAATATGTATACAGCAGCTAATTAATTGCTCTGCCTTATGTAATTTTTTTTTCCTGGATAGCTTGAGGACCTTTGCAACTGTTCCTTTCGAGCTTTGTGGTGAGTGGAGCTGTTGTGGTCTGAAAAATAAGCCGTCAAACCACATGTTACCAAACCACTTATTACGAAAATAGAAACCACATGCCTTCCTCACTCTGCATTCCGCTCTGCAACAAGGGCAGCATCTCTCTCTGGACAAGGAACTGGGAGGACCTTATAGGACATAGTAGACTCATTTCTGATCAGCTGCATTAGTTTTTATGGATGTCAGGGGTTGATGAGTCACATTTTTTTCATCCCAAAGCATCCCAGCAATGTGAAGTTTGTATGTATTTAAGTTCACGCAGGATGAATATTTAGCCAAACAAAGGCTGGTGTTGGGAGTGGTACCAATGTAGTAAGTTTTTATTCTTTAAATAGAGGATGGCACAATGACTGTAACTAGAGATCTCAAATGCAAATGGAGTGTGGAGACAGACCACATTAGGAAGGTAGGCCAACTCCTATCATCTTACCCTTATACGGGAGGGGACATTTTTCCTGGGGTAAAAAAGCGAATCATTGAGATTTTCCCCTCTACCCCATCACCTAAAAGAGTGCATTCTGTAACTGCATCAGGAGTTATTTTCCCAGGCTCTGATAAGCTTGAGTAATTTTATATTTCATATTTGAGTTTGTCATATCACTTTGTGTTCCTGAAAGAGATAATAGTATTGAGTCATATTTCTAAAAAACATCTTTTCCTGTAGCTTTTGGATTTTACTGTAGGGCATTAGAAGCACCTGTATTTCACAGTTGATAGGTGCTTTCACAGCCTCAGTTCTTCTGAACAGTGGGAAGTCTTCTACGTTATAGAAACCTCAGTTTTACATAGATGCTGGTGAGCAGGAATCCTGCTGGATGGTTCTCAGCATGTGTGTGTTTACATTGATAGAGATCTTAGAGGGTGGTTTTGTTTTTTAAACCATACCTTTATTTCAGTACTATTGTGTGCAATTTATGATTCTGAGATGCCTTTTTTAAGTTTCTAGAAAGGGGGTTGTGAGTGCAACTTTTATAGCTTCTCTGTCAAGAAGGATGTACCAGAATGACTCTTTATCTAGAAATATCAGTATTCTCAATTGGCCCCATGAAGGAGCACTCATTACTGTCTGCCTTTATTGTAGTGGAACTATGAACATTTTTTATACATTTTAGTACAGGAACCCAACAGTCAGTACATCCAACTCAATATCAATATTGTCTCAGTAAAGTCTCATCTTAGTGTTTGGTCAACCTCAGCCCTTAGGTTAACTTTCTGTGCCAACAGGGTTTACATAATACATAAATACACTGGTACCTGTAATAATGCAGTGTATTACTTCCTGAATGCATTATAGGCTCTTAAGCACTTAATCAAATTTCTTAGGATTATTTTCTGCATCCTCTTCTGTAGGCAGGTTTCTGTACCAGTTTGATCATTTTTATCTGGGGAGTGCTTTTTAACTTGAGTACATATGGAACTTTTTGTTCTGCTGTTGCAAATCCTGTGGAGGTACATCTGCTCTTAGGAGCGCAGCTTGCCACATGCCACATTTGACACTGTTAGGGCTTCTTTTGGTTTAAAGTAGCCCGCCCAGTAATATTTTTATACCCTTGATATAATTACTCTGCATACCATTACAGTAGCTGTGTTTCAGTTCATTCCTGTTCATTTATTTACATGGTTATAAAGCTTTTTTTTTTTAACTCTTTTACCTTGTAAACATTTTAGGATACCCAAGAAAAAAAAAGAAAAAAATGCTATCTACCATAAATAGAGCATTTTCTGGCTGTATGTATGTTCATGCATTTGTTTTGCTTTTAAATTCCTTTCCAATTTGTAGTGAGTGCAATGCATTACTGCAATTGCTTGCCTTTGGCAGGCGTGACACTGAACCCTTGTACTGATCCTTTTCCATGTGTTGCGATTTTTTTTTACTTCCATTGCAAGTAAAACTCTTTCACTCTCTTTAGCTACCCTAACATTCTGCCTTCAAATTTGCTATGTGTTTTTAATCTGAAACGCTGTAGTTCTGTTAGTTCTCGTTAAATACTTCTGCATGAAATTGCTGCAGCCACCAAATGTGCTCTGTTTTCAGCCGTGTCCAGCTTGCAGTCGCAGTAACAGTCTGTCCTTATGTCTGTATGTGGCAGGATCTGAGTCAACAGGAAATGTGGCATTGTACGTGGTCCTTTAAACATCCCTGGCAACTTCAGCCCTCTTTATTAAGAAAGGTGAAAAAGTGAGTAGTTGTAAGATACGTATGAATAAGGAACATCAATGAATGCTTTTAAAATTGCACAATAACTTGTATAAACGAGAAAATTGGACTGAGGTATTATCCGTCTTAAAGTCTCATTACTTCTAGGTAACCCATGTTATCAAATTCCTCTTTCATCTCTCCTGTGATATTTTTGTGATGTCAGGCTTCTTTGTGTCACATAAAGGGCATGCCACCAGCAGTTTAGGCCTCATACATTGAGGAGGTGACTGCGGGCATTATCTCAGGTTGGATAAGCATGCTCTGTTCACGTGTTTTAAAATGTAAAAAATTCAGCAAATAATTAATGACAAATTGTTAATTTCACTTCACATCAGTGAACTGAGAATTCCTCTATACAAACACAGCCTTTTTGGGGGGTTATGCAACCTGTATCTGAAATTATTTTTATCTCCTGTAAGCAAGGGGACCAGATTAGAGTGCATGGCAAATACAGAACTAACCAAACAAGTATCCTTTTTTGCGAATCAAAAATCCAGTTTGTTCCTTGAGCATCAGCACATCTTCTAAGGCTATTTGTGATTGCAATTGCATAGCAGAGTTAAAAAGGGGCTAATATGATACAGCCGGGTTAAAGCCCTTGTATTACCATACAGCTTTAAGATATCTGAAGGCCTAATCTTCCGGTATTATGATTCTGTATTTCCTTCGTTGCTTTGTTTCATCTAACTTTTGTTTAAACATCTATAGTTTATTTTTCAAAAAAGATTTATGCAATTAAGAAATCCTTGTGCTTCTCAGAGTTAGAGATTACCCACTGTCAGAAGCCACTAGATCCACCACCTGTCGCCATTTTGAACCAAGCAGTCATGGACAAAACTCCGGGGAAGGCCACTTCTGGATCAGGTTTAGAGATGCTTTGTCTTTTTTCTGATTTTTATAGATTCCAGCTATTTGAAGCTGAACTTTGTGAAGCTTTTGTTTTGATTTAAAAATACAGGAGAAATTAGATAAAGGACCTTTTTGCTACTGTTATTCATGATTGCACTTACTTTTCTCTATAATAAACAAGCAATCATTGAAATCTGGGTTAATCCAAACTCGAAAGCTCACGGGAGTGACCCACACAGTATAAAATCCACTCCGTACCCTTCCCTCTGAGTTATACATGGTGTAGCCCCAGTTGTGTGGATTCTTCAAGAACTGAATGGATCCTGGCTTTAAGAGTCAGTTATCCCTGAAACCTGGGCTAGATGAAGCATAGTAACCTATATGAGGATTCAGAGTTTGGAAGATAAAACCACTAGGAAATTCCTGCCAAATTTGAACTGTTAGCTGTGTTAGTAATCGGAGTTGGCAAAGGCACTAGACTTCAAATGTGAGCTTACTTGGTAAAACCGCAAGGATTATGGGTCCTTACTGTTGTATGACTTAAGAATATACATATTCTGCTTTCCTGATACCATTTTTCAGAAATCCTGGAAAATTTTATAGCTTCACAAAACAAAAGCTGCAAAAGTCATCAAAGACATGTACTGCCTCTTTCTTTTTGGTAACACTAAAATAAGAAGGCTGCCAGGTATTTTTACAGGGGTTTTTTGTAGTCTTAATGGCCACATCCTGACCCTGCTGAAGTCACGTAGCTGAGTTTACACTTTGCCAAGCACAGGTCTGGGCTTGCATTTAAGCCCAGACTTGCCTCCAAAGGTTGGTGTTTACACATTAGCTCATGCTCAGGAATAAAGCTTTGTCTGATCTCTTACACACTAGCACAGCACTTTAGCGCAGGCCTGGGCTGTTATTCCTGTGCCAGTCATAAGTAGAGTCACATTGCTGTCCAGACCACAGCAGATAGCCCAGCCTTGATTCTTTGTCAGCAATGTGTAAAAGTTTTCCGTTTCCACTTCAGCCAGGCTAGTGGCTAGCCACGTGCAAAGACAAGATGTGGGAAGTAGAGATCAGCAGGGGTAATCCTGCCCTGAGACCCTCTAGTATCACAGGACAAAGCCAAGCAGTTCTAAAGCTGTTTGGCCATAGAAGGATTTCCCAGGTGTCAGGAGAGCCCTGGAAAGGGTACAGCTGTGTAGACAGCTGGAAATTACCCTAATTTCTCCTCCAACGTAGGAAAGGGCAGGTAGTGAAAAGGGCATGGCTGGAGCACTGCTGCATTCTGCATATCCCCCGGGACCACTGCAGCTAAAACGACTTTAATTTACTCCTTGGGTCCCATCTGCTGTCTCGAACACAAGAAATCAAGTAATCGCTGAGAGGCCTATCTGCCCACCGTGGGGATAGACTGGGCAGCATGGCAGGGTCTGGGTGATGAGCCTGCGGTGTCTAAACAAGCACGATGAGCTGCCACTGGACTTTGCTGTGCTCTGATTCCGCTCAGCAGCCAGGCACTGCGATGCCAAAGGGTTCTGAGGCGGAAAATTCTTACTCGGTGCCCAGCCCGCTCCTCTGAGCGGAGAGGAGAGGGAGACTGAAGAGACAGCATGATGGGCTGCCCGCTGAAATGCAGTTGCTGGGTCAGATTTGAGATGTACCTACTCTGATGGCCCCTTTAACTAACAAGCTCCAAAACTATAAACTTTTAGGGAATCGGAAAATTAATTGGGTCAGCACAATGATGAATGATCTGTGAGACAGTTTTGTTGTTTGGAGTCCAAGTACCGTCTGCATTTGTTTTCTGGCAAATGATTATACATTTTCATGGATAATTCTTCAGCCTTTATTTGAGTGTTTCAAGTATGTCTGCCTTACTTATTTGTACCATTGAATCCCTAGCTGAAAATAAAACTGATTAAAAAAAAAAAAAAAAGTAACATGTTGGTGATGGCTTACAGAGTGAACTGCAAGTGGTGATGTGTATGTCCACGTGTCTTCCAGAAGTGCCACAATACATACCATACAACTGCCATTTATGTGAATGTACTTATAATGTATTGAGAGAAAGATGCAATGACTAACATTAGTTTCCGTCTAGAACTGGAAGTATTGCAATAAAAAAACAGGTAACTGAAGTATTAAATGCAGCACACTCCAAAGACTAAAAAACATGCACTACTACATTTAGTATGTAGTTAAGCATAAGAATCACACTTATTGTAATAATTTGCTGTATCCCTTCAAATGCAGCAAATAATCTGTGATAAGTAGGCTTCAGGAAAGTGATGCAGAAGTTAGTTTACAGAGGTGCTAATGTGCCTAGTACACCAAATACTGTAAGGTATGCTTTGCTGACAGTGTTTTGCTTCTTTTGAAACCTTTCTGAGGCAAATGATGGGTCATGCTGATAAAAATAGCATCATAGTAAATTTCTTCTTTGTTTAAAAATTAAAATTACTATATTATCTAGCTTTATTTTCTGATCAGAAGGTATTTATGTACATTTTCTAATAGAATTAGGGTATTGATTACTGTTACCATAGCCTCATCTGAGGCATGATAACTAGCCAAGTGCATGCACTTGCCTTGTTACAAACTTAAATGAAATGGATTAGATTAAACCATCTTCAGTAACTAACTTGTTTTACTGTACCGATTAATGCAAAAGTTATAATTATCAATAACATAATTTTCCCATGGAAAATCTATTTGTGCACACGGCAATCATTAGAACAATTGTATTAATGACAGCATATTGAGAAAATAAATAAGAATTTATGCACATATTTAGGTAATTACAAAAGAATTAATGGACAGGAAGATTCCTTCTGATTGAGATTCTTTACATTTTGGCTTCCTAAAAATTTATCTAGCTTTCCATGTCCCGTTGCAGTATACAGTATGTTAGCTACAATGGAGGAACATATTTCAGTCTTCTGTTCTGATGCACAAGTTTTGTCTCAGTCAGAGATATTTTATGTCCTGATCACTCCTCATACTGTTCCCAATGCACAAACTAGCAGATCACTGAGAATGATTTCATGTATTCTCTGGGAGGAATTTTAATTTTGTATTGATGAAAAGTCACATCTGAGGGTCCTGTATAGAACTTTGTGGGCATTAACTAAATCACTTTTCTTCTTTATTCAGTTGTCTAGTATGTATGTGGAGCCAGTTGCGCTGTAACAGCAAAACCACTGTGTTTGTGACTGAGGTGAACAGCAGAGAGGTTTCAGGGATTGCTAGGCTCTTCTACTCTGAACAGACTCACCTCCTGCCTGTCAGGACTACTCTACCTCCATAATAACTTATTATTTTTTAACTCTCTGTGATGCTTTTTTCCCATCAGACTCATTTAACTGGAGATTTTGTTTTCCATTTTTTGGTATGCTGTACCACCCATAGGTATTCTGTCCGCATTAAGACTTGCATTTTTGAAAGGTTCTGTATTTTTATCTGTTTCCCATTGCAGTTGTATAGAAGAGACAATTCCAAGTTGTATGCACACATAAAATCCACAAGCTTAAAATATATTTCTTGATTTTCGTGTTTAGTGAAAGAGGCAGTTGAGAGAACACCTTTATTTCACTTAGTACGCTTTTTACTAAAGTCATCTCTTCAGTCTTATATTAAAGCCTGTGGTTCAAAACTCTTGACCTAAGTAAAAAAGCATTAGCTGTTTGTCACAGTTATAAATCTCACTGAGAATAAAAGACCTTAACACAGCTGCGTTGAAAACAGCACAGTGGATTTTTCAAAGACCTTCACCTGCAAAATCGGCATTCTTGTGACCTCTGAGATCTGACTGTTATTTACTGAGTTCAAATCAAGGTTTTCTTATGTGTTCTTAAAGGTTTTTTAGTAATGTGGGATTCTGAGCCTCAGTTTTGTTCCTCCTATTCTATCATATTACAACAGAAGTTCTGGAGAACTGAATGCCCTGGGAGGGGGAAGCCGTGACCTGCAAGATGACAATCAATAGTACGTGACAGTCATTTGGGGCCCCAAAATCCCCTGTGTGACTTGCTGTCACTGATGAGGCTGACACCTCAAATTTCCTACCCAGGAGCTCTTGAGTCTGAATGTTACTACCTCATTTAATCACCAAATCACACTACAAAGCTGCTGCTGTGTGGTTTTTATTTATATGCATGGGTTTTTTCCTAGCTTTCTTTCACAGAGAATCACTGTATTGAGAAATAAGTTTTAAAATGCCTGCTGACTTTTCAGGGAGCCTGATGTTCATACTACACCAATGCTGGATTTCTACTTAACATAAAATCTTATGTAAATACATTGTGACTTCTGTAGTTCGGTAAATCTGCTATCTAGATAAACCATTCTGTTGCTTCTCCTATTGGTGTCATTAGGGAAGCTCACTGGGCCAGATGACGCAGAAGGGCAGCTCGGTATCTCCCAAGTGAGGAACCTGATGTAACATGCTGTTAGCAAGTGAGGCGGCATCAAGGCAAGTATTAGGCAATGAGACGTGACAGTGTCTGTAATGCCAGGATATCCCTACACAGCGTGAGCGAGTTGCTAGGCAATGAGCTGACAGCCCACTATCGCAAGCACTTGACAAATGGTATGGTTCTTGACGTGCTTTCTTAGGATGCAAAAAAAAAAAAAAAACCTTTAGTGTAAATAGACAGGGGCAGAGCTTTTTCAGAAAGTTAGTCTCCCAAATCTGATTCAATTTCAATGATTATTTTTTTTCCTAACTTCCCTCACTCTTCAGTAAATTCCAGGGTTGATTCTTCTTTTGATCAA
Organism: Alca torda; assembly: GCA_008658365.1. Taxonomy (NCBI): domain Eukaryota; kingdom Metazoa; phylum Chordata; class Aves; order Charadriiformes; family Alcidae; genus Alca; species Alca torda. Next base: position 1,801,210 of record CM018087.1, read on the forward strand.
ACAGACTAGGCAAGGGAGCAAAAATAATTAAAAATCCTGTGGAAAATAACTTGAAATTGTAAGTGGAAAGGAAAGGTGATTGCAAGCTGTCTCCCAGTTCTTTGGAAATTTCTTTGCAAATTCGGGATACTTGGGAGCTTTGCAGATGTTGCAAGGAATGGGGAGGAAAGCAGTAATGCTGGTTACCATGACTCTTTTGCACCTTTTAATTGCCAGACATAATCTGCATAGCAGACACTGCTACTCAGTGAAGCATTCCTTCCACATCTATAGTTTCTCCCCTCTTTGCATGAATGCGTGTGAGAGGGGGGATTAGTGCACAGCCATATGGGAGGGAGCTAACGGAAGAACAGTTTCTTAGTGAGCTGTGCTGCAGGAGTGGTAAAGAGACCACAAAGGGAGAAGGAAATGATGGAGGAGGGGAGAGGACTCCAGTGACACTTAATGGAAGTGATGCAAAATTCCCTCGAGGACACCAAGGCTATGACCCTTCTGCATGCCTTGCAGACCCCAACTGGAGAGGCACTTTAAGTAATTTATCAATTCAAACTCCAGAATGTTTTTTTTTCCTACTTCATGGGATTTTCCACTGGACAAGAAGGAGAAGGATGTGCATTACTTAATGGGAAACTGAAATGAAGGTTGTTTGCTTGATATTTCTTCTGTAAATCAGCAGGCTGGATCATAGCTTTACATTCATAGTATACTAAAGCAGGGGATCAGCTACTTTTAAAGACATTGTTCCTTCTCTCTGGGTACCAACAGCCTGGAAACTCCTGAAATGAAAGGTAAGGGAGGGAGTGGGTTGTGTGGGAGCAAGCCAGGATGTTATCCTCTTCTACAGTATTTCCAAAGCAGCTGCAGTCTTAACGACCTAGCACTGAATTAGTGACCCATCAGTACTTCTCCATCTAAGAAAGCTGTCATTACATCAGCATTCATATCTCTGCCCAGAACTTCCACAGTATGAAAAAATCCTGACACCCAAATCAGCCCCTGCTTTTCATCTATAGAAGGAAATCTCAGCAACAGAATTCTTCAGATTGCCTCAGATCAACAAGAAAGAGTTGTCCCACTGAAATCTGGCATATCCTCTGGGATCTGTGGGAGTCAAGGACAGTTTTCCCCAGGCAGGCAGCTTTTCCAGCCAGCTGCCTAGCTGCATGGTCTTTCTCTGAGACACTACATGGGAACTGTGCAGAAGAGATAATACGTTCCTCTGCCGATTAATTTTTCCTGGCGTATTTCCATGGGCCTAAAGAGCATAAAACATGTGAAGATGTAGGAGGCAAGATCTGGCCCTGTGTATTTTCCTGAAAAGCTAGCTCTGTTCTGCACAGCTGCTGGTGGTTCTCTCCCTTTATTTTTTCCTCATAAAAACAGAAGTATAAAGTTGTTTGGGTTTTGTTGTTTTTGGTTTGTTTTTTTTTTTCCCCCTAAGGATGTTTCTTGAGCTATTATGGATATTCTGTTATTGTTTTGGAAGTGTTGCCTGCTTTATCACGCACTGGCATTTTTATTCCTTTTATTCTTACAGGTCAGTAGACCAGCTAATAAGTCTAATTGCCCTCATTCTGTTCTGCTGCTTTCGACAGATAGGAGCTGTAAACTGGGTAATACCTTGTCAGTATACTTCAAACCCCCTGCCTTATAAGCATCCATCCAACCTGCTGCCTTTTCTCATGGCTCACTGTGCAGCAATTGGTTCAAATACCTGTCTCCAGTTACTTAACAGAAAGAAATCAACAGAAGAAATTGATTAAATTGAAATGGAAAAGTCTTGAAAGACGTTTCCTACCCGTATGAACCCAAACCATAAACACTTAACTCAAAGGGGATTAGAAGATACAAGGGAGAAACAGAAGACCTTTTTAAGATCCTTTCTTTATGTTATTTTTCCAAATACACATTGACATAAATTTCACATATGCACCTGCTTGTTCCCTCTGCCTCAAAACAGAATTGGTACAGTCTGACTTTTTAATAATATATTATAAATAACTGGTAGTAAAAAACCCAAATAATAGAACCAAGGACTGTTAGTCTTGAGGATTTTCTCTATCTCCAAAAGGAGCCTACATTAAATGCTACAACAGAATGCATAATGTACCTGAACTTTTTGCAAAATATATAAAGGAGAGAAATGTCTCTAGTCAGTGATCAGTTTATGCTGTGAAGGAGCGCGCTACTGCTTGCAGTTCTTCTCCCTGTCAGCATGTTCTTATTACACATGTACATGTCTAATCCTTAAAAAAAATATTCTAAGCTTTTTGTTTCATTTGCTGAACTATTTGTTCTCTAGCACAGAGTTACAGAGCCAAAGTAGTACATTGCGTTGATATGCATCCAGAGAGAGTTAATGCAAACTTCTATTGTCTCTTTATTTGACAAGGTGTTCTCTCTTTCTCACAGTATGTGACAGAGTATAAGATGTGTTTCATTAGCTTCCCAGCTTCTGCTAAGCCTCCCTGCCACGTAAAGATGTAGAAAGGTTTCCTTAGGACTTGCACTGCTTGGCCTCTCCCTTCCCAAGAGGTAGGACAGAAGTCTTCACCAGTCACTAAGGCTGGTCTCAGCCTCAGTCAAGCTGGGATGCTGCCACAGACGCAGAGGTTGTGCTGGGAGCTGGGCTCCCCTGTTTACCTGCAGAGAGCAGAGCAAAGCTGGAGCCACGAGAACAGCCCTGACTGAGGGAATTGTGATGGTGTGCCAGGCTAGGGAGTAAATTCTGCCCCCTCTTCCCTCAGCAAGCCCACTATGCTGCTACAGAAGATCTGTAACACTGTATGCTCTTGAAAACTTTGTCCACTTTTTGATCTTTGGAGTAGATTTAGACAGAGGTTCTCAAATTCAGTTTGCTTGGATAGTATGTATAAGTCACGATTGTTTTGGTAGGAGCAACTGTAGTAGTTTCCATGCAGGTGAAGGCATCTCCCATTCCTCCGTCTTCATTCCCCTATCATTATACAAGCACACTCATCAAAGTAATATCCCTGTCTTGGCTTTTGCACTGTTCTCTGGTACCTCTCTTTGTCCTCAACGTCATGCCTTGGCCTGCATGGACAGTCCCAGAATTCATCCCTTTACCCAGCTATTTCTAGTCCCACTGGCTAACTGGTATCCAAACGCTATGCAGGGCTCACAAATTATCGCATGTTTTTAACTATTTGGAAATCCCAAGTAAAACATGCATTCAGTTCTGGCAGCCTTCTTCCTGAAAGGGAGATTTGAACCTTATCCTGTAAATGATCAGGCTGAGAGAACTGGAGCTGTTACTTATGACAAGCAATATTGTAATGAATAGTGGCTCTTAAATGCCAACTATTTTAAAACAAGATGTGACATGGGCAACGTAAGCAATGACGAGCACATCAAACTTTCTCTGCATTGCCTTTGTGCAGAATATTACGTCATGTTCAAAGTGTTAATCCTTAGCTGAGGTTGCTCAGTGATCTAAGCTCAGTATTTCTATATGAGAACCTCAGTCCTGGAAGCAAAATTTACCACACTCCTCAGACACAAAGGATCTTTCTGCTTTATAAGTACATTTCATCTATGCAGGAGACAGAGGTGGCCAGGGTAAATTCCTGTAAGAATTAAAGCCCATTGGGAAATTCTCTAATTTCTGACTCAAGTTCAATACGTACCTCTTCAGTTTTATCTTCTCTACATACTAAAAGTATCTGTAGATATATATAAAACACAAAGTGTAGCAAAACAATATGTGGCTTATTTACACTTCTCCAGGGAGAGAAGACAGTAAATCTGTCCAATTTTAGTTGCTGTTCATCATATGCTAAGAAGTGTTCAGACTGTGTTGGCAAAAGTGGTATCATAATCTGTAGTATACAATAAAATACTCCAATTCTACATTATGTTAGAATAATCAGTGGCAAAGTACTTTCTTATGCAATTCTCAAAAGATAATTTATATTGGCTACGTCATTTTTCAAGGTGTAATACTCCTCCGAGTCTCAGGTATGTGTTTTTACTGATATTATGTGGCATACAGCAGTAGCTTGAGAGGACACTGTAAGGCGACAAACTTAGATTTTAGCAGTGTTGTGTGTTTACTTCTAATGTTTTTATCTTTTTAGAATTCACCACTACGTATTTATAGAGAGTATTAACCACAAACTTCATCCTAACAGTCAGAAGCTCTCTTTACAGAATAGTATAGTGGATTGGGTTCCTTATCCTCATGATACATGGCTCCTCTTTTGAAAAATAAAAGAAAACTCTGGAAACATATTTAATCTTCTCACATATTTAGACTCAGATTTCAATCTTTAAATGACAACTTCCCAAGCATATCAGTAGGAAAGGATGATATGCAAATGAAAATTAGCATATAGATACCAATTTTGGCCACAGAATCAATCAGACTGCTGTAAAAGTGGCTGAACACTGGCTAAAGCACACCCATTGTATTTTTGGAATTTGCTTGCTGAGTGTACTTTGAAGCCTTTCCAGAGTATACAGGAAAAATCTCTTCAAAATTTCAGAAGTTCAGCAGCCGTCTCCAGCTGAGACACATTTATAAACACTAGACCTTCTAGGCCAAGTGCTCCATGTCAGATGATTTTTCTCAAGAAACAGGCCTTGCCTCTTATTTACTTTAAAAATATGTTTATTGGGGTTTTTTTTAATCTTTTCATTTAACAGAAGCTATTCTGATGAAAGCTAAAGTGATTTTTTAGCATGGATATTCTAAGGCTGTGAAAATGTCATGATTATCTTTTCTGTTTAAAATGAAATTTTGAAAAGTCTCTACGTTGCCTATAGTGTTATTTATATTGGTATGAAAATTGTTTCACAGCTTAAGAGAGAATTTGGATCTAGAAACCTGGATGATTTAATACATGGGTTTTTCAGTTCCAGTAGAGAATATTGAAACCTTATGTGGATGTTTTTCTAAATGTTGTTTTGTCTTTTTCTTTTAATGTAAATGATCTTGAATAGTGTTTGCTAAGTCCTAACATTCAGCATTTTCTAGATTCCTGTCTCTTTAACTGAACTCGATCATCCTGATAATGCTTGAGATACACAGGAAAAAATGCAGCACCTGGAAAACATGGAGTACCCGAGGCATTATCTCTACCTTTTTTGTTCACTTGAAAATGAGTAACTAGAAATATATTATAACTTGGCTTCCTAGTTTTCATTTAAGCAGGTATGGAGCATAGCATTGGAGTACTTATTCCATCTAACTCCAGCTCCGACAAGCCACTTTACATGCAGTAGCATACCAAAGAGATTGCCAGCAGATAAGACTTACAGAGCAAGACATATAGACTACAACAGGTGCTTTCTGCGCTGCTTATCCCAAAAGTATTCCCAGTACATTTATATAAATGAAAATATTCTGAAAATACTGGCTATAAAACAATGTGTTTTATCTATTTTAGTAATTTAAGCAATGGCATTTGTTAAATCTAAAGCTGAACAGACTGACTACACACATTGTTCATAGCAAAGCTCTTCAGTAATGGATGGCAATGCCTTCAATGGAGCTGCACCTATTTAGACTAGTAGACATTATATTCTTAGATTTTCAGACAAGGATTATTAGCTGTGGATAAAAAAGACATTGTAGATTTGCTTTGCTCTGCATTATTTCTGAAAATACCTCACAGTCTTTTACAAACAGTGCAAAGAATTCTGTTTTCCCATCTTTGCAAGCAGCAGCAAATTGCAGGAGATAGCTGAAGCATAGTAAACCAGCCAAAAGAGCAAAGACTAAAAGGCGTAGGTACTGAGTCCAGTTACTTCCTATGAAGCTCAGGGGAATGATAAGGTGAAATCCGTAATTTCTTCCATATAGGAGGAAAAAACAGTCTTTAAAGAAAAATAAAAATTGAGGAACTCCTAGAGAAGGGCTGAGGTAATTTTTTAGTATGTTTATGACAGTATTATCATTGCATTGTACCTATACCGTAACAAGTAACAAGATGCTCAGTACATGTCTAATACCTTTCAAGGATTTCAAGGCTCCCAATAAGCACTAAGAGATGGATTGTGACTGACCATTCTGTGACTACAGTGGATGATGGATGTATAGTGCTTCCCTAATTAATGTGACCCATATGAGGACCAGGTAGGCTGTAGTCTTGCCCAGAAGGCAGGAGCACAGGATCTGTAAAATCACTCTTCTTTGGTTCTCCTCATACAGAAAAGAGAGCGAGCTATGTTTCTGTCCTTACCCCTCCTCCATGTCTGGACATGGAGAGGTAAATACACACCACATCTCAAAGGAGTATAACTGGCCAGGCTTCCCACAGCGCAACTAAAGAATTCTAGGAAGTTTCCTTCTTTTTAAAGCAGACTGTTTCCTGATTTGCCCATATAACATTACCTCTTAATGATAATTTAACTGATTAACTGAACGGTATTAACTTAATCTACTCCCAATTTATTACACTCCATAATGAAACTGCATTGAATCTGTGGGTGCAGTGTTTCCTGTTGGATGGTCATATGTAAAGATTCCTGGAAACTCAGGTTGAGGATCTCACTAATAACATTTCATATCACAGAAACAATGGAGAGCCAAGGGGGCGCGAGGGGGGAGCATGGTTTTGGTTTTTTAACTAACTTTTTTCCAGTTGTTAAACATTTTACTCAAAAATTGAGAAAGACTTTTTTTTCTTCTCCAAATAGCTGTTTAATCACTGTTTGATGTTGAAAAAAGTGTGTTGGAGCAGATGGCAAGAACATAGGATTTAAGCAGGGGACAGATGTAACCATATTAGGGAGCCTGGAAGATAAATCTCTTGAAGTCTTGTGGCAGACATGATCATTACTTTGTTTACATAGATGAAATATTACTAGTTTCAATTAACAGTTGCTATTGTCCATATTTGGGATCTTTCCCCTTCAGATGGTCATTACAACCTGTTGTAAATCATCATGTTTGTGCTTCTTCCATACTGTGCATAAATCATGTAGGCATCCCAGCATCTCCATTCTTTATGGAAAACGTGTAGATAGATATTTATACAACATAAAAAATGGTGTTTGCTTTCAATTCAGCAGTTTACAAGTACTGTCTCTAATGATGTTCTGTCTCCTGTGATGTACAGGGGTACTAGGAAAGCAGAAAAAGGAGGACATCGGTATGCAGCCTCTGTGCTGCCAATCGTTCTTTGCCTCTAGCTCCCTCCCTGGTACTATCAGCATCGTCCTGTTGCAAACGGTTCCACTTAGGGCTCTAACATAAAGCACGTTTCTGACTTTAGTACATCTGCAGCATAGGAAGGCAAAAAGTAAAGAACCGAATTCTTTTCCTGTGGAAAAATCCGTAGGTTGCGTGAGAGACAGTGAGGAAATAACACATTATCTGTGTCCAGCTTCCTCACTGCTTAGACTTGTGGAAGACCCTTTGCTGACCTTGGGAAAACAATGCTTTGCAGATGTAAAGAGGAAGTCCTCTTAAAGTGTGTGTGTGTATACACACATGTTATTTTTATATATGTATATTTACGTGCGTGTTTGGGTGAGTTCAGAAGCTGCTGCTTGGATACACTCTTTAAAAAGCTGTGATGTTAAAATATTAAGAAAAATCCAGAACCAGTTCAGACTGCTATTATAATTGCAACTCATCCCTTCATTGTTGATGAAACTGAGAAACAAGTAGACGCGTATACCTAAGGAGGTGTTCTAGCATTAATCACAATACCTTTAGGTATTTAGGAGCAAATATTAGTGAATCAGTTGAACATATTGAATTAGAGCAGCTGTGAAGCACACATCCACTTTTCAGTACAGTTCTTGGTAACTTTTTCTTCCTCCAACTGTAAAATCTAAACACATAGGGTCTCTAGTGGCTATTTTAACCAGATTTTTCTGGTCCGGACATTTTTATCCATTTGAATATTTTTTTTATGCTTAGTTTCAAGTTTAACTGAACCAACTGAAAATTCCATTTTGTTATGATTGAGGCAGGAAGCTCATCCTCCTTATTAAAGGGTAGAAGATATTACGTGTGTATTATGTAGTAAGCATAAACATCCTCCTAAAGGACAGAGGAAGATGGTGATAGTTACAGCAATGTTATATTTATCTGGTTCTGACTCCTATTTTAGGTATAACAAAGGCAAGGATACCACAGAGAATCACAGATCAAAAAAGTAGGAATATGTAAGTATAAATGTCACAGACTACTTACCTTACTAGAACCCAGATATTAATTGCACAATGTAAAGCACTCCATTTATAAAGTCAGACCTGTATAGGTAAGCACTCCAAAACCAGGAAACAACAAAATTAAGGTGGCAGGTACCACAACTGTGCTTCAGCGCTGTGATGCAGTCTTGAGATATGATTACACAGTTTCAACAAAAAATTATACAATTTTATTCTCATAAATTGACAAGTAAATTTAGCAATATTTTACATTTCCTTAGTGTCTCTCACCTTGATGTACTATATGAATTAAGTGCAGCTAGACTCACAGAATAACTTAGTCAAAGAGTAAGAATAGAAAATAGTACTTACACATTGTATAAATAAAGTATTTTCTACTATATTCTCATTCCTTAGGGAACTACATGCTTTAGCAGTCATCAGGTTGGGACATCTCCTATCAAACTGATTTTAACTAATGACTTTTTATGATAATAACTGATTCTAGATTCAGGCAATGTTAGAAGAACTTTACTTAGTGCCAAGTAATTAGTAATTAATGAAGTGCTAACTAGGTGCCAAAATGTAAGCTATACTCTTTCAAATCATTAGTTTCCAAACAAGATTAAGAAGTATCTTTTCTGCAATACACAGGAAGCGTAGTTGAAAGGCAGTAAAATTAATTTGATTTTATATTCATGTATAGTTTTAATCCCAGAGCTTTGTATGCAGCATGATACGTTCAGTCATAATCAAATACTATTTCTCTTTTTTCCTTAAAAATTTTAGAATAATTTGTATTGTAATCTACACAAGCAAAGCTGATTAAAGTAACTTACGTTATATATCTTTTAATCTAAAATGCTTATGTAATGATCTGGTAATGCAAGTATAATAAACAGTGACTGTACTCTGCTGGCATTCTTATAGACTTAGATTTTACAATACCAAGTGCTTCAGATTTCAGTCTCAACATTTCATTGTAGCTGTTCCTGAAAACATACTGCAGTTTGTGTATGGAAGCACACATATTTTATGTTGCTGAATGGAAAAATGTTTTTGATCTGTGAAATTAGAAATATACTGATAGATTTCCATCCTCTCAGCTGGTAGATAACGTTGAAGATGCAAGCTGTTGCTTTCAAAAGGAAATGTTATACCCTATATAGTTTGAGGTTTTCTATGTACGGTGAAGCTACTCTTTCAGAGAAGTATAGCTTCTTTGTTGGGCAGTGAATTATATAAGTAATCTTTGCTAATAAAATTTGGGATAAGTATGTCTGAAAAAATAACTTTTGAGACCCATAGTACGTAATTATTCAGAAGAATACTTATCTGCAGGATGAACAGACAAATACTGTTTCTAAATTTGTTCTCTCAGGTGAAAGTGGTGATGGCAAGTGTGATGTCCTGTGGGCTGTAAGATTTTCAGCAACATTCATTTAGAATGATTCATGTAACTGTTCAGGTTTGGCCCTCTGCACCCATTCCCTCGCAGTCTGCCAGTCACAGGTGACAAGCAGTTTCCTGTCACTTTTGACAGCAGCTTTCTTCATTATAACCAACTATTTTGCCACATATTTTCACCTAGTAATTTCCTCTCTTTTTGATGCTTCCTGTGACTTGAATATTTAGCAGCACAGCTGTAATATTCAGTTAATAATTAATTTTAAATGGAATATTTAGTATAATGTGGAAAATCTGAACCTATAAAATAATAAGGAACATCAGCTATGTGTATGGAGTGGGCAACTGAATATTGGAAGGTGGTATCTTGGAAAAGATTTCAGAATCATAGGAGAAAAGCAACTAAACATGGGGCTCTAGTCTAAAATTGTGGCATTTCAGCACTTAAGTGGAATTGGGCATTTCATTTTCACAATGTAATGTACATTCTCCTTCCCACTTAGTCTTTAAAACTCTTTTTGATATGAAATGATGGCATGACATCCAACATTTTCTGGTTTTCTCCATTTTGTGTCTTGACACATTGAGTGCATAAGTTGGTTCATATACGGAGGAGAGATTTCTACTGAACTATTGCCTGCGATGCTGGTGTATTTCTTAAACCTTTGTTTTAGACCCGTCTACGATGTATAACCATATTTCCTCCTGTATGTACTGTGTTGTATTGATGACTTTTTATCTATATTAAATTTGTCACTATATTGTCTTCCTACATAGCTGGGTCACTCCGAGTATCTTCACAATCTGACCCACAATTGTGAGTCATTTTCTGTCTTCTACAAATGTTGTCTTCTTCTGTATAGCCCTTTTTCTAGATTATTTTTAAGGGTATTTACCACACCAGTCCTATCACAAAATCTTAAAAACACCTGGCTCTTTTGGCTTTTCACCACGATTATGAATGACTGTGCATTCTCCTGTTTCATTTATTTTACTTTTTGGTCCATGACATTGCTTCTTCCTCACAACCCAATATGTAGTTTTTCTGGAAGCATTTAATGAGAGAACTGTAAAATGTCTTTCAAAATTTCTATCACTGAGCCCCTCTATCCACCACTTAACTAATGTGGAGAAGCTTGTTTTATGAGATGAAGTAGTTCTGTCTCCTGATTTAGTGAAGGAGACATAAAAAATGCTCATAAAAAATTTACCTTTGCTTCCCCCTTCTGAGGTGTCCTTACTTGCTTTTTTTAAAATTTTCTTTTCTTACTGTAATCTTTTCTTATTTCTGTGTTAAAAGTTGTTGTGGTCCCAAAACTGATGAAACGTTTTTTCCATTCACTGACCCACCTGCTGAATACTTTGCAGGGCGGCATTTTATTTTCGTTCCATTTATCCTGGTTCAGAATGAGTTTGAAACTATGCCAGATTATTGTGGAAAAAAAAAAAAAACACCAAACCCAAGAGGAAAGAATGTTCTCTTTCTAGGCACAAAGCTTTATTAAAATTGGGAAAATGGCTCTGTACCTAAAGGTAATGCCTTTTTGCTTTACTGTTGAACTTGTGCCTAGTTTCTCAAATCCTTCCTCCCTTATTTTCCTGTCACGGTTTTAAAAGCTGATACCATCTTTCCAGGCTGCTCTACTCATTTAATCTGGGCCTCTCAAATATGCTTTGGATCCCAGTACCTATATTCTCAACAGACTGCAACTCTATTAAAAATCAGGCAGTATGCATAGCAGGTGGCTATATATTGCATTAAAAATGCATAGCAGGTGGCTATATACTGGATGGCAGCAATGGGTTATTCAGTATACGAACAATTACTGGCTCCACCTCCCAAGGATGTGAAGGAAGCAGTAACTATCGTAATTCCATGACAAGATGAAGACAAGTGAATTCACAAGTTAATGAGATTAGCTATTGTTTGCAAAGCATTCTGAATATGTATAAATGCTAGCTATTAATTACTATAATAACTCACTCGGGCTGGAGCCTCCCTGGCGAGGGGGGTGTAAATGGAAAACTGGGTGATGCCAAGTCCTGTCTCCATGACAGCAGCATTGCCAACTCTTGTGACTTTATGGCAATTCTTGCAAAATCTGGCTGTTTTCTAAGAGCTTTCACTCCTGCAACGATGCAGACCTGCCTTGCTTTCCTCTTGGAAGCTAATTTCCCAACGATTGTGGGAGAAAAATCTACAAAGTCTTTGCACTGCGTTCCTTCCTAACACGCAAATTTCTTAGCAAATTAATGCTTTTTTTTTTTTTAACAAGCAGGGGCAGCGGTGCCTCACGAAGAGATCTCGGTCTTTCCGATCCCCCCGCTCCTCGTTTTCGGCGGCGGGGACACGTATCGGGGGCGGCGGTGAGTAGGAACCATGAGGGCCGTCAGAGGGGCAGACCGCCCGCCCGCTGAGGAAGCAGCGCGGGTCTGAGGGGTGGGCGGGGGGCGGGCCACACAGCTGCCGTCACACGCCCCTCACAGCGAGGCCGCCCCGCGCGCCCCCGCGTCGCTAACGGCAAGCCGCGCGGGTGTGGGGCACGCGCTTCCCGCCCCCGCCCCCCCAGCAGCGCGCGCGCGCGCGCGCCCGTTGAACCACTTGGGCGCCCGGCTGAGGAAACCAGCGGGGTGTGAGGCGCGCGCCGGGCCGTTGAGGCGGCGCTTGCGCGGTCCGCGCCCGGCGCTACCACGGGAGAGGAGGCGGGGCCGAGGGGGCCCGGCGCGCATGCGCGGCTGGCGGCGGGTGCCCCCGTCCCCCCCCTCCCCCGCGCATGTATGTGTGTGTGAGTGTGTATGAGAGTGTGTGTATGTGAGCGTGTGGCGCTACCGCTGCCGGCTCCCCCGCAGGAGCGCAGCCCGGAGGCGGCGAGCGGCGCCGAGCTACCGCGGGCGGAGGGGAGCCCGGCAGCCGGAGCGGCTTCCCCGACCTCGCCCGCCCCCTCGCTCATCCATCCCTCCCTCCCTCCCTCTCGCAGGTGAGCCGAGCTGTCGCGTGGAGGAGGGGAGGGAGGGAGCCGGGCGGCCCGCGCCCGCCTCCGCGGGGGAGCCGCGGCGGGGCTTATTGTCCGGCTCCTCGGGGAGGAGGAGAGAAAGGAGGCTTAACCCGGGCTCGCATGCCGGGCCCTGAAGCGCTGCCGGCCAGGGATTGGAGGCGCGCCGTCCCCTCCCAGATCCGGGGAGGGTCCCGGCCCCCAGCCGTCACGCCGCCGCCGGCCGCCGCCTCACGGAGCCGCGCGCTCAGCCGCCCACCTGTCGCCCGCCTCCTCATACGGCCGCCGCGGTGGGCGGCGGCGGGCAACGGGGTGCCGTTCCCCCGCGGATCGTGCCGGCGGCTCCGCAGCGCCCTCTCCCCCGTCAGTGTGCGCGGGGTGCGTGTGCGTGTACGGGGTGTGTGTGTGTGTGTGTGTGTAGGGCGACGGCGCTGCCTGGGCTGCACCGCCCCGCACTCCCCCTCCCCTGGCCTTGCTGCAAGATGGAGGGATGCGTGGCTGTGGAGCGAGGCCTCCAGTCATTTAAAACTCGCAACTCCGCTACCTGCGTGAGGTACCGGAGAGCAGGTTGCGGCCTGGATGGTGGAGGGAGGTGGGGAAGCTGCCGCCCTCCGCTGTCTAGAGAGGGTCCAGGGGAGCAGCCGCAGCCCGGGCGAGGGGCTCGTTTGCGCGTGTGGGGACGGGCAGAGCCATGTTCCCGCGTGGGCCAGCGAGCGCCGCGGCGGGGCCTGAGGGAGGGCGGGGAGGGGTGGGGTGGCGCGGTGGCTGTCGCCGTGAGATACCGCTATCCGGTCAGCCCTTCCCCGGGGGCGGCTGGGGCACCTTCACGTTGAATGGGGCCAAGTTACCGTGACAGGAGGGGTAGGGCAGCACGACCCCCGGCGGGGGTGGGAGGGGTATCCAGGGTATCAACACGAGATAGCGTTTCTTTTCTGTAAAGCGGGGTAAGTTCAGAGCACCAAGAGTGTGTTGCCTTGCAGGGATCTGCTTTAGAGGGTGGACAAATAGATGCTGTTTATTTGACATGAGGAGTATTTGGCACGTTTCTTTCTTGGCAGCAGGCACTGGAAAAGCAATTATATAGATATATTTTAAACCAAGATGAGTGGTAATGATAGGTTAATAGTCTGAAGTAACTTGTCCCCGTGTGTTTAATAGTAGTTACTGGCCTGGTGAAATTCTGTGGATATGTTTATCTGTTCGAGAGATCCCTACGCTGACAAAAGGTGCCTTTGCACAGGTTTTACACCCACCCACCCCCCATTACTATGCTAAGTTAAGGGGCTTTGCTATCACAGATAGCTAGAAGAAACAGATGCTATTTTTTTTTTCAAATGGGCTAGGTGGATAAGCAGGCGATAAAATGCTTTGTAGGCCTGTGGTTGGAAAATGTCATAGGATACACAATGATTATTTTCTTTTTTTTCTTGTCACTGCCTGCCTCTGAAGCTGACTTGATTTTAGTCGTATTGTGGTGTTTTATTTCAAAGCAAAATGGACTTAACTTTCTATTCACATCAAAGAGCGGTTTGCAGCCTTTTTTGATAGATTGACCTATTGTGGTTTTTAGTGGTTGTGCACATTTTTAATGAACTTTGACTTGCCACTTGTTTCTTTAATCTTTATTAGGTCTCAGCAGACTATTAGAAATCATATATGGACCAAAGGTTGGAAACCACTGACACTGCTGATACTTTTGTATTATCTTCATGCAAATGGTTTAGTTTTTGTCCCGCTTAAAACAACATCAAATATGGAACAGTGAGGAGCAGAAAAATATGTAGTTTCCCAGAGCCTTCTCTTGACAACATAGATGCATTTTTTTCATGTATTATTGTAAGGTTTATTATCTATGATAATATAGCCAGAGGACTTCCATTGGCACGTCTACATGAGCTGTACTGACTTGGGCCCTGCTTCTGTAAACTGATATGGTCCATATGGGTGGTAAAACTGCTTGAGCGAATTGGTACCATCAAGTACCACAGTGTAACATAGTGCAATAGTTGGTAATTACTGGTCATCTTTACTAGCAGTGCCTCTGGTTACTCTGAAAATATTTCATATTTCTGGGGTAAATAATTAAGTATCATTTAAGTTTCGTGGTTTTGTTATTTGTGTTTTTTTTTTTTTTTTTTTTTACGGGAGGTCTCTTGCAGAAGCAAAACTATTACTGCTTTGTGCAGCTTCTGCGCATCCCTGTGTGGGGGTTGTCTGCAGTCTTGCTCAGAAGTTCGCTAAAGCTAGGTCACTTGAATTGAAAGAGTGCCCTCTGGTGACATCTGCGTTTAGAGTTTGAACTGTATGTAAAGAAACACTCCTGCTAGTCTGAAATTAAATAGTCCTCCCAACTGGGCAGGAGGTGTATTCTGTGCTGAAATGCTATTGTGGCATGGCTGAGATGGGGGACAAGCAGTCGCTTACAAATACATGTGGAAGATGTACAGCAGTCACTTGGAGTCTGTTATCCCCCTTGTGAAATAGTCTACCTTATAATTTATTTTGCTGGATTTTGATAAGCAATGTTTGATTCCTCAGTCTAATGGAGAAAAAAAACCCAAACCCTCTTCATAAGGTTATCCTGTTTACTGTCAGGTGTTTTGGTTTGTTTTTTTTTTTTTTCTCTGAAACCTGCATTTGTACAGGAGAGATCTTTTCCCTTCCACACTTGTATCTTGCAGGTGATTGTGTAGATTGACAGTCCCAATGTTTAGATATTTTATTGATCTTAATGCTGCTCAGCGCTGCTGAACAAGTATGAAGTTACAGAGCTAACTCTTTAACTTCAGTTACTTGTGTAAACTTTGATTTTAAAATTGGCTATATTTGTAATAAATGTGTTTAAGACTTCAGAAAGTTAACGAAGTCTTAGTGTGCTAATGTTCTGCTTGACATGTCTTCGAATATTAAAAGATTTGAATTGATAAGGACACACCTCCATCTTAAGTAGTTTCTTCTATTTTTTTTTTTTTCATTGAGATTAGGGATTAATCTTTTCCTTTATATTTGCTTGGAGCTGAGTCATTTGGGCTCCTCCTTTCACTCAAATAAAGCTGAGTTGAAAACTTCCTTTAAGGGTGGGGAGTGTAATTAGTTGCGTTTTGTCAAAGCATAAGACATCAAAGGCATGGTGTATTTCTGATCTGAGTGTTGTTTTACAGCCCTTGTTAGAAAAGATACTTAAAAATGCATTTTCAAAATAATGAGAAAACATTTATGTTAATAACCTTTACATTTAGGTACCTGGAACTGCTGCATTAGAAATCATCTTTTAATATTTGTGTGTTTGTAATATTTATTGCATGAACAGAAGCTTTGTGTGCTTCATGTTTTGTCTATTTATGAACTAATCACCTTAAAAGACTGCTAAAGCAAGATAGTCTTAGTGTTACAGTTGGTTGTTTTAAGTAGATGCTCTGTATGCTTATTCCCCTAGAACGTGTGAACGTGTGACTGCAACTCTTTTTCCTTTACGAAGATCCTTAAAGGCCTGCTATGACTCCAGGGAAAATGGAATCCTTGTGGGGGAAGTTGGTACCACCCAGTATTCTGCTGGGTGAGCAGAAAGGGGGCATCTAAAATTGGATGTTGTGGAGTGTCAGAGGGCTTGCAACTCTTGCTGCTGCAGTGTCAGTCCAGTCACTGAGCTAAGCTGGTGACAGCAGCTTTATGCACTCAGGAGGAGCTGTGTAAAGTGGAGAAGGTGGGGGGTGGGGAAAAAGGAGAGGGTGGCCCAAAGTCACAGAAGGGGAGGATATGTTCAGCAGCATGGTAGCTTCTGAACATTTGACCTTCTTGCTGTGACTTTCAAAAGTTAGCATGGTGTAAATGATGGTCATTGAACCTGCCTGCTGGCTGAGGAAGAGGGAGACTCTTTCCTGTCTGTTTATTAGGAGAGTCTGTCTAGGAAAACTGACCCATTCACTGAATCTTATAGTATAGCAAAATAAAATACTGGGAAATCTAGTGGGCCAGTACTAAGTATTTTAAAATACAATGTTCCTGACATGCATAAAAGGTTAATCTTCACTCTCTTGGGCTCACTGTTCTGAGGTGTGCTACTCTGGAGTACGCTCACAGCTGGTCTTTTCAAAACTTCCTACAGGCTTCCAGATTGGTTGTAGACTGTCAAATGGCACAAATGGTGTCTTTCTTGAACCCAAGGAGTTGCCTTTGCTATCCTGGCTTTATTGTCAGTGTAACTTTCCATGTCTGTAACATCAGTTGAGATAAGTGACAGCCTCCATGTTTATTGTGTGCCTTTCCCTAAGTAAGGATGGGATTCCCTTTTCCTTGTCCTGCCTGTGTTGTCTTGCAGTCCCAACTACAAGACTGACAGTATAGGTAGAACTGCAGGGCAATAATGCTGGGGGAAAAAGCTGTGTACCTTGCAGGTCCCAGAAGCCTTGCCCTTGTTTTCGTAGCGCTGCACCAGTCAGGCTGTGTGTCTGTATTGGGTGCGTCAACAAGTCAGGGTTTCCTGCCCCAGAAAACCTCTAGGTGTACTGCATCACACCTCTCTGCCTGACACCAAAAGGCTCAAGAGCTGCTTGGTCAGAATATCAAGAAACACTCTCATCAGCTCCTCGTACGCATTGTATTTGTGGTTTAAAAACTTGCTTATTTCTCAGTGATAAAGAGCAGCCTCCTTTGTTAAAGATGCATGTAAGCATGTAACATGGCAGTTGATGTGATGCCAAATTTGAGAGCGCAATGCATCTGTTGCTACTTGATGGTTAAATGGAAGCCCTCCCCCCTTTTTTCTCTTGGAGGCAGATATTGCTTGCAGTCCCCTATGGAAGGATTCATCTTGGTGCAAACTCCTAATAGTTATTTATTCTGTTTCTTTGAGGTGTCGGACTTGCAACCTATTCTCCCTGCCTGTTTCAGAATTTCATTTATATGTATACATACAAATACACTTTGTAAGCAGTGTAAGCTTTAGATTGGAAGTGAACTGAGAGAGGCATGAGCCTGCCCTGTTTTCTCTGGTCTATCTGGGGAGACTGTAAGTCTCCCCCACATATTGCAAGTGTGACCACAACAGTTAATGTAGCTCACTGCCTCATCAGCATGTAGTTGAGATTTGAATATGGATTCTAACAAGCTGGCTGAAGTTCAATCCAGATAAAATATACATGATGATGTGGATGTAATTATCAGCCTTCCTAATTGAAGGAGTGCATTTGCCATTAGGTAGAAGTGTTAGTGCCCTCTGGTGACTCGAGTTTATTAGTTGTTCTTAGCAATCATATTGAAGCAGTAAACTTTTTTTTTTTAAATCTTTGACTAGAAGATTGAGACCTCCTAACCTGATTAGAGCTGAGTAGAATTTGGCTGGAAGTCCTCTCTGCCCCTCCTCACGTTGGTTTTAGATTGTTGTAGCAGTTCCTAGTGGAAGTAATGAAATATAACTTGGGGAGAGCCTGGGTCAGTTAGGGAAGAAAGAAGAGCATGCCCTGGGATAAGCAGAAATGCCAGAGAGGGAGGCTGATTGTTAAGCTTGCTATGGGGTCCTCTGCTGAAAAGTGGCTGGCCCAATTTAGTAATTCCGTGGAGCTCATGAATCTCTTCACTTACACTGCTTCTACAATATGTCTGTAGTCTGTCCGAGGGCTGAAGCACTCGGAGTGACAGAGAAGAAATACATAACGGGGGTTGCAGAGAAGTTTGAGATGTGCTGGCTTTCATGCTGTAGCTCCATTTTAAAGTAATTTGGAGGCAAAATGTAGTACAGAAGGTTTTGCTGGCTTTGGAGCTGTTTCAGTAGGAGTCAGTGGCACTGATGCTTTGGGATGTATGTGTTACCTCTTTTTCTCTTTAATGGAGCTGTGGTATTGGCAGCAATCAATTAAGTCTGAAGTGACCTAGGACTGACTATCAACTCTCTGACCATTGTTGTAGTAGTGTGGCATTAAAAGCTGTTTGATTTGTGACTCCCTCATTATTCATTAAGGGACAGCTTTGCGACTATGCAGTTTGCTCTCGTCATTGAGACGGGCTCAGATTGATCATGCTGGGGAAGAGGAATATCGATCTTTTTTAAAAGCTGAAGGTGTATTTTTTAGATAATGGTGGCTACATAAAACTGGCAGAGATCCTGAAAAAGTGATCTTAATGCAGTTTGTAAATTGGATTGCACATTATTTAGGTGCCCAGGGTTTGGGATAATTGTCTAAACTATAGTATTATATTTTCATTTAGATTTAGAATAAGTGGTGTAATGTCACAGAATGACTGGAGTTGGACCAATAAGTTAATAAACAGGACTAGTACAAAGCACATTTTCTGCTGTGATAGAACCTTTTCAGATTAATGTATAGGCAGGCAGAAGCCTCCAATTAAAAGCTGAAAGTCTCAATTCACGAAGTTTTTCTTTGAAAGCTTCATGTGTGAATTTGTATCTGAAGAGGTATGTAAGCACACATGGATTTGTGACATGTTAGTTCCACGTAAAACTCAAATTTGTAAACTCTTTAAAAGGTTGTGTTTCTAGTCCACTTGTTTTATTGCCAAGTTGTTAGTTTAGTCTTGTAGTTTCTCTTAAGTTCTGTTACTTGCTTGATAATGTTGGGGTTCTCCACAGTTGTAACTAATTTAAGTTGGTTTGTGTTTAAATTAGATTCTGACCCCACGTGCAGTGGGTCAGCTTATTTATTGATTGCTCACTTCTCTCAGTGTTTTGGCAGAAATACTAGTAGAATGAACTGCATCAGGGAATTTACCCAGCTAAGAAATTAAGCTGGTTTTTTTTTTTTGGGGGGTGGTCCTTGCCTTGTTTTTTAGTTTGATAGTTCCCCCAAATTGTTTATTCTTCAACCATACAAAATCTTGTGCTGATGTCATGGCAGAGAAAGGAATGAAAAAAAGCAGTTAGTGGTGGAGATGACTGGCAAGTACAAAATCAGAGTTCCCATAAACCAGCTGAAATCAATTAAGTGGATCAGTTGTCCCTTTGGTTATAGCTGAGCTTGTGGAGTGCTGATTTCTGATATTAGAGCACAAGCTCAACTCTATCTTGAATCCCTAGCTTGGTTTGCAAGTCTGGGAACTTGGGGAAAGAGGTTTCAGATTTTGCGCAGAAATATTTGAGGCGTTATAGGATCCTTGTAATGTTTCTGATAATTCCTTTTGCATAGAGCTAAACTTAACGGTCATTGTATCTTTTAGAGTAGGCTGGTAGGTGAGTTGGGAATGATGGTGCTGTTACTGGAAATTTGGTAATGCAGCCATTGGTCTGATCAAGCAAAAACTAATCCAGAAGCCTGTAAAGTATTTTGTGGATTCCAAAAGCATCTGTGATCACCTCACTTGTGTGAAGTGTTAGAATGCTGGTAGCACTGTATAGTTTCTTAAGTGTACATTTTGGATCTCAAAATGCACATAAACTGTTTGAAGTGCTAAATCAATAGAAGAAAAAATGGCCCAAAGATTTGGGCTACTCTCTCTCCCATTAATGCATCACTGTTTTGTGTTGTCATTAATTAGTAACTCTAGTATCATGAGGTGTATTGATAAAGCATATGGTTAAGTGGATGACACATTTTATTTCCTCTCTGTCACACACATAATTAACTTTCTCTGTGTGGTTAAAGGGCATCTGAACTGTGCTGCTGTTGCTAGCAAGTCCAGACCACTCTGCCAACAGCCTTGTCTTTGATTACCATCCAGTTTTCCCATGTGCTTTATTGCTAAGTATACCTGAGTAGGGTCAGCTATGTCATTTATTTCTAGAATAATAGTCATGTACTTTTAGACTGACCAGTTTGTTTGGGTGTTAGTTGTCAGGCTTGCCTGCTAAGTACCTTTAAATAATTTTGATATTCTTATTGATCAAACTTTTATGGAAATATACCAACAGGCATTTTGGAAAGGAGTAAAGTATAAGAAGAGTAGAATCTATTGAATTCAGTCCTTTCATCCAGTTGAGGTGATCTTCAAGTATCTTCTGGAGCTCAGAGTGCAAAATTACTGCAGGCTTAGCCAGATTTCTTCTTAGCTGCACAGTATCCCCGTGCCTCTGAGAACCATGAACGTGGTGGACAGTGAGCAGCCTGAAACTTGAGGTGTTTGTTACGGCAGATAAAACCTGGGCCTTGCAGGTCTGCCTTAATATAGGATGAGGATAAATCTTACCTAGGTATAAGGCTTTATTATTATTACTTTTTAATCTGCCATGCATGAATGGTGTCAGGTGTGCATTTTCTACGGAAACTGTTTTCCATTTTATTTATATGATAATAGCAAATGTCCCTCTGTTGTAGAAATGTTTTTTTGCTACTTCCTGTTTGAAAAGTGCTTGGCTAGCCACCCAGCCCTATTGATGATACATAATTTCTTCTAATCCACTCTTATTTGTTGTTTGGTTTTTTTTCTCCCAGTCTGGGTCTATTTTAGTTTTATTTTGAACCGATTTTGCCAGATAACTCTTTCATAATAGATTCTGGTATTCTTAGTGATATGCCTTACTGAAAGTGCTTTTCTCCTTACTAACGGACAATAACTTTCTTTCTGATCCAGTCTAGTGTATGGCACTTCCAGTCATGGTAATAGATAATTTTTAATGCTACTTTAAACAAGTACGTATTGTATCATGCTGGGCAATGTCTTCATTACAAATGTACCAAAGGTAGCAGTAGTAGTACCAAATCTAATCGCAGTATGAAACTGTGATTCTTTGGTTATTTTTTTATACCCTTGTGTAGATCTAGCTATGTTGGCAGAAAGTTATTTTATTTGTGGAAGTTGTTCAGCTCTACTGGCAATATGTATTAAAGTGTTCAAAGTGTCCACCCAGGATACTTCTAAAGGAATTTGGAGAGAAAAATGGTGTTAATCAAATTGTAGTCAGGAGATCAAACAAAAAGGCAAGCTTGATACTGTTTTCACTTGACGTGAGTGCCAGATGTACAGTGTTTTATAAAGTTGAAGGCATGTTAAAGTGATACTAAAGAAGTGGGAAAATGGCTTTTGAGGTACAGTATTTCTTTACCTTTGAAGAAACGGCAGCTATTCATAAGCAGATAGTGAGCTTTAGGACCTGCTTGCAGGTAGGGCTTCCTCAATGTCTGCATGTAATGGCCTGCCCTTGTACTTAATTAACTTGCTGACTCTTTTTTTCTTTTTTTTTTTTTTTAATGTGGATAGGGTCTGTGTGATGGCAGAACTCAAACTGTATTTCATGCTGTGACTTGTGTTAATACTTCTGAAAACTTAATCTTGTCTCTTTTCTGAAGCTGTCTTAGTGGTAGAAAGGCTTCTTCCTTAGGTCCTGGTTCATGTTTCAGATAAGATAATTTAACTTCTCTTAAAAGAAGTATTCATGAAAATCTGTGTGTAAGCTAGCATTCAGGGACTTCAGTTTGTTAAAGAGATATGTCTAAAAATTGTTAGAGACCAGTCATCAGAACTACTTTAGTTTCATCTCTTTTTGGTTACAAGTGTTGTATGACTAGGAGAGGGAAGAGGAGTATCTGCGTATTTGTTGTTACATGATGCCAAATTATTTTTTGTGTGTACAATGGAAAGTTTTAAAGCATTTAAGGTGATTTGCCAGGGCATCTAGAGAAACTTAGCAAAAAATCTTTTTTTTTTTTTTTTTTTGGTCCAGTGAAATTGTGTGCCTTCCCTATTCAATTTGATTAGCTTATGGGAGAAACCTGGAACGCCCATGGGTCTGGAAGCAGAGTAGTACACTTAAAGCATGTGCTTGTTATAAGTCTGAAGTGAATATATGCAAAATGAGTATGAATTTTTAAACTAATTTAGACTTAGCGTAACAAAGGTGTATATGCTAATGATTTGAGGCTGGCACAGTTTAGTTGAGGAGTAATTCTTGATCTGAATTTTATATCTTAATTATAAGACAATAAAGACATTAATTGAAAGGGTGTTCCTGAGGCCAGAAAGCCTTCTATAAAGGCTAGCTTAGGAAAATGTAAAATCTGTTTTGCAGACCCATGTAATAATATAAATTCAGATGTATGCCGTATACATGTTAGGCTAAGTTAGATAGTTAAGTCATACTGCTAAAAATGGACAATTTTTTGATAAATAATGCAAGTAACTAATGTGAAAGATGTCTTCATTTGTAAACAAAGGTATATTGTAGAAAAGTTGAGAGCTTTAAGTAGTTACTTCAGCTCTACATCTAATTTTTTTTTTTTTAAAGCTAGCTCTTATTTCCATGACTCTAGAAAAAAATCCATGGTTTTACGTACTTTTTCTTCTCCTCTGTCTATGAAGTGATAGTCTTAAGTGGAAAACAGAACCAGGCATTAGTGGAGTTAAAGGACACGGACAGAAGTGGGATGTCTCCAGGGAACAGGAAAAAAGACAGATTTCCCTTGCTGTCTAGGGATGTGCTGAACTTTCTGTGTTGCTTTTAGGTGTCAGATTTCTGTGTGGATTGGTACTGAATGTCATGGATATCTTCTTGATTTTACTTGTCAGAGTGAGGGATGGAAGATGAGGAGAAGTGATGGGCTTCAGTAACTGAAGTTTTTGTTGCTGGTCTCTTTTCTCTGGTGTCATCTTTCCCTGTTACATTCCAGGTCATTAATGGAGTTGGATATCTTTTCTCCCCTATGACAATAGGGCGTGTTTCTATGATCTTATCATTAGACTAGCCCATCGGTACTTCTTCGTGGCTTTTTCTGTATTTATGATCTCCTAATGTTGGTAGAAGTGCTTTGCTTACAGGAAGAAAACTGTAGTCTTTTGGAATTCATCATTGGCATCTGCCCTAATGCAGAGGAGGCTGACTTTTTTTAATGTAACAATCCTCAAAATCAGAAAACACATATTGGAAGAGAAAAAGAGATCTTGCCTAGGCTTGAGATGCCATTTGCAAATTATGGTTTTTGGCACGTGGGGCTGGGGTGAGCGTGCATTTGGGTCCCAGAGTGGGTTAATGTTGAGCTTGCTTCGTTCCTCAGTGAGGAAGCTGGTTTATCCACCAGTCTCTGTGATAGAGCAGCCCCACAGCCTGGTATTTGATAGCTTTATCAGATTTACGATGTTTATTAGCCACACGCAACTCAGCTGGAAAACCCTGCTCTGTTTGTGGAAAAAAAAACTAGATTCTTAGATCAGAAAGATCCTGTAAATCACGATATGAATATTGCATTTAAATTGGTAGCTGCATTTGCTGGTTTTGCTGAGGTTGGTTTTTGCTGTTGTCTTGGAGGTAGTGGAAGATAGCTCATTAAAATATCTTCGCTTTTAAATGATAAAGCTGTTTGGTTTTGGTAGGTAGTATACTTTTCACATTAACCGTGTTGTGGATAGTGACTTCAGTGGTGTTTCAGCAGTAAGGTACCAATACTGTAGTTATGATGTGGCTGGCTCTCGTTTATGTTCAAGTAACATTCAGGACCAGAATGAACCTCCCCAACTTGGCAAGCTGAACATGAAACTAACTAAAAAATGAAAGTATTTTCAAAGTGCAGCCAAGGTATTGGGTTTTTTGGCCATTCTTTTAGCAGGTAAGAGGCAGCTCACTTCCTCATAGTATAGAATGGGGAAACAAATTACTAACTTGTGTGTTGGTTGGTTGTTTTTTTAAAAAAAAACAGTTACTCACAAATGTGGATGATCTTGGCTTTGAGACCACACTGAAAGATCAGAGTTTATTTAGTTTATATATATATATATATATATATTTAACTGTAGAAAAAATTATCCATGTATTAATTTCTTTCACCAAATTATTTGTAGTTCAGATTTTCAAAATCCTGATGGGCAGTATCAGTTGAATCTCTCATGGTTGTGACACCAGGAAGTGTTGCGGTATGACCAAGTATCAAAACACAATGAAACCTTTTTCAAAGGGCTAGGAGAAATGCGTGTGTCTCTCTGCTTCTGCCCCTCCATTATACCCAGCTGATTTGCTGTTAGTTGCTTCTTGGACTCCATTTCACAACATGAGAGTTCGCAGCTTTTCTTCCCTGTTCCTGGATTATGGCCTTCCATGGCCAGTACACTTCATTTCTCATTCTGGGGTCCATGGGCTTTCCACCTCTGAATCTGTATACGCATGTTTGGCAGTCTTGCTTTCCTCTGTTTTTTCAGGAATGATGAAATGGACTGTTATCTACCTCTGGTGCCTGTTAATGTTGGAGGGGAGAGGCCACATGAATAACATCTTTGTCTGGACTATATGAGTATCCATTGCAATGCTGCTTTTCCTAGCTAGGAGAACATGCCCGTGCCGCAAGTTGATTGCTTGAAGTGATGCATTTAAAAACAGCTTTCTGTCACTGTTCTGCAGGATCTTCTTTGTATTTATTATGAAGCAGAATGTTTTTGTTGGAGGCTTGAAGCCAAATTTTACCAAATCTTCCTAGAAGAAAGTAAGGGGAGATTGAAACAGATCTCAAGCTTTTTAAATAATGCTTATCCACTCTTTTGGAATCTAAAAAATATATGTAAATTCACATCATCAAGAGAGCAAGAAATGAAGGAGATTGTGTGGTTTGATTCTGCTTGATCAGTATATTTGGATATACTTCTTTCTCTTTGAACCTACACACTATTTTAATTAGATCATTAATGCCTTTTGTGTTTTCTTTAAACTAGAGAATCAGACTACTTTAGGGTGGGACACTTGCAAGGGTCACCTTGTCCACACTGTTGCTCGGGGCATGGCAAAACAGTTTATTGGTAGAACTGTTTGAAAATACTGCAATGTAAAGTATTTTAATATATCTTGTATGTCATGAAATACCGTCTGGACTCGCAAATTTACACCACCTCTGAACCGGGAATCAAATTCATTCCTTGCTGCAATACTGCAGTGACAAGGTAACTTGTCTTAAACTCAAAATAATCAGGCATTAAAAATGCGTAAAAGGTGCAAAATTTAAAAGCACGTGATTCTGCACAACAGGGTTCTCCAACTGGCGGCCCAGTGGCCTGCCTCTGCAGGGCAACAAAATGTCCTGTCCTGCTGGGAACTGGGTTGCCCGTCTGGCTCTCACAGCTCAGTTTGTTTCCCAGCACAGCTTTCTCTTCACTGGGGCTTTTTTGATGCTTCAAGCAAGGCTACTCACTGTTTGGTGTGCACTGTCCACTTAAAGTTCTTACGTTGACAGATTTCCTTGTACCTCCAGGACAAGGACAGTTTAATGTCAATAATGATGAAGCAGTATCAAACCTTTGTCAAAACTGTAACTTAGCCTACTGGTTCCAAATACTTTAAAACTGTTCCTCAAACCCTTTCAGCCCTTTGTATTAGTCATGGCCTTTTTTTCCACGTTTTTCCTCCTATTCAAGGTGAATCTTGTGTGACAGCAAAAATGCTTGTCTTGGCCAAGCTGAAATATTAATATTTTTTTTCAACTAAAACTCTTTAAGGCAGCAATACAGGGCATGACAGGGTCTCAAAGAAGTGTTGTATTTTCATTTAGATGAGGTGAAGAATTTAGCTTTCGTTGTTTTGTTCAGAATAGCTAATCCCTATTGCTTAAGGGAAAGCCAGTGTTATTGATTAGTCTGGTCCAGAAGATCCCTCACTGTTGAAGAGGGAAGAAAAAGACTTTTGTGCAAAATTTAGGATAGAACTCCTGCGAGGTTTCCTGCGAGGTTTCCTGCTAGAAGCTGCCAGAGAACAGAACAGCTTACCTGGTAGGTGTTCTAGGATCTGAGGATCTTTGCTTGTGTTCTAATTGTGATTTCCCCAAGATTTGCACTACTGCTTTGTTTTAGCACTGTGATGGTTTTAGTGATCCCAGAAAGGAAAGCAAAGCATTTTCTAATCAGTGTGCTAAGATTAGAGATTTCAGCTGTTAGTACTAACTGAAGTAGCAGTTTATAGTGGTTTTTTTTAAAGTGCCTGTCTATAACCTTTTTAAAGATGCAGTTAACATCACTGAATGGTCACATAATAATGTTTTTTGGATTCCTAATTGTGATACTCTGCCATCTCATGGTGTGGGCTTTCTTGCATTATAGCATTCTAGGTTTATTTTTTATCAGTTAAGATTAACACAAAGATGAATCTAATTTTCTTTTTATTTAAATGAACTGTTAAACAGCATTATTTCCTCAGGAAAGTGTTATCTGCTCTAAACCAGTAGATTTACATTCAAAATGCCATTCTCCTCCAAATCTCTCTGTGGAAAGAGACCTGGGAGTCCTGGTGGACAACAGGATGACCATGAGCCAGCAATGTGCCCTTGTGGCCAAGAAGGCCAATGGCATCCTGGGGTGCATCAAGAAGAGTGTGGCCAGCAGGTGGAGGGAGGTCATCCTCCCCCTCTGCTCTGCCCTGGGGAGGCCACACCTGGAGTGCTGTGTCCAGTTCTGGGCTCCCAGGTTCAAGAGGGACAGGGAACTGCTGGAGAGGGGACAGCAAAGGGCTACTGAGATGCTGAGGGGACTGGAACACCTCTCCTATGAAGAAAGGCTGAGGGATTTGGGTCTCTTCAGTCTGTAAAAAAGATGACTGAGGGGGAACCTTATCAACACTTATACATACTGAAAGGGTGGGTGTCAGGAGGATGGGGCCAGGCTCTTCTCAGTGGTGCCCGGGGACAGGACAAGGGGTAACGGGCACAAACTTGAACGTAGGAAGCTTCATCTCACCATGAGGAGGAACTTCTTTCCTGTGAGGGTGTCAGAGCCCTGGCACAGGCTGCCCAGAGAGGTGGTGGAGTCTCCATCTCTGGAGACATTCCAAACCCACCTGGAGGCGTTCCTGTGCCCCCTGCTCTGGGTGACCCTGCTCTGGCAGGGGGTTGGACTGTATGATGTCCAGAGGTCCCTTCCAACCCTATGATTCTATGATCTCTATCGAAGCTATATTGTGTACAGTCTTTCTCTCTGTCATGGCTTTTGGACCCAAGTTTTCAGCTTGCATGTTGCTGCACTTAAATCAATTTCTAATGCATGCATCCATTGATTTGGCAGAAATGGACACAGCTGCATTTCATAAGCTGAAGTATATGCCTGAGTAATAATTATCCGATCATCCACTGAATATCTCAAATATCCAAGTAGAACTTGGATAGGATATCACTTGTGAACTTACTGTGCTGAGCTCATTGTGCTGGAATAATTTTAAAAAATCCTGCTTGACAGACTGTATTGAAGGCATACTGGAATCTTTGTGTGTGGGGTAAATGAGCTGGACTTTAGACCTAAATACTGAAAAGACCAGCAAATGCTGTTATTCTGTCAGCAGTTGCCATGCTCTTAGAGGCATATAAAAATGTCAGGATTTTCTGTGCTTTCCGTGAAATCTAGAAGAAACTGCTTGTGCCTGCTTTGAACATGTATAGCTGTTCTCACTTGGCTTAAGTGTCTACAGCCTTTCTGTGCCTGTCAAACCATGCAGGCCAATCAGCATTGTGTGTACATGATCATCTTGTGCCTTTGCTTCTTTAATGCCAGTAAATAGTGTCCAGTGTTTGTGTTCTGCCTTCGTGGCATGTTGATCATATGTCACTAAATCCAGAGAAGAGCAAAAGGATGTACGCACCTTTAGCAGTTGAAGATTTTTGCATTTCTCACTTGAAGTGTGACTCACAAACAGAATAGCATGCCTCTACCTCCTTAGGAAGTAATTTGAGAATTTATTTTATTTCCTTGGTACCTCGTTAGTTGAAGGCTGTCACATGTGCTGTAAAGAACTTCACAATTTATCTTTCCTCTGCAGTTTGCCTTTTCTAGCAGTTTTGTAACAAGAATTTGAGGCTTGCCTTTAGTACCATTAGAGGTCTACAAATGGTTTTGCATAGCTGGTTCTTGTGCTTTGCCAGCTGTGCTCATCAAATTAATGTTTGTGTCACACTTCAGTGTCTCTTTGTCTTCTGGAAAACATTGTAGTCTACATCAATTATACAAGTTCTACAAACTCCGTAGATATTTATTATGTCATTCCTTCTTTAGAGCAGATCCTTTCATCAATAATGGTGGCGAAGAAATATCTCTAGCAGGGCTCATTTATACTGTCCATTTATCTGAAATCACGTTTAGTTTTTCTGGTGATTCAACTGTTGTTGTTTGTGCACAGGAAATAAGGTGGGCATACCAGAATTTCAGGCTTTCAAAGAAATTCCTGTCTGCCTTGAGTACCTAAAGAGACAAGATTCCCCTGCAACCTATTGCAAGTTTCTGGTTTGATAACAAGAAAAGAGTCTGATGACATCTTAAAAATATACTATCCTCCTTCATGAAAATGTTGACTTTAAGTTGTTTCGCTTGAAGTGAACATATGCATGGTCTCCAATTTCAGGAGCTTTGACTAGATCATTGACATCTGGCTGGGCCAGCTGACAAATCCTCAGTGGATTTATCAGCTGGTTCTCAAATATTTAAAACAAGGTTACAGCATCCACTTGGTTTGTTGTAATCCTCAATTTGTGTGAGTTAACATGGATTTGCTCAGTTTCTGTATGCTGTTTTCTTAGGCAGATGCTTTGGTGGTCAGCAGTTTCTGACTGATCGTGGGTGAAGAAAAGTAGTATTAAACTGTTGGTGTTTGGGTCTTTACCAGCTGTCTCATCAGTTGCCTGATTTACTGAGGTTCTTCCAAAGGGAGTTAGAAATGTGGCAAAGACGTGGATTCTTGAATGGATAAATGGTTTGTGTATTGTTGCTTGTAAAAGTTGGAACCACTGAGCTTGACACACTTTCATAAATGAATGCAGGGGATAGTGGCACAGGCAGAAGATCCAGCTCTCTTCCCCAAATGTCTGTTTTATTTCCACATAACATTCATCGTACTAAATATGGGCAATTCATGTGCTGTTAGAGTTTTTCCTGTTAGCACCATTTCTATAGCAACGGTGCAAACTTCCATGTAGATGTGTGATGTTAAAAAAAGAATAATTATAGAGAACATGTTGAAATGCTGTCATCACAGGTGTAATTGATAAAGACTGTACTCATCTCTCTAACAGCTGAATTTTAAAACAGACTAAGATGTTGTCTTTTTCAAGAAAGTTCTTTATTGCCTATTAATGGCTTTACAAAAAAATACAGTAAAACATTCTCTGAACAGTATTTTTTTTCTTCATGAATGAGGAAGTCAGGCATTCCACGTGGGAGGAGGTTTGCTTTCTTTTCCCTAAATGTAAATCTTTTTTGTCCTACTGTATGACGAAAGTATGCAGTTGAAGCAGGTGTATGTACCCAGTCTTTAATTCTGTGGATTTGGAGGCTCAGCAACAGTTGGTACTTTGTCATCTCTTGCTTGTTAAAAATCTATCCCTTTGATCATCTTGGTTTTGATTCACAATTTTGACTCTAGCACTTAATGCCTACAGATTATTCGATGAGTTGCATGGATATTTGAGTTTTCTTTACATGCATGTATGATGTGTAGTTTTACAGAGAATATTCAGTCTAGATCCTCAGTCTCAGTTTTCATTATTGGTTTTTCTTCTATGTGCTTTTGCCACGTGAGTTGTAGTGATTGCTGGTGACAGAGTGCCTGTAGCCTTTTGACAGTAACAAAGCTTATGCTGTCCGTTGTCATCTCTCTTTCAGAACTTGTGAGTGTGCAGTTGCACATAAAAATTTCATATAAATATTTTTCCCAAATCCTTTTCCAATGAAGTACTACTTCTATTCTGAGAGAAGGTATGTCACCCGCTTGGGTCCGTTTGTAGATTCTTATAATGATTTTCTTTGAGTTTGTCTTCTGCTGGAATTCTTAGTGTTGCCTTATTTAAATAAAAAATGTTTAAAAAAATGTAAACTAAGAATATAAAAAGGCAGCTTCCAGAGACTTTTCACAGTGAGTGTGTTGTGGTACTTTTGCTGATGTGCAATCTATAATAATTCTTCCTTAGTCGTGTGTTGTTTGCATTATCCAGAACCAAAGCGAAACGGTGGATCTGAGTACCTCTGCAAAGAGTATTTGGATCTCGAAGTTCTTCCCAGCAGCGTTGAGTGCTCAGCTTTTGCATGCTTTTAAGTATGACTTCTCTGTTCAGAATGTTGTCCACGGATGTATTCTTCCTTTGTTAGTTCCACTGATGCTGTGCCTGCACTTCTAACCCATATCAAAAATATTTTGCAAATATTAGCATCAGTTAATCAACATGACATTAATAATTTACTACTCCTGTTGTTTGCAAACAAAACTAATAGCTGCATGGCCATGCAGCGGCGGTCTTGGAAAAGCTAGCTGTGGAAAGGTTTTCATCTTATAGATGATAATTAATTAAAAGGATCTGTTTCTAGTTTAAATAGTTTCTATTTATTTTCTTTGCCCTCTTTTTTCTACTTATTCATGGAAATGAGTATCAGTAGTTCCTATCTTTCAAAAATGTCTCTAGGTTATGATTTCTCCTGTTTTGTGTGTTTGGGGTGAGGAGGGATCCTCCTCTGGTTTCTGATTGAACAAGCCTTGATTTTTTTTTTTTTTTTTATTCAGATACTTGAAGAAACGTTGCTCAAACAGGCTGAAGTATCAGTAGGCTTGAATTCTGGAGAGGGAGATGGAGGAGGGCAGAACCTTATCATACTCGATGTACTTTCTGTGCTAAAATAACTTGGTTCCCTAATGCTTACCCTTTTGGTGTATAGCAGGAAAAACAAACCATATATCATAACTTCAAATGTTCAGTCTGTTCTGACGGTAATTGTGAAATAATAGCCAGATCCAAAGGAATAAAACATTCTTCTGTGCAATGTCCTTTCTAAAGAAGTACAAAATGGAACAGAGGCTTGTAGGTGCTCTCTGAAGAAAGAAGCTCTGGGAACCTCGTAGTTTGTAAGCCGTTTGTGAGCAGAAACTTCTTCCGTTCTTGTGCAGTTATTTACTTAGTGAACCTACGTTTTGTCTTTTAACGCTCGAACTCTGCTGGAGAGACCTTTTGTTAGAATAAAGAAAATCTTTTACAACCCCAGGCTATACTTAAATAGCACGTACACATGTTCAGATTTCTGGCTTACTCCATTTGTTTCCTGCAGTGATTCTTTCCTTCTGCTTGATTTCATGCCTGCATTGTGTGAGGGCCAGGAACTGCTTACAGCTGCGTACCAATGCTACTGGTAAAGTTTGTTGCTACAGTATCTACCAGTTAACTCTTGGCTATAAGGAGGTCCACTGAGTATAGCTGGCTTTGGAATTGTGGAAGTCAGAACAGTAAGCATCTCCTTACTATTTGTTTGTAATTCATTTTAAAAACCTTCAATTTTGAGCTGAACTTCTTTGTTATTGTTGCAAGTTGATTACAAACTGAGCTAATAGTTTGATTTTTTTTTTGTAATAGGACTTGTTAAACAAGTAGCTTGTGCCCTGGAGAAGGATATTCTCTTGGATTTGTGAAATTTTGTTTTTTTCTTTAACTCATGTGAGGAAATAACAGGTGCGAGTTTTACCAGTTCTGGAGAGCCCTGGGTACTGGAGCACCATGAAGAAGGTATCTTGATAGCTGGAAACTGAGTAAGATGTGATTGAGACAGAGCCTTACTATGTATTACCTTAATGTTACCTCTTTTCTCTGCACTTCCCCCCTGCCCCGGCCCTGGTTTTAGAGAATGAGGTGCATAAAAGCAGCAATAGGATGATTTTGTTGCCCAAATGTGAGCATACATGGGATAATCAAAGTGCTCTGTGGGTGGTGTCTGCTTAAAAAGAGTAATAATTTCACTTAGTTGTTTGTCCGGGTTAAAGCCTTTTATAGGGTGAGAGAAGAGAATCTAAATTAAGGACCGTATTTAAATGCTTTTTGTGTGTTTAAACTTCATTGTCAAACCTAATAAAATGATCTTTTGTTCTGTTTGTTATTTTGTGGATTCTGATTTCATCTGTCTTTGAGCTTAAACAGCTGATACTACTGTAACTGTTGTGCAACAGATGCTTAGGGAAACAGTGAATGTGTGACATAACTGAGTGGTTGAGTTGTATGAGAAGGAGCATAGAAGTGCTTTGAGTTTGCAGCAGGACTAATCAAACCAATGACAAAAGGAGTCTGTGTTACTGTGTTAGCTATACTGCTGATGTAGGTGCCATATGACATGATTTCTTTCAGGAAGAAGCCTTGTATCAACTTAGGCAGCTATGGTTTTTTTTTGCTTTTAGTACTGTTTTCTGGAAACTGTTCGAGAACCTGATTGTTGTATTCTGATTTTGAGCATAAATTTACATTTTATTCATACTCCTGGTTTGTCTTCCTGATATTTAAGTATGGCGAGTGCCTCCTTGTGCAGATTTGAGTTTTTAGCATAAGCTGAGGTCTTCTGGTTTCCCTTTCTGCAGTGGGACCTTCAGAGAATCTGGAAGCCCTTCTCTGCTTATATTTTGTTCAAAATCTTTTGGAGGCCAGGTTACCAAAACTGCATAGAGTACAGCATCAATGTCTCTTGTTAAATGTGTTGGACGTAGTATTTGTCCATAACTAATGCAGACATCTTGATCTCATGTGGCTACGCCAATGCTTACAGCATTGGTGGCAGTCATTTCCAACTGATATGCTGAAATTCATAGCAGAAATTTTACAGGGATCAACCCAAAGATCCTTTAGTAATTGACTTCCATTTTTCATTCTTCTTCCATCAGTTTTATTTGTCCTTTATTATGTTGCTTTCCTGTATTTCCAAATCTTTTATCGTTCTAATACTTGCACTAGTGTTGCATATTTAATAACTGTTATTAATCTCTTCCTATGCTAATATTATGCTCCTCTGTCTCTCTTTTTGTCATGTCTCTACCCTGGACCTGTCTTCTACTAGTGTCTCTTACCTCAGTCTTCACTAGTGGCAGCTTTTCAAATGCTTTGTCAAGATTCATGTATCTGACCAGGGATTTTGTAGTATATGTGAAACTTTAGATCTGGACTTTGATTATATCCAATGATAAATTTCCTGTGGGAGGATGGGGTTATATTAAGTTGCTTCAGCTTTTATATCATCTCTGTTGTGGAAGTTTCTACTTTTATCAGTTTTGCTATCTTATATTACCTTATATTACCATGCTTACTGAAAATTGAATTAAAGCATGTGTTTAGATGGCTTACATTTTTCCTTTTTAATGCTGTGTACATACTTTCTTTATTCTTACTGTGTAGTAACCTAGTTGGGTTTTTTGTATTGATGGGTTGAGTGTAAAACTGAAGAATATAGTTTGGAAGGTGCAATTTGGTTGGACTGGATAAAATCTTCTTTCATAGTTGGACGAACATTCTTTGTCCTGTTGCCTATTCCTTGCTGACTGTCTGCTTAATTGTGGGGCTTGTGTTGGTGTGGGGTGTGTGTTGCATTTTTTTAATATGTTTTGTTTCATCAGGGTTTTTGTTTTGGTTTGGGTTTTTTTTTAGCAGTTATCTCTGCTTTTGTCTTTTAGACTGTAAGCTTTCTTCGCATTTTTAGACGTGTTTCTATCTTTACCTATTTGTACGTAGCTCCTGTGGACTTTGAGAGGCTCTAATGGGAGGTAATTAATAATGAACAGTGGCTTCTGGGACAAGAGAAGGTGGCCATGCATTTCTCTTTAAGTTAGGAGGATTAAAAGCCTGGCGGTCCACTCAAATACCTTGGAGATTTTTTTTTTCCCCACTGCAGTACCTGTAATGACTCTTGTTATTACAGTGCAGCCTTGTGCTGCTTCCCCAATCTTTGGTCTTGCAGAACAGACAGCATACAGCCTGGCAAACAAATGATTTTTCTTTAATGTGTGCCTTTGCTAACACAAGCACCTTGAACCACTTCCGAACAGTTAACTTGGGTGTGTGGCAGCTCGTATGCAGGTAGGGTCATCCAGCACCACTGTACAGCAGAACGTCCACCTGCCAGCTTGATACAGACCAGTGAGAGTTGTACTTGGTGTACGAGCCACAACATCTATATAGTGATCTTATGGGAAATATAATCCATATTTCATTAACCGGAAAAAAAAAAAAAAAAAAAAACAAGAATCAGGGTAAAAAGTATTTCATAACTGCATGTGTTATAAAGATCAAGGAAAAAGTACCTGGAGAATGCATTAAAGTGACTGCATCTTAACATTGCCATGTTTTTAGTATTGTTAGATTTATTTTGGCCATATTGTTTTGAATTTTTAGCAGAGAGATTTTACCTGAAACTGCTGGGGTGGGGTTGGGGAGTGCACAGGAACCTGAGACAAGCATTTCTGGGTGTTCTTCATGTAAGGTAGGATTTACAGCATGCAAAATGAGTAATTGTAATAGAGGCTCTTTCTTGTAGCCCTGTATGGTAAGGGACTATATATTAATTTGCCCATTTTGTATTCAGCAAGTTCTGATCTAGAAGGCAGTGGGGTGTCCAAGATACTGAAGTGGTTCCTCAAAGTACTTCCAGACAGAAGGATCCGATTTGGTGCATGTTAGGCAATGGAACAGTTGCTTGAAGAACATGAATTTCTGTTTCACTGAACCTTCTATGTTAGAAGTGGTTAGAAGCAATGTTAATTTCGAAAGTGCCAAACAGTGGAGAAAAATATACTTTTAACTAAGAATCAAAGGGGTCGGATCCAGAATTAAATTCAGTCAGTGGCTCTAAGATTTCACTGAAGCATCTTGAGGTCCTTGTGTGGAATAGTTGAACCTAGCTAGGCTGTACTATGCATGGGGGAGTGAAGGTTCAGTGAAGCCCGCTACATCTCTGTTCCTTGTTTAGAAAAAAGTAGCTTTTTCTGTACTGTTCGTCAAAATACCAGGGAGAGTTTATGCGCGATCAGGAGCTCAGGTTGACCGAGTCTGGAATTGGTCTTTTGGTTCTTACAGTGCTGTGGTTCCCAGACTCTTTGATAGTGGCTTTGCATTCATAGTTGATGTTTAATGCATGTAAGGCACTTCTGTTTTCTTCGTGGGGATCTGTGATCAAAACAAATGACGTTTTGTACTGACATTATGAATATGAACAAAGAGGATCTTGGTCATCATGACTCTCAAGCCATTCATAAAATTGTAGTGTGGCTATGTTTCCTCAAAGCTTTTCTACTGTTCCGGACAGGAAGTTTTGAATGTAATTTTAGGGTTGTCTTTAAAATGCTGTTTGTACAGTGTATTTTTGGGATAGTGTTTGACTCAAACTGACACAAGAATATCCCTGGATTTTTGTGTTGAAGGGATTTAGGCTTAGGTGGGTCAAATACTCTCTGACCAGTGTTCTTTTAGATAGTCCACATATGGAGGGTGTAATGTTTATATTAAATTTATGTATCTGAAGATAGTTTCTGATTTAGCTGAGTGACACAAAATATACTGAAATAACAATACAAATGCAAGTTGCACTTGGCAAAATATAGCAATTGCAATACAAAGTTCAAACACAATACCAACGTGATCCCTGTTACTTGTCCCTGGAACATGCTCATCGTCATGATGTTAGGCATCCCCAGGCGGAGTATGTGGGCTGAAGCCAGCTCAAGCCTGTTGCTCTCTTTTAAATTCTTTTGTTAGCTGTTTAGTTTTTGTACTCTCTGTTGGGCTGAGACACATACTCACCCTCCGCTATGCTGGTCTAGCTAACGCAGAGACATTTACTTTTTTTAATGAACTCGGGGAGAAACATTTACACCACTAGTTGATTCACTCAACTGTAATGTAGTCAGATGATCTGTTCAACTGACATAGCTGTTTATCTAAAACAAAGGCCACCCTCTGATCCTCTTTGTGTTGAGATGAAGTCAGCTTCTTTGCAACAGCTCTGGTCAGTCACACCCTGCATTATTCCGAGCTTCATGGGGATGTTTCCCTTGCTCATCTTCACACAGCTGCATTCTGTTTTGGGGGTTTATAGGTTGGTCACTGTAATGGAATGATCATCAAATACAACCTTGGGTGAATTTGCAGAAAAACTCAGACCCGTTGAAGACAGCAGACCCTGCTTAGTCTAGACATTTTTGTTCTTTGGCTATGATGAATCTTTTTATCAGTATTTTTAGTTTGCTTTTACTGTATAGTATGTGTGGCATAGTGTGTCCAGGCTTCAGGTTGGCATAAATGCATGCTGAAGTATTTTATATGTCATATAAAACACTTTGAATTCCACATTTAATGCATTTCTGAGCACAAAAGGCATTTATTAAATTGAAAAGGATAAACAGACTGGAAGCTGAAATTCTCAATGTAATTCATTTTTTGTAATTGGATACACAGGGTATGGAGTGAAAACTAATGTTTGCTGCACTAGTCCAATGTGGCGACAAGTCATTTAGCATATCCACTATGCTGCTCTGAACAGCTCTGCTGTTGATCACTTTCTGATATTGCTGTTTGCGACTTATTTTGGTGTTGAGCAGAAGGGTAGTATAGCAAGCAAATTATTTAATTATTCCAGTGTTAGGATTTTTTCAGTATTTGTCTTATATGATACACTGGCCAAAACTGTTGCTGTGACTTTTCATTGCTATGGGGGTGGTGATATTCTCATGTCCAGTACAGCTTTCAAACATACATTTTAAATGTTGCAAATTCTGGAACTTTAAAGTTGATAAATGCTAGCTTATAGCAGTTCAGTACTAATTCTGACCCTTACTATATCTCCACAAACTCGGGAAAAGTATAAATGTATTCGAACACAATACTGTAATGCAGCAATAGGTACAAAATTAACATTACGTGGGCAGCTTTATTATGATACAGCCTGACTGGCGGATGTTATATTTTGTAACCTCGGTTTCATTTGCATGCAGGGTTTTTGTAAGTGCTTTTCTACTTATTTAAAAAACAAAACAAAACACCTTTTATGTGCCTCATGGGAGTCTCTTCTCAGCATGGTTGCTGATTTCGACCATAATTGACTAAGGGACAGAGTTCTTGCAATTCTCATTATAGTCATTAACTGGGTAGAAAAGGAAAACCCAGGTCAGTGTCACCCCCGCTGTACCCTCCAGGTACAGTCCTCAGAGCTGGAAAGTCTATCGCATAGTTGCCAGGCTCACCGATCCCATTTAGCCAGCTATTAGGTGAATGAGCATCTTCTGTGTTCAGACAGCACAGGAGTGTCTGTCTGTCACTCAGAATAGGTGGGTAGATGCAAACAAAACTCCTAATAGCTTAGGAAACAGGTATCAAACTGGAGCTGTTGTGTTAAGGGACCAAGGGTAAAGCTTGAGATAGTGCTTAGGAAATGGGCAGGGAGGGAGTTGCTAGGGGCCTGTCCGGGTGCCTGTGGGTTATGTGAAACTAATTGTGGGGAAACTGATTATTGGGAATTAGTTTGTTCTTCTATGATATGCATATTTCTCTTAAATAGCACCATCCAATCCTTCCACAAAAAAAACCCCACCTAAACTTCAGTTTTCACTTGTCCTTGGTCAGAAATGCTCTGCAGTTCTCCCCCGGCACCCCCCATTATTATGGGGAAGGGGAACAACTGAAACACATGTGAGACAAGGGTCAAATATATAACCTTTAGTTTAAGATTGGCTTTGTATGATACAATTACGGGCCATAGGGTGCAATGAAATTGTGCAACGTGTCAGTTTTCCTTATAATTACAGTGGTTTAAAAAAAAAAAATACACATTTTTAAAGGGTAGTTTTTTCCGCAGATAAGATGATTAAATTGGGACAAGTGTACCATTTTGAACATGTGGAGAATTTGAAACTGTTTTTGGAGATGTGATACCTCTGCCCTGATTGTCACTATGTAAATGAAAATTATGACATCAGTTAGAGTTTTATTTCCTTGCTTTTCAGTTCAGTAAATGAAAAGGCTATAGGCAAGAGGCACTAGGGAGCTGAAACACCTGAAATATTCCACGTCAGACAATCTGAAGGGTAATTGAGATAGGAAAGGACAGGACAGCAGTGACACTCCCAAGCCAAAGATGAGGTAGTTTTTTCTCTTCGTATGGTCTGTTAGTATAATACCAGCTAAAATCTAAGTGTAGTTAAATGTATTTTTAGTGGAGGAAATGCAACCTTAATTATAGAGTATGTGCTGGGAGTATAATGTTAAAATGAAATGTAGTGTCCTTGTGAATGCAACAGTCCCATCAGTTTTTTAAAAAACAAACAAGAAGGGGTAGAATGTGGATGACTGTACAGCTCGACATAGTTCAGATGGGGACTATTAATACCCAAAAATACCTAGAAGCTATAGTGTTTGAAAATTGCAATGTGGCACTCTTTCAGTTGCCCTCATTTCTATATTGCATTTCTACAATGACATTTTAAAGTTACTGCTTTTTTTGAGGATATTTTATTATTTAAATATTGCAGGTTTTGCCTTCCAGGCTTGTTTATCTGACATACCTGGTTTAGGTCACTCGGAGATAGAGCTTTTGGATTACTTTTATTTCATTACATAGAGGTCTTAAGTATGAGATGCTATAATACTATTTTGTCATATGATATTACTCAGTTACCTGTCACTTTCTCCATTTATTTGCAGACTGTGTAATAGTTCTGAGTTAAACTACAAACCTAAAGTGGATTTCATAAATGATAGCAACTTCAGAAACATTTGTTATAAACATAGACCTATGAAAACTGATTATAGTCGTTTTCACACTAGAGGGCACTAACATCTCATGAAATTTAAGCCCAAACCAATTTTTTACGCTCTCTGTAACACTTAGGTATTGGGTAGTCTTACTGTTTTCTAGTGGATGCCCAAGGTTTCAGTTTCTTTGCAGCCTTTTCTCTGTAGAAATGAAAAGTAATAGTATTCTTGTAAGGATGCATTAGAAGTTAGTGTGTGGAGTTTTCCTTTGTGGTTTTTTTTGTTTGTTTTGTTTTTTTTCTTTTTACCAAACAATAATTTGGGTAATTTGTGGAGGACAGTGTAAATTCCACTTGTGCTCTTAAATTGCTTTTTAATGTGGTAATTTTCACTTAAAGCTGGTGAATAGACAGATAAGAAATTATTGGATACCTCTTACAAAAGTATATTCCAGATGTTAATCTAGTAGATAACTTTAAAAGTTGGACATTAAAGGGAAAAAAATCATATGTGAACTGATGTTGCAAGCCTAAGTTAGGGTTACGCTTACATTACGTGTTGATACCTGGTATGTAGAAAAGAGTACGGAAAAGAATGTGAAAGTCTATACTGAGAGTAAGTAGTGGATTGCAATGGAGCCTTCAGTTGTTTATGTTGATTTAAGTAGGTAGTTTTAGAATATGTGTTTGAATCAAAAGTTTGGACCTCAAACTGGTATAGCCATTTTGAAGTGCTTTATTTTTGTTATGGATTTTAGATACTGAATCTTGTTAAAACATGTGAATAAAATGGTTTTCTGATTACTTTTGCAGGAATGGTTATTCAGTTGCCTTGGAGATGATCCTACTGCTGTAAATGGTAGGGCTGAAGATTAATGGTGTGGGCAGTATGGACCTAATGAACGGACAGTCAAGCAGTGTTAATATTGCGGCTACCACTTCAGAGGTAAGGATTACAAAAATGAATTATTGGACACTTAAGACCATAAGTACTCAATTTTTTAAAAATGCAGTAAAATGTAAGTTTTCTTTAACAGATCTGTGCAGCAGATTCTTGTTTGTGTGTTGGTTTCATGTGCCCCAGTTTGGATGTGAATAACTTGCAAGTTCTGACCTTTGTATACTAACATAAAGCATGAGCTAGCAGTTACAGCCTTGCCATGGCCAAAGCTGCTTTTTTTTATGTTCTCTTCCATCACATCTAGACAAGGAAGCTTTTCTTTCAAGTTTTAACAATAATAGGTGCTCTTAGTGCAATAAGCTGGGCTGGCAAGGCCTGTGGGAAATGTTCCCTTCTTGACAGGTACTTGTTAGTGTGTGTTGAAGGGCAGTCTGACACAGTAGCACTGGAATAAGGTTGTTCTCTTTGTCTCTTGAACTATATGCAGGAATTGGTATGAGTCTGCTCCTGCCTGCCAAAGTTTCTGCCTGCTAGAAGTGAGCAGCTCCTGAGTTAAGAGCGTGTGTATCAGCCAAGCAGTGGAGATCGGCCTCCTGTCCTCGTGCCTCTTATTTTGAAGTAGTTTTCCATTTGTCATCTACTTTTTAAGGAAAAGAAGGGATGAGGTGAAGTTAGTACCAGAAGCTTCTTGAGTTCCTTTTGGGTAGGATCATGTGAGGAGCTGTTGAGAGTTGTGACTGATTCCTAAATTCTTAGCAATATTGGAGGGTTTGTAAGACTGTTGGTTCTATTTGATTGTTTTTTTCCAAAACTCTTGCAAATCGCTACCTCTTCAAGTTTTTGTTGGTTTTTTTTGTTAATGCCTTGTAGTACTGTGATGAAGGCAACTGAGAATCTGCCATCTGGAGTAGTGTGTCCAGTTCTGGGCTCCCCGGTTCGAGAGGGACAGGGGACAGCTACGAAGATGCTGAGGGGACTGGAACGTCTCTCCTATGAAGAAAGGCTGAGGGATTTGGTCTCTTCAGTCTGGAAAAAAGATGACTGAGGGGGGATCTTATCACACTTATAAATACTGAAAGGGTGGTGTCAGGAGGATGGGGCCAGGCTCTTCTCAGTGGTGCCCAGGGACAGGACAAGGGGTAACGGGCACAAACTTGACCATAGGAAGATCCATCTCAACTGAGGAGGAACTTCTTTCCTGTGAGGGTGTCAGAGCCCTGGCACAGGCTGCCCAGAGAGGTGGTGGAGTCTCCATCTCTGGAGACATTCCAACCCGCCTGGAGGCGTTCCTGTGCCCCCTGCTCTGGGTGACCCTGCTCTGGCAGGGGGTGGGACTAGATGATCTCCAGAGTTCCTTTCCAGCCCCTGCCTACCATTCTGTGATGCTTCCAGATGCATTGTTCGCCTTTCTATCTTTAGGGTGACTGAATACATGCTTTTGCTTGTACAGATGTACAGTACTAACCCAAGCTTTCTGCTCAGGGGAGACAGTTACTTTATTGCTGATGCATGTTATTTTTATTGCTTTTGTCACAGTGTGAAATATGTTTTTACCATAGTGGATTTCAGTTTGTCTTTTTCTTTGTTCGTTCTTCTTTGTTTAAAAGACGAGGTATTAAAGAGACCTACAAAGTCAGTAGTGATGAGAGCAACAAACTCCTGAAAAATGTTGCTTCCTTGAATGAATCTTTGGGCCTTACCAAAGGTGTTTTATTTATATATTTATACATGTGTTTTGATAGCAGAACTGCACGTGTGCTATGTGTTTGTGTGTACATATGGAAATGGAAAGTACCACAAACAAGGTGAAGGGAAAATTGGAGTGTTGCTTTATCAAAAGGAATCAAGTAATCTGCAGCACAATTTAACAAGTATTGTCAAAACTTAAACAAGAAAGCTGGCATCAATCTCCAAGACTATTGTTTGGTTTTTTACAGATTCCTGTACTTCCCTTATCATTGTGTTATGAATCATTGATTGACCACTTGTTGGCATGCAGCTGAAAAATTTTCTTGGAGGAAAGATCTCTTTTACTGAAGAACGTAATCTTCAATGTTTACATGGTGGCTGATAAGATTACATAAAATATAATAAAATATATAAAATATATTGTGTGTTTTGCCACAGCTGAGGTGGAGCGATGGTGAGAATAAGGTCTGTGCACCAATACTAGTTTTCTTTCTCTTGAATCTCTCCAAAGAATGTATTAGCAAAAATGTTGTGGGAGCTCTGTTACATCAAGGCTATGCTATTGTTGAAGCATGCAGGTACCATACCGTACTTCAGGCAAGAGCACTGGTTGCCCAAGAAGAAGAGTTAAACCCGATGTCATTACTGACTGTAGTAACTTGGTTCTTCATGATGGTTTTGTCCATGTTTCATCTTATTTCTTCCTTTTTAGTTGAGAGTTTGCTTTATGCCAAGTTTCTGAAAGAGAAAAGAAACTAAGAAGCGAGAAGCATGCAGGGCTTCAGGGGAGAGAGTGTGTGGGACAGCAAAATGATTGCACGCAGACTTTTGAAATAAGTATGCCTGGGGTTCAGATGTGAAGCGCACATCTGGATGTGACATTCAGTCTCCATGCGAAAAAACCCTTCTTTCTTGTAATGACTGAACAGAATCTAGGTTTGCATCTAGATTGTAAAGGAAGTAGTAGTAACATAGATGTATTGTTTTCATATAAAACATATCAAAACAGTATATGAAACACATGAAACCAACATGAAGTGTTAATTTCATACAAAATGTTAATTTTTTGAACTGTGTTTGTATTTTGCAGGGAAGCTAAATATGTTGTAGGCAGATTCATAGAAGAATAATCTATCACATTTTTTGCAATTGTGAATTCCTAGCATTTAAAAAGTCCTTTAAACAACTTGTTTACACTAAGTGTCTTCAACAGGGACACATACCTAACTCATGGTGTAATTCTTGTAAGTTTTAATGCTTCTAAGAGAAACAGGAAGAGATTGATACTGTTCTTTGGTGTTAACTATTCCTTTGGAGCAGACCGTGTCTTTTTTCTCACTGTAGTGGTATTTTTTTCTGTTCGAAATTCAGCGTGACTGTATTGTTGTTCTTATTTTTAGTATTAACTTTCCTGTCAACAAAATTGGAATTTAATTATGCGTTGAAATGTAACTATTGTACTATTGTGTTTTGCGGAACACCTTTGAAATCCATTGAAGTCAGTTTGAGAGTTTAGAGGTGTCTGTCAGGAGAAAGTGTGTCCTGTGACTGACTTGTAATTGATAATTTGCCCAGTAGAAAAATGCGTGAACAGTGATGTTTGAAGAGAAATTTTCCTTTGGGAGGGTAAAAACAAAAAATGAGGAGAGAACCAAAATATCATCAGTGTTTTTGTTTTTTTTTTCTGCAGAAGAGCAGCAGCTCTGAATCCTTGAGTGACAAAGGCTCAGCTGAACTGAAGAAGAGCTTTGATGCAGTGGTATTTGATGTTCTAAAGGTTACACCAGAAGAATATGCGGTAAGCAATTCAAGTGATTTTTGTTACTTTGTGTGTGGATCTTCTTGGTAACTTTGCCTCTGCTTCTCCATTTCTGCATGGATTTTGCCTAACATCTGTTGTCTGTGGGTTTCAAAAATGGATCCTGCACTATAGTTATTAATTGTCTATATTCTGTTTAATTTCAAGTTCTGGGCTATGCTGTCCAGGCATTTTTCACGCTCTTAGATGTAACACAGACCAAAGATTCTTAAATCTTTTTCATGCAGCTTAATTCTGACATGCATATTTTTGTTGCAAGAATACACTTGATCTGTAGTTGTTTTTTCTGGAGGTGTTTAAATTTTTAACTTGATTAATTCTTACATCTAGAAAGTGTTTGCTTCTTTTGGGTGCAATGGTACAGAATAACGAGTTGGATATTCTGCACAACCAAAAACAAATAAGTAAAAATACTTAAGCAAAACTTTGGGTGATTTTTTTTTATTTTTTTTTTTACCTACTTGTAGAGGTTAAGATGACAGATGGTCCCTCTAAGTGATTCAAGTATGTTACTAGAAAGATTGCTAACAAGCTATTGCTTTTATTACCTTTATAATTCCAGTGATGAGACTGATCATGATTCGTCCCGGGGAGATTATTGAAATGTGGTAGTATGCATCACAGAATATTCCCATTAAGTTTTTTCTATTATTTAATAGTGAATAATTATTTATTTATTAATAGCTAAATTGATTTTAATGAGTACACTGAAAAC
The DNA here is from genome assembly GCA_008658365.1 of Alca torda. Taxonomy (NCBI): domain Eukaryota; kingdom Metazoa; phylum Chordata; class Aves; order Charadriiformes; family Alcidae; genus Alca; species Alca torda. The sequence goes on from CM018087.1 coordinate 1,845,223, forward strand.
TTAAAGCATCTGGATTATGAAGTGGTACTTACACCTTAAATTCTTCTTGGGTAGTTAATGGGATTTATTCCTGACTGAGGTTGAAGTCTGGGTTTGGGTAGTTTGGGTCTCTTGCTCCATCATCAGGAACAGCTGGGCAATGAATCACTATCTGCTTTTCAGAGGAAGATGTTTTTGGGGCTGGCTGTTGTTTCAGTTTTATCTTACGATCTCTCTACGTAAAGGACATCCAAGTACTTAAGGAATTTGGGGCTAGCGGTGTGAATTCAACTGTGGAATTAGCATTCAGGCCAGAATAGCTACAGGTTCCTTTGAACAGCTCAGCTATTTAGCCAGTGGTGGCTGCTGTTGTGCAGCAGAAAAGTCTCGGTGTAGTTGCTGTCAGTCACTCAGACAGTAAAACATACAAAAGTGCTTTGTCTTGTATTGCATGTCATAATCCTTTTGCTTTACTAAATCATCTGTCCTGTGCAGAAACCTTTTATGTTCATGGATGTTCTAAATATTACCTACTTAGTAAAACTTGGTCAAATAAAAATCTTTATTAAAAACCAATGTTTTTACTGTTTTTATATGATGCCTCCAACTGTGTAGAGTTCCACTCATAAACAGGAATCTTTTCATTAAGCATTTTACATTGCAATTTCGAACCTGTGGTTGTATTTTTGGTTTATACTACCTGGTATAATTTTGCTGTTTTCTCATTCTCCAAAAGAAACCACCGTTAGTCTTAGCCTTCTACCTTTTAGAGTATCTAGCTCTTCATATCAGGTTTCATTTACTGTAAATGGATCTGAAATGTCCTATAGATAGAGTTCTGAACAATTGAGCAAGATTGCCAGTAGTTAGTGTTCAGCCCTTTAGCAAGGTTATAATTAATTTCATTTCTTTTTCAATGATTCTGTACACAGCTGTGTACAGAACTACAAACTTTAACTTCTTTGTTAACGTTTGTTTCCTTAGGCAAGTTTATCTGCTTTTCCAGTAGGGCTTGCTTGCTTTGAATGCTGTATTTTTCTGATCATCCTTGCTGAAGGTCGTAAAGATAAGTAAATTTGCCCAAAACTTAGGTTCCTTGGAGGAAAAGTACCTTTGATCCTTATGCTTGTTTTTATTTTATTGGCCATTTCATTATTCTTCCTGTTTTTAGTCCTACCATCTAAAGTCTTCGTCTGGGTTTCAGTGTTAATGTGAAGGCTGCCAGAGCGATGCAGTATGCCCAAGCTCTTGAGGATACCAGCACTGATGAGAATGCAAAACTATGTTAGTAAGGTTTTCACTTAATAGTGGGTATGTACCTCGCAGATTGGACGTGGATAATTCTGCCAATTGCTTTTTCAGAGTATGAGAAAACTTCAGGTTTAGTGATAGCTCTTGTAAAATGGATGTAATGCAGACTACTGACATCTGTGACTTAGCGAAGGCTGAATTCTGTTACCAACTGCAGAATGAATACTGTTTTCAAAAATTCTTTTTTTAAATTGGTGAACTGAGGAAATAATTTGTGGCCTAAGTACCCACATTTTGCATTTTGATCAAAACATGTCACACTATACAGATGGAACAATTATGGTTATGCTGGAGAAAGAGGAGGAAAAATCTGAAAGATAATTAAGCTTGAGAGATACTGGAAATACGATTCATGCTAGTGGTTTCAGTACCAATATGAGACACACAGATGTCTTTTCAGTTCCCACTGTGTTAGAGACATCATTGTTATTTCAAAACTTGATCTGTTTAGTCGGTTATTGGGTAAGAGACAAGTTGGACTAAAAAACCTATTGCTTGTAATCCTGCATTTTCAAGAACCTGCTTACCAAGCCAAAGAGAAGCCCAAGTGTAAATATTTTTGGTGATTTTATTTCCATATTCTTCCCTTTGGCAGTCACCTAATACTACCCTGAATGCACAGTCGGTGTGCCGTTTCATGTAATGGTCCTTTGTTAAGTCTTATACTAACTTTCTAGAAAAAGTAAGCCAGCCCTTCAAAGCGTCCAGTTTGAACAATAATGGAAATTATTATTGTAATACATGTGTAATAGTCCAGTTAAACTGTTGTTACCAACCAGGTGTTTTGTAAAGTTGAAGGCTGCTTTAGAAAGGGACAAGTTACAGCTGAAATGGGTGAGATCTTGAGGCATAGCTGCTGTTGTTGCAAATTTATAGTTTGCTTTATCACCTTACAGAGTTTCCAGGGGATGTGTTGAATATGTGCATGTTTCACAAAATATTTTTTGGGGAAAAAAAATAATCCCATTCAATGAGTATGAAGTAGCACATGTTTGTTTTCTGCTAAGGATTCTACAGACAGCTTTCTAGCTGTAACTAATAAGGAGACTGTCCGTTTTGAATACCTGCTTTTAGGCTGATCACTGCTCACTTCTTTATTAAACAGCTAAAAGCCACAAAACAAGTTGGTGCCAGGATTACCCACTGGTGTCTGGCCCTGCCGATGGAGCCGTTGTGTGTGCACAGGGCAGAGACAGTTGCAGTGAATGCTGGCCATTTTTGTGGAAGGGAGAAGTGTGGTTTCGAGTGTACAGGGCACAATTTGTGGGGGAGGGATATGTTAATGGTGCAGTGGCAGTAGAAAGGGGGGTTGGTGAGACTGAAAGAAAAAGAGAAAATGCTTTGGGGATGTGAGCTCCAAATTAAGATGCTGGCGAACCTCAAGTTGAAGAAATATTTATTTTTTGCTTTACAGTAAATTCTTATTCCTTAGACTGCCACTGTTTAATTATTTGACTGTTTATTACTTTTTGACTCACTTTACCATTTTATACTTAGCCACGGTGGTGTAAATATTTGAGGTAGAATTAAGGGAAGCACAGCTGTATAAATGCATTGCTTTTTTCCCCACCTAGTTATCTAAGAAGGATTCTTTATTCTTTCGCCTAGTCTCTGAAAGTGCTGTGAAGTAAGTTTGCATTGAGATGTATGTGCATTTCTTTTCTTTTTAATTCCAGTTAGGCTTTGTCAACTGCATGTTGGAAAAAAGAATATTGCTTAATTTGGAAACGATATGAATATAAAGTTTATTTTAACATGTTTAGGTGAAACAAGGAATTTTTCTTAAAGGCATTCTTATGGTAGTTAAATATCAAGTATCTGAAAAGAGAGCGTGAGAGTGTGTTTTGCGGGTCTTGAGAGTTCTGGAGCTGCATCGCTTGTTTAATAAAAGTGCATAAATAGGTCTTGAGCTGTGTGGGGTTCAATAAACATGTTTTTTGCAACTTGGAACAGAACTTAAACTGGCCTGAGGTTCCCCCCAGGAGAACTTTCTGTCTTGTGCGGGGCTCCAGCAGATTCACAGCCCCCTCCGCGAGTTCCTGCACAGCTACTGGTATGAGTTGTGCTACACAGTTCCTGGCAGTAATGTTGGTTTTGGCCTCTCCTGAGGCTGGTTGTTGGGGCATTAGGGAGTTCGAGGCAAGTCTGTCTGATGCATCTGAGAGCAGTTTGAATAAAGTTAAGTACTGGGCCCTAGGAGCTTTTGGTGAAAAAGGACTTCTGCTTGTATGTGATCCTGTTAGCTTTATTTTAGAGGAGTATGCTCCCAATGAGAGCGAGAAGAAGCAACTTTATTATAGTGTGTGGAGGAACTATTAATGATAAAAGTTCTGGAGCAGACTTTGTGAGAAAACAAGTAGAGTTTCCTCACAGGAACTTTAATCCCCCAGTGTTCATCTTGGACTGCGGAATTATTCTCCTGATGCAGCTGATGCAGTGCTTAACAGAGGCTTAGCTATTTTTTTTCAGCGAGGAGAAATATTCTGGCAGTCTGGAGAGACAGTGCTAAGCCAAGTTGGAAGGCTTAAATATAATTCCTTCTAAAAATTCAGATTAAGGAACAATTTATGAAGTGCTGCTTGAACCAACATGGCTTCAAGGAAAATCAGATTATGGCAATATTCTTCAATAATCAAAATGTAGGCATTTTATTTTTTTTGCATCTCAGACAGAAATTTAGTTTTTCTTTTCACAGTGAGAGTCTCTGTCCAGGAGCTCCATGGGAAATGCACTGTCCTCATCGTAGGTACCTGGCAGGAAAACTGTACCGCAAGTAGCCTGACAGGAGGAGTTCATGCTTGAGAAAGTCTAGGGACTAGAAAGGTGGGGTTATAGTCCAGATCAAGTGGGAACTTTCGTATAGAGGCATGGAGAGGAGCTCAGTGCAGTGGTGTTAATTGCAACTAGAAGTTCTTGAGTGACAGGGTTTTATGGAAGGAGGGTGGTCCATGTGTTCACAGAGGAGAGAGAAGGAGCTGGGGAGTGTTTTAAAATTTCACTTTTGAGTTTCTCCATATTCCTCAAAGAAGCACAATGAGATGTGGTTCTTAATCACCTGGTTGTAAAATTTCTAGCCTGACAACCTTGCCCGAGAGAGAGGTGAATCTCTTTATCTGTATATGAAGCTGTGTGCTGATAAGTTTGGTATTTTGAAGTACTTGTTAAGAAGTCCAACATCTCAACATACAGGAGGCCTAAAATATTGTGGTGAGGGACTTGTCCCCAGGCAAGGTCTTTCAATTACATGCAAAAGTGTCCATGGCTGTGCAGGGGGGGTAAAAAGTTATCTTCCAGTGTCTTAATTGCAAGATGATCATTCACTGTTTTTAAAAGATGGTTTTCTCTTGTAGGGATCTTCAAGTGATTGAGGATTGGGAAATATATTAGTCGTACCTTAGACATAAAAACATACCTCTTCTAATCACGTTGAGGAATTGTTATCTAGGATCTAGGGTAAACAGAAACACAAAACTTTCATTCAGCTTTTTCATTGCTTGAGCAATGAAGAAGTTCTTTAATATATGTAAATGAACTCCAATAGGCTTCTTGAAAGGTAGAAAATATCAATTCCCTATCTTTGTGTAATTTAAATGAGTAAGAAGTTGTTCAAGGTTTTGTATTGCATATGTGATTTTTATTATTTTTTTTTAATATATGCAGCTGACAACTAAAAAAAAACAGAGAGTTAGGTTGGCTTGCTTCATGTAACAAATTGATGTGAAGGGCTTACAATTTTTGGTTGAATGCTAAAACATTAAACCACGTTAGGAGAAGGAACTATCCATGAATTTGTACTGGCTGGATTGAGGAGCTGGAATGAGAAAGTTGGTGCTTTGTATCTCCTCGCTGCAGAAAACCAAAGTAGTGCTTGTTTGTTGGGGTTTAAACTGCCCGTGATTTGGTCATGGTAGAAGTTACTTTATTGTAAGAGTTGAGCAATGGCATTTAACATAAATATCATAAACTATTTCCTAAGTTTTGTCATTTCAAGTGCTATTAATTAGAATGCCAGCCTTTCAGTTTGCTTTAATTTTTACTTAGCAGTGAGCAAGCACCCTTAAAACGGTAAAAATTCAGTTAAGTGTTAGACTTACAAATATGAATAAGTTAATGTTTAAAACAGTTTTTGTCAAAGGTATATTTAAACTCTTATGTGAGGTGCACTGTCATATCTACAAACGCAAATGGCTTCTTATCCATCAGCTTAGGTATTCAGCTGTCAGTCGCTTGCCTCTTTGGAACTGTGAACAATTTTTTAAGTGCTTGGAACTCTTAATGGGAATTGCAAGCTCTCTAAGAAAGGAACCTCAATAAGAAGGGATGTTTCTTGAACAAGTGGTAATGTGATACGGTGTTACTGAAGATAGATATTACTTTTAGTGAAAGCAGCAAGGAAGCCAAACAAGCAAAAAAATCCAACCCAGACTAATATCAGTGTGATACTAGAAGATGTTTCTCTTTTAAAACTGTGTTGTTTTTTTTTTTTTTAGTTCTTCGAGTTGCTTTTTAAAAACTGTTCTTAATAGCAATTTAAAATCTCTTCAGTAATGAACATTAATCTTGAGCTTTGGCATGTGTGGGTTGCTTTTTTTCCCCCCAATGTTAATATACCATTCCCTATCCAAAACGTATGCATATGTGAGTTCTGTTGCAAAGTTATTATAACTGCCTTTGTTTCACAAATAGTGAGTATTGATCCTATCTTGAAGTAATAATTACTTTAGGAGTCGCTACTGAAGCAAGTTACATTATAATTTATCTAAGGCAGTTCAGGTTGATTAAGATGACAAATTCTGGAGGGCTGGGAAGACAGACATTTATTTTTAAGCATTCTCTCTTCTGTGTGAACGATGAATCAGTTTCCTGGCTCACTTTTACTATTGTTGTATTGCTGTTTGAGTCTTGTTTTGGTGAGGAGGGTTTGCAGTGAAATGTTAATAACTGTTGAAATGCCGGGGTCTTTTGTTAAGGATGTTTTAATATACCTTATATTCAAATTTTATTGAAGTGCCCGTTCTTTTGATTTCACATTCCCCATCTCACCCAATTTTTGAATTAGTTTCTTTTATTGGGAAGCATAGCAATACATTCATTCAGCCACATATTTACCTAAAATAATACATTTCTGAGAAAGTTTGGTATAGTTTAGCAGACAAGCGGGAGACTAGAGATTGAGTTCTTTGGCTGGTGTTTCAGGACTGGGTTCTTCACCTTGGAAATCAAAAGAAAGCGTTAACTCTTGCTGTAATGTCTGGCTGCTCTATGGTCAGGATTGGATCAGGTGAGAGAAATCAATCCATGCTTTCCTTCTGTCCCTGTGTCTCTCGAGTGTTCTCTGCAGGTAAGAAAGTGTTATTATTTGGTGCTTGTGTCTGCACAGCCATGGATATGTGATTAGATGATTTACAAAACTGGGATAGATTTGCCCCTTTCTACTGAGTGAGAAGTTAAAAATAACACACACCCCCAAATATCAGGCAAATTTGTCCTACGCAGTGGTACAGACTTTCTGTATTTAGATAAGTGCTGCCCTAATAGGGAGGCCCTTCTCTTAGGCATTCTCAATTTAACATCTTAAACTTTTAGTAAGATTTAGAAATAAGCTTGTGCCTCAGCTCCTTTTAGGATAAGTGTTCTCTGAAAGCATCTTGATTACTAGCTTCAAGTGCATTTTAACTCTAGAAATTAGTTAGCCAGGTTTTCCCTGTCCCCTTCTTAAATATCATGCTTTTGGAGAAAAATCTTGTTCCCCCTACTTGTGGGGTGTTTCTCCATGCTGCAGTAAAGATGTGCCTTGGCTATTTTTTTCCTCAAAGAGCCTTATACGTAGGTATCTCAAACAAGAGGGCATAGTATTAAATTGTCAAGATGAAACTGTATTTGCTTACTCAGGTTCGGTGTAACATAACCCAGAATGACATCTGTGACACATGTTAAGAAGTTTCTAATGCTCTTCTGTGTGCAGTGTAAAGATCCAGCTGTACCCTTCACCTATAGCAGAACATTGTCATCATGTTGTGGTTTTTGGCAAGGAATTACTCCTGTCACTGTCCAAGGGTCCTTATTCTTTATCAGATAACCTGCTCAGGTTAGGAAAAGGTGGGAAATAGCATGAAAAATTACCAGCATTGTCTGTGCATGCATTCAAAATCCTTCCAAAGCAAAGCTTTATTAATCACTGTTGGAACAGTTTGTGTTGCCTGGGCGCGCTTTCACAAATTTGTCCACTTCCTTTGCCAGGAATGACTTGTTGCTGTCAGTACTTTTTGTGGCGAGGTAAAATACCTCTCTCGAAAAAAAGGCTTTGTGTGAAGATTTCTGCATTTCTGGCCTTGATGATCTTAAAAAAAAAAAAAAAAAAAAAAAAAAAAAAAAAAAGCTGAAAGAGTCTTTAATTTTAGGAAAAGAAAACCATTTTGGTTCCCTCAAGAATAAGTCATTTTTCACAGGCCTCATAATGAAAGAATAGAATGGTTTCAGTTAGCTAGGTTGCTTTCAGTTTGAAAGGCGTCCTTTGTTTTTGGCAGAAGTTTATTATATATATTTTACTGTAGCTGGTATGGGTGCAAGGGAATAGAGAAGTTATGTGGAAGGCAGAGAGTATTTTGTCATACTCTATTCCTGATTTTCTGTTATTACTAATAGCTGCTGCTAAAAAAAAAAAAATGTGGGGGGCAGGGGGAGGAGTATCTGTCTGATGTCCTTGACTTCATTTGAAATTTTATAATTTGTATAATTGTATATAATTTGTGCTGTTGAGAAGGATGCTGCAGCTGATCAGTTGATTGTTAAATCACATTTAAAAATGGTAGTTTGGAGATTAATTTTTGAGTTGGCATTTAAATATCTTATTAATGAGTGGCAGGTACTCGCATGTGGTATGAAGCATATGATTTGTGTTATTTATGTTACAGGACAAAGAATGTAAGAATGTCTTGTTTATGTAAAAGTTTGTACGGGATTTAGTGTTACAAAGGTCTTCAGACATGTACACTTCTTGAGTGTATATTGCCTTATTTATAGTTGGGTATGTGGATTCATTAAATTGGTCTGATTTAATCTCACTTTAGCCCAAGACTAGAAAATTCTAATATAGGTTTAAAACGCCATGGTTTAGGAGAAGAAGGAGCAGCCAACTAAACCAGAGCCCAGGCAAGAAAGTTTGTAAAATGGAAACTCCTAAAGGACTTGTTACTTTTATGATGTTGTACCGCAAAGTACCAGATGATTGTGTCTACTGTATCGGTTACAGAAACTGGGACTGATTTATGTAATTTTTTATGGTCATGTTTGATGCTAGAATTCATACCTAAAAACAGATTTAGAGGTTAAAGAGGTCTGCTACAAAATGTATATTTGGTTGTCTTTGGCAAAACGCATCATTTCTTGTCTCATTAGAGCAGGTATTCTCATTAGAGCAAGGGCATCCCTTTGCATCTGCTTGCTTTCAACTAGAGCATCCCAGTTAAAGTTTTTCTGCGAGGTTGACTTTATCTGAGAAGCTATTCTGCTATCCAACAGTGGCATTCAATGGAAATTGTGATTTGTGAGAGTGTACCACAGAGTGTGTAAATGGGGAACCCGCTATTTTCAAGGAAATGGGAATAAAGCTATGCAGCTCACATCTGAGGAAACTGAAGTAGATCTCTGAATTCATTGTTAGAAGGGTATTTGCGGTATGTAACTCAGATGGCACTGGTATTTCTGGGCTACCTCCATACTCTTTGAAAGAGATGGTGTCTTTCTTTTGGATACATAGGCAGAAAGCAGTCCTAAATTGTATGCTTAAAATAAGGCTCTGTGAATATGTTTCAAAATGCAAAACCTGGTCTTTGACTCAGAGTTCCCTTTTACCCCTTTCAAAGCTAAACAGACATCCCAGAATGAAAACGTACTTATTGGTTCTGATTTGCTGGAAATGAGATGGCTGTATTTAATTTTAGCCATTGCGGTGCAACTGAACAATTACTTAGCTTAATTATTCAAATATGGTCCAAGGATTGATTGAGAATTTCAGGGATTTTTCAATAGAATTGGGTAACACCTAGACTAAGATTCAGAGTTTGAAGAAAAACTGCCCTTGAGCAACTAAATGTAGTTTGTTGTATTCTTGGATAGCTTCTTATATCGTGTTTCTGAGTTTAAGATTGGACTTGCATATGTAAACAGCAGGATTGTGCTCCAGAGAATAATTTCTCATACATTGTTATTTATTAAAGTAAAGTTTGGAGTACTTTATTCTCTGTTTTTTGCAGGACGGCTCTGTGGTAGGAGCCGAAACCTCCTGAAATTAGCTACAAAATGAAAGTCAAATATAAAAGGAAAAAGAACAAGTACCATTCTCATGCAGCACAGCAACTAATGTAATGCAAGGTTAATATTGAGCTGAACTTATGATTTTTTTTTTTTTATTTCAGGGTCAGATAACACTAATGGATGTCCCTGTATTTAAAGCAATTCAGCCAGAAGTAAGTAGTTCATTGCTTTTTGTTTCAAATTTAAATGAAAAAAAAAAAGGTTTGCCAATGTATAAATTCTAGAATTGCAAAGTGTAAGTATGTCAATAAATCTTCATTTTTGTCCCAGTTCATATAGGTCTGAAAGCAGATGGCTTTATAACACAAAACTAAGTGGAACTAATAGTGTGTTTGGGGAATGAAGTATTGGTATTTAAATATGTTCAGCTGGTATCTATGTTTCAATGTTTCCGAATGACAGACATCTTGATTTGACTATTCTGATCATGATGTTTAAGGTTTCAGCTCCTGAGGTATTATGCAATCCCTCATCCTGTCCTGTGTTTCCGTAACTGGTTCTTACCTTTTTTTGGAAAAAGGAAAAATGGCTGTAACAGCATCTTGTATTCAAGATGGGTGTGATTGGTGGATATATTGGTGATTTGTGTTCTCTGTTTTGTTTTTATAAAATGCCATATTCCATTCTGATTGCAGCCTGACATGAACTGATGTTTTCAGAATCTTCATAGTGATTATAATAAATAATGAATTTGTTTATCATTATTTCTGTACAATTAGCATTTCCTTATGGGCATTGTTTTGCACCTTTGAAGGCTTATTTTTCAGTTTATTGTCCACCTTATCAGTAGGGTGGAAGTCTTTTTCAGCTCACCGGTCACCTTTAGACTATCATAAAATATTTCATTGGTAGTAGGCTTTTCCTCATGTCACTCTTGTGGTGTGCTGAGGAGTATTTGCTTCAAGTGGAAAAACCTGCTGAATCTCATGGTTGTCACTATTGATTTCATTATTTGTGTATCCACAAATATTTTGAAGGCTTTCTTTTGATCTGTACTTGAAAACATTGTAATGATTTAACTTTAATGATTTCAGCAAGCTATTTCCCAACCCATGTGGTTGTGTGCGATTTTTGGTTGGGTTTTTTTTTTGTGGTTTGTTTTTTTTTTTTTTTAAATCCTTCAAAGAGCCTCCCATTTGATCTCTCTGGGGTTTTGGTGGTTTTTTTGTTGTTTTTTTTTTTCTTGGCACCCTTAGAGTCTTTTTGATTGGCAGAATATGTTTATTCTGATCTTCTAATAGGATATCTCTTTTTTTTTTAAAGCTCTTTCCCAAAACTTTAAAGCATTTTCCCCTTTTATCTGATTCTTTTAAATAACTTCCTCGTGTGTGTTTGTATACTTCTTTTTCTAATGTTAAGCATTACTGCTATGTAGGGTTTGAGTTGAAGTTGAATAAGCTCTGGGTGCTTTTACACAGTACCTCATCTCTAGTTACACTGAGCTTCAAAGGGCTGGATATCAGAAAAATCAAAACACCAGTTTAACTAGTTAGGACTTTTCCTAATGATCTGCTGATAAAGAAATTTAACTGCTTGAGCTTGATGCTGGTTTATTCTTTGCAATCTGCTTCCAGCACTGCACAGGATGAGCAATCAGTTGTGTAACAACCATAAGGAAGCCAGCAAGTTATATCTAGTGTCTGTGATCCAATACTCCATACCTCCTAATTTGTTGCACCTTTAATTGCTGCCTCCTGTATCTCAGATCATGTTGTGTGAGCAGACCTGCAGAAAGTCTCTGGGAGTTGAGAAGAAATGTCAAGAAAGCACATTTAATTTTGCTGGTTGTTCTCACTCATTATCGTAAACCATAAAAGGGAAAAGCAGAATAAAATAATTGAACTTATCTAAAAAAAACCCCAAAAACTGTGGGAGAGTAGGTGAATATATCTAAAAGTAATTCCTTTGAATCTGCATGTAGAGCATGAGAAAAAATCACATGATGCCTTCACTGGAAATACCCATATGAAGAAGTGTCACTGTTTTGACACTTGTCAAGTGTTTGCACAAAAGCAGTTGATGGCACTGCCGGTGTGCAAGTATTATCTGTGCATCAGTGCTCCTTCACAGGGAGACAGAGGTCTGTATCTGATGTGCCTCTAATTGTGTTCATCCCCTACGGAAAAGGGGCATGCAGATTAACGCTCAGGTCAGAAGCAGCTAGACGCAATTAAAGTGCTTTTCTCCTGTTTTTGCCAAAAGGGAAAACAACGTGGAACACTTACATTGCCTAAAGGTGTATTGACAGCAGGTTAATGAAGTGTTGTAGGTTTATGAGTTTCTGTGAAGTATCTACCAGACTCTGTGCCATACCCGTATCTTGATTCAAGTTGTGAATCTTTACGTATACCTTGTCGTGTGCACTCAAATATTGTTGAATTTGAAATTAGAAAACAAAACAATGTTGAGTTGATTTCACCTGTGTGAAAGGGCTTCTAAACTGAGGCTTTAATGAGTTTATAAAAATAAAAGGTGTTTATAGAATTTGGGTTTTTTTTAATACCAGTGCCATAGATAATCTATGTAGAAATCAAATTTCACAGCTCTCATCCGTGTGCGTTGTGGGAGATAACGAACAAAATCTTCCCAGTGTGTCAGATTTAAAAAGTGGGTGTTTATTAAGATTGTTGTAGTTCACCAGCAAATCTTTGTTATACAGGCTGTGAATCTTAGTCTACTTCCCAAACTCTGTAGAACAAAATATGAATGAATATTTTTAGTATTTCATGCTTTTTCATTTGCTTTGCGAATAGGGCTTCTGAGAGATGATTTATTTCTAAAGAAATGGAGATTAATTTTCACCATCTTTAGGAAGTGTGAGCAGTATTCTTAAATATCATAGTTATTCTTTACTATCTAAAGTACTGTGTTGCATCATCTTCATGTTTTAAAATCTTTTCTTAAGTATTGTATTTTTTTTAAAGCAATATCATCTTGTTTATCTTAACAAAAGCCAGAGCTGAGTAACACTTTTTACAGCAATATATAGTAAACTTTCCTTTACCATCAAAATCATTGAACATTCTTGTAGCACACATTTGTATACTTTTACAGCCTTTTGCCTCTATCTGTAGCAAATAAATATAATTCTTCCTGCCTATATTCAAATTTAGTACAGTTATCCTGTGTGCTAGAGTTCCTACACATCACCCACTACAACTTCCCGTTTCATGCTCAGGAAAAATCAGGCAGGGAGCTTTAGTGTAGCCCACACAACTCGGGATTAAGGTACAGTGGATCACTTCACATTTACGGTGAGCCAGAAGCATGGATTTAAACAGTTACTGTGGCTTAGACAGTTTGTAGTGACGTGATCCTCTGCCTGAGCTTTAAGCAGACTGTATCACTCCAAGTAATACTGGAAAACACCTTTCTTCATCATTAGAAATGCCTGCAGGTTAATTCTGAGAAAAGAAAGTTGAAGGATTTACTGTTTCTTTGTTAATTAAGAATTGGGGGGGTACGGTATAAGAAATTAAGATAATAAAGAACACCACTCTGCTACATAAACTTCTGTCTGTATGAAAGCAGCCAATGTGCATTTTCATTTCTGGGAAACAAAAAAAGATGGAGTTCCCCAAGTCAATTGTATGTTTTACATCTGTTGCCCATGAATGACAAGTGGTGTGTTGCTTTTTTGTTTTCTTTTTGCTGTAGTAGTTGTGGCTTTCTAGAGAGTGGTAACTAGAGAGCAAAAAGGTAGTCATAGACTCGCTCATTTGTGCTGCTGGTAGCTATGTTAACACTAGCTAACTGCCAGATGTCCCCTTGCAGAACCCATTAGCTTGCTTTTATTGGAAAATCTGATTACTTATTTTACATATTTTAATACATTCTCCAGAATTATTTACCCATATGTACTCACATTGAAAATCTTTACTTGGTTATTGCCTTCAACAACTTCTCCTCTGCTTCACTAGGCTAGGCAGTAGGGGAAAAAAAATTGTGTAATGGTTCCACTATTAATCCTTACTTTTTCTCTCCTCCTATTTTTGAAACTTTTGCTTTGACCTGTATGTAAAGATTTTAATGAGCACAGTCTCTCCTTCTTCCATGTAGGGCAGGTTGTAATTTAAGTGTTTTGCCAGTATTTTGTTAAGGAAAGTAAAATTCTGTAGGTTCGAAAAGGTATAAAAACCAAAATGAATTATGAATAAAGTTTTTTTTTGTGTTCTTGATTGTAAATCTTTGTCTTGCACCTCATTTTAAATAAATTACACAAAATAAGAAATTGGTAGTTGTAGTAATGTAGCTCCTGTACTTCAGTTGACTGGCAGACTAAGGAAATAATCCTCGTGAATACTTCAGGTTTAAAACTCCTGGCAGAAGAAGTGCAGTTTTAGAGGAAGATCAAAGAAACATACCTCAATTAGGGTAACGGTATAGGAGGCATGGTCTAATTAGTGAAGAAGTGAGTATTTTTATAGAAGTGTAAGAACGGTTTCTGAACGCCAATTCAGCAAATAGTGTGCTTTATTGCGGTGGTGTGTGCAGAGTCGGGTCCATGCTCATTAGGGCTGTACCATACTTCCCCCAGACCAAATGCAGTGAAGGCAAAAACCTTGGTGGATTCTCTTCTGTTGGTGGCATCTTAGGGTGGTGGGATGAGCCCCAGGGGTAATGATTTTAGGCAAGCAAGTTCTAGTGAGGGGGAAGAGGATTGTGAACAACAGAGTTTCCCCTGAAGCAGACTGGTCAGGTAATAATGCCAAGAAACTGTGGACAGTCAGCAGAGAGAAACTGCTCTTATTTCTAGTCAAGAGAAAAGCAAACTGGCTCTACAGGGGAGAGAGGTCTTGCAAGTGAGATGGAGAAGCAGTGTGCAGGAGGTGGACAGAAAGGTTCAAGTTAAAGTAACAAATATACATACGCATTTGCTATGTGCACCCTGTTTATATTCTGACACTAACTAAAGGGAGGGGAAGGAGGCTTTGTGAACTCTGAAAAGTCTGTGCCTCTCCTGTGGTCTGTCCCTAAACAGTGGTGTAGATGTTGGATTAAGCTGTGAAGAACCTGAACTGATAGCCCAGGTCCTGAGGACCTGCGTAACTGTGCCTCGGCACCTCTGTTAAGGATTTTGATGTGTACTTTTCCAGTCAGGAGCAGGATCTTTTGCTTTGCAGTATCCAGTGCTACATACCTTCACTTGAGAACATGGATAGTGCTAGAGGATTCTCAAATCTGTTTCCACTAGCAGTTATCAGGACTGCTTTGTCTGTTACTTTGCTTCTGTGCTGACCTTCAAGCATGCATGGGAGAGGATATGCCTTTGCGCTGATGTTTTAGTTGGGACCCCAATATACTCTGGAACCATCTCAGTCCCATACCTGTCTTCTCTTTACTGCACCCATGTATTTTCAAATTATCTTAACCCTACATCTGTGATGATGTGATTTTTTTACTCTGTCTGCAGTTGACAACAACTTCTGATTCCTACCTCCTGTAGTCTGAGTTCATTACCTTTTCCCCCCCTCTCTTTCCCTGTGGTGCAGCACAAAGGAATTCCAGCCAGTAAGTCAGCTTCATGGAGGGGCCCAACTTAAATGCCTTTGTGCAAACGCACATAGCATGGGGAATGAACAAGAAGAGTTAGGACATGTGCATGCCTGCAGGGCTATGGGCTTATTGGCATCGCTGAAACGTAGTGGGGTGGCTCCTATAACTGGAGTGTTGGAATGGAAGGATACAGGCCCTTTAGGAAGGACAGGCAGGGGGGACAAGGAGGGGGTGTTGTCCTCTGTCGGTGACCGCTGGAATGCATAGAACTCTGCCTGGGGATGGATGAGGAGGCTGACAGAGAGATTATGGGTCAGGATTAAAGGGAGGGCAGGGACAGGTGACATTCCAGTGTACAGTGACATTACACTACAGGCCACCTGAGCAGGAATACTGAGCACGATGAGGCCCTTGATAGATAGAGCAGCCTCACATTCACAAGCCCTGGCCCTCATGGGGGACTTCAACCACCCTGATACCTGTTGGAGGGACTCACAGCAGGGCATAAGCAGTCCAGGAGGTTTTTGGAATGTGTTGGTGATAACTTCCTTCTCCAAGGACAGAGGAGCCAACGAAGAGAGCTGCTATGCTGGACCTTGTTCTCACCAATGAGGAGGGGCTGATGGGGAATGTGAAGCTCAAGGGCAGCCTTTGCTGCAGTGACCATGAAATGGTGGAGTTCAGGAGCCTTAGGGTGGTGAGGAGGGTGCACAGTAAGCTCGCTTACTGTGCACCTTGGACTTCAGGAGAGGAGACTTTGGCCTCTTCAGGGATCTGCTTGGGTAAAGTACCATGAGATAAAGCCCTGAAGGAAGCGGGCCCAAAAAAAGCTGGTCAACATTCAAGGATAACCTCCTCCAAGCTCAGGAGCAACGTGACCCAACAAAGAGGAAGTCAGGCAAAAACGCTAGGAGGCCTGCATGAATGAACAAGGAGCTCCTGGACACACTGAAAACCAGGTGGGTCAGGGCAATCCCAAGCACAGATGAAGTCTGGGCAGAGAATGAATTGAGAGCAGCCCTGAGGAGAAGGACCTTGGGGGTGCTGGTGGGACGAGAAGCTCAACATGAGCTGGCAATGTGTGCTCGCAGCCCAGAAGGCCAACCACGTCCTGGGCTGCATCAAAAGAAGTGTGGCAGGAGGTCGAGGGAGATGATTCTGCCCTTCTACTCTGCTCTTGTGAGATCCCCCGCCTGGAGTACTGCGGTCCAGGTCTGGGGCCCCCAGCATAAGAAGGACATGGACCTGTTGGAGCGAGTCCAGAGAGGGCCATGAAGCTCATCAGAGGGCTGGAGCATCTCTGCTGTGAGGACAGGCTGAGAGAGTTGGGGTTGTTCAGCCTGGAGAAGAGAGGCTCCGGGGAGACCTTATAGCAGCCTTCCAGTACCTGAAGGGGGCTACAGGAAAGCTGGGAGGGACTTTGTCAAGGAGTGAAGTGATAGGACAAGGGGTAACAGTTTTAAACTGAAAGAGGGTAAATCTTAATTAGATATTAGGAAGAAATTGTTTCCTGTGAGGTTGTGCAGGGGAAGTTGTGGAGGACCCATCCCTGGAGATGTTCAAGGACAGGTTGGATTGGGCTTAGAGTAAACTTAGTGTCCCTGCCCATGGCAGGGGAGTTGGAACTAGATGATCTTTAAGGCCCCTTCCAACCCCAAACCATTCTATGATTGTATGAAATCTAGGTGGCCAATCTGCCCATAACTCTCCCATCTCATTGTATACCTCAACCCTGTGTCCTGTTGTACCACTCCACAAATGATTACTTCAGCTTGTGATCTTATTACAGAGTTCAAAGGGTTTGGGGAGGAAGGAGAAAAGATTTAGTACAAGAGTGTTGAGCAAGTGTTAGGTGCAGGTGGAGCTGGGAGGCTGCTGTGCCTTTGAAGGGTTCATGTAGACCAGTAGCGTACGTAACATTGTTTAGGAATCACTGGGTTGAAGCAAAATGTGGTGACCTTGTAATACCCTTTGAGTGCAGGATGACAAAACATTGCCTTTATACAACATTTCATCTGTTTAGCTTAGTGGTGGGGAAAACTGCCAAACCCTGCAGTAATCTTGCATATTTTTTTATTTTGTTTGTTAACTTGGAGAACTTCTAATTTCAGTCAGCCCTGTTGGGTCATTCTGTATTCTTGACTGAACTAGAATTTCAGAGTTTTAAACAGTATTTGATATGGTCAATATGTACAATGAAGTCTTTCCTTTTTGTGAGACTGTGTGAAACCCCATTTCATTCTAAGGTAAGGATCATAATGTGTACAACCTTACAGCAAGCCTCAGGCCTCGGGAATAAGGATACAATCTTAGTCAGGAACGTGTTCGAGGAATTACTTCTGCTGCCTCATTGTTTAGATTGCCATTCATTTACCAAACATTTATTCTCTGACAGTCATTGCTTCCCTTTCCATTCAGATAGAGAAAATCTCAACAAGGTTTTTTTGGAGCAGAGGCTTGTCTAAGTCTTCTGTCGAAACAGGGAGACCTCTTCTTTCAAATAATAATGATATAAAAATATATATATGTGTATGTATGGTTCACAGTCTGAGAGTCAGATCTTGCATCTGTGCCAACTGCTATTAGACCTCTGATTTTGAGTGTATAAATATAAATTGACCATAACATTAATACTGTCACTATGTACTACCTACAGACTCTTGGTAATGTTTTCTACTTAAAAATTAGCCCTTCTGTTGCTAATCACAGCAGTGCCACAAACCTCAGTGTCAGCTAAGCTGGGTCTGCTTCTGATGTCTGCACTATTTAAGCCATTAGATGTAAAGTGCCAGGGCAATGGGTAACTTCTGCCCGGAATCATCATGGTTTTTCACTCAGTGGTGAGAATTGAAATAGTACAACAACATACCCTGAATTATTAAGAATTACCATGCTTTCTCTAAACCTGAGACCGTAACTGATTTTTTTTTTTTCTTTCTTGCTGTCCAGGAAGTGTAATTATCAGATGCCAGTAAGGATGAATCACCTTGTATTCTCCCAAGTGCAGAGCTGTGATTGTTATTCCAGTGGGAACTGCAGCACTGGGAGATGCTAAGGGATGGAGAATGTAAACAAGAGTCTCTTGGATGGCTTTCTTCTCCAATGGCCTACTCTTCTTTGCAATAGAGGCTTTGTGGTTGTCTTGTGCGTAGTCATTGAAGTGCAGATATAAGGAGATGGGCATGTGCATTCCTGTGGTGAACATGCTGGCGGTAGCCAGGATAGGTTTTGGTGGCAGAACTTCCTAGTGAAATTTGAAGGAATGGCCTAAACAGAATAAGGGATGCTAGAAGAATAGGGTTGCACAAAAAATGCTAGAGACTGCATCCTTCCCAGTGCCTGGGGACAGGAGCATCTCAGAGTCTTCTCTAACAATACCAGCACACCACAAACTTCAAGTGGAAGAATTCGAGGTCTCTCTTGGCTGGCATGGGACCTTTTAGTAGTTTTGGGACATCGGTTTTGAAAAGACCAAGAAGTTCCAAAACATCAAGAAATCCTTGATTTTTTTAAAGGAAAAAAAAACCAACCAAACAAAAACCCCCACAAACCAAAACCTCCTAAAACTAAACACAACTTTAGAGCTTAGAATATCCAGATACCAAATTCTTTTAAACTATGACTGTCTTAAATGGCACAATTATTGTTACGTGTTGAATCATCTTCCCCATGTTATATGGTAGCTGGATGAATAGTGGATACTGGTTTCAGTAAGTAGTTTTCAAGGTGGTCATAGAACTGGATTGATTGCACTTTGGAGTGGAAAATGTGGAAAGAAAGCATGAATAAATAAAAATTAGGCTGTACTTTGCTTTTATGCCCTTTAATAATTAAGCTGTCTCGTATTGATTATTTTTCTTGGTAGAACTGTGGAATAGGTTGTGTGGCTGTATATATTTGCATCTATTCTGCATGCTGTTGTATACAAATAGAAGAGCTCATTGGTACACTTAGTTTTTATGATTTTAATTAAAACTGCTTTGTTGAAATTAAATGTTAGTAAATGCCAAGGAAGACCATGTAGTTGCCTGGCAAGCTGACTAAGTTTGACAGACGAGTGCAGTTTATAGTTACAAAGTATGCTTTTTCAGGTTTTACAAGTAATTTGTTAGGTTGTTGAGGCCTGTAGTCTTCAGGGGGACTTAAGTACAGGAACTACTCCACAAAACTATTTGCTTAAGCGCTGAGTGTTGTTCAACTTAAAATTGTTTTCTTTGGAAAGGAAACTGGAAATAGTGTTTCTTTTATTGTTGCTGCAAAAGATGACAATTTTGGTATTATTTAATGCAACATGTGAAGCTAAAATAATGGGACGTGTCTAGATTGAGTTAATGAGGCATACTTCTCAGTAGGCTTTAAATATCTTCAGAAAGCAATTAAAACCAAAGACTATGCTGCTGTCCCTATCTCACATTCACATTTAAGCAGGATTTTCTGTGGCAACAATACGGATCTTGAGTTATTTCACTGGTTTCTAGTAAGAGCTGAACTTTAAAAAAAATAAAATAAAATCCTCAATTCAACAAAGGATTAATTGTAAAAAATTAATAATAAAAAAATCAGAAATAACACTTGTGGAATGTCAATTTACACAGGAAATCAGAAAAAGTATAACCATATCCTTATTACTTCAATGTATTGCACTATTAAGTTATTTTGAGACTTCTAAGATGTGTCTCTGTATGCTCTTGGTGCGCTGGACATGTGTTATGCACTAATTTAAAAAATGAATTTTCATCCTTGTTCTCCCAGGAACTGGCAAGCTGTGGCTGGAATAAAAAAGAGAAATACAGTTCGCACCAAATGCTGTTGCTTTCACCAGAAGATTCAATCACGTGAGTTATTTTTTTTCCAGTGTCCATTACATGTACATGTTTTTAAAAGTCTGGGGAATTAAGTGTTTCTGGCACATCGCTTTTATTCCTACTCACAGCCGATTACTTGAAAACTTAAAGTATCTGCTATACGGAGTTCCTCGTCTTCAGGATATACAGAAAGACCAAAACAGTACTGAAGAAATAGCTGTGTTTTTGTTTTAAATAGCAGTCACTGATGAAACAGGAAAATATTAAGTGATACTTTTGTATTATTTTTCTTCCCCTCTATAAATGCTGGCTGTCCTTTACATAAAGACCGAATCGTCATTACAGGTTAAAGGCTTATTGCCATACAGGATTTCTGGAGTAAGTTAATTAGATGTAATTTCTTTCTGTGTTAGTTGAATTTCTCTTGCTTCTCAGAGATGTTTTTGACCCTATAAATAGGAGCTTTTTGTTGTTATGGTTACCTTTCTAAGGTGATTCTGGGCAAACTTTTAAAATTCCAAACACTGTACAAAACTTTGTTCTTTAACTCTCTATTGGCATAATTTTTCAGGGGTGATATTGTGATTTATGGCTCTCTTACTTAAAAATTTTTCTGTTAAAATCAACTTTTAAAATAAGATGAGAATTTATCTTTCTCCACAATTAAAGCTGTAGAACTCCAGCTATGTACTTCGCTAACCAAGTCTCAAAACTGTAATGCCTTTTTGTTTTACGTAATGCCATATTTTGTATTTCAGATGAAGTAATTCTGTGACACTCATCTCTCCTCTTGTAATGTTTAATTATGTCTCTAACTTACAAGCTCTATTCCAAACCTATCTTCTGCGCCCAGCCTCACATCTACAGACATCTTTGTTAATCATCTAAAACTCAGACCAAACCTCTAACCTTTCAGGTGGTTTTTTTCTATTAATTGTTGTGTACTTTCTCACTTCCCATTATTGCTCACATCCAGGATGTGACCAAATCCTGTTACTTCTCATCGACAACACTTACATATTTCTTAACCTTCTAATGACTGAAATGCTTGCCTAGATGTGGGTTTGGGCACCTGCCTGATTCCCTCTTGACTGAAGAGAAAACGTTACACCAAGACTCCTTGTGACCGTACCATCTATGAAATCTGGGGGTTTTTGGATTGGGATTTTGGTTTTTGTTGGTGTTTTTGTTTTGGGTTTTTTTGGGTTTGGGTGTTGGGTTTGGGGGTTGTTTTTTTTTTTTTTTGCATTAGTAGAATTTTCCTGATGTAGCTTTGAAGCTGCTCCTTTATTAACTATGTATGCAGCCTGAGCTACTTCTAACACTAATAATTTTTACGCTAATCTCACTGATATACCAGGCGATCCTAATTTGCTCTCTTGTTTAATCATGTAAGTTATCTCTTCAAAGAACATTTTGTTTGCTGAATATTCTGAATGTTTTTGTAATAAGGGCCATGTTAGGCAGTGTACCTTATCAGGATCTTGTTTCTCAGTAGTTGCTATATAATGTACTAAAGAACTGCAGGAACTGACCAAACAGAAAGTCTTCAGACATATTAAAGGATGGTAAATATGCTTAGTAGCAAGAGGACAGGGGGGAAACCTTATCATGGAATAATCAAATCAACTGTCTGCAAACTGACAGTTGTCATTACAGAACTGCTGTTTAAAAGTATATGAGAGTGCAAATACATTAAGGACAGAGGGAAGGTTTGTCTTGTACAGCTCCTTTAAAAAGTAGCTGTTAAAGATCTTAAAGTTGCTAAAATGCTAACTCTTGTTAAATAGTGTTTAGAAAACTTCTAAATACAGTATTTTTAGATTAATGTATAGGCCTTCCATCATGCCAGCAAAATCACATTAGTTTATTATTGTAATCCTATCTTAAGTCTCCCCTTATTTATCCTAATGACTTTTGGGTTTGTGATCATTTTAATTTTTCACTTTTTTAGAGGATGTTTCTGTATTTACTCCGTGGAACACTTGTCAAATCTGTTAATTGGATTATTAATTGATGAGTGTATTTTTGTGTTTGTTCAGTCTTAGTTTTTGTAAAAATCCACACAAAAACTGGCTATATGCACGCAATGGGCCATAAGGAGAATAAGATGCTAGAAATACTTGTGGTTTAGTAATAGGTTTCTTCATAATAGTTGATAGTCCTGTTTCCCTGGAAAGAATTGCTGTCTGCTAATTACCCCAGAGTGGATGTTAGACAGTTTGTTGATAGTCACTGGCTATTTTGTCTGTCTTAATTTCCTTTTCTACTATGCTTCATTTGTTTCAAAGACTGTTATTTTTGATTCAAAGATAGGTCAATCGGAAAGAAACTATAAAACTAGGTGAGGTCTGTAGTGTCTTTGAGCTTGTTCAGTATGTTCAATGGACTAAAAGACCTACACTGCTGCTTTAAGTTTTTTCAGTATGGTAAAGGATGAACCTTGAATGAAACGCAGCACTCTGGCTTTGAGCAGTTGTCTATAGAATTTCTTGTACTGTTTCTCTCCCCCCTCCCTTCCCTTTGGCTTTGCATCTGAAGGCCTTGCTAGAAATTATGCAGTCAGAAAGACTTATTTGTAAACCCTCACTTTCTGTAGCTTATTTTTGGGAAACACCAGAAGACCAATAAACATAAAACCAGAATATAATAGCTTTAAGATTGATGCCATGACAGCCAGTCTATAGTTCTCTTTGAATGTCATTGTATATTCCATGTAGTGGTGCATACACAAATATAGTTCCTGCTATATATGGTTCCTGCTTAACCAACCTGATCTCTTTCCGTGACCATGTGACCCGCCTTCTGGACGTGGGGAAGGCTGCGGATGTTGTCTATCTGGCCTTTGGTAAGGCCTTTGACACCGTCCCCCACAGCGTTCTCCTGGAGAAGCTGGCGAATCATGGCATAGACAAGTGTACTCTTCGCTCAGAGAGTTGTGATCAATGGGGTGAAATCCTCTTGGCAGCCGGTCACCAGCGGTGTCCCTCAGGGCTCAGTTTTGGGACCAGTTTTGTTTAATATCTGTATCAATGGTCTGGATGAGGGGATTGAGTGCACCCTCAGTAAGTTCGCAGATGACGCCAAACTAGGTGGGAGTGTTGATCTGCTTGAGGGTAGGAAGGCTCTACAGAGGGACCTGGGCAGGCTGGATGGATGGGCCAAGGCCAATTGTATGAGGTTTAATAAGGCCAAGTGCCGGGTCCTGCATTTCGGTCACAACAACCCCAAGCAACGCTACAGGATTGGGGAAGAGTGGCTCGAAAGCTGCCCAGCAGAAAAGGACCTGGGGGTGCTGGTGGACAAACAGCTTAACATGAGCCAGCAGTGTGCCCAGGTGGCCAAGAAGGCCAACAGCATCCTGGCTTGTATCAGGAACAGCGTGGCCAGCAGGAGCAGGGAAGCGATGGTGCCTCTGTACTCGGCCCTGGTGAGGCCTCACCTCGAGCGCTGTGTTCAGTTCTGGGCCCCTCTGTCCAAGAGGGACATTGAGGTGCTGGAGCGGGTCCAGAGGAGAGCGACCGAGCTGGTGAGGGGTCTGGAGGCCAAGTCGTGTGAGGAGAGGCTGAGGGAGCTGGGCATGGTTAGTTTGGAGAAGAGGAGGCTGAGGGGAGACCTCATGGCCCTCTACAGCTCCCTGAAAGGAGGGTGTAGAGAGGAGGGTGTTGGCCTCTTCTCCCAGGTGAGTAATGACAGGACCAGAGGAGATGGTCTGAAGCTGCGGCAGGGGAGATTTAGATTAGATATTAGGAAGAATTACTTTACTAAGAGTGATCAGGCACTGGAACAGCCTGCCCAGGGAGGTGGCTGAGTCACCATCCCTGGAGGTATTTAAGAACATGTAGATTTGGCACTTCAGGGCATGTTCTACTGACAGAGATTGTAGGGCGGTGTTTGTGTGTGGGTATGGTTGGACTTGATGATCCAAAGGTCCTTTCCAACCATGAAGATTCTATGATTCTATAGCTGTAGATTTTCTTGTCATAAATTTAGGTTTGTAATTAAGCCTCACTCCAATGGTGTGCTTTCTTTACAGCTATAAAAGTTGGATGTTCCCCTCTGTCAGTGCACAGGTTCCTTCACTGAGAATATCTTTGCTAATGATGTCTTAAGATCCTTCCTAATATCTTGAAAAATACGATTTCCGTTGTCCTTTAAGCTCTAGCGAAGACCTGTCTATCTGACGGAGTCTCCCTGGCTTTCATTTCCCTACTGGGTTTCAGACGTGTTGGCTGCTACAGAAGATTTCACTTCGTAAATACCTGTATTGCTGGTTTTTATATCTAAAGAAATTGCCCACAATTGCCCACAATCTGGATTGTCCTGGGACACCCCTAAAACAAGAACAGTGTTGAAATCTGGAGCATATCTTTGCTGTGTCAGTGAGTTTTGTGGAGTCACCAATGTAAACAAAACAGGCCAGTTTGAGGCTCTATTCCATTGATTATCTCTGAAGAATGAAAAAAGCTCTTTTTTGAACAGGCAGGCAGCAAGTACTTGGAGCCATTGCAATTCACCATTAAATCACCTGGAATCTTACAAGTCCCTTATCTTTCTGTTTTTTCACATTGTCAGCACCATCACATTCGGATGTGCAGTGCTTAGGCTGTCTCTTGGACTGTATTTAAAACCAAAGACTTGAAGGCATTTCTAGGTTGTCTTTCCTATTTCTTTTTTTTTTCTTATTGTTTCTGCTCTCTTTAAGATGTCATTTGAAAAACATAGGTAAAGGAGTTGTAATAGCCTGTAGGAGAAACTGCCTTGAGAGTGAAATAATAGGTAATAAAGAGGAAACAAGTCCAGCTATTTAACAGCTGCTCAGGTGCTGGGAAACTGCTGCATGTGGCTTTGGTGGCTGAGGGACATAGCATTTGTAAGATGCTCTTCCAAGAAGTTTGCATCAGCCTTATTCTGGCAACAGGGAAGTCATCAGTCTTACCTTCGAAGTATAGAGGGGACGGGAGAGGGGAGGGAAGTGGGGCAAGTATGTAGTATTGTTTCAGTTGCGGGTTCCTCAACTTTTGACTTACTAGACAGTACTGTGGGTTACTTCTGATGTGGTGTGGCCCCGCAGCTCCCAATGCGTCATTGTGGAGGACTTGTTCATTCCAATGGTAAGGCATATATAGATTCACCATCCTTTCCGGAGCAGTGAAACCCAAGAATGTCATATGGGATAGACAGCGGCAGCTAGGACTAAGAAGGCATGGTGGAGTAAGCGTTTTCATCTTCCTTCTCTGATTTGCCTTTCAGTGTTCAGTTCTACCCGAGGTACTCAGCAGAGGGTTCCTGTTGGGCACCTGCCCCCTTAGCTGGGGGTTCTAATGCTTAGACCTAAATAAGTAATCAGGAAAATCATTGCGACTTCTTGGCTTTAATGGGCATGCATACATTTCATCAAACGCTGGTTAGCCTTTGAAATTTCACTGGGTTTAAATTATGCATTATGCATCTGTCTCTTTCCTTTTTCCCCCAAATGCCAAAAGAAAACCAGGAACAGCTCTCACTTTGTAAGTAAAGAGAATATTAAATCACTAACAGCTGCTTCACAGCGAATTGATCTGCTGATAGCATTTTGGAATCAGTAATGATTATGTGCAGTTGATTGCAGTCCACTGAGAACCAAAGTAGTGTATTTCCAGCATAGTTATGTGATAATTATATGTGGTGCCTGTAAAAACAGATCGAGTTCAGGGAAGAGAAATCAATTGAATCATTCCATGCCAGGGTTTGTTTATTCTTGAAGAATACATTGCTACGGGGTACTCTATGATCTATACATCTGCTATTAAGTATTGTTTTTAAGTATGTAATTTCTTTACATTTTTAAACCTCTGATCTCTGCTTTTTTCAGCTTCTTCTGAAAGTGAGTTGTATACTGCGTACTACTGTTGTAACTGGTAAATCTGTCAGTGCAAAATTGTCAATTTTGCTTCCTTATTAACAATTGTTCTCTACCTTTTGAAAATAAGTGTCTATCATAAATTTCAAACAGACAAGAGAATGTATTTTTTTTTTAAGATGGCTGGTAGGAATGCATATGGAACATTTCATAGTTTATGTAAAGTAACTTGCTCTGCTGGTTAGTAGATTATCATTAGTGAAAACCTCTTTCTTGAGGTGTTATTTAAAATGGGAGTGGAACTGTTCTGCCACTGAGCGTTAAAGTATTAGAGAAACTTGGCAACTAGATTGAATACATTGGAACAATTTGAAAGCAAAAGACCCCACTTGAAAAAGGCAAGTTTTATGTTTTACTAACTCTGCGAAACCGGTGGTGTGTGTGTTTTGTTTTTAAACCAAATGGCAAATGTTATGTAGGAGGAGGAGTTGTCTTGAATATTTTAGTGTTGCTGAGGTTGCAGTGAAGAGTGATAGTGAAATTTGTGAGGGTTATCAGAAACTAACAAATGGGGTGGGGAAGAGTTATGTCCTTCCTTGGAAACAAACAAAGAAGACAGGGATTGTACCTTCACTGTATGATGCCAGGTCAGTACTGTCTGTTTAATGTTACATGCTTTTGTGTAGCATAGCTGAATGTGTTTTACAGATATTTGGAAGAATGATCCAGAACTCTTATTAAAGAGAGAGCCTCAAATTTACCTATCTAATAATTAGCACAGAAAGCACAATTAATTTTGTAACCAACAGCTATGGACCTAAAAGCACCAGTATAACAAAATTACTATTTCAGATTAAGAAATTAAGCTGTGATTTAAGAAAAGATATGTTCAAAAGTTAGGCATGTTTTTCTAGGTTGACCTTAATAGGGAAGAATATAAATACGCAAATACATGCCAAGGGTTAAATGCTGTCTTGACCTGGTATCAAAGGCATTGATGCCCCAAGGCTGTGATTCACCTAACTCATTGGTATTGGTGGGACACTGTGAGAAATAATAACACTTAAATGCAGTGAGGGAGGACTTGAAACAAAAGAACCACAAAATATGTATGGAACAAATATATATGCTTACGTTGAGAACAAACCTGGATAAAATGAAGTGGCCTATTGAAACAAAAAGGTTTATTTAAATTGTTTATTTTTGAATATTTGGAATACATTATATTATGGTGATGTCTAAAGACACCAGTGAATAGACAAGACCAGCCAAAACCCAATATCAATGCCAGTAAAAACACATCAAAAAGGAGTGGAGGTGGTTGGAGTGGAAAAGAAAGGTTAAGTGTATTTAATTCTTTATCTCCTGCTTACTCTGTCACTGAAGGGACTGGATGGCTCTAAGCTTTGAAGAAACTTTTGCATTTTGTTCTGGTTTCTTTTCCCTGCAAGAGCTTGGAAGTGTTGAGACTGGGCTGGCTGGGACTGGGATGGAAACCAGGCTTCCTTGAGTAAACAAGAGCGCTTGTGCGGCACAGCGCTTATGTTGCTGTGATACTAATGAGCTTCCATAGAAGTGAGGGCCAACAGAGTAAATTGGTTGTTTTTTCATCCTTATGAAAATGATTGAGCATTGCTCTGGATTTTGAGCACATGTTTCATAGTCTGGCCTACCGCAAGAGGTTTTCCTATTACCTCGACCCTCTGTTAACTTGAGACTGATGCGATTTGGGATTTTAAGGCATAGCAATATGTGTCTTGTCTCTTCCTGACTTTTATGATATGAAAATCTATGTTAAAAATTTAAATTCCCTTGATCTTGAAAGGGAAGGCATCTCCTTAGAAACTCATCCGTCAGTCAAGGGAAAAGTTGGTTTTCTCAGGCTGTGTAACTACAGCAGAACGTCAAACTGAGGTTTAACTTCTTTTGACAATATTTTGAAGTACTGTCAAGTATTTTAGTATTTATGTATTCAGTACTTATGTATTTTATAATAACGCTGTTTGCACAGAATAATTTTTTATATTCGTCAGGGTAACACAGTTTGTCTGGAGATACTTTGTTAAAAAAATAAAAGAAAGAAAAGAAAGGGAAAAGAAAACTGAGCTCCGTGGCTAATTCTTTCCTGGCTAATACAGCCTTACACACAGACCGAGGGAAAGCAGTTGTTATGCAAGATGTTTGTGGGGTTTTTGGTGTTTTTTTTTGTAATTCTTCCACTTTCCGGTTCCAAAGAGCTGTTGTGTTTTGACATCCCAGTTCTCATCAGATCATTGTAACTTCACTGGAAATGTAGTAATTTTGGAGGTGAGGCTCTTCTCTTGCTGTTCTGGATAAAGCGTGCATACTGTACAAAGTGAAACTGGATAAACAGGATATTTCATTTTTAATTGAAAATTTGGGCAGGAAGCTGATATGTATGCAATGTTAGCTTACAGGAGGTAGTTTAGCATCACTTAAAAATCAAAGCATACTGAATATAACAGCGATTTTTATACAACAGTGAAATTAGTCCTATAAAACTTACAGCTAAGTGTGGTAGCGTGCTGTGCATTAGCAGGTAATTGGCAGAGCCAGCAGTAAGAGTACAAACTATAAACTCTAGGTTATAGCAAGGCTTCCTACCTTATGTTCCAATTTTGTTCAGGTGATATTGGTCTGATTATTATTGTTATTCAGAGGTGTTGGGAATTTGGAAATGTCAGTGGACTGTAGTTGAAGCTGTTCAGCTTGCCTGAGAGTTGGCTAGTGCGGCTTTGAAAGCTGTGGAAAAGCAAATCAAAGGCTATAACTCAATTTTAGTTTTTATATTCCTTCATTTTGTAGACTCTTAACAAATTTCTACATTATTTTCTTGGGAGAATATCGTTTGAAGTTTGAGCGTGTTGTCATTTGCTTTGTGTCTGTGAGATCTCATCTTCAAACTTAGCCTGAAAACGAGTCGATTTGCATAGATTGTACATAACTGCTTCTGCTGAGTGTGTTTTCGAGATGTACTGGCAGCAGAATGGTTTTCCTCATTAGAAAAGCAGATCCCGATGTCTTTGTATGCAGCTCCTGATGTGACGGATTTACAATGACAGGTTCTAGCCACCCACACGCTTACTGACAAAAGCAGGCACCAGAACATGCACTTTCCAACAAAATAGCAAGTGCGTGGCTACCAGTCACAAAGATAAGGATTCAATTCTAATACAAGTTGGATTTATAATTGGATTTAAGCAACTGCTTGACCTTGTAATGTAGAAAGGTATCTTGGGTAAGAATGAGCAGAAAAACAGAGCAAAACGCTTTGAAGAAAGCTTTTCTTAGTATCGGGATATATGGGTTGGGATTTTATAGTATAAGCATTTGCGTCTTCTAGTATGTATTCAACTTTATAGATGGAAGTTGAATGCTTGTGAGACTTCTAATGTATTACTTCTGCAAATAAAAATACTAAAAATGTAATGTTGAAACTCTGTATTTAAAAAAGCAAATTTTCTTCTTTCTAGGTAAGCTTCTGGTTGTTAGAGAGATTCTACACGCACAACTTTAAAAATACGAGCTGAGGTTTTGAGTCACTATATTAAAACTGCAAAGGTAAGAATTTGGACTGGGGGTGTGTGTGGGATTCACCATGATGAAAGTTCTTAATTTAAGTCGGTCAGTTCAAAAATACACATGGGTAAATAGTTTGTCTGATACCTGATTTAGCTGTGGTTGTATTTGTTTACTGAATAGCTGTTAACTTCTGCATGTAACAAAGTTGTCAGAAATAGTGACAGACCAAAGCTCTGAAAATGGAAGTCTTTGTTTAAAAAAAAAATAGCTTAACTAAGGTATGCACAGATGCCTTATTTCAAGTATTGATTATCAGATAATATATTTACTGGATGTGTTTTCTAAAAACCAAAATGCTGTGCGTAGAATCAGTTCAAACAGCATCAGTGGGAACAGGAATAGTTTGGTTTTAATATTGGAAGGAAAGATCTGTTATCTCTTGTTCGGTTGTGGCATGAACAATATCAACTAAATAAATATTGTTACAAAAATATACCTGAACTCAGAAAACATTTTAGAGCTCTCATCCTGTGATATCTTCCTGAAACCTTTAGGACTGACATTCGTAAGAAAAAAGGGTCAGCAAATCTGACTTACGTATAGATGAACTGGTCCTGGGCCCTTCAAACAGAATGAAACTTCTTCGTTGTAGTGTGAAGAGAAGGAAGTTTTTTAAATTTTTGCTGTCACATGGTGGCTGACTATTATGACAGCTAACTTCTGTGACCACCCCACGTGACCTGCAAAAAAAGATGTAAAAATTTGTTAATTACACTGGTATTCATTTTGCAAATGAGTTCTTTGTCTTGATATGCCCGTTTTTTTAAAGTAGTAGTATTTTACTTCTGTGGGATTTGACTAGCAATTAGTTAGTTGAACTGTGCTTACCTGTGAGTTGTAAAAATCACAATTACAAAACCCAGGAAACTATATATGGGGTGTTTTTTATATCTTTTCATTTCATTACTGTGTCTATTATCTTGACTTTGCTTGCATATAGCCATGAAGTTACTGTAGTTAGTGCCATTTGAAGGATTTTCTATTTACACCAAAGCTATTACCAAAGCAGCTTGGTTCCAGAGGTCACACTATTAACTTTTCTTGAGAGAAGCGTAAATCCACTCTACAGTGAAATTCTTTGTGCTGACAACTATCTATCTATTGTATAGCTGGCAGTCCTTTAATGGTATCTCATACCATGTTGCTTTATGCATGAACTGATTGGACTTATCGTTGCATTCCCATGAAGTTCCCGGACTATCCTGATTGGTTATAAGACTTCTGTTTCAATGCTGGCAGCACCTACGGAAGCCCTTTTAAATTTTTTAATCAACTACACTGTCCTTTGGTGTAGTGAACTTCATTACCTCAGGAACAGGGGGAAGAAGGGTTATTGTGTAAGTGGAGGGACAAACACCAGCAGTACCATTTGGAAGAATAGTAGGACTATGGTATATGACAAATATCCACCCCCACACACATCCCACCCCACAAAATACTGATTGCCCTTCAACACATGGTTACTAAAGAATCCTCCCAAAAGAGGATTAGGGAGGGAAACACTTCTTCAGTAGACATGGACAGACTTGTTCATCAGTAGATATGCTGGAATCATAGTGTTCTGGACACCCAGACTGAAATTGCTACTAGGGTGACCTGACAGTAAGCGTTAATGTAGCATTTGGAGTATACCTATGAGGACTTCATTCTACAAAAGACTGTTAAGTTTTCCACCAGTGGTGTTAAGTGGAGAGAGAATCATTTGCCCTGCTCCAAAACAATTAGCCAGAAAAACCATCCTTGCAGTATTGCTTCCTCTGATATTCAGCATTTATTCTGAATCAAGTTAGTCTAGCTTTTTGTCCTGTTATCTTATGAATGGCCTCCCAATAAAGAAAGCTTGGGTAAGCTGAGTCTCAGGAGGAAAAAAGACTTTCACCATTCTTGAATAGCAAGGATTCCTCATATTATTGTTATCGTTTCTAACTGGAATCTTCCAAACAGGTTAAACAGGATTTGCAATGCAGTGATTGAGTATCCATTTCTCTTTATCAAAGTCTTTTTGTTAGGAGTGAAACCTCAGTTTGTGTGGGCTCCACCAAAAGTCCCCGAATGTAGTTCAGATCTCTGAGTGCTCATAGCTATCGGAATAGTCAATATTGCAGAAGAGCAGTTGGAACAGCATTTCTTCTGGACCATTCTTAAGCTTTTGTTACAGTAGTACCAGTAGTGAATTGGCCAAGGCAGATTGATGGTTTTGGAGGGAGAGGGAAAGAGAGAAAAAAAAAAAAAAAGAGAGGAGGAAATTCAGAATATGTAAGAAAATGTGCTTAAGCACAGTGTTTGTAGAGAGTTTTAAAGAATTTTTTTCCCCCTGATGTTTTCTGTGTTCAATTTTGATTTCGTTGTTCCTTTCCA
Source organism: Alca torda (assembly GCA_008658365.1). Taxonomy (NCBI): domain Eukaryota; kingdom Metazoa; phylum Chordata; class Aves; order Charadriiformes; family Alcidae; genus Alca; species Alca torda. The sequence continues at coordinate 1,876,933 of CM018087.1, forward strand.
CTAGTTAGTTTTAGTTGTCATATCCCAAAAAATTATCTTTCAGTGAGAGAAGTACTCCAGGTATGTGGCTTTTGAAATTTACCCGCTTGATTTCATCCAGCAACAATATTTTGGTGTGCTTTGATGCAGCTTTGGTAGCTACATAAACCTGCAGTGCCAAATGCATTTACAATACTAAGTACTGCTGTGATTGCATCATTCACAACTGGGTTTCCTTTTGGCATGTGAAAGTTTTAAAATTCCATTGAAACCTATGGAAGGATTTTTGGGTTGAATGTCAGAAGATTTATGGTACTTCTGATATATGTCCCAAGATATAGGCCTATATAGATTTTTTTTTTAGGGTTCTCTATGGACTATGAAACAGCCAGTATAACCTAATTCAATATGGATAGGTGTAATAATGAAAATTAGGAGGTCCATAAAAGTGGCACCAGGTGTACAAGCAGTTCACTGTAACTAACTCTTCATTTCAGAACATGCAAGATTTCTTTAATTTTTAGATTATTAATTCTGTATTCATTATTGACAGCGCTTGAAATGTTGTTTATTGTATAATTTTTGTCCTCAGAAACTGTATGAGCTGAATAATCTGCATGCTCTTATGGCAGTGGTGTCAGGCCTACAGAGCGCTCCAATCTTCAGGCTGACTAAAACGTGGGCGGTAAGTGAGCAGCAGTAGAATGGAGGGTGGTTAATTTATTCTTAGGAAATTACAACATTCTGTAGCTTGTTTTCAAAGGACGCAATAATTATACAGATACTTTTATCTTCTTGTACTGTGTACTTAATGCTTCTAGTGCCTCTTAAGTCTATGGTTTCCTGTTGAATTTTTATTTTTTTTCCATTCTGGCATAGAAATATTTTCCTTTGAAAAGGAGTTCCCTGCAGATTCTTTGAAACGCAGAGGCTTCTAATTTGGCCAGAAGCTATTTTGTATTTAGTTGCTGGAAAATTATGAATGCCAAAGGGGGGTTGTACTTCAGTCATTCAGGGGTTTATACTGTTGGAATTTTATTTTTTTTGCCATGGAGAGCAGGCGTCCAGAAACTCTTGATTCAGTTCCGTAAAGAGATTTGTAGTTCCTCTGATAACTAAATCTAGCAGTTTTCCTCAGTTTTCAGAATTATTTTCATAGTTATAACAACTGCATTACACAGTATATTTCTAGGTCTGCTTTTGTACGGTTATGGAAGAATGGCGTTCTTTGGAAACATTTTTTGACATTTGTTTTTTGACTGGAATTAATATTGGTTTTGTGTAGTTGATCCTTGGTCAAAAGAACATTAGGAATGACTTCTGCTCATTGATACCTCAGAGCTAAGAAAACGGTGTGTGTGATTCAGCCATCTATTGTGTAGTTATCCAGCTGTATAAACAGATGAACTGTGACACTTGCAAGTGCAATAGAAATAATCGGGTGACTGAAATACTCCTGCGCGAGGAATCTATATAAATTGTTAAAAAGAGCTAAAAGCTTCACTGAAGATATGTCAACACATCCTCGCGTGTTACAAAAGTGTTTCTGTGTCTAATAGCTGAATGATAAATGTTGTTCAGTTGATAAATGTTACCAAAAATTGAATATAATTCACTCCTGTTGAGATACTCATCTAGAATTCTAGGCACACTTTGCAAAGCACAATTAGATAAGACATTGTTTCAAAATACCAAAAATCTCTCTAAGGACATCTTAAGGAATTTAACACTTCAAAATGATCCTGAGGAGAACTTCTGGTTTTCTGGTTTAGTCATGTTGATGAATTGATGCCTCCACAGTTTCACATAGTTGTGATGCAAACTGATTTTTTTCTTTTTGTTTTTCTTTTTTGTTGTGCATGACTCAAAAAAAAACATCAACTATAACCATATATTAATATAACCATATTAGTTGCTAGCATAATTATGCTATTCAGAACTGGGAGTCCTCAGTTTGTTTTCCTGCTTGGTCAATCAGAGGTCCTGGTTTGCACTTATGAGGATTATTTGTTGTGCTGTTGGCATATGTATCAGTTTTTAAAGTTTGCCCCTCTGCTAGCCTCTGAAATGCCAGTAACTTCTCACACATTCTGCAGGTATCTAACTTCTCATAGAATCCCAAGCGAGTCTGTGCTATCAACTTATAGAAGCCTTCGCAAATTCACGCTGCCGGATATCTCCTAGCAATGTGCACTGCAAACTGATTTAGATGTCTTTCTTCTTGGAAGTTCAGTTTATCAATTCTTGAAGGAATTCTAAGCCTTTGGCTTTCTGTATATTAAAAGCAACAAAAGACATGTGAAAAGGCACACCAAGCCATTATTTGAGTCACCAAGTCATTTGAGTACGTTAAACAGTAACCTGCCAAAACCTTCATTAAGGAAGGATTTCTTCATTTCTGAGATTATTTGATTGCGGCTTGCTATGAACTAAGTCAGGAAAATACCCGCAAGTATATTCACTCCCTAAAATAAAAAAAGTCACCTTATATGGATGGAATCTAGAGTTGAAAGGGGCCATTAAATATTGCTTGGTAATCTAATGTTCCTAAAAAAAGATGAAATTCATGTCTTCTGACGGTATGTCTGAATATGTCTGAAATGTCTCTCATTCATTGCCTGCACGCTCTCTGAACTCTGGAGAATAATAATGCTTCTAATGTGCAATTTGCCTTGTTCAAAACTTTAAAAGAAATATGAACCTTTTTAAGAAACTACTTCGGACAGAGTAGAATGTTCTGCTTCTCTCCATTTAATGTAAAGGAATTCTGGGTGACCAGCTAGGACTTGGGCAATGTAAGCAAATACTCATTAGCCATCTGAAGTTGGGGTGAGTCAGTCCCTGGCCCCGCTCTGCCAGTGCCCTGACACCTCAGCTCTCCTTTCTTGTATTTCAGAAAGGTTGTCTTCAGTGGTGGCACACTGTAATTAGAAAGCAAAGAGCAGTCTGGAAGGCTCCGAATCCTTCCCTGCTACTGTAAACTGTCATCCTTAGCTTTCGTTGTCTCTGCATATATACATCTCTTTACTGTTCTTTGCATCCTTTGAGCCTAAGAGGCAGAGGGAAAAAAGTGATTTAGACAAATCAGCAGCTCCAAAACTGAAGAAAATAACAGTTGGGGTCCTTACTTGCCCTTACAGAAACAAATATTGTCAGGTTCACTGTACTTCTCTACATGAATGCAGGAAGTGGAGACGTGATGAGCCAAAGGAAAGTCATGCAGGACCAGCTTCTTTAGAGATTATTCGAAGAGCCTGAAATGATACATCAGTCTTGAACAAGAGTGTGCAAATCAGCATGTTTTGAGGGAAACACAATTAATTTCAAGTAAATTCATTAGGCTGTTACTATGCCTGCTAGTCTTGACTTAACTTCCAGTCTGGAAAAGTATAAAAAGCCTTCCGGACACCAAATGGAGGCAAAATATTTTAGAATATTATTAAAGGCAGCTAATCTAGGCTGATGAAACTGGAACCATCTTTAAGAAGATAAACTTCAAAATGTACATGTTACCTTCTTGGTGGCTGGAAGGAAATATGCCTGTCTAATGTTTCTTTGTCCTGGAATTGGCAGATGTTCTGCAGTTCAATGAACATGAGATGCTTTTCATCTGAGATTTGGAACCAAAGCTAAAGATGTAAATTAATTGCTGGAATGTCAGAGATCAGTATGTCTTGGGAAACAATTAACTTTTAAAAAATGACTTTCTTCTGAAAGCCAGTGTTTAGTTTGGTGGTGTGTTAGCTATCCTAACGAGAGACTAGGATATGGGAAACGTAAGTAAAAAGAGCAGCTATTTCAGTGCTGAATTTACAGCTTTACGGAAGGGACACTTCTATCATGTTCACCATAGGTTTATCTCACTGAAAGAGAAAAGGAACATGCATAAAAAATTTAGCAATCTGACCCTTGTAATTTTTGCACTACTAAGTATCTTGTAGGGGAAAAACTGTAATTGGAACTAGAACGCTGAGTCTTCTGACAAAATGTTAAGTGGGAACGTCTTTTACCCCTATTTAAGGGCTGGCTTTGGATTGAAATGAAGCCTTTAATGTGGTTTTGCGGCAGCAGTTCAGCTAGATGTTTTAAAAATAACTTACTTTCCCAATCTTACAAAGAGATCCAGGAGCTATGAACTCTGTCAAGGAAAGGACTTTTCGGGGGGCGGGTGGGGGCAGGAATGGACAGTGAATGAGATCCATGACTTCAGAATTTTGTATTTGGACAGTTCTGTAATATTAAGAGCCAATAAAATTCCTAGTTTGACAGAACAATATACACAGCCTTTATTCAAGTCCATAATGCCTTCTATAAGAAAAAATGGATGAAAACTTTTTCCAGACCTTCAAGTACATGGATATGTGTATACCTGCATATATTGTTTTTAAAATTGTGGTTTAGTTAATAATTTTTATCAGATCTTAATGGTATTGTTTGTTGAGACAGCTCTTAATTCAGAATAAGAAGGTATTTTGGAATTTGGCTTTTTTTGTGAAGCTGGATCAGTATAAAATTTCTCAGTGTATCTGATTAAAGAATGAATAAAGTGTGAATAAATTACTAGTTTGAAACACTGTAGATGTGGTCAGCACATGAAGTTGATGTGTGTTAGCTAGATTAGTCGTTGATAACTTGCATTGTTTCAGAAGGATCATCCAGAACACCAGACTTCTACCTGGTTACTTTTAAAGGGGATATTTTAAATTTTGCAGCCAAAATAGCTACTTTTCTTTGTACTCTCTAAGTACTCGTCCTTAAGGAGTAAATGCTGTAATTTGAAGCACTTGTATTTAAAAAACAAACCAATAACAACAACCATGGGGGGGTGGGAGTGGAAATCTGTGCTTATAAGGGTAAAAGAGAATAACGATCAACTTAAGCTCATCTGGTTCTTGCCTTTTTTTTGTTTTTCCTCCTAGTTATTGAGTCGAAAGGATAAAGCCACCTTTGAAAAGCTGGAGTATGTATGAGTAAAGAAGACAATTACAAAAGACTTCGAGATTATATCAGCAGCTTGAAGATGACACCTTGTATTCCCTATTTAGGTAAGTTGAAGTATTTCTAGTGGGAAACACTAATGACAAATGTGCTTCTCCAGTGATTACACAAATTAACACCATCTTTAAGCATTCATGAAACTATTTCAATACTTCAGTAAAGAATCTATAATCATTAGTTGATTCTGGATACTCTGTACATGGCAAAAAGTAACATCACTAGCTTCAGAAATAAAATATCTATTAAACGTCACAAACACTTGAGTTTTTACATAGAGTTTCAGTTTTCTAGGAAATTATTTTCCCATATGTTGTGTAGATACACTGATTGGCTTCTGGAGAAATACTTTAACTGTTTAGCCTGCTAGCACTCTTAAAGAGCTAAATACTTGACTGTTACAGTAATTATGGCTTTTAATTTATGAGAAGCTATAATCACCAACCTCTGAGATAAATAAGTGTAGATCTTAGGGTTTGGAGTATGGTAAAATCTGGAGATACTGCTGCATTTGTTTATACTAAGGTGACAAGAGAAACTGGGTTCTTAAAACTGACTTAGCTTTATGGAATAATTATAAGTAAATTATATTCCTGTGTGTCTGAAAACTGATCAAATGTGTTTAATACGTATTGGCTTTGTTGCCAGGCTAATCTAGTATTACTTAATGTGTCTCGGTTTAGTTTGTTTAAAGTGATCAGTGTGCTTTTTTTATGTAGCTTTTCTTTGATATCATAAGATGTCAGTAGTCACACAAATGAAGGAAATGTTTACCCAGATTTTCCATTTCTGGAAGTAATAGTCGATATTTTTGCTGATACAAGTTGCTCTTACATGTAAAAGTCAAGATGTCCTCCTGTGGTCACTAGGTCTTATTAAAATGTAATCTCTTGTTCCTGAAATTGTTGTTTCCTTTACTCAGCTGGGCTGTTAACTTTTTCAAAATCAGTAACTTGACAGTTGTCTTTATGCTGTGATCTGTGTGTCTGTCACAATATTATTCCAGTTGCTTCATAGCTTGATATGAGCAGCAATATCATCAGTGATCACTCAGAATCTAGAATCATGCCTCTAAAATGCATATATTCAGGTTTTGTGAAACTGGGTGAATTTTACCTCGCTTATGTTTAAATAGAAAAAAAAATGCTTTGCTGTGGAGAGCTAATAATCGTTATAATGACAAGTAGTCCTATAGAGTTCTTCATTCTGTCTTCATTTTTTACTTCCCTATTACATTTGTCCAGAAACATCCATCGCTTCCAATGTGATTTTAACAGCTGTTAATTTCGTGTGTCTTCAAGTAATCAGATGTTTTTGCCTAGAATGGAAGAATCAGCATGAGCCTATCTTATCTGAAGTGCAGGTGTGAAAATTGCTGGTGTGGCAGCACCATGCTATCACATGCTACCCTACCTACCAGCAAACGTAGCTATTAAAAGTAGGCCTGAATTAAAAGGGCAAAGAAGCAGACAAGCATAATGTAAATGTGATTAAACATGTCACTTTGTAGCTTTCCCATCATGTTTACACATATAGTATATATGCACTGTATGTTGTTCTGAAATGCGATTTCTAGCTCTCCAGGTGCTTTTTACTTAATGCCGTGATTTTGAAACATGAAGCCAGGCTCAGATTTTCTTGCTGGTCATAGAAGTTCCAAGCCAGCCTACCGTCAGATTTTTTTTAAAAATCTCATGATGCTCTGACCCTTGCCATTATGGTCTTCTAATACTGCTGTACAGAGGAATCTTTGTGCAGTGGTGTATTGGTAAGACACTTTAAAAATACTGCCTTACTATGGTGTATATTCATATACTAAGTGTAATTTCAAAAAAGAAGTGAAGTGTGGAAAACAATGTCTTAGTTACAAATGTTTTCCTCAATACAGTAGCAACTTTTTTCTAACTTTGTATTAGAGTAAGCTTTGGGCTTAACTTGGTAGTTTGTTAAAGTGAAGTGTATATTTCTTTCCTACTTAAAAAGAAAGAAATGCCCTTTGCTGTGACCTGCTGTAGTTAAAGAATGTGTTGTGACCTGGTTTCATATGATATCAGGTCTTACTAATGACATGAAGAATGTCCTCAAGCCTCTTTTAATTCTCCAAAGGAATACCAAATGCCCACTGGTGCACTCCTGTAAAATTAATTTTGTAAGTTTTAAATAAGTGGCAAAAAGAACAAAATTGCCTTGAAACTGCAGTCGTGATAAATCTGGATCTATCTTGGAAGATTGGCTGCTGAGTCCAATTGTTCCCATTTGAGCAAAGCTTTAATCTCCAGTAAGACCTGAGTAGATCTGCAGGAGTATTATTTCTAAAATTTCCTTCCCAAGGCATTTTTACGAATGTAAGAATCATATGGAACAGAACTTACTGTTTTAAGCTTACCAGCTTCCTGAAAGGCTCTTTTTCTGCTGTTACTTCTGGTGTAAAATCGTGTACAGGAGTGGTGCTGCTCCTGGTTTAAAATGTGTAGAAAAGTCTACCTGAAAGTCTGCAGTTTGAAATTGCGATCACGGCATGTGCCGAGGAGGGGGACTCATCGTAAGATCCGTTTCCTCTCACAGTCAAAGAAGGGGTGAGGTAGGGCTTTCTTCACTGTTGCTGGGGAGACCCTGCAGTTGCCATGCTCCCCTAAAATGCTCTTTAGAAAAGTGCGGAGGCTCAAGCCTGCCACACAGTTACATTTGCCATTGCAGACCCCTGCCGGAGAAATACTGGCACTGGTTGTGAAGGACCCTGTTCGGAAGGTCATAGGGACGGTGAGCATAGAAAGGAATTTCAGCTACAGTTTCAAGGATGAATGTTTTACCCCTCAGAGGTTACAAGCTTTACCCCTATGCGATCAAATATCAAATGTGGGGGTGGAGTTTTATTCATGACCGTCTTAGCATTGTGTGATAAAGCTGAAATGCTTTTTTTGTGTAATCTTTGCAGTGGGAATAGAGCCACAGAAGTACAGATTGTTTTCTTATACCACAGCTCACTCACTGCGGACAGCTTGAAGAAGTCCTTCCACGCTTAATGGGGGGGTGGTGGTGGTGTAAAAATATTTTTAATTCCTTGCAGCAATAAGTATATGTGAATCCAGAGTTCTAGAAATGCAGGGGAGAGCAGCACATCATCAGTGTGGGCTCAGTAACTTAAACGTGAGTGCTAAGAGCCATGCAACATCAATAAAAATGTTCAGCGTTAGGTCTTCGTTACGCCATGTGGGATCTGTCATCGCTGTTGCATCTCCTGGCCAGCTGAAGCGACCTAAACAAATGGGAGCTGTATATGTAATGTTACATTTCACCTTAGAATAAAAACCCATTCTCAAAGGGAGTCTTATCATGGAGTTACGATTAATTTGAGATTACAGAATGAAACAATTGAGCCATATCTTGAAAAGTTAAATTTTTATTTAACTAAGCAGTACTACCTTGTGAAATAATTTTCTTATAGTTGTCTTTCAGGAATTATATCCAGAAACAAAAAAGATGAAAACAGGTTATTGAAGTATTCACCTGATGAATATTCAGCTGCTTCACTGATAGTGCTTGCCATAGACTTTGGAAATATATGTGAAAACCATGTTTCAGTTTTCGTACAGGTTAAACTTTTTAAAGGCCTGCTTGGTTAAATTTGGACTGATAGTCCAGGAATGGTGAAAGCTATGTCCTCCACAGACAGACTGCTTCTGAATGTCCAGTGCAACAAGTTTGAGGGATGCTACAGCCTCTTTTGAAAAACTTTTCTTTAAAAAGTGTGAGAGGAAACACTGAACTTCTTAAGTCATTTACCCTGCTTAGAAAATTCAACCCAAAGCTAAGAACTGTTAGAGTTGCGAGCATTTGAAATCAGTAAATTATCATACAGAGTATGAACCAACCTGAAAAAGAGACAATATACACTTTCCCTCCTCGTAATCTTAAATCAGCAACTTAAAATTAAGTCTTTCCTTTCAGCACACAGCATTTGTACAATCTGACTTTCTTGATATATTTTGTAATAATGTTTAGTTAATGCCATCCTGCAGCTTTAAGTTGGGGAAGACTCACTTTTTAGATGCCTAATATGTAAGGTTTAATATAAAAGCTGAGCGCAAGCTAATTTTACTTAGTGTTTCCACAAAGTACAGCTTTCGCTGACTGCACTGAATAAACTAACACTGTTTTTTGTAGCAGGCAAGAGATTCTTGTGGTAAAATAAGATCTGTTCCAAGGAGACGAAATCTGTTGGTTGAATGAACTAAACCTGTCAGAAGTGTTCATTAAAGGATAGTTTTGGAGGGCGTTTTCAGCTTTTAAATTTACCCGAACTGCTCTTCTATCCAGCTACCACAGAAAAAAAGATAGATCATAGATAGTCTGAATTTTAAACATTTGCAATCAAAAGTATTTTATAGAACACTCAATGAGATCTGTATGATATTTGTAACAAACCAGTACTCCTTGTATGAAGAACAATTTCAGAATGGCAATCTTAAACCTTTCTGTCAGTTCAGATTCTTGGAAATTGGGAACGGAATATCCTGGGACTGATACCCCACTTCGCCACTCACCCCCACCAACCCCAATTAAATATTGCTGAAACTTCTTGGCTTTGATCTCTGACCAAAGACTTAACTACAGCCCTTGCAGCCATATATTGTCAACGAAGCTTTATCTCCTCCAGAGGATGTGGTTTGAAAGCAGAATGCTATTTTCTGTCCTCGGAATTACAAATGAGGTTTTCGATAGCAATTGATACAGACTAATTTAACATAATAATATTAGATTATTCTTTTAGCTATTGGTGTTTCTTTTTAAATAGGGGCAAAGTTCCTTAAAATCCTGAAGGCACATATGAGGTGCTAAACAAACACATTTGTTACACTTCAGAACGGTGGATTTTGGTTTTGTGTAATATTAGATTAGGTAAGCTGTATGGCTAAGTAAAATTATTAAATAATTTTATATACTAGGAAGAAAGCTTTAGTTTCAGAGACTGTGGTACCTAAAGTGAACGTTTTGTTTTGGTCTGATTTTGGAAGTATCTTGTTCTGATGCAGGATGTTGTTTGGCTTTTGTTAAAGGTTGGGAAAGTATTTTCTGATTCATTTCTTAAATTACACATTAATTACAGTGGAAACCTGATATTCAGAAAGTAGAAAACTTAATATAAATGGCATCAAAAGTTGTATACATGTAGGGAAGTGAAATGTGTATGTCATAAGAGCAGTCCAAGGATGGCAGGGAGAATACGCTTGGAGCTGGTTTCTAATCTTTGTTTTACTATGGCAGCAGAAGCTGAGTTGGAGGAAAACTTCTAATATTCAGAGACTCGGTCCTTCTCTAAATTAGTATGTGCAAACACTTGTTTAGACCTCATAACTCCAAATTGGAGCAGCGGAGGGGTCTCCGAGTATCAAGTCATGATTTTAATATTGGAGTTTTTCATTTTGCCATTTAAGTTCAAAGTATCAAGAAATATTTTTGCGTAGTTAGGATGTTTGAATACGGGGGCTGAAAGTAAAAGAAAAAAAACTGAGCAATTTGAGTTGTCTTATGTTTATCAATAATTTCATACAATTACTTATGTTAGGAACATTTTACCTAAGTGTTTTACAGAAGGTATGATATGCAGATTTTAAGGAATTCTCTACACCACTAAGAAATTCTGTATCTTATGTTTAATTCATCACTTCTTAGTATTTTGAAATAATTATTTGTTGCAAAAAATCTCTCTTTTCTGGCAAAACTAGAATGTCTTCAATTCTTTTGTGTAGCTTCTTGAAGTAAATCTTAAACAGTAATGTGAATTCAGATTTTCATTGAAAGTAATACCAACATCTTTAAATAAATTGTTAAATAACTAATCCATTTTCACATTAAAGCAAGACAATGTCACTTCACATATTTACATTTAAGGGTTGAGCTAACCTGAAAAAGCATAAGCTTTTTAAGTGAAAAAGCTTATATCTTGTCATATATCTGGAATTTTTTACCAGCTTTAATGACTGTTTACATAAAGTATGTTGAACTTGAACAAAGATAAATATGCTTTGCAAGCACAAACATCTGCTTTTGTGAATGTGTGTTTAAAAAAAACACTGTCACAGTAGAAAAGGTTTCTTAAAAAAAAAAAAAGAGAGGGGAACACAACAGGGGGAAAAAAGACAGTTTTCCTGTGGACCTGCTTTTAGATTGTGCAAAATAATGATTAAAAAGTAATATTTTATTTTTCTGGAACTCAAGCGCTGAGTTTATACGTGATCACTTGAGCACTGTGGGATTTTCCTCCTCAGTCTATAGGTCTGATCATCATTTGAACTGCTTTCAAGGAGTAGGAACCTCCCCGGTACTCAGCCCAAAATATTCCGTCCTGATACTTGCTCCTGTAGTGGCCTCCTCTGTACCACACCCCGTTGAGGTTGGAGTGGGCACATGCGTTGTACCACCAGCCGCCTTTGTGAAAATGAGCGCAGTTTCCTGTGGAACAGAAAGAAATGGGTGAACTTCAACATTAAAGAGGAGAAATGGAGATTACCAAAAGCTTTCATGTTCTGGCTTATTCTTAGAGGGAACTTTGAAATACTTCATAGCCAGTTGTGGTCATATCAATTGCTGCTTCTACCTAAATTATAAATTCTGTTGTAACAGCAACCATTGCCTCGGAGGGGGAATATTGACATGGTACTTTATGTGATAGCTGAAAACTAAGGAGATCAGCGCTTCTCAGGCTACCAGTCTGTGAGCTAACATTCAAGGAACTCGGATTATGTACTGTTTAGAAATACTTGAGTGGAAGCAATGTGAGTTGATAGCGAGCAGCAGGCAAGGCCACAGTTCCACAAAGAGTCGCTTGTAACTTGTGTATTTACTGTTACTGGCTTGTTTAAGAGTTTGCAAGATTTGTCCAGCTTTATGGTTATTGACAGGATATTACATTCCCCAGCCCTTCTTTTACTGGTAAGGCTTTAAGGGGAAAGTTGGAGGAAGAGCATGGGAATGAACAAAAAAGCATCCTTTAAGGAGAAGGAAAAAGAGTGATCTGCTCATTTCTCAAGTGATGGTACGTCACTAAGCCTGTACACAATTGCGGTTCCTTTTATGCTGTTCAGAAGCTTTAGTTCACAGTGGTTATTGCTATGTGGCCACAGCACTACTCTGAGAGATTACCTGGACAGGTATTCTGACTGCAGCATGTCGCGTGCAAGTGGTGAAGATGTCATTGGAGCAAAATATAAAGCTTGCTCAAGTGTGCCTGCAATTAGGGTAATAGAATTTGAGTTTCTGAGTGGTGCAGGGGCTTGAAGGGGGCCCTGTCAACATGATTTTATCATTACGGATTTGAAACAGCTTTTAATGGAGTTGTTTTACCAGAATTTACATATTTTTTGTAGCATATTCTTTTTTTAAAGGTGGTATCACTAATGGAATCTACTGTATTCACTTTTCACATACATACCAGTTTTCTTACCTGAATACATATCCCTGTCTCTGTCCAGTGTTGTGAATTGCTTTCCGTTATGCCATATCATGGAATCGCCTGCGTTTCCTTGGTATGTTCCTAAGCGTAGCCTGTAGAATTCGCTTTCGGGCTCCAGGCGGAAACTGCTGTATTCTGCATAGACTTTCTTATTGCTCCAGTCCTCTAACTCAATCAATAGTCTGTAATTATCCTGATTAGTAAGCATGTAAATATTTTCGAGTCCCAGCCAGTACTCTCCATCAATGTTACCGAATCCTTTCTGTGCAAATGAAGATGAGAAGATAATGTTAGCTTAGTTTTTCTTGTTTGTCAAAATGCTCATCAGCAAGAGTGTTACAAACCAGTGGAACTTGGGTATTGAAAGCCTTTGAGCTTCTGAATGGCTGCTCGTTTAAATGTTTTATTTTGCCGCCCTTGGCCATTCACTCAGTTGGTCTTCTAGACTCAAGAGGTACTACAAGAAACTGTAAAGGTGGCAAAACTATCTGTTTTCTGTGATGTCCTCTTCTTTTTAAGATAAAGGGAGAGAGAATAGGGAAACTGAAATGATGTATTTCTTGATGAAGCTAAGGGAATCTGTAAGAATGTATGAATAGTGGAAATTAAGGGGGTATATTTCCAGGTTGGAAAAGGTATTTATGGATCAGCAGTGTCAGTGTTCAAGGTTATAAATAACTTTTTGTTGCCTTTTTAATGCAACTAGTGGTGTTTTTTTACTGTAAATTTAACCACATAATTCATCTGTACTCTCAGTAGATTTACTAGAAATGAAATATAAAGATGTTTTCCCTTTCAAATCGCAGACTAGCAGTACCATAGCTGTGAAGTGATATTTCATATCTGCTGTCTCCTGTCTCTTAGTAAGCCAGTGTTAATGTTTGGTGTTGCAGCTAAGGGTGGTATGTCCCCCTCTGTAGCTATCTGCTACGCTTCCTAGTTTCTGGGGTCTTCCTGCCCTCCCTCTCAGGCTACTGATTATCAGCCTGTGGTTGATTTCCTACTTCAAATCACTTTCTGGGGAAGTCTCTCTCCAGTAGAGAAACAGTCTGGGCTCCTAACTCAAGCTGCAATTTCACAAGTGGCTTAAGCTGACCTAGCATCACGCTGCTGCCAAAAATGGTAGCGGTGCTCTTCTCCTGGCTCATGGCCACATTTGCAGCACTTCCCTTGCGTCAGCAGCGTAGCTGTGCAGCCACACAGAGATCGGGAAAGAAGAAGAAATGTGGACATGGGAGACAACTCTGTTGTCAGTGGTGCAGGCTTTGGTTTACAGCCAGTCACAGAGGTGGACCTTCAAGTACTTGAAGTTAGGTAATAGGACTACCATCTACCAATTTAATGACAAATCTCCTGGGGGCAAATTTGAGCAAGCTTGACTCATTATTAGACATCAGTTATACTCTGTTCTACATTTGCTTTGCATTATGTTCAAAAATGTTTATGGTTATTGTATAAGGCACTCTATAACTGCCTTACACGATTAAAAAATCCCAACAAACACGGACTTTTCTGAGAAGTAAAGACTTTGAATAACTGCTGCTAAGGATTTATTATCGTTTAAATAATTAAATTCCAAGAATGTAAAAAGAGAAAATCCTCATAGTAATCTTTTGTCATTTCCTTTGTATATTTGATACTTTTATATTACTGATTGAGTCACATTTGACTCAGTTCTCTCTTCAGATACAATGCACATGGCAATTGTAGATCCACTTAAAGTGAGCACTGCATCATAGGGAAAAACTGTGTCCTACGTGTGTGAACCTAGCACGTTGTTGTTATTTTAAAAACCAAATGATTTTCAGATTTCCTGCCCAGCATGTAATTACTCCAAAGCAGCGTGCATTTGTCATCATGGGCATTATGCCTACCAGTACATAATATCGCAATAACATAGAAAAATGCGTTTCCCTTCATGAGCCCTACATCTTCAGATTTCTAACCTAATTTTAAACATAGTTGTTTCCTTGAATTCATTATTAAGAACGTTTTTAAGTTGAGGCCCTGATTCTGCAAATGTATTAATGTGCCTAAATGAAAAATTCCACTGGCTGAGATTGCTTATTCATCAGGGAGACAATTAAGCTTTTCAAGTACTTACTGTAGTTCTCAGTGTGTTAATAAAAATCATGTGTTTAGTTAGATCTTTGTAATAAATGACTTCCCAGTCACTGTCTAGAATAACGTGTCTCCCCAATTGTTGCGTTGTGCATTACAAATGCAGGCTATTTCGACAATAAGTTAGTTCATACGAAGTTAAGTAATGCATTGAGTGAAATAGGACGTTCCCACTGAAATATGTTTGCTTCTGAAGTATGACCACTCTTTTCAATTATCTTTGTTTGCAAAATTAACTTCAGTGTCTCACTTAAGCAGCTATTTCCAACTCCTCTGTGTTTATCATTCAGTATAACCATTTGCAAGGAAGAGTCGCATTGGAAATGTTTGTACCATCTTGATTGCGATAATGTCACTGCCACACTGAAATGAAGCAGCTGGTTTTCTGCATTCCAGAATTTACCTTGTAACTGTCCCAGTTCCTGAAAAAGTTGACAGATCCATCTGTCCTCTTCTGAATAACTGCCCATCCTCCAGGGTCCAGGCTGTTCTCACACCAGAGTTGCATTGGCTCATTGCTGTTTTCAGGTTTGATCATATAAATGCCGCTGTTGGAATGCCCAGCTTCCTTGGCTTGTTGGCAGTCTTTGAATGGACCTTTTTGAAAAGAAATACTGTAAGCATTCAAGTTTGGCTATGCAGTGCACATTGTTCAAGTATATTTTATAATGGTAATGGAAAGTCACTAATTCAATTCAGGTAAAACTACCATGGAGAACAGTGTAAAAAGTTACCATCTTAGATGAACTGCATATACATAAACACGTCAATATACTATTTCTGGTTTTTACACAAAAACTTCATTTTGCTAAACAGTTAATGGACTTTGCTTACCAGCACCCAGTTTTTAACTTTGTCTACTGTGTTAAAGATTTATACTCTGACTTCTGATATTCAAGAAGTGCATTATGATTTTCATTAACTGTTTTCCCCTCTACCACCTTTACAAAAGGCAGATGTCAATTTACTTCATGGTGTTCCAGTGCACCCATTTGAAACCGTTGGAAGATTAAAACAAAACAAACCCAAGGCACCCAAACAACCTACCCACCCCCCCCCAAACCTGAATACGTAAATAGTTTGAGAGTTGCTGTAAAAAATATTTACTGCCGAAGTCTGCAGATACGGAATTTAGTGGTAGATTTTTTTCTTACACTGTGCAACTTTTCTGCCTTAATGTACTTACCCAGTTCTAGGATCAGCTGTTAACTGTGGATAGGAATCTTTTTAAGTTCCATGTGTCATCCTGGTGTGATGTTAAAAAGGCTCACATACTTGTTTTTAGGGCTGTGATTCTACAAAAATGCTGTTGACAGTGCTGCTGGAATGCTCTATTATAGACCGTGTGGATAGTAGTTTTACAAATAATATTTACAGAAGAGCATCTGGTTATTCTGGAAGATAAACATATCTCTGAAAACTTTACCTAGTTTGCGCTTCAATTTTTGGTAATAGTTTTATGTTCTACTTTTTAGAAAAGGATTTATGTTCATGTGTCTACTTCCATTGACTCGGAGAGACTGGTTATTCCCGAATGAAAAGCAGGATATATTCTGATGGCTATTTAGTGGTGGATGCTGTAAATGTATTTGAAAAATAATACTCAGTAAATCTGAAAATGAATTACCTACAGCTTTTTTCTCATTTTAGAAGGCTCATTTTCTCAAAAATACTTGGAAGTTCAGGGAAAACTCATCAGTCACAGAACAAGCTAATGTGCAAAGAAGCGTAGAAGACAGCCATTCAGGTTACTCTTTAATCACAAGTAGAGGTCAGGTGAAAGTGACCTTCATTGCAGATTAAGGTTGTGTGACACAAGCAAATTGAAAGTCGTGCTTTTTTAAGATTGCAAAGTAGTAGTTGCCAGTTGGATAAGTGTGTAATTTGCAAGAAATCCATAAAGCATTTCATATGAATTAGAATGCAAAAAGCTTGCATATCAAATGAAGGTGATTACTTGGAGCTTTGGGCTGTGACAGTGCTACCAGGAATGCTGCAGGCATTGAGCCATTGTTGTCAAATACGGGCAGTACAGTGTGCAGCAGTACTTACAATGGCTTTTGTCATTCTTGCAGTGCATGAAGTAGTAGCTTAGGAAAGGAATAATGTAGCTTTGGTATATGAGTGCTTTTTTCCCTTGTTCACAATTAAAATTTCCACATAGTTTTTGCACGCACATTGCAAAGTTTGTCCAGATAATTTCCTGGGCTGTGTTGGGTCTCATTTCCTTTCCTTGAACTGTATAACTGAACAGGGAGGTTGTTCTAAAAGTAGTATTGTAAAGTAATCATTGCATTAGAAAAAGTGTAAACAGACAAGTAGTATTTTTTATAATGTTAACTGAATATTAAGAATAGCTCAATTACATCTGCTGTATATTATTTCACGTGACTTCTACTGGAGGAGGAATTGAGGACTCATTTTTCCATGAGAGACCGAAGCAGACGTTTGGAGTGATCTTAAGTAGCTTTTAAGGCGGGCAGAATTGTACTAGTCTGTTTATATAACACACTTTGATCACTTTGGAAAATGAACTGGCATTAGTGTCACAGGATGCAACTTGTCTGCTTTTGGATGCTCAGATTTGTCTATGTGCTTATCCTAAGTTAATGTTGTAGTGGAGGTAACAGACTTCTGATCTTACTGTAAGGAAATGCAATAAATACCATAACTTTTGGTATATAGCCTTGAATCTCTTTTGAGAAGTAAATTCTTTGTTATGTGTCATTATATTAAGTTCACGGTATAGGAACTGGTCCATTTCTTGTTCAGTGGAAATGCTGAGATTTGTGAAACAGTGTAAGATTCTCCACAGTGCTGGTGTGAGTGGCGGCTCTGGCTGATGAAAAAAGCACAATTACTCTGTTTAAAATGGATATCGATGTAAGGAATAAGCATCTCATGCATATCTAGTCTTTTGTAACAGTCTGTGCACACCAAGTTGGTGAGACTGTTGTAAGTTAGAAATACTCTGAGAAGATGATCTGTTTAATATTTCACTTCTAAAATTGGGATTTAGGTGTATGATTTAGTACAGATCATATTCTATTGGAAATTAGATGTAGTAGAGAAGGAAAATGATGAAATATTTTAAGTTGGAAGCTTAATAAAGTAATGGCTGAATCCTATTTTAAGATGCCAAATGCTATCTTGAGTGGATGATACAGAAGCTGTGCTTGTGTAAGCTTCACATAGAGGATTTTTTGGGCAGTAGTAGAGGGAAATTCCAAAATAAAATTGGGCATATATTACAAAAAAAAAAAAGTTACATTAACTGAGAGGTATTAGCAGCAGAGTTGGGGGGTGTAATTTTCAAGTACTCTTGTTTACTTGAAGCTACTTTTTGCAACATAGTGGCAGTAAAATGTGGAGATGCTGATTATTATTCCAAGGATTAACATAATTGTTAAAAATAATTACATATTATGAATTTAACTCTCCACTTACAGTATTAAGATGCACATTGACCCTTCTGTAAACTCCTGCTGCATGCAAGTATTTGTTAGGTATGACTTCTTCGGGTACAGTAGGAGAAAGCTCCTACTTGTTTGTCCAGGTGTTTATTCTGTCATAACCAAGTCTTTCACAGCCCTGTTTTTACGTGGGACAGGTAGGTTTTCATTGGTCTTTTTTGAAATCTTTATGCATTATAAATTGTCATCATCTTTTAAGTGGAAAGATCATTTTCTATGACATAGACAGTTTTGTTTCTGTGGACCATTAAATGTGCTTACCTTAATTTAAAAAATCAGAGGTAATAACTGGGCATTGTGTTGCAGTTCAGAAGTTTTAGTTTTAGCTCTACCAGTTGTAGCAATTATCAACCCTCATTTTCCCAAGGTACTGCAAGAAACACTTCAAACTCATGAATCTACTATTAAATAAAGGAAGCTGACTAATGTTAAAATAAATTTCCTAAAATTTCTTTGTGTTCTCTTGCAAAAATGGATTAAAACTCTGAACTATTAGGGGCAAAGGGATTAGTGAAAACCAGGGTAGGTAATTTAGAGGAAAATGTTTAGTGCTATTACTTCATTTTGTATGTAGTGCAGGCGTATATTGAGAGAGAAAAAGATGCATTTATAACAAAACCGTGAAGCGTGGGTTTTCTGGGAAACAGGAAGTCACCATTTTTTAGAACTATACTTTTGCTGTCTGACCAGACATTAATGTGATGCTTTTATATTAGCTGCTTCCTTTGTGTCATGATGTGCGATTTAAATTCTCAAGACATCTTGGCATTTTACTTGGGCTTGTGCCTGAATTTTCTGCAGACCCTGAATAAAAATAGTTGTTCTTTAAAACAGTAGTTAGTTTTTTGTAATGCAGTAGAACAGTTGCAAACGTCTTCATCTTAAGAACCAAGTTGAACTTCCAACTGTGACTAAAGGCAATTTGAAAGCAAAAAAAAAAAAAAAAAAGAAAACCAAACCCAACCCAACAACCCAAACAAAAAACCCAACCTAACCCTTTTGCTGTGAAAGCTAACAGAAGCCAAGAGCAAGCAGTTGAATGAATGTCTGAGAAAAACTTGGGTTTCTGAATCCTTAAATATTTTTTTTTCCTCACAATTCTGTCAAAATTTTAATAAAGTGAGAATCATGATAGAATTCAGGGCAGCTCAGAGGTAGTTAATTTTCTTGTCATTAGTTTTGTTTCTAGTGATGAATGAATTTATCTAATGACCTGAAGAATGTAACACATGAAGATGTGATACAGTCTTCTGAATGTACTTTGATAATATTTATGGTATTAATTTAACTTGCCATCCCCTACTGACATCACATTCCTGGGAATGTAGTTACTCATTTTAAATTTTCAAAGCTGAGTGCATCTAATTGGATCCAGCCTTGAGTCAATTATTATTTCAAACTTATCTTACTGTCTTGAATATTTCAACCAAACACTTAGAGATCTATTGCACGACTGTGTTGGTGGATTTAGATGTTCATTTTAAAGCTCAGAATAGAAGGATTAACTTCTGGCAAATGTATATGTGAAAGTAAAAAGGATGACTACTTACAGTTACTTCATTTATTTAAGATGAATTAGCCTCTCTTATTCACCGTTGCAGGTTACTGTAACATGTGGCTAATAGGCATCTTCAAGGAAACAGGGCTAAACACTAGAAAGTATATGCTAATATTAAATTTTCATTCCCATAACTCAAACCCAGCTGGAGACAGAAACTCCAATATTTTGTGACTCAAAGGCATAAACTCTTCAGATTGAATTTCTGAGTATCTACTATTTCAACAAATTCATCTTACACAGCTATAACTTAGGAATTAGACTATTTGGGAAACTAAAGCTTTCCGGGGGGTGGGGGCGGGGGCGGGTGGGCAGGGGAGAAAATCAGAATTGAGAGCAAAGGCTTAGCTGTAGCAGACACTTTAAATTCTTCATTCTATTTCTATAGGCACAACAGTTTCCCTCTGAAATAGAGAAATCTCAGGTTAAATACTGATAGGTAACTCACCCTCGTTAATTAAAGCCAGTGGTGGTACTCTGAAAGGACTCTTTGTAGGAGAAGTAGCTGGATCAGGTGGTGGCCTTACATCTCTGTCTCTAGGGTAACCTGGATCTCGCTGGATCTCGTTACCTCCCAGAAGCACGGGGGTGTATGGCTGGCTGTTAGGAATGTGCTGTGGCACGACTTGAACAAGAGGTGGAGACCCATGGGTGTCCTGTCGTGAGAAGATTCTCAAGCACTGCTCTTCCAGCAGTGAGATAGTCACAGACTGATTATTTACAAGATCAGTTAGTGCTGCGTATTTTACTTCAAGCTCCTTGTATTTTGTTGCCATCTTCAACATTTCTGTTGTGACATTAAGGACTTTGTTTTCCAGTTGGGAAAGCTCAAGTGAGTTATCGCGCTTTCGAATTATCTCATGCAAGAGTTGCATATAGAGTTGGGTGACCCGAGAGTTCATGTTACGACTTTCTTTCCTCAGTAATTTTACTTCATTCACAATGTTTCCATCCACATCCACTACCAATTGCAAAATGTCAATCTCCCGCTTTTGCTTGGAGAGAACATCCTTCAAGTTCTCTATGTCCATTCTTGTGACTTCGTCTTTTCTGTTACCAGTACCCGGCCCGTTAGTATTCACGCAAATTGGCCCTGTGATTTTTTGTTCTGGGACCAAGAATGTGTAACCACATTTCTTCCCTTCCTCTCCACCGTCTGCCGAACGAGGGTGCCTCCGTTGGGATGTTTTATCAGGCGCAGATTGTTCTGTGCAGCGCCCAATAGACAACAGGAGGAACAATAGTACACCCAAAGTCCATTTAAATATCTTCATTTTGGAGCAAGTTACGATGACTGTCAGAAGAGACTATTGAACAGATGAAAAATAAAATAATTAAATTAGAGCCATAACTAAGGCTTCGGTACTGCTTTAACTACCTAAAATGATGGGTTTACCATGATTCTGTGTATATAGACAAGTCTTTGGAATCTGTAACTTGAAGTTCAGTTCCATTAGGTTAGCTTCAAAGAATAACTTTCTATTTTGAGCTGCAAACCTTAAAATTTAGGTATTGGATTTAGTAGAAAAGTTGTTGCACTGGATAAACTTTCAGAAACAATGTTCTTCCTAAGTATTTATCATGCTTTCATTATAAATTTGACTGCTTAGGTCTGCACTCACTGCAATTAAACGCACAAGGATATAGAATATACAGAGTGCAGAATATCTTAAGGGAAGAGAAGTAGGGAGATGGAGGGACTGATAGTATTTTCAAAAATATTTACATAAATTTTGGAATTTTGATCACATAAGCCCTTCTGGTCCTCTTGTATGTATATATAGATGTATAATTTATTAAATACTATATATGTACCTATTCATATATGCACACATTTTTCAAATTTATATATACACAGATATAGTAGACTTGAAAAATACAGACAAATCGAATACTTGGTTTTGCACATTAGTGTTAGACAGAAGATTAATGTAACATATTTGTCTTAAACATTGAAAATTACATATTCAAGTAACTTTAAATTTGTAAGGAAAGCCTATAATGCTGTTTGCTCTGTATTTGTGTCCCTTTGACATTTGTGTCCAGTTGCCAATTGAGATGAATATTTTAAATTGTCACACTGGTTTTGTATCTTTGAGAACATTTTTATCCAAAAAACATACCCGATACTTCAGTGTTAATCAATATAAGTACCATACTGAAGTGTTTCATTCGCCTATTAAAGAAAAGTTATTTCTTTTAACTTTGTGTAGAGAATTAAAATGCAGTGGTAAAGATGCAAGAATGTTTTTGGAGAAAAAACAACCTGTTTTTTTAACTTTATTTTTTTTTAAGTATTTGAGATGATAAACAAAGGTAGTACTTAAAACAGGGGGAAAATACCCTCATTTTCCATGTCTCATTTGCTTTGTTAAGCAGATCACTCTCCCTTATTGCAGCTGATCTGGCTTTCCTTTCCAGACTACTATTAGCGATTGTACAAGGCCTTCTACAGTGGCTTTTGTATAGTTATGAAGAGAAATAAAGTAAAACTGGAGAAAGTTAATCATTTTCATCCTGTTCCTGCCAAGTTTAAGTGCACTTGGCAATCCTGAAACAGTCACCTGAAGGAGAAGCAAACCAGTGCTGCTCCCTTTACGTTCACATTTACAGGTGATAAGGTGACTTTTGTGTCAGGTCACTTCTCCCTGTTCTGTTACTGCCTTTAATATTGTTGCTACAAATGTCTACTCAACCTCAGAATAAACATATGAAGTCTTTATTTTTTGGCTTCACTAAGAGCAGTGGTTACAAACTTCAGACCATGCTGTACATACAGTCAGGAATTATATCTAGGAATCTTGATCAAACCTTCCACTCTTGCCTAAAAATAACTTTTTGTTTGGATGACAGTTGTATTGTGAGCCCTGCTTCTGGGAGGGGAAGAAAACACTTGCTTTTAACATACTGCAAATCATTTCTTACCCTACATAAATGGAGGGAATACAGAAAAGTTTGAGAAAGTTTGTATTTAGAAACTGATTTCTGTATATTTTACTGTTACTATGTAGTAATAAGTATTTTATTGTCTACTAGTAAGTATTTTTCTCAGAAACAGAACTTGGTTAAAAGTTTTGTTAATATTTCTCTGCTGAAAGTGTAACTTCTGTGTTTGTTTTTTTTTTAAAAAAAAGAGTAGGAAAAAGTATCGCTTTTATCCAGAGCTAATTGTGTATATTTATTTGGTGATTTCAGACATTTAAAATACTAATCACTTGAACAACGTTCAGAGTTGGAAGTTCATTAGGTTAAATTTTCACGTGAATTGTGGTAAACACATGTGGAACAGGTCTGTGTGTGGTTTTGAACTTGACAAGGATAAGCTGAACTAATTGTCTGAAGTTTGAAACCTCTTCACATCACCTAAATAATTTTTCAATATGTTTGTGTTCAGTGTTTGCAGATGCAGGGAAAGTGAGTTCATGGCATACGGTTAAAGATGAAGGCATAGTACAAGTCCAGTATTTTACTGTTTTCACAGTATATAATAGCTACTTCATAGTCTAAAAAGGTGAATAACACTTTAGTTCTTGGTAGTTTTTAATGACCCTATACAGTTACTTAAATAATGAATGGCTGGGGGTTTTCCCCACAGCAGCACACTTTTCCTCTGAAATACATTAAAACTTAAATTAATGTTTCAAAACGAACATTTTGCAATGCAGCCCACTTTTCTGTATTTCTTTTAATATGTGTTCATTTTGAACTTTTACACTTTCATGTAAAACTTAGAAGTTCTGTGTCTATATATGTGCTGTCAGACCATAAAATGAATTAAATGGTCTAATACAGCATAACCAAATGCAACAGCTGCATAAGATTAAGCCCTAGAACTTTGAAGTAGTTCAAATTTCTTGCATTAAACTGAGACACTCGGATAAGCAGGGATGAGGTCCTTCTGAGAATCTACCTGGTAAGGAACATACATGCTTCCATGGAAATTCTGATTTTGAAAAAATGAAACATCTTATGATGTTGCTTGGCATGTTTGAGCAGCTTAATGCCTAACTTGTTATACAAGAACAGGTTCTGCGTAGGATATTTACCTGGAGTTTTAATCAGCTTAGAAAGAAATAAAAATACTGTTGCAGAAATTTCCTGATGTTCTGGGCAAGCAGCTTAAAAAAAATATAAACTGTTTATCCAAAATATCACAGAATGATAACCTAATATGTAAGACTTAAAAATGACAAATATTAGAGTTGGGAAATAGTTTTAGGGTTTTTTAATCAGACGTGTTATGTCACAGATTCCCAGGTTTAGATGTTTAGGTAGTGTCATAACTGTTAGGAGATGAAGTGGTTGAGGGTCAGTTTAGACACAACCACAGTCTCAGACCCTTCCTGGAAGTCTGGAGTTGCTTGTAGTGAGTGGGGCTGCTGAAATACCTGAGTGCAGAGAGATTGTGAATACAGATACTATTGCTTTAAAATATGTTATTTAACTCTTTATGAACAGTCATGTTTTTTAAATTAGAATAGACTGTCACTTCTGTCATTTTCCTGTGTCACCCAGTTCTGGGTCTCAGATTTCTGTAGCAGTTCCATTACGTATGTTCTGGTATGCTAATATCTTATTGCTTCTGCAGGAGAAAATGTGCGATTTGCTACTATCCATAGCAACACAAACTTCATCATCATCTTGTCAGAAATACTCAGAGCTGTGGATAGGGCTTCAATACCATGATCCCCATGCAAAAAAAACCTCCTTGTTTCCAAAATGAGTCTTTGACTTATTATTTTAAAAGTGCCTAAAGGAAAAAATTTCCAATTTAAAGGAGCAAAATAAACCAGTAACTACTATTTTCAACTTTCACTGAGAAACTACTATAACATGGGCTGTGTTACCCCAAAAAAATATTGTATTGCTTACAAATACTAGAGTTGCAGGAATGAGGAAGTGTGGAAGCTAGTATATATCTGGCATTTTTTACCTTTCTACACAACAAACTGTTTGTTCTGTGTTGTACTGCTGTGACTCTCATGTTCAGCAGGACGTAGAATTTGGAGACCCACAATAGAAATTAGAATCTGTTCTCCGGGAGCTGACAAAGACTGCTTCTCCCTGGGCAGTGGGGGCTGTCATGAAAGAACGTAAGGGAAGCGTTGCAGGTAAATGTGAATATAGGATTCCCTCTGTGTGGAAAGCACGATATCAGTACATATCTTTTTTCAAAGTATTTATTAAAAGAATATGGTCAAACAAAAAACACCAACAGTGTCTTATAAACCTCCAGTTATAAATATGTTAAACAGGAAGAGAAACACAGGGTTTTTTAGAAAGGAAATGATAATACTGAGAATAAAGATCCTCTGAACATGATACCAGTTAATCTGGAAGCTCTGTTATTGATATTACATGTACTTCATTTTCTGTTAAGCTTTGTCTAAGCAGCTAAAATTAATAAAACCATCTAGGTTTCCCTATCTCTGCACAGAATAAGTGGAGATTTTTGTGGGTTTTTTTAGCTTAAAACTGGGTCGGTAATATTAGAAGTAATACTGATGTGGGAAAAGCACTCTTATTATTGGAGAAATGTTCACATGGATTTTTGATCTATCTGTGTACTTCAGTAAGTTACTTTTCCCTGTATAAACAAATGCTTTTCGGCAAGTCACTCTGCCTCTGCTGAAATAACAGGATTACTTTCAATTGTATTGACCAGGATCCAGGAATGATACATTCGCGGGTTTGGTTAGTCAGATACACAACGTATTGAGTCAGAGAATTCTGCTTCTCTGAGGTTAACAGGAATCTGATTCCCTTTAGGAAAGGCAATCTAAAAATCGTCAGGGGTTTTCGAAGCAGTCCTTGAAAATGTTTCACTTCTAAGAATTTATCTGCAGAAGATATTTGTATATCTTGGCATACTGGATATTCTGAAAACACAGCAAAATATCATAACACTTTCGGATTTTTTGGTGAAGTATTTTGTATGTGGAGGTTCCTTTACATTTGTTTGCAGCCATTGTCTGGGTTTGCACCATTTTAACAGGCAGGTACAATGGAGTGGTGTATTTTGCATTTGGAAAAGTGTTATTTAGGGGCTCCAGAATTCTCTGTAAAACAGATACTGAAGGCATTAAGCATCTAGTGATGTTTTCTATAGGAGACTTTGCTTCATTCATTGGTGTATAAATTTTAAGGAGCAGACTAACAGGGCATGTTACAAAAAAGAAACTAAGCCCAGTAAAACAATAATTAAGACCTAATGAAGCCATGTGGTTACTGACAAAAGTTTAAAGGTTCAGAATTTCCATTCTTAGAAGTAAACTCCTGTGAAACTTTAAATGGCATATTTTTCCATCATGCTTCAGATCATTCTTGTGGCAACAGCATAATATTAGTATTCCGTTATTTGTTTTAAAATAAGCATTTCAAAATTTGAACTGTAAAGTTGGAAGCCAGCAAAGGAGAGAGTTAAAACCTTGCACATAGCCAGTTTATGGCTTTAAAATTATTGACTCAGCTGTTTTCATTTGTGAAAGATTTAGGAATTGTTCTAAGCAGCATAAATCAAAACCTTGGCTAATCATGAATGAACGGAGACTGGTGTCCAAAGCACACAATGTAGGCTTCAAATGGATTTTTTTGTTGTTGTTGTTGAGATTGTTCTCTTTAATATGTAAAGAAGCACAAAAGGATAGTAAGAAAAAGGGCTTGAGAGCTTGGAAAGGATCCATCTTTCTTGTTTGTCAAGACTGCCTCAGACTTTTTGCTTCCCATAGCTACTACGTCTTAATTAAGTTTGCTTTCTGTAACACTTTGTCGCTTCCTTCAGCATCAGCCCCTTCATTCTTTCTTAGTGTGTCAGACATTTCTGAGAGTTTGTTAATACAAATACATAACTTATATTCTTTCCTATTGTTCTGGATTATTTACCAGGACAGCATGAAGAAAGGCAAAAAGTAGCAAATCATGTATTCCAAACTCTTTTGCTTTCTATCCGTACTTTTGTCTTCTGTTTGTAAACAACTTTGTTTTAATCATTGACTTGCAACTGCAACTTCCCCCTCCCTCCTCCCAAAGCAGAGCTGTAACAAAACCCTCTATTTTCAACTTAATATAGCGTTGCCTTGTATGTTGCATTTCATGTTTATGAAATGAATCTTTATTTAGAAACAAACTGCTGTTCAATTGAGGTACAATTAACTTCTCTATCGTTACACAAATTGTTAAAGGAAGGGATTAGTGCCTGTTGCAGCAATGCCTTTGGATTTTCAGCTTCACAATTGTTTGTGCTACAAACTTGATTATATTCTGAATCAATGTGACCTGGGTTTCTTGGTTCGTTGTGCAATTCAAACTACTTCTACTGCTCAGAAGTACCATAAATAAAAATTTAGTTGAAACGATATATAATGATTGCTACTTACAGCTGTGTGTTGATTTACTTGGGACTTTTTACAGTGGTTTTATTGAGGTATCCATTTTCTAGTTCTAGTAATGCTAGGTCTATGCTCTGCTGTTGGGTGAAATCCAGCTGCCCTGAAATCGATAGCGTTTTTGGCTTTTGCTTTCTGGTAGGGTCAGAATTTCAGATTAATATGTTCACAATACCCAAATTACATGCTTAGCAAAGAATTTGGTAGTACTAATTTTCTGTAACTGTAAAGAAAATCTACAGCAGATTTACAGCTAAACAACTGAAACGTATTCATCCTTAAAACTGGAATGAGTTAGTCTCTGCTCTTATGCAGTCCTTTTTAATTCTTTCCAAGTTTCCAAATTATACCAAATGCCACAAAAGTCAGTTCTATATTTTAGTTGTCAGACTTTTCTCAGTCTGAGAGAGATTTGTTTCCTCACAATTGTATGAGGGAGATGTATGTAGAGTTCACAAATAGTTCAAAATTAAACTTGCAAGTAAGAATAACTTTAAAACTTACCAAGAAAAAAATCTTCCAGCTGTTTTGCTTCTGTGGTAGATGGAAAATCCAGAGGCCAAGTTGCTTTTTCTTCCTATATTACCCGGTGCTGTGGATTGTTAATCTGCAGTTGGAGTTGAAAACTGCTTTTGTCTTTCTCTGTTAGATCCAAGCTGTATTGGGGAACTGGGTTTCTCCATATGATAACCAAGCTAACTAATCATTTAAAAAAAAATTTAAAAAGTAATGTTCCAGTATGTGTTATTCCAGAAAAGAGAAAGAAAAGCTTTTTTGAAACTGCAGTGTTTTACTCTCATATGCAGAAGTGCACTAACCAGCTACAGCTGACCCAGATTCCATATACATCACTTTTGGACAGTTTTCTTTAAACAAACACACACTCGCCTTAGACGTTCAGCCCACCTATGATGTCACCGCAAACACACTGAGAGCAGAAGAAACTCCTCCTTCGGATTTCCTATCCGTACCCTCCAGAAAAGGAGGGGGCAGGGAGGCTGAGAAGTTAGGAACAAGGAAAGATTGTTTGCCAGTAGAAGGGAGGGTACCATATGGCAACAGACTGTGCAAGAGTTCAGCAGGCAATTACAAATCAAACATTTTTACTACGCTGCCTAAAGATGCCTTTCAAGTTATTACAGTACTGGGCTTCATTTAGAAGAAAGATTCTTTCAGGCTGATAAAACTCGATTTGTGTTGCTGGGAATAAAAGGGGCAGCCTGGCTGGATACAACAGGAAAAATGAACCATTTATAGTCTAGAAGAATGTTCAACAGAGTGTCGCATTCAATTCTTGACATTCAGTTAATAAGAAACAGTTCCAGTTGTTAAACACATGAAGTCTCCGATACATGTGGAAAATGTTAAAACGGTGTGTGTGATGGTTTTGGGTAGGTATCAGAATATTTGATAACATCTGACCGGTGCTAGAAGTAGCAAAAGCCACAGAGATTATGCCCTGTGAGGAATGCAGAATACTGGGGTTAGTTCTATCAGTAGCCAGCACTTAAGTGCATTCAATTTGCTTTCATTGATTTGTTCGGTTTCCTCACAAAGGACATGCCAATTACATTTGAAAGAGAATTACCCTAGTATGCTTTCAGAATTATTTTAGACTTGATAGAAAAGCTTCGAATAAGTTTAGAGAACAGGTCTCTACAGAAGAGCTCTTGATTTAGCTAAAAGAAAGAAATCAGTGCTTAATTGAGCAAGTCATTCAGAAAGATAATCATAGAATCTTCATGGTTGGAAAGGACCTTTGAGATCAAGTCCAGCCATAATACATTGGTTTATAAAGTCCTGCGTAATATTGCAGGTGCCTTTTCATAGTGAGTTTCCTTAATTCTAATTAGTAAGCCTGATTTACCTCTTTCTGTGGAAGACTGAGCAGGTTCGGGATTTTTAAGGCCCATTTGGACACCGCTTAGCAATGTTAGGTTCAGGACAGCTTATGCAGTCTAGACAGCATAGCAATTAAATGTGACTATGTGATGTTTCTGATTATCCTTTCTATTTTTTAATAAACCGATTCTAGCAGAATAGAAAATGGAGAAATGTAGTAGTATATCAGGTCATGTGTAATACCTTTTAATTCACTTTTTTATATGTCACCTTTGAACCACAAGTATTTTAATTTGTTTCTGTGTGTGTGCGCACACACGTGTGTATGTGTTGATTTTGGAGTGATGCCCAGAGTTTCCCAGCTCACATTTGAGGACTGTACTGCTTAGGTGCTATACAAACACAACTGCTGTTCTTGTGAGGTTGTATTAATAGTCTTCCACCTGTAAAGCCAAACTTCTTGTTATGATTTTGGTTATACAAGGCTGAGAGGTGAAGCAAAATATAATTTTAGAAATTCCCTGTTACTGAAATAAGTTTCTTAAAAATATTCTTTAAGGTTGTATTTTTTTTTTTATTTGGATATCTCGTGGAAGAGGCAGGGGATGAAGAGCAGTTCCTTTTAATAGCAGAGTTGGTCAGGATATTTTTCATTTAGTTGAGACAAAAATAATTAGTCTTTGGGTGAAGTTCAAGAAATGGAGTTGCATTTAGAATTAAAATAAGTGGTTTATCTACAGCATTAGCATCTAAAGAGGAGGCTTATACTCTCTATCTGATTAAGGGATTGAAAGAATAGTAAGGTTACAGTGGTGGTGGGGAAGAAAGCGGGTAGAAGACTTGAAGGCTGTTGGAGGTGCAATTAACGTTAACCGCAGGATTCATACTGTGTTTCAGTCTGAGTGCACTTTTTGCCTAGGTAATTTTTCCCATGTTGCTGCAAGTTGAGTTTGAGTTCCTATTCAGCTTGAAGAGTTATAGATAATATGATTTTTCCTTCTGTTATTTTTTTTTTTTAATGCTGAGTTGGAGGAATGAAGTAGAAGACTTCCTAAAAACATTACTCATTTTGATCATGTGTTTTAGCATTGTGTGTTTAGTATGCTTCATATTTGTCAAGGGAATAATATAATTGGTGATATGGCAGAAGGTTAGGTTCACGAGTAGTTGTGCATGTCCTTGTAAAAACTTTAGAAATCAGACTTAGAAATAATGACACTGCTAAACACACAGTCAGCCTGTACACGCCTGGTGTGATGCAAGAGGAAAGGATCCTCTCTGCCTCCCACTGTGACTTGTCGTACAAGGAACGAAAGCTGGCACACAAACCTGGCTGTACTCGTACCCTCAGATCTACAAATATAGCTGAGATAAGGCTGACAAAACTAAGGGTTAAGGGATTGAGGAGAGTGCATATTCAATCCCAGACAAGGGCAGCATGGTGATGTACTTTCCTGTAAGTCCAAGCCTTATTTACTGTTTTACTCTGGGGGCTGAAGGCTCTTGTCAAAATGGTTTCTCAGGTAAATCCAAAATACTGTTCTAAGGCAATGCTGCTGTCAACCTGCATGCACGTTAGTCAATGAAAGCAAAAATTCTTCAAAATATTCTTTGTGAGGTTTTTTTTTTCTGCTAAATGTGAGAACACTAAATAAAGTTTTCCTTCTAATCTTATTCAGGTATTTATCTGTCAGACTTGACGTATATCGACTCTGCCTACCCATCAACAGGGAGCATTCTGGAAAGCGAGCAAAGAACAAATTTAATGAACAATATTCTTCGAATTATCTCAGATTTACAGCAGTCATGTGAATATGGTAAGCTAGTGTGTAAATATTGCAGCATTAAGAAGAACAATTGAAAAAGTTTTAATATTTGTTTTCTCTAATGCAATGTAAGTAAGGCCCAACCCATTTGAATGCCATTAATGCTCTCCTTCACCCTCTCAGCCCAAAAGTCTGGTTATTCTGGTATTATGGTTATGAGAGAGCGTCAGTGTGAGGAGACATAATAAAATTACCCTTTTCTTACGTCGCACACATTTACATCACACACATTTTTGCAGTACATATTTTCTGATTAAAAATGTGGAGTACATTGTACTTCGCAGTAGTTTTACTACTACGTTATAAACTTGTATCCCTGTGTTTCATAGTTTTATGACTGTGAATTCTAAAAATAGCAGGATTGCATTTGGAGTTGTACTTTTACTGGAGATAAAAAAAATATATTCAGCTTGTCTTTTGGACATTTACAGTTCTATTCATAGGTCAGATAATGTATTTTTTTCTTCAAAGGTTGTCTCCCTCACAGTCCTCTTCAAGTTCTAGTAAAGTCATAAGGCTGCGTTTGTGATGGTGGAATGTGAATTAGCACACTTCACTGAGGGCTCAGTATAATGAGAATGTGGGTTGTGAGGAGTCCTTGGATAGAACCTTCCAGGTTTGGGACTTCAGTTTGACCAGGGGCGCGCTCTCGCTTTTCCCGTACGTGTGCTCTGATCGGCAGAGCAGCTCTAGGGGATAGAAACCTGGCTTTATGGATGTGGGGAATGTCAGCTCAACACGTGAGAATTGCTGTGAAGGACAAAAATTTCAACGTCAGCAGGGACTGTAGTTTGTACCTTCATCTCACATAGGAAGGAAGGAGATCTGATTCTGTTTAAATAGTTTCTGGAAAATAACTTTGCTTACCGATGAATGGTACAGTGGTAATGAATGTCATCTGTTCTCCAGATATTCCTCTGTTGCCTCATGTCCAAAAATACCTAAACTCGGTTCAGTACATAGAAGAACTACAAAAGTTTGTAGAAGATGACAATTACAAGTGAGTACGAAATGCTGTAACTGACTGTAACTCATTACATAGTAGCTTTTGTAACACAAAGCCTGTCACTTAAGATTGCACTTGTATCAGGGGATTGTGCGTATCAGATGCACCAGTTGCAAGTAATGAGGTTACAGCAGGGTCCTCTGCTCAAGACAATTTTCAGCGTGCCGGATGGCATATGTCCTTCCTTGCCTGTGTCTGATTGCATCAAGCCCTAGCTTTCAGGTCTGTTTGGTCTTTTGATTTGACCTGCAGACCTCTTTGAGCGTTCACTAATGAAGACTCCATACTTCTGGCTGACATGTAAGACTGTTCAGTCAATAAGATGGATCCCATGATTGGAGACAGCTTATGTAATTTTTCATCAGAACAAAGTCATCTGTGTGTCCAGTCCCAAGTTCTTACTGACTGTGACTTAAGGCTTTAACTTGCATATATATTTTTCACTTTCATTTTATATTTTTTCTTTGATTAGGTTATACAGTGTGAGTAAAACGTAAAGACTTGATTTTTGAGAGGCAGAATATTGTCTGTGTCCCCACCCATTCCTCCCAGCATACCACCCGAAACAGAGGTTTCCATTTCCTTAATTAAAAGATTATTACTGTATTAAGTGATTTGGCATCGAGCAGAACTGGGGGATGGAAATCTCTGGCGTGAGACTGGAACAAGCCCTGAGGATAGGAATAAACCAAAAGCAAATCCGTTGCATATGAAGAAGGGTTTTGTTCATTGGCTGATCTGCTTGAGGAGGTTCCCCACCCATTCCCATCCTGCCTGCCCGGGAAGTTTGTCACCTCAGTTGTGTTGAATTGATTGCTTGTGTAGCGGTATCCAAATGGTGGGAGGGGTATGCACACTAGAGGAACAGATACGCTTTACCATTTAATAGCCATAATTTGGATTTACTAAAAGGTAGCAAACGGGGACCCCTCAGTTCATGTCAAAGAACAGTTAACTGTTCAGACACTTGGCTTCCCTTCTAAGATTTGTAAATTGTTCTCTGCACTTTCGTATGCAAGCATCAGGCTTTACCTTCTTGCTGAAATGTTCTGTAGCCTGATTTTGAATCCTGCTTGCTTATCGCTGAGACTAAAGCTCTGTGATCAAATATTTGGAGGAAAAAAACCCAACCCAAACCCAAATTTAACTGCGGTGCCTACTTCTTAGAGGCATACTGTTTTCATGAATTCTGTGTTCCGCCTTACTGCACCTTCCCTAGGCAGGAGTCATTACTAGTGGGGATTTTATTGCTGAAGGAGCTACAGTCGCTTTGTCCTGTACAACCCGTGTTTTGATAGCAGGAAAATGAATGGAGACAATTGCATGTAGTGCAGAAACATGGCCGCTATTCAGGAAGTCTGGTTTTACACCTATAGGTTTTGTGTGTCTCCAAACTAAATCTTTTATTGGGGAGAAGCGTATTTACTACTGGTGACTATTTTACTTTTTCCTAAGGTGTCTGCAAAAAGGCTGAAGTTAAGAGAACGGCCATTGTGACTTGAATACATTCATTTTCTTCCTAAAGGATTTTATTTAAAAAAATTAAATATTAAAATTTTAATGAGTCATTGCTAAATTGCCTGGGGATGGGAAGGAGAGGAGCTGTCGAACTTCAAACTTTTTCTTCCCAAAATTTAGTAGATACTTTTCCAACCCTGTGAATTTCAGTTTCTAGTTCTGCAAACTGTGTGGACATAAATGCATGATCCTCCTGGAGTTCTCGGCTCCTGGAGTCTGTCCTCTTTGTGGTACTGTTGGAAATGGCATTAAAAAGTGCCTGTTATAGAAAAAATGTGAATTATGGATGCAGTCAAATTGATAATGTATTTTCCAAACTGCAAAATACGGATTTTGGCTTTTAGACCAGTAAAGACAAAAGACTTGGCCCGGCACACTAGTGCACTTTATAGAAAACTTTAAAATATGAAGAGTAGCAAGTATAACTATTTTAGCCAAGGTAGGGTAGCAGTTGTATACTTTCTTTTCGTCCCAGTTTTTATGCCAGAGCAGTGGTGTCTGCACTGTTTCATGTTTCTGCTGGCAGTCCCGGGACCGTGCAGGCCCTGGCTTATGCGTGGCTGTGTTTTCCCTGGAGCGTGGTGCCAACACTGAGCAATGGCCTCTTCCCCTCTTCCTTCCACAGTGTGACTTTGCCACACCTTGTTAACAGCTCTCCTGGAGCTTTTGCTCACAGAGGGTGAAGATGGCGACTGGTGGCTGTTTGGCTGCTTGTGTCTGGCTGCGTCGGGCTCCCCGATGCAGAGGAGGTTGCAGGACTGTGCCGTAGCCAAGGTTTTGCTGTTGAGTCTGGTCCTCCTTCAGCATGGTGTTGCAAACCTGTCCTGGTCTATACGAACCAAAGCACTAGACTCATTGACTAAGTTATGCCCTAGCATGTAATTTTGTGAATCCTGGGCCCTATTGCAGTAGTAGGGTTTTTTCCACCCCCAAAAAAACCGCCCGAAAAAGAATGTTTGGAAATAGTGTGTGCTAAAGATAATTACGCATGCTTTGTATTAACTTCATAGTGTTTCTTGCAGTTATAACAGGCAGCTTTCTATTGTAAATTTTAAAAAATAAAACTTCAAAAACTTATATGCTTCTATTTCCTGATAAAGTAATTTTTAATGCTTCTTTAATGCAGACTTTCATTAAAGATAGAACCAGGGACCAGCACCCCCCACTCTGCTGCTTCCAGAGAAGATTTAGTAGGTAAATGCTTAATAAATGTGAGAAGACTTGAGGTTGTCAAATGCATTATTTTTGAGTTGTGAACATGAAAAATATTTGCCTGAGGCTAATAAAGAAGTGTGAAGTATAAACACTGTATATTTGTAATAAAAAGTCTAAAGATGATCTGTAAAGAAATTCTTTCAAGGAATTGAGTCAGTTTTTTAGGTTCTTGTATGTATTGTGGCACTAACTTGTTAGTGTCATGTGGGGTGAAGAGCTATTAAATATTCATTCTTTGTTGTGTCTAGACAGAAGGGCTTTCATATGAACTTTTCATGGTATAATATGCTTCCAAAAATTTACATCATTTTTCATCAATGCCAACAGTGGTTGAAGGCAGGAGTTTCAAAACGTAGAATCAGTGGGACTGTTTAATGTCAATGTAGGTAATGCAGCAACCTTTAGGACTTACAAAATACTTGTAACTAGATGATCTGTTTGAAATAAGTGTGTTTATTTTTAATTCTGTGCAAAACCCCTAAAGTATAGTTTTTTAAATTATCAATATGAGTATATCAATGAGTTTTATTACAGGCTATCTCTTACAAATTGAGTTTAGGAAGTTTTGTGCAGCTCTTCCACAATTTTCTGAGAAGTAACCCTGACAGTAATTCTAAAGTTACT
Source organism: Alca torda (assembly GCA_008658365.1). NCBI lineage: Eukaryota > Metazoa > Chordata > Aves > Charadriiformes > Alcidae > Alca > Alca torda. The sequence continues at coordinate 1,911,928 of CM018087.1, forward strand.
CGGGAGTAATGTCTTTTTTGTTCCTAGGCTCTGAAGTCGGAGCGTCTCCACAAAGTGGACGGAAAAATGTTGCAGCTGAAGGAGCCTTGCTACCACCAACACCGCCTTCACCTAGGAACCTGATACCGCATGGGCACAGGAAATGTCACAGTCTGGGATACAAGTCAGCATTTCATTTCACCTGAGAATCCTTAGCTTTGTGATGTATCATCTTTCAGTACAAAAGCTTTGCTTTTAAAAAGTAGCATGATTTGTACACAGGGTTTCACTTAGAGACCAGTTTGTGGCAAGAGACCAAGCTCAGAACCATAATGGTCATGTCCCAACCAAAGAGAATTGATCAAAACAGGAAGAGTGTGTGGCTGTTACGATGATAAGAATAGCCAATGAGTTAGGCAAAATAGGCTCTTTCTGAATGACAGAACTATCCTTTATAGCAACTCAATGCCAGTGTTGTAATTCTTTCAAATACAAACTGAAATAATTGCTTTATTGGCATTTTTATGATGAGACCTCCTTTATAGACTTGCATATAACTTTGTATAGTAACAGTTTCAGGTTTTTTTTCCTATATAGATGTACTTCTAATTAATATCTTGATCATTATATCATCAATTGCCTTGTCACCTTTTCAAAATGCAAGATTGTAGCTATTCGGTAATTCATCTCTTACATTGTGTAAGTTTACCTTTAATGAGCTAGAATGCAATTATAAAGTTCAATTATGTGTTGTAGTAAGATATATTTTAGGATATTGAAAGTAATTTTTAAAGTACTCCTGACTTTCTCTTTGCTCCAAGAGTGCTGTGCAATTTCAAGCCTAGCAATTCTTATAGATAATATAGTTTGTAATACAGATAATACAGTTAGTTATGACTTGAGCCATGATTTAGTTTGGTATTTGGAACACACTACATGCATCCTTCCACAAAAGCAACAGCTTTTGAAATGTATCAAGAAAATGTTGTAAGAGTCTTGTCCTGTTCATTTCTAGTTTCATACACAAAATGAATACGGCTGAATTTAAAAGCGCTACGTTCCCCAACGCAGGACCAAGGCACCTACTGGATGACAGCGTCATGGAGCCTCATGTACCATCCCGAGGGCAAGCAGAAAGCTCCACTCTTTCTAGTGGCATTTCAATAGGTAGGAACTGTAAACATACCTGTGTAGTACATGGTCTTTTAATAAAGATTTTAGCAGGATTAGTTGGCAATTGTACAAGCAGTGGTACCGTTCTAAAATAAAAATTCTATTTTAGAACAAACTTGAGAAACATAGGTGGAAAAGGGCAGCATAATTTATACAGCATGAACTACATGCTGACAAATTATAAAAAAGCAGATTTTATTTCTAATATCCCCTTTAATGATACCACCACTGTTACTCCGATTCTTCCTTGATGGGGATGGTGGGAAGCTCAGGGCACTGTTTCCTACTTCCCCTCCCAGCCCCCAATCAATCCAAATTAAAAAATGTCTTGTGGTATGATTTCTATTTAAAATTCCATATCAAATTGACAGGGAGAACTGTAAGGCGCTGACAGTTTTTAAGACTGTAATTTGTAATTACTCCTTAATTTTGTTGGGAGTAGATAGCAATTTAACTTTCACATACTTCAAAATGTTAGAATTTACTTCATTTTGGTAAGTTACTGATCTTCAAATATATAGGGTGTTCTTATTCTGAGAACTTCTGCTTCCTGAGTCTCTTATGGGACAGCAGTTGCTCTTCTCTCCTGTTACACACAGATCCTTAAAGCGGAGGGAGGGGCGGGGCAAGTGCCTCTCAGATCCACCGAACTAGGGTTAGGTGCAGCTGAACCATGTAGTGTTATGCATTTCTTTGGATAACTTAATTTTAAAAAAAGGGTTTTGCTTTTTAGCCCTGCTGGGGAGAAGCAAGGTCACACAGTTTCAAATTATGCTGTTTTCAGGAGCTCCTCGTGTATTTTCTTGAGGAGGACATATTCTGAGCAAACATTAAATATAATTTTCATATGGAAAAAGTCAAATATCTAGAGACAGTAATTTTAAAAAAATATGTTGTTATTAAATCTGTGGATCTAGCTTTGATCAAAGTAGTTTGAACCTGTTCACACCAGGCAGGTTCCACTAGTAAATGTGCATTGCCTCTCTCCGTTTTCCTACAGGCTCTTGGTAGAAATGGTACTTCTTATCAGCGTACAAACAGCTTGCATTCTCAGGAACTGCACAGTACAGGAGATTAAAGCTTCTCATGCATCTAACTACCCTTCAAGTGCAGTCTTCTCAGCGTTATGCTGGATTCAGGGAGAAAAAAAACAGACTTTTTGTCACTTTTATTGAGATGTAGCATTGCCTTTTTCTCAGTGCCGTCCTTTACTGATGCTTTCTGTCTAAATATCTAAGAAAGTTCTCTGCATTTGATCCTTTTTCCAGATTAAATTATTTATTTGCCTCCATTAGAGCTTAGCAGGGCAGGTTTGCCAGAGCTGACAGTTGGTCTTTCGTGAGGTACAACGAAGAACCAGTCACAGAATACCAGTCACTGGAATACAGTGTTTCCCTTCTTTGTCTCATCTCTGAATTTCTCAACTCTTTTCTCTTGCTTAGCTCAGGCATGACCTTATCAACTTGATGTAGTCACCCCTACAAGTTGGAACAAAATTGCCACTTCAGGAGACTTGCAAAACAGCAACCTTACGCATTTTGTGTGAGATCAGCATTTGTGGTTAGAACTTCCCTGCTCCTATTCTCTTCCACCTCCAGCCTCCCCATACTCCATTACTTTAGTTTTGCCAGTGTTTTGACAGTCTGGCATCGTTGTTACTTTTGCTGCCGTTTAATTATGAAAATTTAAATGACACAAGATTATTAGAGGTGCTAGAAATATGTATGAGGAAGAGAGTAAGTTCTGGGGGCTTGCAGTATCTATTACTGAAGAGTTCTTGGAAATGTTAAGTTGCCTGGCATTCTGTACTGCTGCTTCAGCAGGGTTTAAGGAAGTTGATTGAAGCTGCTAAGTTCCTCCATCATGTTTGAAGTAGTCTGTTTACTCAGTACTTGGAAATAGTACAGTCACTGCAGCAGAGAGGAGGTGTACAGTATTCTACAGCACAACTTCAAAAGACGGTCAAGAAAAATTCTGAATGTGCATACTGAAAAAAGCGTTATTCCTCACCTTGCCCATAAATGTCAACTTAAACCTGTTGCTCTAGAAACAAGACTACCTTTTCTTAGGTATAAGCCTATATAGGATTTAACTTTTTGGATAAGTGATCCCACTTCAAAACAGGGACAATATTTCTGATATGCCAGCACCTTGAACGCAACCTTAAACATGACTGTAATACCGCTTTAAATCACTCTTGTGTTTCGGGGGCTCAGAGGTGTTCAGACACTTCCAGTCCTTTCATATTGGAGGATCTGATATAATCTTCCTCTGCATCAAGTATCAAAAAAGCAGCAGTGTAACAACAGTGTCTATAGGATGTTTGTGTGCAGCACGGTACCGTTACGATGTTTTATCTAAATTCTTAGAGCATGTGAGTTCCTGCATTTTTTTATCAGGCCTCATGTCTGAGTCACCTTTGCTGTTAACAGATTACTATAGTCTACAATTAAGTAAAGCAAGTTATAGGTGTGTTACGAAGATTCATCAGAGGACGGTTTCTTTTTCCACTGGTGAACACACCATCTTCTTCAGATACATAAGGACTCTTGCACTTGAATTTCTTCAGTTACCAATCTGAGAGAAGCTTTCAGGCTGTGACAAAGAGATCAGTTACAGCATCACTAGGTCTGAGAGTCGTGGCTGCGTGAAATCCTGTTCTGCATATAAACATATTAAAACTGAGCAGTTGATCCAGCAGTGTGTGTGTCTAAACTAAAAATAAATATTCAAGTGGTGATGGACAATTTTGATTGTGTTGTGCTGGGAAAAACTGATGATCTATTCTGGGAGTGGTGAATAACATCCTAGAATTTTTTTCTGAAGCTGAATTTGTTTACAACGGCTAATTGTCCAAGTAATTCTGTAGAGGTAAAGGGACAGTGTAAAATAGATCCCTCTTTTCATATATTGCATCTGTGTGGTTTTTCTCCTCTTACGCCACTGGATGCAAAGTAATTTTGCTTAGGAGGGTGTTTTTTTTTAAGGGTACATTCTCACATGTATGCCACTTAAGAATAGGTGTTGAAGTGTGAACACAGAAATACTTGGCTGAAATTGAGAATGTAATCTTAGGTGTTTAAAAATTCTAAGAAAACACATTTATAGATTATGTTTGTAGCAGTGTTGGATGCAAATTCTGTCCTAACTTTGGAGTGTTTTCAATCTTTTTTCTTCCGCTTATTTTTCCTAATCTACAATGAAAACTCTGGAAAAACTAAGGCTATTGAAAATTTACCTTAATTTGTGTGTTCCAATCACTTAGGAATAACGTGAGCCTTTGATCTAATGCAATCAGAGAAATTAATGCTGCAAAGTCAAAGAAAGGTATTTTAAATCAGTTTGAATTAGTGTAAGAAAGTGCCTTTATAAGAACAGTACATTCTCAAACCGAAACTGGCATGAGCTGGGTACAAGAATATCAGCATTTTAATGAATTCCTCTTTTAAGTCACCATCTTGAACTTGCATGCTACAAGGGATTATGTTTCTCTTTAAATAAATGAAGTATAGGTGTAGGTATACAGTGTATGCATTTACTTTCAGGTTTTTGGCAGCCTGTAGAGCAGGGCCGAACTCTACACAGCCAGTGTTTGTTTGATTCCTTACCCTGTGCTGTGCTGTTCAGGTGTTCAGGACGCTGAGTCATCAGCAGTCTGCCTTAGAAGATCAAAGTTCAGGTAGAGTTTCAGGCAGAAGAAGTAGGTTTTTTTTTTTTTTAATATTCCAATTAAATGGGTATATAGATGTCTCTTGCCCTAAATGTGGATACCCTATTTTGCTGTTATTTACTACTAGTTTAGTGATAGGGTAAATGTAAGAGCTGTATAATGCTTTAGGTTAAATATGCACATGTAGATGCCTGGATTTGAGAGGAGAGGGATATATAGGAGTTTTAGTACCCTAATTCTTCGTGAATCCTTATTAGTATTGTTTGGTCCAGGGCATATGCTTGGGAGTTTTTTTGTGATGAATGCAGCTGTACAAAACCCCTGTTTCTGCCCCATCTTTATCTTATTTGGTTATTTGCCTTTGTTAGCTTTTCATGATGAAAGTCATTATCGGTGATGGTATTAGATGTTTGTGTTGATTCTCTGGCAGCATATTGCTTGGGTTGTTTGCCAGGCTTTGCACCATTCTTATTTGGTTAACTAGCAAGCCAAAGTTGAGCTATTTAAACTTTATTGTGCAATAGTTAAATGGTAATGAACTAGTTCAAATACACATGAGGGGTTTCAGTATGGTCACAGACTCAACAAGGCAGAACATAAATTTTAGGGCATGAAGTCCATCTCCATGATGTTAGCTGTGCTACAGCAATTGATGTTCTGGTCTCCAGACCAGTTTTTTTCTGTTTTCACATTAGAATTTCGAGCTCTGTCAGGTCGGTCACCAGCTATAGTGACTGCAACTCTGGAAACACTATGTAACTGGAGCCAAGGGAGTGTCAGTTGCAGATTTGAGAAGGGGGAAAAATTTTTAGTCTGAGTACATGTTAAACTCTTTGGGGTTGGTTTGTTTATATTAACACCTGTTTAACTTTAGGGACTAACTTCTGGATAAAGGGAGCCTGTGTTAAGGGTTCTATATCCTCAGACTTCCAGCAATGAGTGGATGCCGTGACTGGGGGGGAAAAGGTACGCAATGGTATACATATTCCCTGTCACATACCTAGGAACTCGCGCTGTTTGTGTGGCTGTAGCATAGACACGTGTATCCACATCTACAAATGTGAACAGAAAATTCACGTCTGTATTCAGCTGCAGCGCTGAAGCTCTAGAGAGGGCTCTGGGGAGACCTTATAGCAGCTTTCCAGTACCTAAAGGGGGCTACAGGAAAGCTGGGGAGGGACTCTTGATCAGGGAGTATAGTGATAGGATGAGGGATAACGGTTTCAAACTGAGAGAGGATAGATTTAGATCAGGTATTAGGAAGAAATTCTTTCCTGTGAGGGTGGTGAGACACTGGCCCAGGTTGCCCAGAGAAGCTGTGGATGCCCCATCCCTGGAGGTGTTCAAGGCCAGGTGGATGGGGCTTGGAGCAGCCTGGTCTGGTGGGAGGTGTCCCTGCCCAGGGCAGGGGGGTGGCACTGGGTGATCTTTAAGGTCCCTTCCAACCCCAACCATTCTATGATTCCCTGTGTAAACAATCCTGAAACTTCTCAGATAATCATTTGCACAGCGAAAAAAACATTTTTCCAATTGCTGTTACTCCTAAGACAGAAAAAAACCTTCCTGTTATGTAGTAAAGATAAGCACAACTTTGATTTTGGATGTTTTTTTAATCCTGTACAGTAAATTTTTTATTTTGTTAGCATTAAAGAAAACTAGGAAGACAGTGGTTTGTGTCAAGTGGCTTCTTACACAAACCCAGAACTTGTGTAGAACATTACTTAATAGAAAGGATTTATACTACCTAGGATTTGTTATTAAGTTTAACCTGAAGACCTGCTTGAGGTTGTTGGAGTAACTCAAATATTGAGTACCTACTTGAGAAGAATTTAAGAAGGTGATATATTTTCAAAGTACTGAATGAATGAAACATTTCCAGTTGAGGTGATAGTCAAGTAGTGCACTTAATGTTTAAAAAGAATTTGGCTAGGCATCTAACTTTTAGTAAGTTAAAAACAGTTCCTTTCACCTCTGTTTTGTTTTGGAAGGAGGGATGTAATGTATATTCTTTTGCTTTTTGGGAAAGGGGTTTTTTTTTTTTAGTATCAGAACTTTTGTTGTACAAAAAATGTGCTAGGGTTTTTTAGAATCTAAAAAAAATCCTGTTACAGGTATTCCATGTAGATGTTAAAGAGGGCTAGTCAAATGCTAAAATTCAGCCTTTTCCAAGTTTTTGTTACAATTTTTTTAAAACATGTGTGAGCCTCAATATAAATGTTAAATCAATAGCTGTGATGTTTGGCCCACTTTTTTCTAAATTAACGTTGCTTTTAAAAGTGTAATTGGCAATTTCTCTATAGATTAAACTTTTAAAATGAAACTTCTGTTTATGAATCCCCAAAATTTGTTTAACTTTTCTAACTGTACTGATACTGTAACAAGGGTTATCTCTTTCTGAAAGATGACGTTTCAGCTCTTTTTGCTCTACATTGTTATGCATTTTTTAAAAACAACACTGCCTTTTAAATGTTTCTGTAGAGTACTTAGGGTTTGAAATACAACTTTCTTAGCCAAGCTAATACAGTTCCTATCAAAATGCCATTTCAGATAAAATTTTAGTGTATCAACCTATTTTTAAAGACTAAAAAATACATCAGTGTTGTTATTGGGTTCTAATTATGTGGGTTTCTATCACATGGGCCTCAATCAAGTAAATCTCTAGTCATAATGAAGCTGCGCTAGCTACATCTATGCAGTAATAAGGAAATAAATAAGACTTTAATTGTCCCTAATAACTTTGGTGTTGTCTGGATGACTAGGGCAAACAGGGATTACTGCACCACTTCGCAGAACATACTGCTCCAGGTAGCAACAAGGAAAATTTCAATTACAGGCAAGGAAATTTTTTTCACGTGCAGGTTGTGAAACATGGTAACAGGTAGCTCAGAGAGACCGTAGACACTGCGTCTTTGAAGAACGTGACTAGATGAGACCCTCAGCCATCTGATCACCAAGTTAGGTTTGAGTAGGGTGTTGGACCAGATGACCTCCCAAGGTCCCTTCCAGCTCAAATTATTAAAAAATTCAAACGTAGGCTCACCAAACAAATAAGAGAGATTCTCTATTTGGACAGATCTGGATCAGACCTTCTTTGAAATATTCCAGGACCTGTCATTCTGGACTATTACATTTGCTTAGAAGAACGTAGTGTGTGCCTTAGTTTGGTGCAAGTGCATGTGATAGTAGCATCAGTTACTCACTGCCTGTTCATGCCAGTCTCTTATTTGTTTAGATGGCTCAAGCAATTCACTCTTGTCTTTGCAACATTCCAGGATGCTGGATTCCCTTTCTTGAGAAATCATCGTGCTGAGAAAACGTCATACCTGAAACCTACCTTTCTAATTGTCATTCCACCTGCTAAAAAGATTACAGAACTTTAAGATCTTGCTATAAGATATTCTACTGTAAACAGTCTTCCTCAAAGACAGTCAGCTGGAAAGTCTTATCCAAAATACCTGCTTAAAATTGTCTCTGAATTTGTTACATCTGATTCTATCGTTGTATCCCCAAACCACACTACTTGTTTGTTTGAAGAGACTTTGCCTTGCAGAGAGTGCAGCTGTGTTTTTGTTTGGCTGGGATAAATCATTGAGCTTTTCATTGTGATGTGGATGTGGAATTTGCTGAAAATAGTAAGTGACAGTTGTTTCATCCAGCTTTGTTTTGGGATTTTGCGAAGACTTCTACTGCAACAGCAGGCTCCATATGGATAGGTTACTCCAACTGGTTGCTCCAGTTTTGCCTGGGACGCTTCATGTGGTATTCCTGTATAAAAGTGCATAGAACAATGTGGAGTTCAGTCCACGCATTCTCTTACTTTCCCATGGTGCAGGTCAGATGGAAACTGTGACAAACAGAACTTCTGATTATTTTTATAGTCACGTTTTTACTCACCTGCTTTGTGGCACCAGAATGTTTGCTGATAGATTAAATTTGTGCAGACAGACCCTTGAAGTCGTAACGCTTACTCAGCAGCAGTAACTGTGGCTCTCTGATACGTTGTCCTCACAGTTACAGAGGAAGTATAAGTCACAGAAGTGTAAGTAACGGTACTTCTCCTTTATGGGCAAGCTACCTGGTGCTGTAACCTTTTAAGCAGTCATATGCTTAAGGATCAATGTAAGATCCTTAGCATGTAAGATCCTGTAAGAGAGTGTAAGCAGTACTTTGCGATTAGGACTAGATGACCAAGATCCTATTAAAGGTTTAAAGATGCCTTCCAACTCAAACTATTCTATGACTGTACTAAAATCTTAAAGACACTTTTAGAAAATAATTAATCACCTGTTAAGTATTGTACTCCCTTCTTGCAGACCTTTATGCCTAGTTTAGTAGCCAGCATTGCTTTTATGTGTGTCTCAGCTTTTTCCGCTATACAAGTCCCTTCTACAATAATGTTAGTGTGAACCAGGTTAAGACCTTCCTTTAGGAAAGGTTCAGGATAAGCTGAGACCAAATTATCTAGTATCCCTTAGAGATCATGTTAATGTGAGGATGTTGAGCTAATGCTTGGGAAAGAGGCATCTAAGTTGAGCTGGCTGACAGATGAAGGCATGTATTTTCTCTTGGATTTTGCACAGAGAGAACTTTAGTCCATGCTGAGGTTTTCATAGCTCTTGGCTGGAATTACCTCTGCTGTGTGTGAATTTTTATTGCCTCCATCTTTACTCCGTGTTTACTCAGTGGACATCCAGACTTACCTCTGTACAGATTATTGTTGTTATTCAGGACACCACTGTTCCCTGCTGATTTTCTGGGTAAAATTACAGGGAACTTTTGTTTCCCCATGGGAACCCTTAAGTAAAGTGCACTGATTCTGATTTTTTTATTTTATTTTTTTGGTCTGCCTGAAAATGACTGTAAATCAATTCTTCCTTTCACATATGGGTATTCAGGGGGCAGAGCAAATGAGCTGTCAAGTTAAAGTACCAAAAGGTGGGCTTTTAGCAGTGGCTGACACTGAATTAGGCTGAAATTGAGGAGTAAGGGTTGTCTGGAGCCAAAAAACACATTTTGGCTTGAAGTGGAGGGCAAGGATGGGGGCTGGCATAGAAAGCTGGTCTGGTCTGAAAGATGAAGAGCTGCCAAGACAACAACTTGGACATTGTTTATAGTACAGTCACCAACTGAAGTTACCAAGTGCTGTTAACAGTATTTGTGTATCGATAGATGTTTACAGATTTTTAACAACATTACAGATAACACTACCTTGTGTCTGTATTTAAATACTAATTTTCAGGCTGATGACATTTATTATAACTGTAAAGTTACTATGTTATTTATGGGCCTGCCATGAGTGGATGCATCAGATATTTGGATTTTGTGTTTTTCCTCTACTTTTGGTGCTTGAAGTAAAATACTTGCAGTAACATTGGATTACTCTGTGATGACCACGTATGACTTCGTAAGGAATTACATAAATAAGTGACTCTTCTTTTTAAATGCTTGTTGTGTTAATCAGACAAATCTGCATTTAGGATGTTCTTTAAATTTTGAAAATGCCTTTCCTATTTATTAGTGCTCCTTTTCTTCACCTTAATATGCACCTAGACCCAGTCCCTTCAAATCTCTACCTCATTTTGTGAAATTCCTGAAGCAAAGCACGAAGTATTTTCACTGTAGTATTTTAGTGAAGTATTTTTTACGCATGTAATCCTAAATATTCTGAGGAGAAACAGACATAATTGAAATAGATGGATGGTAGATGATGAAATAAAGTATTACTCATTCTTATCTGTTTCAAGGTAGCAGTGATGGTTCTGAACTCAGTGAAGAGACTTCCTGGCCAGCATTTGAAAGGTAAGAAAAACTGTCACTCAGAACCTGCATTTCTCTATTCAGACATATCCACTTACAATCTCTCGCTCTGTCCTGAAAATGATGCTTTATTTTAGTGATCTAGAGATCTTCCGTATGTAAGAATATTAGGAAACTGTAGTAAGTACACTTGGGTCTGTTAAAGCGGCAGAGAAGTACCTTGTGCTCACAAGCAGTTAATGGGGCTTTTGTCTAATTGGGTGCTTACTTATGCACGCATTCTTCTAAATAGCTCAATCAGACTACCATTGAACCCCAAATGGTTTTTCTGGTTTTATATATGTGTATATCCTGTGTATGCTGTTCATGTGACCTATCTGTTTTACATTTTCACTTTCCCCGAGATTTCATCCGTTCTTAGTCCCTTTGTTCTTGTCATTGACATTGTCACTTGTTTCGTCTCTCCCATCTGCTCTTCACTTCATTGTTACATGGGAAGGCACAGCGATGCCCTTTGCTAACGCCTGATTTTGTGGTTCAGAATTAATATCCTACTCCTTATCCAAATACCTGCTCAGGTGACATCGACCGCTTCAGTCCTTTCCCATGATGTATTTTAGGCTATGGAAAAAGACTAACAGCTGTAGTTTAATATAGTAAAAGGTAGAAATTTCATCTTCCCACACCTCAGTAAGATGCATGATACAGTACATCATTTGCTTCTATAATTCAGTTTTGGGTAATCGATCAGCTTCAGAGTTGCCATGGGTGACTTTCTATCATGCTTTTGAAGGCGTGTTCCATAGAAATTTTTGTCAAAGCGCTCTCTCTTTATAGTCGGGAACTGTTACTACAACCCTTATATTCTGCTGAATTCATTGAAGCGTTTGAAGTTCTGTATTACTTTTTGGAAGAAATCTTTGGAAATATCTCAGTGCCAAAGGTGAACTCTTCAATATTTCATGCTATAAATATGATTACACACATGAGGATATGCCTTTATGATTCCCTTATGTAAGCAATAAGAACATAAAAAGAAAATTCGGTCAGAAAGAAAATCTGTAACTTGTATGTGCTCAGTGATGCAACCCACAACATTCAAAAGGTTTTGTTCTTGATTTTCCTTCCCTGTTGCATCACGGAATTAATCAAGTTCAGGTTATTTGTCAAAGACAAAGAGTTATGTAGCAAAGCCTTAGCAAAGTGGTGAACTGAGTGCTTTTACCTTAGGTACCATAAGAAACTCAGAATTTTAGGAAGGTTCAGGCCTAAGTTGTCTTAAGCATTTCTAGAGACTGGTGACACTCTCCAGAGTTGTGTGGACTTCTGAGGCAAAGCGGAGGTTTTTCATCCCAGTCGTAATGAGAACTGGCTGGCCCAGACTCCCCCCCTCCCCGTTAAAAGGTTTGCCCCATGTCAAACAATTACGTCAGAAGGTTCTTTCTCCTGCAAATTCCACTTGCCTTCAGTACTTTCCTCTCTCCTGAGAGAGCTCTTTGGGAACTCTGAAGTTGCATGCTTTTGAGGGTGAGTTCTCTTGCCTGCTTCCAGGGAGCGGGATTGGGTTCCTTACACACACTTAAAACATTATGTGTGAAATTCCTAGAGATACACGACAACTTTGTGTCTGTTCCTCGAATTATAAGATGATGAAAGCATGTTTTGGAATTTAGTAGATAATACACTGTGTTTAATTTACAGTGCAAGTGTTAAATTTTAAGATAACTAGAGGGGGCATCCAGCTAGTTTTGGTCTGTACAGTGGGTTTCCATTCTTATAAAAGACTTTTTAAGTGAGGGAGAAGCATTAGTTTGCTACTGGCACAATTGGGATGCTTCCAGTGTTATAAATAACTGCTTCCTATGCAGTGCGAGTGGGAATTCAATGTTCCCCAGTGATTTAGGAACAGGATCTTTGGGTAGGAGGAAGATGATGGAAAGGGCTTAAATCTGCATAATATACCTAACAGGAAGTAATTAGATACTCCACACACAAATTCCCCAGGTAACAGAAGGAATTGTATTAAATATTGCTGATTTTCCTGGCCCTCCTGTTGTTTGTAACTGGGAAATGCAGAAGGGATGATAACTGGAGTCACCGATTGGTTTTGGTTTTTTTTTTTAAGAGCAACAGAAACTTAGTTTGAACCTTGAGTAAGAGTTTTTCGGAATTGGCGTGTCCCTCTGGGCTAATCAAAATTACTTGAAGGACTTTAATTCCAAGTCCTGACAGTTATATCATGCTGAGGGCAGTACACTAAGTGACACTTCAGTCTCATCGGTTGTCATCCTGAGTGTCTCTGAATAGATATCCCTGAAATAGCTTGAATGCAAGAGTGATAGCCTCCTTGATATGCAAAAAAACAAGCTTAAAGGTAAGAAGAAAATGTATTTAATTTGCATGCAAAATATATGTACACACAAATATACAGCATATCTTATGATTTTCTTTCCGTTATGTTAATTATTGTTTTAATTGTCTGTATCTTGAATGTATTTTTTAAAAAATAATAATAAATTCAAAGATAGCAGTTTTGTTGAAAAATAAATGATGGCATATTCTCGGATAGATTCGTAGAAGGTAATTCATTAGTATCTTTTTGATAATTCTTCTTGCAACAAAGGCAATACTTTGAGCTGGTTTATAAACAAGCCAAAAAAACCCCAAAAACAAAGAAACAAAAAAATACATTCTTGTTTAATGCTGCTGACCTTTACTGTGTGCCTTCTTCAAGACTGGTTTGTTTGCCTGCTGTACGCTACTCTGAGTTCAGATTGAAACATGACATTGGTACTTGTTTAGGTTTCCCGTTATGAGAAATACCAGTCCAGCTAACAGAAAGCCCCTCTCGCGGGTGATGGATTTGTTAGATTTATACCATGTAGGAGATTTTGCTTGTAAAATTCTCGTAATCTTGCACTTAACTGCCTGCTTCTGCAGAATTAGAGCTGATTTTCAATCTTTCTGCATAAAATGAAAATGGGTAAAAAATAGGAGGTGAGGACAAAGTGCGTATATTTCTATTGACTTAAATGGGATTCAGTCAACTAAGGTATCTGATCCAGAAAAACAAGGTTCAGTGAAGCAAAGCAGTATTTAAAAGACAGGTCTAGAACACAAGTCCTGGCTAGGGATAACAGTATAGATCAGGTTAAGGACTCTAAAATGTGAAGCTCACATGTAAAGTTTAAAGCATGTATGAACTGGAGAATTGAAACGTTGCTTAGCTTGCTTCAATGTTACTTAATACAATAGTAGTTTAAGCAGCATCAGTCGTAGTTTGATAGTGTTTTTGATTCCGTTCAGCCCAACAGCTTGTGTGTGTGCACAGTCAGAGAATTTGAATAATATTTTGGTAGTAACATCTATAGTCAGAATTCAAAGACATACAGGTTTTATTAATATGGTTCCTTTACACTGATTTAATCTCTGAGAACTAAATGCAGACTTTGCTCTCAAAATGTATTATTCCTCAGTGCCCGTAAAATACTTCGGTATCATGAGCACTGACAAAGAGAACATCTGATGAAATAAAAAATGTGGTATCCACCCCTGCATGCATTTTTCTAAATAAAATTACCCTCTGTTTCTTATGTGGAAGAAGTGGCTTTGTGATACGCAGACAGAAAAAATACTATGCTGTTTTAGCAGTCATGCTGTTTGTGTGAATAAAAGTATATGTAATACGTACAATTTATAATGGAATCCAACAGGAACAGGTTGTACCATTCTCTCGGTCCGGGGACAAGAGTGTCACGAAATGGCTATCGAGGCCACATGAAGGCCAGCAGGTACAATCCCCACTGCACACAGAGGTGTCAGACTTTCCCTCTAGTGTTGGTGATTTGGTTTGGTTTAATAATTAAGTGGGTGTTTTCTGATGTTATCTTTCTAACTTACATGTCAAAATAAAGGTGGAGACCTTTTTCTCAGACTTAAAGCTTTCCTCTTCTATGACTTAATCTGTATCACCATAAGGGCTTTTGTTCATTCTGATCTGCAAATCCAAACTCTGAACCATTGGATCTTTATATGAAGGCTTAAAGATGTTTTGTCAGAGGTGACTTTTAACTGCCCACCACTGCGTAGCAGTGTTGGTAGTTCTCATGTGGACAGCAAAGCTGCTTCTTGTGCCAATGGGATAGCATTCAAGATGTTTTCTTTGGTGTCAGTTTTGTACTGAATTTCTTTTCCCTTCTTCCCTGAAATAAGAAATATGGCTAAAATGAATAATGCATTAAAATTGGCCCCAATTCATTATATGTAGTATTATTTGCAAGCTGACATAGTAGCATAACTGATTATTCTGATTAATTAAAATACAAATTCTGTCTCCAGCTGTAGTTGGGGAAGAAATGGACGTTGAATAGGAAAGTTTTTTTCATGTCAAGCAAGCGTTGTCTCGCTGAATTAAACTCATGTTCGCGTCTGTCAATGTCCCAAACTGTCTCCATATCATCATCCTCAGTAGGTGCTGCAGTGAAAATGTTTGCTAGATTTCCAATTTACTTTGAACATTCATGGATGTTAGGATGGATTAAACAGCAAATCCTGGCTTACTTCAAAATGAGTTTCAGGCGCTGTTCAATTTCTTGGCTTTTCTAGAAAGCTGCTGGGTTCAGCAATTTAGTTACGTGCTCTGATTGACGCTTACTGAAATTATTTCTGTTGTAATTTTTTTCTGATTGAGAATGTTTTGCAAGCCAGTCAGCTTTGTAATTTTAATAAAGCTAAGTTTTCTTTTCACAGTGCTGTACCTGGCATTTGTTTTGTCCCATTGCTCTTAGGTCCCACATGGGGTAGATGATTAGTAGAGCACCAGATGCATTAAAACCCCTTAAAGCTATGGTTCGGGTTTCTACTCTGTATTGCTCCTGCCCACTCTTCTTGCTTTCAGATATTTTAAAGATTGTGCATGTATGAGCTATGCTTCGTTTTTGATGTGCTAATGATTCCAGTGTTTCTAACAAAAAAAATACTCAATCTTTCTTGCAAGGGCTGAGGGAGAGGTTTTAACACCTACAGCAACAGTATGAATGTCCTTCAAACATTTGCTTTTTGAAATTAATTGTTCTTGTATTTCAGTTGTGTTTTGAGTTTTAATTTTTTTAATTAAGGATTACCTGCTTGGCTAATTAATTTTTCTGATCACTTTTGCTTGTGAGTGTAAATTCCACAACAGCAATTCCTTGTAACAGCCAAAGTCTTTTCCACAATGCAGTCAAATAAATAAAAAGTTGACATTTCTAAATTAAAATACAGATGTTTGCATTAGTGTGTGGTAATGATTGGAAAACTACTTTAGGAAAAGTGTTTTTTCACACAAATCTTCACATGCTCCTTTCAGCTCCCTAGAATCTGAAGATCTGGCTGTTCATTTGTATCCAGGAGCAGTTACTATTCAGGGTGTTCTCAGGAGGAAGACTTTGTTGAAAGAAGGCAAAAAACCTACAGTAAGACTTCACTTTCTCACCTTCTTCCTTTACCCAGTCATAAATACAATAAAATGACCATTGTGCAACTAATTCAGGTGGCTGAGATCTCCTCTGCCTTGCTGATTAAGGTTTAGGGTCACTGCTAGAGTTTCCATTCTTCTGTTTGGTGGGTTTATTCAGTTTATACAGCTATATCCCTAATCTAGGGGGTAGAAGAGAAGTATAATGCTATATAAAATTTCTTACAATTACTGATAACTTTAAAAGAGAGGAGCATGTTCTGTCTTCCTCAACAGCAGGTGGATCCTAACGATTTATGAATACATACTAACCCTTACTATTTGCATCACAAATGCTTGATTATTAATTATAAATCAAAATACATGTTCATGACAATGGGGGATACTTTATGGCAGTACATAAAATGGAAAAGGGACAAATGTACTCTAACTCAAGTGTTCAATAAGGGTTGCAGAAAGTATAGAATTAAGATGCACAAAATCTTTCCCAGATGACTGAGGAAAGGCACATGTTCTTTCTGCTTTCTAGATTTTTAAAGCATTCATAGGCCTACACGAATAACTAGAACCAGCAGCTTTAGAAACGTGGCTGATGGTTTGGCTGGACAGTTAGTGCTGTCATGTTCTCGCAGGATCACAACTACTATTTTGCAACTCAATATTATGAATCATTTCACTTATCTGTTGCACATTTTCTTTTATCTTTTCTATCTAGGTAGCATCTTGGACGAAATACTGGGTAGCGCTGTGTGGAACCCAGCTCTTTTACTACGCTGCAAAATCTCTGAAGGCCACAGAGAGAAAACATGTATGTAAACCAGACACATTCCAGTATCATCTGCCGAAATTAAAATCTGATTTCCTGATGTAAACACTGGGAGTAGTTTAGGACTTGCATGATTTCTATGTTGTCTTCCAGTCAGTTGGTCACCTCATATGGACATGCCCTAATGGAAATAACATCCATGTTTATATGCTACACCAAGAACATCTGCTTTGCATATGCCATGGGAGCCTTTGAGTTTACTGGTCTATAAGAAGGAACTATGTCTTTGGGTCTCTCTGCTTTTCTAAGGTAGAAGTCATATCTTCTGGCGATCTCCGAGTCTTGTAACAGTTTGTTGCTACTTGAAATCCAAACAAGCATTGATGTTGAAAGACTCAGAAGTCACTACATGTGACATTAAACATGTATTGATTTCATATATGTGATAAAACTAGACTGCTGTCTTTTTCTGTGTAGTCCTGTAATCCATTAACTGCAACGGAGTACAAAATACTTCATATGTTATGCAGAGAGCTAGCGTATCATATGATGCTGGCTTTCCTTTCATTCGCTGCAACTTTATTTGAAAGAAGCTAAAAATACTTTGCTTATGTGGGAAAGTAATAAAAGGATTTTCTGTAGGTGTTCCAGGGATGTTATGATGTGCGTAGTTCCTGTTTTCCCTGGTTAATTGTAATGGAATAGGATGCCGCCAGAGATTCTGTTAAGAAACTGGATAAAATTCGAGATACTTGGATCTTTTTCCAAGTTCATACACTACTCGGAACCATTACTTGTAGTTGCCTTGGCCAGTGTTTCAGTTTAATTTATGACAACTGTCACTGAAGAACACTTGCTCTGCATAAAGCTTATGTAATTTTACAAACTGAGATGTGCTCCTAGAATCCTTGTAAAGGGACTATCTTATTTCTTTCTTCTGCAAAATACTGTTTTCTTATACTGACATTTTTGTGTTCATAGGGTAGAGATTCGAAGCTTAAGATTTCTGATTAGTAGACACCCAGATATTTGAATTTTCTGTGTGGAAAGTTACTGTGTAACATTGTCTTAATCTACAGAAAAATGGAGTATTTTCCACTTGTATTGAAAGTAGTTCATTAGGAAACAGTCTTTGAATGCTCAAAGTAATTTAATAGTAGCTAAATACTTGTAGAAATATTTGCATAGTTTCTTTGCCACCATCCGTCTGCCCTGCCCCTGTGAGCTTCGATTGCTTAGGTGAAATCAAAACTGATCCTAATTAATCTGTCTTGCCAGTTAAGACAATACGAGCCCAGACCAAAAGCGTGTTAGCCAAGCATTCTCCCTCCTGGGTGTCCTTAGAGAAATGCATGTGTTTGGACGTATTTGCCTCTGGTATCAGTGAAAACCTTATGGAAGGAGGCTGTCTCATTAAAAGTAAAGGTAATTGGAAAGAGTAGACTTGTAAACTATTATGAGCAGAAATGCAAAGTATTAAAGTAAAAGAAAAAGAAAGAACCAAGAGAAAACTTGTGCTGGCATTATGTCACTAACAGTTGCTTGTTTTTTCTCGAAACATTGAGAAATGGAGGAGAAATTTTTTGTAATGACAGACTTTGTGCTCCTGTTACTGATATGATGCCTTTAAGCTTTATGCCGAAATTGCATTTTGTTTTCTTTTAAGAACAGAATATACATTTTTTAAGTCTCCCTTGTCCAGTGTCTGTCAAAGTGCTGAAGGATGGAAGACTTTACCATACTTGTACCTACTCAATCAGAAGCTTTTTCGGTATTGTGTATAAATATTTTAAAACAATCTGAGTAATATATGGGTTTAGAGAACTTGGAAAAATTGCATAGCTGGTATTTTATTGTTTGGAAATTAAGTATATTGAGTTATGTGGTCCATTTGCTCATACGCTTCCTTCAGAATAACAATTTTAATCATTTAAATGGTCTTACCCTTTCTTTAGGAAAAGTAAATGAAGTAAAAAGGTAACAAATGTAAAGATTCAAGTCTGGTATCTGATCCTCTTGAGTCTCTGTTACTGTAAAAAGCCTTTACTTTCATCTTGAAATGCAGTCCTATCATTTAGAATGCTCTTTCAAAAATTACTCTCTGAACCTATTGAATCGACTTTTAATATTCCCCATGTCACTGATGTGTTGATACCTACAACTAAACTGCTGGAGACTTGTGCCTAAGGAGCTAAAAATCTGTCTCACGTCCTGTGTTCTCGTGTATTTGTCTAAGGATATGCCAGCAGACCAGTAAGGAAGTTTGCAGATAGAGGCTAGCAGACATTCAGTGCTGGCAGGATTACCTTTCAGAAGCCTGCCCGCATCATGGCTTGTGAATACTGAGCGGAGATTGAGCGACGCAATTCCCAGGAAAGGGAGATGGAGGAGTGGTAGTAAAAAGCAATGACTGCAAGAGCAGATTTGCTTTTCTTAACAGTTGGCTGTGTGGAATTGGACTGAACTACCCAGCACTTGGATTTGTCTGTACACAGCTGATGTCTTGCTTTTACCTTGTTAGGGCAGCGAACGTATTTTGTTCTGTTTGTGGATGTAAAACGTGTTATGAAGCTCAGGTTTCTGTTTTGGTTTCCCAGGTACAGTCATAATTAAAGTAATGTGATACCTATTAGCTACAGTTCAGATTATCTTTTCTTTAAACAAATAGTTCACAGTGAATGCACACAAACTCTTGCTCCAAAATTTATTATAACGCGGAGTGTAATCTTTATGCTGAAATTAAGGTGGAAGATAACCGGGTAACTGCTGTGGGAGACTGAGCTCGGGAGCTTAGCGGGAGAGACTCCAGTTTATTAAACAGCCTGACAATAGGTGGTCAGTAAGTTTTTTCAGCTAGTCTGCCTGTGTTGTACTTCTGGCCTAGCCACTGATGGCTTAGGTTTCCATCCATTTCACTACAGGGTTATGGTACAAAGCCTCAGCTTCTCTTCTGGAATTTGTAAAGATGATTTGTCAAGTGTCATGTTTCAATTCACATTTTGTTGCATTTTGAGAAAGTAAGTTAATCAAGAGAGACTAAATTGTAGATGGTCAGCCATCTGCAGATAGGTAGTGCACAAGTGTATGTTCACTGTGCAAGTACTGCCCAGTTATATTCTGAAGAGGTCCATTCTGCAAAATAAAAGAGATTTGACGCTAGATCTGCATTTTGTTTCATTACTGTCCAGATTAAGTGGATAAAAAGGATGATGCTGTCTACTTTGAAGCAGATTTCTTTTTCAGAGATCGATACACTTGAGATTTCCCTAGGTAAAATATTCCAAGCATCTTCTGGAGCCATGTAAACATCTGTCTTTTCAGCTTCCTTTCTCAAGGCCTTTGTGACATGGAAAGGAACACTGGCAATGAAAAAGTCAGTCCGCTGTATAAAGTTTCCTGGCTAGAGCTCTCATGGTAAATGTGTCTCGATTACAGGAATGCTTCTGAGCGTTCTGCTGCTGCTATTGCTTCAGGCAGCTGAGACTGAGGACTTGGAACGCACTGACACTGAAAGCTCTTCCAGGCTTTATAATAGCCAACCTCTTTGGAAAATTAGCTCATAAAAATCCCAGTGTAATCCAGCAAAAAGGGCAAGAAGTCCCCTCCCTTTTAAACATGGGCAAGCCAGCTCTTTTTCTCATGCCTATGATCAAGGGAGTGCATCCAGTGTCGTTTGTATTCTAGCGGTGAATCTAGTCCAAAGGAAGAGGATGCTGTAGATACCTGGATGTGACAAATTTTCTTCTGCTGCATCTACAAAGAAAGACTACTAAATATAATGAGGTTTGTATTTAAAATTAGTGAACAGGTCTGAGTTTTAGAGTAATGGAAAATTGTCTACAATGAGCATGTGAATGTCAGAGCCCAGGCATGTGTGTAGAATGCTTAAGGCTTTATCTCACATGCTGAAATGGTACCCACAAACAAGCTTCTGTGGTAAAACTACAGCAGTTGCACACCTTTAGAAAATGGCAATAGTAAAAATAACCAATTTAAAATTAGTCTTAAAGGAAGCATTTGCCCTGAGAAACACAAGTACGCCCATAAAAAACTGTTCATAGTGATTGGGCTGGAAAAATCTTGCCAATTTCTGTGACGACATAGCATGCATGAGAGAGTTTTCCATGTTTGTAGGTTCTTGGAAAAGCAACAGAGACTTTTTGAGCTTCATGCTCGAGCATGAACCCTTGGTCATGCCAAGTCTTCCATTGCATGTTATGTTCAGAATTAGACCCATTTATTGGCACTAGAAGCATAGGTAGTGTTGCTCAGGCACTTTCACTGAAATACCCGGATAAAGAATGCTGTCATTCTAGGAAGTATGTTCACCCACCAAGAAAAAGATTTTAATATTAGAAAGTTGTAAAATCTCAACAGGAGATGAGGAGGAGGAGATTTGTAGGTGCCAAAAGGTTGGAGTGAAAAGTCTGTTCGCAGATGAATTCACAGTTTTTTGATTCAAAGATTTATGTATAAATGCATTTGAGCTCAGAACAACAACAACAAAAAGTAGTTATGTGAAGCCTAGCATCAGAGCTGTGTAGTTTTCCGTGTGCATAATAAGAGTGTCATTCCAGTGGCCTGTATAAAAAAAAGCAAAGAGGAACCAGGAACATTAAATTACAATGAAGCGTTCACTCCCGTCATGTTAACAAAGCAGACCTGCTGTTAGCAAGGCTCTGTGCATCAGTGGAGAACGAACTGCCCTGGGGGACTCTGTAAACATGGAATACAAATCCAGCCGTGCACAGGGATGGAAAACTGACGTGTGTTTCAAGTGATGATGGATTGATGCTGGCAGGAAACACTTTCCTTGTGTGGAGCTTTCAACTTTTTGGAGAAGTACCATGATTAACTAATTGTTTTGAATAAAATGAAAAAAGAAGTGAGCTCTAGCAGTCTTGATTGCCTGGTAATTTCACGTATTTTATACCTACTGTTATGGTATATAACTGAGGCAAGAAAGTGCAAATGTGCTATTCTCATGAAACTAGAAATGAGTGCAGTTCAAGAGGTACATTGGGGATCTGTAACCTATTAAAACTGCTTTGTGACTCAAATTTCAACCTCTGAAAATGACCTATTAATCCTTTGTAGGACTATCCTTATTTTATTCCCTTTCTCTGTCTTTATTCCTTCTTTCAGATAAAATTCCTTAACATTTCTCATTATTGACTGGAATCTTGGACGAAATTTTAGTCTCTATTTGGAAAGACGTTATGTTACTCAGCCTTCACTGTAATGAAATGTCTGATGGAGCTTGTAATTTACTTGCTCTTCTTATGAGGTTTTACCAAATCTATCCACCTCCCAAAGGCAGTGGAGTTACTTAACTTTAGTATATGTGGTTCTATGGGTTTTATTGAGGAACGGTCTTTTCCCACAGTTTTATCCATAGTAATATCAAAAAAAGGGCATCTCTTTTGAAGTTTGGCAGGCAGGTCTTTCCTAAGAACAGTCATCATCACTTTTACGCTTAAGCTATCTGTACAAGCATCCCTTCAAAGTTTCCAAGCTTTTATATTTACACTAACGTTACAGAAATGTCAGCTGAGCATG
The DNA here is from genome assembly GCA_008658365.1 of Alca torda. Lineage (NCBI taxonomy): Eukaryota > Metazoa > Chordata > Aves > Charadriiformes > Alcidae > Alca > Alca torda. The sequence continues at coordinate 1,934,287 of CM018087.1, forward strand.
ACTGGTAGGAACTTCTGATGGAATAGTTCCTGCAAGGGTAACTATAGCGACATAAAGCGGACAGTACACAGATGATGCATTCAAAAGTTTGTAAGATCCAGAGATACTGGACTCTGAAATTAGTTTGAACTTGGTTAAAATACTGTTTGTTTCAAAGGTTGGTCTAACACTTGTTCATTTCAAGTTCTAATGTATTTTAAACTGAGATTTAAAACGTAACCGGTTGCACAAGTCCCAGACAGATAAATTTAACTTCACATTGAAAGTCTCCAGTTAATCTGGGGCATAGATTAGAATAACTGACATTACACTTGCGCTGGAATTGTATTCATAAAGTAATTATATTACCATATAGAGAATATTCTTATAAACTTTTACTTTGCTTGTGATACCCTTAAACTTATTACTAATAGTACTTCCTTTTGCTGAACAGGAGTTCTAGATTTGTAATGGTAAAGCGATGTTTCTAAAATGAAACAAAAGACATTTGATGCTTAATGATGTAAATCTGCTATGTGGCATTCATATGAAGAATAAAAGTATTCTAGAACTGTAAATTCATTTTAATGACTTAAAATGTCCACGAGATTGTTCTAGCTTTATTGTTTCTAATAATGTAATTAAAGAGAGGTCAAAGTTACTAAAAAAGGTTAGAATAGGGATTTCACCGTACAGGAGAAAGACGCATCTGGTAAGGACCCACATGTAGCAGAGTTGGACCTTCTGGACGGAGAAGCGAGGTAGAGCACTGCAAAGGGCGAGGGTGCTAGGGCTGATGAAGAAAGTCTGTGTCGGACCCATGAGTGTGGGAAGAGGACATCTGGCAACTAAAGCCTTGAGAGAAACTGGAGGAATTGGGTATTGGGGAGTGAATGGGGCCGCCTGAGCAAGTAACGAGAGGTGAATTGTGATGATAGATTAGGAGACCAGGGAGAAGGAAGCCTGTGGTTTGGAAATGAGTTGGATTTAATGGGCAAGTAGCCTGGAACTGAGTGGAGAAGCCTGAGAAGTAGAAACTAATATTCACCGGGTGAATGAAAAGGAGAGTGGGACAGGAGCTCTCAGGAGAGGGGCTAGTGTAGCAGAGCCAGGTATTGTGCTTAAAGAAGCCTAAGTTATATGTCAATGTGTGAGGAACACCTTGCACGGGAAAACCTCATCATCTTGAACATCTTGTCGATAAATGAGCACGTTATGTTCTGCGCACTTGTTTGTTGAATCTATACCCGTGTTTGATCCATGTCATTCATTCATCAGGTCATAATATTTAATTATACAGTTGTGTTATCTTGTCCACAGGACTCATGTTAATGTGTAATTACAGACTATCATAATAATTAATGCATGTGAACTTTGAGTAATTATGGCACAGACAAGTTTAATTCTTCTGTTTGTTAACAGTGGAGGGATTAGCTTTGCATTTGTTAATGCACTTTTTTTGGATGATAGCATAGGCACACACATGCACTAATGTGTTGAGGAATGCTCTTGTATTCATACAGTGCAACTTAGATGTCTGACACATTTTGTGGGATTGTGATATTCCTTTTAATTTGTTCATTGTGGTAAATTCTGTTTTCACTAATTCGATACAAAATTCATAGACTTTCTTCATTTTATGAAGTGCCGTGCTTCCTTTGAAGTTATTCTGTGTCTTTAACACTGTCACTGAGAACTGCCCTTTTGAGTACTTATTCTGTGCGGTGCAGCCAGCCTGGCTGAAGCTTCTTGTTTTACTTTAGTTTACATCTCTGCTTGTGTTTTCAGTTCAAATCCACACCAAGTAAGAATGTGTCAGTGGTGGGCTGGATGGTGATGATGGCCGATGACCCTGAGCATCCCGATCTCTTCTTACTGACTGATTCTGAGAAGGGTAAGCAATTCTAGCACCAAGGGTGCAGTGATTCCCAGAATAAACATTTGCTTTGCTGAGGTATTCATAAGCAACCAAATGAAATTGGAAGGATGTAACTTTTCACTTACCTGTCCTCCAACGTCACGTTTGCCTTTAGAATGCTGTGGGAGCAATTGTCCATGAAGAATCCTTAGTCTTCATTAAGTTCTAAGAACTCTCCAACTTTTAACAACTCCATTTGTGATTTTTATTGGAAGTATTCATCTGCATTCTTTTAAACTATATTTAGACCACTCAGAGGCATTTTCACATATGTGAAAATTAAGTAAGAATAAAAAAGTTCAATCTTGAAACTAATACTGTGTGCTTGACCAGGCCCCTCTCTTCTCCAAATGAAAAACAAAACTCAGAGCAAACCATCTGTTCAAATGGAGCGCTATTAACAGGAGAAAAAAAAAAACAACCCTGAGAGATATTGACTGTTTTGCAGCAAAGCCTTGATTTCCGTTCTAACATAGCGCCCTGGTTTCAGTTTAAACTGTGAAGAAATTGTTATTTTTCCTTAGCACTTCAAGCTGTGCAGAAAGAGCATCATTAGAAGTTCTGATAAAGGAGCTTAACGTTATTTATTGCTTTGTCTACTTCAAGTCTTAGTACATCTTATTTCCAAGCATCTATTCTAGCACCACCGATATGTAGTGTAAATCATGAATGCTTGTCAGCTTAAACTCGGCAACAGCAATCTGAAATGTTTTTGTAATACTCGGCCTTTCCAAACCAAAGCAAGCACTGTGTAACACCAGGCACTGAAAGTACCAGTCTGAAATGTATCAATATGTTTAGGAACAATTTTCAAATGTTTTCAAATGTAGCTTTCTAGAGTGCAGTTCAGTGCTATCTTCCACTTCATTAAGAAATATGAAATTATATTATAAACAAATTGCAATAATGGCAAAGAACAAAAACATTTTGTATGGGTCTGAGAAATGTTTCGTTCTTTCCTAGTTGACACTGGTGTTAGCTGAAACCTAGAATGTTGGAAAAAACGACAGGCAAGCTGAAACTTCTCTTGCGCTAGGTCAAACAATTAAGTTGCACCTATGCCAGACAGTAAAGTTATATGAACCGTCTGCTATTAAGTCTTCTCATAATGTTTTAATGTAGCGTTAACTTGAATACGGATAGGATTTAAATATATAGTATTGTTTGTGTTTCTTTATCAGTTTTTTTCTCTACCTTTTTCACCTAGGAAATTCATACAAGTTTCAAGCTGGAAACAGAATGAATGCAATGCTCTGGTTTAAACACCTGAGTGCTGCCTGCCAAAGCAACAGACAACAGGTGAGTGCAAGGTGTTTATGATTAAGGATCATGAGCTGTTACGAGCTCAGAACTGGTAGATCCTCAAGGTGACCGAGCCGTAACGGATTGCTGTGTATGGGGAGCAGTCTGCTCCCGGCAGCCTGTACATCGATTTCACATGCTTAGTGATTTGCCATAGCTTTCCTGTTTGTCCCTTTGCGAACAAGTCCTCAGAGCTTTTGAGGTAATTAAGAAAGATTTGGGGCTATCTTGAGACTAATTGAAAGCAATTGGGGAAATAGAAGGAATACCTGTCCGAGTGGCAGTATTTTTTGTCCTTGCCCATTTTAAAAAGGCTATTTTACAGTTATATAAAAAGCTGTAAATCGTAGCATTCAATATCAATTCCAGGTAACTCTCCCATAGCGCCATTTGTCAGTCTGTTGTTTGTATGTATTTCTAAAATGTATTTTTAAAAAAATAGTTTAGTCCTGGGTACATTTGGCAGACTTTGAAAGCAAAAGTAGAATTTTCCATGAAGCAAAAAGGAAGATAAGACTATTCCAAAGCCTATTAAATTTTGTTCCCATATAAATTCTTACTGACCTTTTTCATCAGCAGAATCCTTTTTAAGTTACCACTTTGTCTTCCTGAAATCTCCTTTTTCCTTTGCACATTTGTTTATGGAGTTGCCAGAGCAAAAGCGCTACTGAATTTCAAGGGGAAACAGAAGGACCTTTCCAGATCCTTCTGTGCTTTCTTGTTCAGTTCTGCTTCTGGGAGAAATCTAAGGAGTAAGGAGGGTTTCAGAAGCTCCCTTGAAAGTATTTGGGACAGTGTGAAGGAGAGGAAATTGTCTTGCTGGCTGGAGAATGTGGGAATAGTAGCAAATAGAGGCAAAGAGTTTGCAAGAAAGTGGTGACTTCCATGTAAGCCTGAAAACTGCCCTCTGAGGACGGCTTTCATTCAATAAGGCTTAACAATACTATTTAATGCAAACTTGTTTAAAGCATCCAGCCCCTAGCTTGTGCAAAAGCAGCAGGCTTAAGGATCTTGGCGGGGCCTCTTGTGGAAAATACGGCAGCAAAGTGAAGATAAGTGTAGGAGATTTTAAAAGGAGGGGAGGATTAATGAAAAAAACCTACCACTAAAAGGCCAAAAACCCTGCTACCATAATTTGTTGTGTGTTTTCTGGCATGTTGTGTAGTTGTATTATATGGGTTCTTGCAGCATAGTTGCTCCCATAGAAGAAGCAGTGTTTTGTACAAACATGAGGTTACAAAGGTTGTTTTACCAAATGAGTAAAAAAAGTGAAAGTCTTGTAACATTTTTCTCTTGATCGTGATTTGACTCCTGAGTAGTGCCTTCCCTAGAGAAATGCCTTATGGTACTGCTTAAAATGAAAGATCTTTCCTTGTTAACAGTATGACCGCCTAAGAAAGATCAGATGTTTAAATGCGCTTTCGATAAAATATAGACACCTACCCAGTTGAATAATACTGGGAACTATTTTAGTAGATATTATTTTTCATTTTAGCGGTGGAGCTTTAGCCCAGTCGATCATTCTCGCTTCTACAGGTAAATGGTAAATGCAAAGCAAGAAATGCCTGCTTCAGATCTGACCAAACTGGGTATTTATTGACATCAGGAATGTGGTGGCACCAAAAACCTGAGTAAACAAGAGATGTTGCTGTCAGGCAAATTCCTGATGGGGAAAAAATTGGGATATAAACTAATGTAATGCAAACTAGTTTTAATCTTCATGAAAGGGAGTGATGTCTGCAGCAGGCATTCAGGTTTCCTATGGGAAAAGCCCAGGCAAGTGTTTATGCCTTGTTTTTTTTAAATTAGTCTTAAAAATACTGGAGAGAGCCTACATCAATCACTGACCTGTGTGCCAAGAATTCTCTAGCTGAGACTCTAGTGAGAAGGTTCTGCTTGTGTAGCTCGGTGCTGAGATTTATCATGTTAAGGTTGTTTTGCTGACAACTTAAATCTTAAATGTCATCAAAATTAATTAAGATCTAAGGCCATATAATAAAATTATAAACCACGCAGCAGTTTAATATTGTGGTTATACCTGAGTTTTCTACAGCTCTCAGTATACTTGTACTGCTGAATGATAGTTGCATTCTTCCTTCCCTTTTTTTGAGACAGAAGGAGTGTTAACGATGCGCATTTAAACAGGTGGGCAGTCTGTGACACAGTGAAATGTAAGTAGCTACTACCCAAAGTAAAATCTGCCATCATTTATATTTTTGTTTTCAGGTTCCTGCCAACTTGATGACCTTTGAATAATAGGCTAATTCAGAACAAAAAAGAACGATTTGAACCATCTCATAATTGAGAACGAGCTCCTGATGAAAAATGTGCCAGCTGTATTCTGTGCCAGAACAGAGCCCGTCAACTCGATCTCTGAACTCTGGAGCCCTGAACAAAATCACTAATGGTTGGGGAGTAGAGTCCCCCAGATTAAAAATGGAGTTGCAACATGAATTGCCATGGACCATGCTTCATTGTATTCTCTGAACTGACCTGTGGAAACCACTGCCTTAAAGAGTGAGAGGAAAACCAACATGAAACACCAAATAGTGTGTGTGAAACTTCTGGCGGTGCTGTGCTTGAGTTAAATAGATTGTAGCTAGTTTGAGTTTCTTTTAACTTTATACTAATTTTGAAAATAACTCACCTTTTTAGGCATTCTTAAGAAAACAAGTAAACTGGTATTTGGGAGTTGTATCAAAAGCTACGTATCAACCAGGTAAAAGAGGTACTAAACATTCTAGAGGTGTTACTTAGACTGTACCAGGAGTTCTCGGTGGGAGCTTGTCCCAGGCACACTTAGCCTGGAGCAATGTTATTTCTCTCAGACCTACAAGTATAAGAAATGTAACAACTGCAAGTTTAAAACAGCAGTAACCTTGCAAACCTTAGTACTGTATGGGAGCCACATTCCCTGCAAGTGGCACAAAGGCTGAGCACTTACACACCAAAAACTTTTTTTGGTACGTTGTTACCTAATTCCTGGTTAACAAAAGTCATTCACGTGTTTTGGGTGGTCGGTGTGTGTGTAAGAGACAAAAGTGAAAGCACTGTTGGGTCAGAACTGAGTGTTTTCTTCCCATTTGTTTCTACACCTGTCACTCTCCTACATGTGAAGGTTGAATGACAAAAAACCCCAACACCTGGGTATCGCTCATGGAGACATTTTACTTCTCTGGGTATCTGTTAATTATCAGTTAGGGACCACTGTCAGTGTATGGTGTTTCATAGTATCACTTAAAAGTTCTATGTTATAAAAAGATAGAGGCACAATTTCAAGCTTTCATGTTCTTATTTGGCAATAATTGATTTTAGTATCTGTCTTGGTCAAAATAGCTGACATTGTGTGGTATTGATAACATGGCCTAAAGCAGACCTTACATACAGAAGCTCTTTTGATCTTCAGGCAAATAATTTGCTAGAAGGTGGGATAACCTAAGGAGAGAAAAGGTGTGGGACTATCAAAATTCCGTCCTCGTCAGGAATAATTCTTGGTCACTGAAATTACTCACAGAAAAAAAAGAAATGGTTGTAAAAAGGGAGCCATGCTTTATATGTGTGTTTTATGCTTAAGACTTTGATTTTTTGCTTTATTTGGGTTTCTTTGATGTCACCTTGATATGGTTTACTGGATGATTAGTCTTTCTTTAATCTTCAAAAATATGATCTTTGTAAAGCAAGGAAACATTGTCCAAAATATGACTCTAATATCAGAACTTTAAAGTCTGTGAAAAAGTAGTAACTGTTCCATTGACATTGTGGTTTAGTGGCCGCAAATACGCTTGCAGATTCCACCATGAATACTCCTTTTTAAAAAGAAACAAGCTACCTACCAGTCTGTGGCAGAGTTCTCTGACTATCAATAAAGGTTTCTACTAGTAGTTATTATTTTGAAAATGTACAGTTTGTTCATTGCATCTGAGTAGAAGCCTATAAATTCACTTTTTGGGTTTTTTCCAGAGTCAAATTAATCTCTTAATGGAAATTACTAATTTCTGATTTCTAGGAGGCAAAAAAGAAAGATAATCCAATCTCGCAGTAAAAAGAAAAAAAAAAAAACCAAACCCAAAACCACAAAAACCCCAACCAGTTGGTGTAGTAAAGGTAATAGGCTGGTTTATGTTTCCAAGAATTGTTCTTGTGAATTGGCTCTTGGTAGAAAGAAAACAGTAGAAGGATGCTTCTGTCAGAATTACACCACAAGCACCATGGGAATTTGTGTCCCTTTGCAATTATTTTTTTGTTGTTCTGATGGGGAAGGAATAGTCTGTTCTGATCCTGAAGTCAGGTATTTTGGGAAGGGGTTGCTTGTGCTGAATCCCTCTGCAAATCACACATCTCCCAAGTTTACCCATGTTGGGTGTATAGTAAAGACAACATCTTCATAGCCAGCAGTGTTACTGTAGTAGACTTTGCACAACTTTAGTTTTGGGGGTTTTTTTTTTCATTTTAAAAATTACTTAATGTGTCTTTCTTCTCAACAACTAAGTGTTTTTTAACAATGTGTGTGCTTTTCTAGGCATTGTGTGTGATAGCCTGTGGATTTTGGATTTTTAAATAAGCTATTGTAGGTTCCTTGCAGCATAACTGTATCTGTTCTTCTGTTAGTGACAGAAAACACGCAGCTGGGAGCCACAGCCTGACATCGCACAGCTCTGCTAAAGACAGAGCCAGGTCAGACGGTGTCATTTGTTATTGTCTTTTTTTTTTGTATTTTCCAGCTGTTTTGAGTTAGGTTTTTTTGGTAGGAAGATGGTGGGGAAAACTGTTCATAAATTATCATTTAGTGAATTGTTGCTGTTAGCAGCTTTCGTTGTTCTTAGGCCTCCTGCTCTTCCTTGATTTTCTACCCTCAGATATGCTGTTTCTCATGGGAGAGACTGAATACTGTGGGAAGAGTTTCTTAAAATGTGTCACCAGAGTAACTGGAGTGGTTAGCGACAGCACGGAAAACGTTATTGGCACTTGTTACAGTGAGTAGTTCGGTACTCCTGTTGTTTATCTCCTATTTAGCCACGTAGTCCTCCAGGGCAACGCAGAGGTACTGCAGTGTTACGTATTTTGAGAGAAATGGTGCTCAGAAAGAGGTGGTGGTTTTGTTCCCTGAGGGAAAGTTGCCTCAGCTAAGCTTTGGAAAGCCTCACACAAGTCAAATACACTGTAAAGAACGTAGTAATGCTCTTCTTTAAATAGGGGGTTTTAAAAAATTTAAATAATTAAAACTAGTGCTGAGAAAACAAGGACAGCAATGAGCTTGTGGTATTCAGGTAAGACTGTCATCCAGACTTTGGCAGTTTCCCTTTGATTTTTATTTTTAATGTATTGCTCTAATTCTTTATCTTGTTAATAACTGCTGAAAAACTTGAGCTAGTATTTATCACTTTATTTCTTAATGTTTTGATTTTGAAACGAAAGATGCCCCTTAGAGTACCCTGTTTCGAAGGCATAGGAGCAAAAAGTAGTCCATCTTCAAAGCAAGACTTCAGGTGTAAATGTCAGTTACCTGCTGGCTGCTAGCCGCTTTGTTAGCTAAATACCAGTCCTGGTAAAGACTGAACAACAGGAAATGTCTGCTTTATGAAATTGGTGCAGTGCACTAGAAGTACGTAACGCGGCACTGGTTGTTGAGTGCTCACTGCTAGCTTTTACCTTTCTAACTTAATCGGTACTGCTTTTGGCTAGGTTTTTTAAACATGACTTCTGCCCCAGTGTTCTTAGAAAGCAAATCCAGAGATTTATTTTTGAAAAACTCTTGATAAATTGAGTAAATGTAGCTCATCACAGACACATATTTCATTTTGCAGACATTTCATGCCCGAGGAATATTACTCAGTCTGTTGTGATTCAATAAGTATTTAGGTGCAAGTTACGGGCATTAAAACTACTAAGAGAATGTGCATACTTAATGAATGAGCTTTAGCACCCAGCTGTAAAATTGTGTTACTGTTCTAAATTACTCTGAAAAATTATATCCTATGTAAGAAACATCTGAAAAAGAAAGTACTGTAATGGCAGACATTATTTGTCAACTCTGCAGCTGGTGTATTAAGCAGCCCCCTGGTTACGCAAAAGTTTTATCCTCCGACTTGAGAAATCAGTGTCTCTTTTGGGGAGTCAGCTGATTTACTTTCCTCCTCAAAATGCAACTGCAGAGCACTTGAACTTTTACCAAGAAAAGTGTTTATAGAAGTACGCATATTTGAAAACATTGGAAGCAAAAGAAAGCATAAAAAAAACCCAGCAGGATTTCATTAGTTATCTTTTCCTCACTGGAAGTAAATTCATCTAATTTTTCTTGCAGCATCAGCCTCCTCTATTTGCATTTATGCATTTTCAACAATAGTCCTCCTCTATTAATATCAGACATAACAAATGATAGAAGGAAATGCTTTCCCTTCCAGCAGAAGTAATTGCAGGGGCTTCGTGCTGCTATGGCACTCGAGGAGGTGAGGTCCCTTTTGATAAAAGGCAAATTGATCTTGTGGTTTTGGTTAACTGTAGCAAATCTTGTCCAAATCAAGATAAATCATGGGATGTTCTTTCTTCTGGCTCTGTCGGTGGCATTTTCTTCATTCTTTGTCCCTTTTTTGATATGCTAACTCCACCAGCATTAGTAGTTCCGGTCTTTTCCGTGACTGGCTGTAGTATGCTGCCTGTTGCAAGCATCAAGACATCAGGGTTGGTACTAACTCACAGCAGTTAATTGCTTATTCTACCTACAAGGACAGTTTTCTAGCTATTTAAGTATTGCCCTTTTTCTTTAACTTTCTCTAAAAGTGGCTTGTGCACAAGGTGATTTGGCTTGGGAAAGTTGTCATTAAAAGAATCTGTACGAGTGGACGTTGTATTTGTAGGGGTTATCTGATTGTGTTTTGTTTTGTTTTTTTTAAAACCATCATTCTAATTTGTAATGCGTCAAGAGGGTGAGTGCGTGGATTTAAGGAGAACTTTTATCAGTGCCTTATTATTGACTTGAAGACCAATTCCTTTATTTCAGTGCTGAGAGTACCACAATGGCATACTTGCTTACTGTGTCCTTGATGTACCAAGGGGTAACATTCCTTATAGTCACTGCGTTTCTGCAGAAGTTAGTCGTTTTCGTCAATGTAAAATAGTTGTGGCTTCAGTTGCTTTAGTTGTTGGGGTTTTTTCTGTATTTGTATCGCTTCTTCTTAGCAAAAATGCAGAGGTAGCTTGGGCTTGTTCAGCTTTTGTCAGAAGTAGCTCAGACTTCTTCAAAATTAATTTATTTTCATTTTGATATGTCTCCAAGTAGATTTAGGGGGATGGGGGGGTACCTGAAAAGGGTAGTCCAAGTCATGGTCTAGGCCACATGAGCTTAAGAGCTCACACTATTAGAAAGGAGCTTGCTTTCCTTTCTCCCACTTTGATTCAAACATTGAAGAGCATTCTTAGGAGAGAAGATTTACTTCTTACAAGCTTTTAATTAATGTAAAATAAATACTACAGGAACAACTGTTCAGGGAAAGAGAAGGCCTCGATAAAGCTTACTCTTTCTTAATATCTCAGAAGCTTGGGTTTTGTATATTGTATTTCTAGTGCCAACACGATGTAGAGAGTACTCGCTGAAACAACTGCTAGAGATTGTTTTAGTAGCAAGAGTTTATAAGCTTTGTGAGGGGAAATGGAAGTAAGAATGTATTGTTCTTAAGCAATTAAATACTTGTTTTTCTGGAACACATCCTTATAAAACCACAGCAGTTTTACTATAGTGTTTATAAATTCGGATGTTGGAAAGGGAAGGATAATTTGAAAATCCATCTCTTGCTTTCTAAGAATATTCAAAAACAATAGAAGGGTTAGGTCAAAGGAGAAGAGACAAATTAGTTTAGCCATGCCTGCTGCAGAACAGAGCTGACAAGTTTTCGTGAAGTTACGTTGCTAAAAAAAAGGTGTATGAAATGTAACGAAATGCAAGTTCCTGCAGGTCATGGCGTGGTTATGGCTGTTAGCCTGATCTTGTTCTTGAATGACTAAAAGCACCATAAATGTTCCGTTTCCTCTGTGTGTTTGATTAGCATATTATTTCTCTTTATTTGGGTAGGTTCTGGCCTTCGCATGTGTTTCCTGAAGGTATTTCTTACCATTCCAAGACTGAAAAGCAGTACAAATTGATGAAAAGTTGAAATAAAGGGTTTAGGTTGCCTTGTTTACAGGCACTTCTAGCTCCTCGTGTACAGGAGGATATCCATTCACATACCACTGTACTGAAGTGTGAAAAGCACCAGGGAATCATATATATGTTTTATAATAATCCTGTAAGGACCAACTATCACTGGAAGGGGGATCGAGGTCGTCATGCAGTAAACACAAGCCATTTTTAATATTCCCTGCAGGCGTGAGGTGTTACAGGGATAGAGGGATTGCGCTATGATCTCATTGAGTGATGTGCAGTTTGGCTGTCCTCTAGCCTTTTTCTTCAACTTTTTTTAATACTTTATTCTGTGTGTGCGTGTGAAAATTGTGTGTTTGCATAAGCTAGTTTAAATGAATTTAAGTACAGGTTTCAAAAATCTTTCCTACTGAAATAAATGATTTAAAAGATAGACTGTGTCTGAAGTTTTAATTTCTCATTAAAAAACCGCATTCATATTGCAGCCAGGTTTTGCGACTGTCTTTCAGAATGACGCTGAGATCAGCTGGAATTTTAGCAGCTTTTTTCAATGAACCTCTGAAATGTAGCGTGTAAATATACCATTGCCTGTCAGTACAAAAGAAATCCAAAAACTATCAGGAAAATACAGTTCATTGAAGAGAGTTATGTTTAGTTTCAGAGATCATTCTCTTAAATGATGTGGTTTTTCTCTCTATGGTAGTATATCAGATTTTTTTCCTGTTGTTTCTATACTTAGAGATGTGATAAATTTACACTCCCTGAAAGCAGTCATCAGGCAGATTGGTTCTTCACTTAAGGAGCAACTCCAGGGAAGATAAACTGAAAATGAAGAAGGAATGAATAGCATGCAGAGCCCTGTACTGCGTTAGCTTTTTGTTTGGTGTTGCTTCTCCACTTTCTGTGCCTTTTTAATTCTTTTAATCCTTACTGAGCAGGATCACGCAGCCCGCAGTGGGAAATGCTGTGGGGTGAGGTTGGGAAATGCTTGTCAGATTGTGAGCCTTGGGCTCCTCCTCCTTTTTTTTTTTAACTCCTTAATGGAACATTCATTTCAAATGTATAAAGAAAGAAGGAATAAAGTAGATTTTTGTACTCCCCCTTTTTCTTATTCACAGATTACTGTGTTTGAGGAAAGGCTTTGTGGTTGATAGTGTAAAAAGAAACACAGAATTAATTAGGTGGTGATTGCTGTTTTCTTTTTCTTGTTCCTTTTCAAAGCTGTTTTTTTTTTACTCATTAATTTCTGGCAAACAGATTTTCTGATGAGACGCTCTATTGACTCGGATGCTGACTCCATGCTCTCAGGCAGGCGCCTGAGACTGCAGTTGAGAGGCACAGAGTAAAGGGATTCTTGGTTCATAGAACCATAGGGTTGGAAGGGACCTCTGGAGCTCATCTAGTCCCACCCCCTGCCAGAGCAGGGTCACCCAGAGCAGGGGGCACAGGAACGCCTCCAGGCGGGTTTGGAATGTCTCCAGAGACGGAGACTCCACCACCTCTCTGGGCAGCCTGTGCCAGGGCTCTGCCACCCTCACAGGAAAGAGGTTCTTCCTCATTTTGTCATGGGACTTCCCATGGTCAAGTTTGTGCCCGTTACCTCTTGTCCTGTCGCTGGGCACCACTGAGAAGAGCCTGGCCCCATCCTCCTGACACCCACCCTTTAAGTATTTATAAGTGTTGATAAGATGCCTCAAATGCCTCTTCTTGGAAAAGACTTTTCCTCCCATTTCCCCACAAGTCCATGGGCCCTGATGGGATGCACCCGAGAGTGCTGAGGGAGCTGGCAGAAGTCATTGCTGGGCCGCTCTCCATCATCTTTGAAAAGTCCTGGAGAACAGGCGAGGTGCCTGGGGACTGGAGGAAAGCCAATGTCACTCCAGTCTTCAAAAAAGGCAAGAAGGAGGAGCCGGGGAACTACAGGCCGGTCAGCCTCACCTCCATCCCTGGAAAGATGATGGAACAGCTCGTTCTGGGTGTCATCTCAAGGCACATGGAGGAAAAGAAAGCTACAAGAAGTACTCAGCATGGATTCATCAAGGGGAAGTCATGTCTGACTAATCTGATAGCCTTCTACGATGGCATGACTGGATGGATAGATGAGGGGAGGGCGGTAGATGTGGTCTACCTTGACTTCAGCAAGGTGTTTGACACGGTCTCCCACAGCATCCTCATAGGGAAGCTTAGGAAGTGTGGGTTAGATGAAAGGACAGTAAGGTGGATAGAAAACTGGTTGAAAGACAGAGCTCAGAGGGTCATGATTAGGGGCACAGGGTCTAGTTGGAGGTCAGTGATGGGTGGTGTTCCCCAGGGGTCAGTACTGGGCCCAGTCCTGTTCAATATATTCATCAATGACCTGGATGAGGGGACAGAGCGCACCCTCAGCAAGTTTGCTGATGACGCAAAGCTGGGGGGGGTGGCTGACACACCGGAAGGCTGTGCCACCGTACAGAGAGACCTGGACAGGCTGGAGATCTGGGCAGAGAGAAACCTGATGAAATTCAACAAGGGCAAGTGCAGGGTGCTGCACCTGGGGAGGAACAACCCCCTGCACCAGGACAGGTTGGGGGTGACCTGCTGGAGAGCAGCTCTGTGGGAAGAGAGCTGGGAGTCCTGGTGGGCAACAGGGTGACCATGAGCCAGCAATGTGCCCTTGTGGCCAAGAAGGCCAATGGCATCCTGGGGTGCATCAAGAAGAGTGTGGCCAGCAGGTGGAGGGAGGTCGTCCTCCCCCTCTGCTCTGCCCTGGGGAGGCCACACCTGGAGCGCTGTGTCCAGTTCTGGGCTCCCAGGTTCAAGAGGGACAGGGAACTGCTGGAGAGGGGACAGCAAAGGGCTGCCAAGATGATGAGGGGACTGGAACATCTCTCCTGTGAGGAAAGGCTGAGGGATTTGGGTCTCTTCAGTCTGGAAAAAAGACGGCTGAGGGGGAACCTTATCAACACTTATAAATACTTAAAGGGGGGGTGTCAGGAGGATGGGGCCAGGCTCTTCTCAGTGGTGCCCAGCGACAGGACAAGAGGCAATGGGCACAAACTTGAGCATAAGAAGTTCCACCTCAACATGAGGAGGAACTTCTTTACCCTGAGGGTGGCAGAGCCCTGGCACAGGCTGCCCAGAGAGGTGGTGGAGTCTCCGTCTCTGGAGACATTCCAAACCCACCTGGAGGCGTTCCTGTGCCACCTGCTCTGGGTGACCCTGCTCTGGCAGGGGGTTGGACTAGATGATCTCCAGAGGTCCCTTCCAACCCTATGGTTCTATGGTTCTATGATTCAGCTGCATCTCTGTCTACAGCAATGCTTGTGATTCCCAGTCTGGTGCTCTCCTCTGTTAGCTTCATCGTGTATCTCTGACTTCTGTCTTTCCTATACTTTCTGCCATTAAATCCTTAAGGGTGCCCCTTACGGGCATCTTGCTGCAGTGTCTGTTTAAAGTGGCTGGAGTGAGAGTTCTTTGAAGCATATTTTTTTTTATTTATGTATTTATTTTCATATCAGAGAACATGTCAAGGACTCCTTTGGCCTCTTTCCTTATGTTCTTGTCTCTTGAGCTGCTGCTTATAGGAGAGGGCCTCCAGTCCATAGAGTGAGAGGACAGGTGGGGGAAAGGCACCTTCGTCGCTTCTCAGCTGGAGTGATTTTCATCGTGGCTGTACTTCCTGCTGTCTTTCATCAGGTGCATATGCTAGTGAGTCCATCAACTGAACGTTCCTTTTGAAATTGTAAGAACTATGAATTACCGCCTCGGTTTTGTAACTTCATCTTTGGTTTGGATTTGTTTTTTTTCCTTTTTGCATGTGAAGGAACCACAGTGGGGAGAGAGGGGGCTTCACAGCCCTGGCAGAAACAGAGAAACCAAAGCACAGATCCATGAAATAAGCAAGCTGAAAAGAAGAGATGAACTTTTCTCTACTGTATTAAGCTTGGTTTTTGTAAATGAGAATGTTAGGTATCAAAAATGTAAGCAGATGATATCCAGATGTAAGCAGATGATATCGTTTTGGCATGAACTGTATGCTTTGACTGAACAGCGGGGAGATATGTTTTTTATAACAGCAAATAAATTGAATACAGAAGACTGAATCCATGCTTCTAACTTGTAAGTAATATGTTTATTAGTTTTTGCTTAAATTGAGCATTATTACTGAAACATATGTCCCTACATAGGTAATAGTTATCTTTGCACTGGTATTTGCCTCTTTCAGCTCCTCATTTTTAGTTCAATTTGGTATTTAAGGACAAAATGCAGATCCAAAGTAAAACCTTCTGCCTGTCTCCTAGAAGTGGTGCAAGAGACTGTTAGTTGCTGCTGTGCAAAACCAGCCTTTACTAAACATCTTTGGTTTTCTCTTTAGAAGAAGGGGTATAAGATGTTAACGATTTTCATTCTGAAACTTTCAAAAGGAGATCTGCAAAGGGAAAAATGAAAGCGTGGTTTTTTCAGATTAAAAAAGTGGGGTCGTTTGATGTGTAGCAAAACACAAGCAAGCTAAAGAGAGACCTCGTACAAGAATACAGCCAGCAGCAAAGTCTTACTACATCTCTCACTTTCTCTTCAGGTAGGAAAATGTGCTACTTTCGTTATGGAAAAGGGATGAGGAGCTGAACTGTTTTAAGGCCAAATAATACAGCTAAACATTTAAATAATTCATTGCTTGTTGAAGATGCACGTTACAGCCAAGGGTAAGCTGTGGCTTGTGTTGCTCACTACGTCACTGTGCAGAATTTCGGTAATGTTTTAGAGCAACTGTCTGGAATATAGAAAGCAGCTCATTCTTAGGACGAAGAAGGATGGAAATATGGTGAAGAAGCGTGAGAGGAGGGAGTCTCGCCTCACACGGGAGCAATCCCAAAGCAGTGGCTTAGAGAAAAACTTATGGTATTGTGAATAGCTCAGTAGTGTTATATCACAGAACTGGGAAGAGCACATGCAAATGCTGAGTTCCCAATGCTGGAAGAGCAGTATGCTCTTTAATTAGTAGAAGCACGTATCTAAGATTTATTCAAAACAAGACAATCTGAAACAAGAAATCTATTATATTTCTTGATTTGGGGATGTTTGGTATTAGCACGCATTCTCTGAACTTCTGACTTGTGGAAGGTAATCCAAAATACTGTGTGTAGCAGTTACGAAGCCTGAGTCGCTCCCACCTCAGGCATCACTTCCCCGTCAGTATGAAACCTGTAGTGTTACGCTGGTGCTGCTTTTGTGCTATTGCCTGATCTTTGATACCTGTGTCAGAGGCTTCACAGGAAAGAGTAAAACCTACAGTGTGCAGGTGAGGAGTGAACTTTTAGCAAGGTAAGTAACTTCTGACACTTAGTGACTGTCCTATGAATTGAAAGCTTTATGGTTTCATTTTCTTAATTTCATGCAATATAATGGCTGTAATAGTGAAAATATTTCTGCTGATCTCTCAGTTTCCTTGATGTAATCCATCAAAATGTATGTTAATGAAAATACTTCTGATAATAAAAATATTTGAGATCTATGTGGAAAAGTATGTTTAAAATAGCCGTCCTCCAGAAGGTTACTTTTTAACGTTGACTATTTCAGTAACCTGGATTACCAAACAGGCCCCCAGTCAGCACAGTTGAGAGCTTTAGGCATTTCTCAGGTAAGGTTAAATAATAATTAAGGAAGTAACACATACCAGTGCCACTTCTAGTCTTGCTTTAACCCAGAAGCCTTTGCTTGACACCATAAGGGATTACATGGGGGCTCCCAACAGCCCCCTGCAGCTTCCACTGCAGCATGAGTCCCTTTAGAGACCAGATTGCAGTTGAATGACTTGAGAATCATCTTGGTCCTTCCAGAAAGGATCCAGTCTTTGCACGTCTGTGAAGAGTCATGTACATCGAGATCCTTCATAGCCATCATGTAGCATGCCCTGAAACGCGTCAGGCGTAATGGCTTGGAGAGACCATATTCCACAGCACATCTGGCATTCTTTCGTTCTGAACCTCTTCGACGCTCACTAGAAGAGTGCCAGATAGAAAATAAGGACTGTGTTCTCCATATACTCACTCGGTTTTAATTAAACCTAGAGTCTTGCTTCTAAGAGTCTCTGAATACCGCAGAGGAACAGAGACGTGAGAATCCGTTCCCGGTGTCTCTTGCCTGCAGTACTGTACACCACCAAAGCTGTAGGAGAGTTTTGTGACTGTCAGCTGCAAGTAAGGTTGTACGCAAAGCCCTTTGTATGAAGCTTGCTTTTTTATAAATCCCAGAGTGTATCTGGGTGGTGGACAGTGCGGTGCTTTCAGTCTCTGTTCTAGAAAGAATTGTTTTTTCAAAAAGGGGTTGAAGCTGTGCATGTAAGATGATAAAGGGCAGAACCAACGTGGCGTGAACGCACCAACTTAGAGCCAATGTGAAATGTGCCCTGGGCTTTGTTTTAAATCTCGGTTTACGTCTTGTCGGAGACATCCGTATGTTATTACTTATTTTTAGAAGTCAAAATACTTCATGTAAAGCCTACACATAAGGTTATTGCACGCAGCTTTGGATTTAATTTTTAAGGTGTTGGAATAAGGAACCTATTTCAGGATAAATGTATTCGCCATTTGGTTATCTGAGAATATCTGCTAGCCATTATACTGAGACATATCATGCTTGCTACTATGGTATCTAATAAATATTTGCTATACAACATCTTGCTTAAATCATATTCCTTGTGCTGCTGCTGTTCCAATCACGTTTGGCCAAATAAGAGCTGTCAAATTAAGTAACTTCATTACAAGATTTCAGGGGCGGCTGTTCCTCAGGAGTGTGGTGATGCCTTGCTGCCCAATTCTTAATATCGGCAAGCAGTTAATATGTCTCTTTTTACCATGGGATCCATCAGCCGGTCTCAGAGTGCCTTACAGAGGAAACTGGTATCACACTGCCCTTGTGCTACAGGTGGAGAAACTGAGGCACGGCAGAGAAGCAGTAAGTGGTGTTCAGTGTGCAACAGTCGTAGTGCCAGGCTGTAGAATAAGCCAGCTCTGCTGAGGTTGTCTCCAGCGCACCTCCCAGTGGGTCATAAATGCATAAAATAATCAGGCAAGAACGTGTCAGAGCGCGTCTGCTCCCGTGTTTCTGGCAGAAGTATGTCCGTTATCCTGATTTAAATCATAGGTTTTGACGCTGATGGTGTGTGGAGGTAAAACCCATTGGCGGCCCGGCCGTGTCTCCCAGACAGTCAGACCAAGAGGAATGCTGGGCAAGCTAAACCGTTTCAGTCCTGGTGCTGCCAGGGCTGTAGGTGGGAGTGTATGGAAGCGGAACCCCAGGGATTTCAGTGGGGCTCTGTGCAGACAGAACAATCCCCTGCACTCAAAGACGCTTATCATGTCAAAACCACTATAAGAAAATAGTCTCTAGACGAGGCTTACTGAGCTGAAGACTTTCCAACGGCACAGCAGGCGATGCTCCCAAGGAGGGGTTTCCTTCAGGTTAACGATGCGTTGGGATGACTGCGATAGCCTCCTGCTCCTGTTAGCCCTTCCGCCGGCCTCGGGAGGGGTAAGCCACCGGTCCTCGTGCCGTTTTGTTTGCATAAAAGTGGCCAGGGAAAATATGAGTAAAATACCTTCTTCAAATTGAAAAGGTAAGGGAGAAATTATCGATTAGGTCCAAGTATAAAAAGGGAAAGTACACAAACCTCTTAATTCACCCCCGTATTATGGTCCTTCTCAAGAGTAAAAGGAGCTAACAAATCCTGCAAGGCTTATATATTTATTTTGTGTAATTCAGCGCTTTGTGTTGCCTTTTGATCCTTGAAGTGCTTCTTTTTCGGTGCTGAATGTAAACAAGCAAATAGAGTGGGGTTTTTTCTCCTGCTGTGGATGTATGAAGGGCTTCCAAGGGAGGCTTTTGTAATACCTCAGACTGGTTCGCCTTGAGCTCGTCGAGTCCTTCAGTTAAGCACGAGTTCTTTTTAATATATTGTTCTGCCTGTCATTTCTGCTTAGATAATGACATTGAATGCTCTGATGATATCAACCCAGTATTTGTTCCTTCAGGTCACGGATCTGCAATGAAAATGTAATAGGCACTTAGACTAAAGTAAAAACGCGCTGCTGGCGAGGAAATAACAAACTGGATTAAGTCAATGCTGTTTTGAATGTTGGTAACTAGATGAATTCTAATTTCTCATGGTTCGTTTTAAAGAGCTATTTAGGCAACCAACACTCCATATTTTAAGGTTATGTTACTGTTTTAAACTTACTTCTTAATTCACTTCAGTATTTCAAAAATGTATTATTCCCACATTGTGAAGCTCAAAGAAGCTCTTTACCCATACCCTGCACTGCAAGAAATGGAAGAGAAACACCTAAAGGAAGAGCACGTTGTCACATGAACAAGCGTGCATAAACTGGCTATAAGTAAAATACAGGTTTCACACCATCAAGGAGGGAAAGTTTCTGTAACAGCCTCTCCAAGGAACAGTGGGGACCAAGGCCCGAACTATGGGGTTTTCTTGTGGGGCTTAATCAGATCATGAAAATAATTGTACTGCCCCTTCAGTGTCTGCAATACCACCAGAGAGCACTTCGCGATGTGGGAAGTCTCTTCTGGGCTGTGCCCTCTTACGAACAGTCTCAGAGGCCGTTGGCTATTGAAGGAAATGTCATCTTGTAACGGTACTCGTATGAGTTCTAGTTTGTAAGCAGTACAAAATATTAATTGAGACCAGTTGCACTGCGGGGACAAGTTTGCCTGGCCAGAAGGGTGCAACTCTTCCTGGAATCTGCCAGTTTCTAGGAGCTCACGGGGTGGGCCAGAATTTCCTTAGGTTATGCCTCCTATTGAAATTCAAGTTTGTAAGATGAAAACTTTCAAGTTATGATGTCTGAACATCAAAGGATTGGAGGTTTCAAATATACCTAGGAGCCTCTGTTTATCCTAATTTAAATGGCGGGTCTCAGCCACTCTGAAAATACCAGTTTAACTGATGGAACTTCTCCAAAGATGGACTCTGGTTCCTTTGTTAGTATTAGAAGGTTGATCAGAAAAACAGATAAACAGATATTTTGTACCTAAGTAATTACAAGCTATGGAAAAATGTTCTTTCAATTTTCCCTGGAAGACCTGGCTGAAGATTTGAAGTCGTATCCCATTTCTTGTGGTAACCCAAATTTAAGTCATGTGAATCGAGAACTGTAAGGATTCCATTAGCGCACACGGAAAGCGGGACTGGATCCGTGAAAGTATTGACAGTATGGCCCCTTCCGAAGGATTATTTTTTTAAAATTAAAAATTAAACAAAACCTTCAAGTGGCTTTACAGTTAGTTGACAGTGCCAGCACGCTTTAATTTCCATTAAAACTGAAGTTGCCACGCTTCTCGTTTTAAATGGAAATAGTGTTCTGCTGATGTCACTACTGAGCTTTATTTTCTCCCAGCAAAAATATATTTGTATTAGAGTGACTTTTGACAGGAAATCCCTGTGAATATGTTTGTCTTGGTGATCTGCTGCTGCTTGAGATGAAAATTGCTATACCAGTCAGCTTGTGGGAGGATAAAACTTTTTTTTTTTTTAATTCTGTCAATTTAAATCCAATGTACGCTGCTAGATATGGGAATAAATGTGGTTTGTTTCTGCTTGGAAGCCTGTTCTGGGAAGAGGTGTCTCGCCCCAATGCACAAAGGCTGTTTTTCATTTTGTTGATTTTTTTTTTTTTTTCCAAAGCAATATCTATCTTTTCTGCTGGAACGTATCCATTAATACGTGTGCATAAACAAATTCAGGAAATCCTCTCTCGTATCTCAGACTTCTGCCTCTCTTGTTTCCTTCCCCAGCCCTGGAAGAAGTCTCCCGGCTGTGCCAGGCTTCCCTCGGGAATGCTGCTGGGGATGCTTTCCGTCCCTGCCTGATGCTCCATGGTAGCAGCTGCTGGATTCACGTACACCTTGTGCTCTGTCTTTATGAGCTTTTCGGCCGAGCGTTGGGCAGAGGCGCTCTCCTCCGCCTCTAAACCTGCCCCTTCCGTCTGCTCTCCAGGCAGAACGTCCCCAGGCATTCAGGGAGAGGAGGATAAAGTCCATTCTTCTGTTGCCATAGACTAAATGCTCCATCAGCCTGCAGTGGTCCTCGGTCGGATCATTCAGGAAAACGTGTTTTCCAGCATTGTAAGAAATGTTACTAATCCTAACTGGGGGGGAAAAAAAAAAAAATCACATTAGCTAATGTGGAGCGTTTTCTCAGTTGATTCCTGAGAATTTGACACTTCAGTTGAGTAGAAGTGTGATAAATTCTTTTCCTTGATACAGCTTTCATCCAAAATGGATTGCCAGGTGATTTACAGATCATACAGAAAGAAAGAAATCGTTTCTGCCACCTATTGGATCAGCCAACGTCAGGCAACCAGTTTAGCCAACGCTGAGCAACCGGTTTACCCTGCTCATAACATACAGAACCGTATTTTGTTAGGACGTACAAATCTTTCAACCATCAGACAAAAAATCCTGCCCGGTTTAACCCCCCGCTTACCAAGTTTGCCGCTGTTTTTGCAAAAAATGGCTGATGTGGTTTTAGTTATTTCGGTGGTCGTGACATAGTCATCCACGTTTCTGTGGAAAGGTGGTGGTTCCCATAGCAGAGCCTCGAAATTCGGTACGGATTATGCCATTCTGTCAGTGACTGAGAAGGTACCTCACTAGGGAAGTGTTTGGAGGAGAGGCACGGCTGTAAGAAAATCTTCCCTCACCCTGGAAGGGCTGGGAAGTACGAACTCCCGAAATGTATTTCCATAATAGCCAGTCGGTACGTGTGTCTGAATCGATAGAGGATTAGAACTGTCACACACACGCTTTTTCTAGAGCTGCACTTTTGTGGCAGATGGCAAAATGACCGTCTGTCTGTCTTAATTTGAACTCTAGGAAAAATAATGACGTGCTTCCAAATGGGATTTGTGCCAGCGAGAGGCAGCTTTTGCAGGATCTGCTAGCTCTTCTCCAGGGGAAGGCTTTCTTCTATTTGGTCACCATTTCTCTTCCACATCGAGTTCATGGTGACCAAACGCAGCTTTGCCACGTGCGGGTGGTGGGGCTGGTGCAGGGGCCATCGCACCAGGTGGGTTGCAATAGTGAAGTCCGTGGAATTCCAGGCCGACACAGTTCTGTTTATTTATCTTTTCTTATTTTGCTGCTTTCTGCCCTCTTCCTTCTTGTATTTTTTTTTTTTCATAAGGCTGGGTTGATGTTGTATCATTTCAGACTGACACGATTAAGCAAAATCCCACTTCAGATTCCTGATGATCCCCCCTTTCTTTTGTATTAACACTGAGAATTTGTTTCTGTTTTGTTTGTGGTTGAGAAGCTTTTTTTTTTTTTTTTTCCCCGCCCCCCCCTGCCTGAGATTGTTCAAGAAATGTTGAAGGGAGTGCTTAATGATTTCCAGTGCTTTCTCTTGACATTTTAGTTTTGGAGAATGAGCAATGCCTCCGCTGGGGACTTCCCTGGCAGATCCATGTCTGAACAGCCAGGGCTGGCTTCCAAGAACATTAAATTCCAGCTGCTTTTCCATCCAAGGCAAGGTTAGTTTAGTATCCCCCTTCCTCCCTGTGTCTTTACAGCAGGAGCTCTTCTAGCCAACGTATTCGTCATGTTTCTGAGCCTCCCTGCTGCTTGATTTATGCGGAGAGGACGAGAGAGAGAGATTCCAGAGCTGTGCGCCGAGTGCGAACTACCTGCAGGTGTGCAGGCGGGCGCGATGGCCCGGCACGGCTCAGTCCACGCGTAACGCGGCTGCGCCGGTTCGTCCCCACACGCAGACCAACAGAGCTGAGATTATTCACCGCATGTTCAAACGCCAAAAAAAAAAAAAAAAAAAAAGTGGCAGTATTGGTGCCGTTTCGGTCATGCAGCCGGATCATGTGGAACGCGGGAGACTTTGCCTCCCTGCGCGGGAGCAGCGCAAGGAGGCTGAGATGGAGCGAGGGATGCTGAGGCAGAGTTGATTTGTGCTTCGGGTGTTGCTTCCCTCATTTATGAAAAGCAGCAGTGAAACAGTATGGTGAAATACAATGCTAAACGGTAGATAACTATGTAAGGCTTCAAGAAAATTCACGTTATCTCTCCATAATGTTCCCTGTTATTTTTCCATGTTGTGCAGTTTATGCTCTATGTGAGGCGAAGCGAGTGACTTATGCCTGGTTTTTTTAAGATCAGTTATGCATATTTGGTGCCTGGCTTAACACTTCAAGGCACATAATTTTCAGTGGTATAATGGACTGTTTGAGTCTCTCTTGTCAACTGGGAGTTTGAGTATGCGGCACACTTGGAAATTCAACCCATCCTGACCTAGCAACTGGCAAAGGAGAAATCCAAAGCTACCAGCTGCTGTTCAGACCTGAGCTTTCTGCTCGCCTTTGTCTCATCTGAGCGGGGTAAGATGCACCTCGTGTGCTCTTTCGAAGTTGGCTTCACATGTGCAGCCGCATGATGAAAGGTGCCGCAGTGTTTTTAGAAACCCCAAATGTAGCCAGTCTCCAGCTGGTAAAATTGTCATCGTTCACAGCCTAATTGAACTGCGGAAATTTACCCAAGTAGAGGATCAGGTCCAGTGTACACAGCTGGGAACCAAGCTGAGCTCAGTAACTATCTGTGCTCAGGACTAAGCCCAAGCCAACGGGGTTGCGCACAGATATTTCTCCGAGGTAGCAGCGCACGGATCAATGTCCTCTTGTTCCTTTGTATCCATGTCGTCCCCCATCCTCCTTTCCCTCCTAAGTAAGCGATGCCTCGCCGGCTCCAACACAGAAAGGCAGCATAGATGAAAACTGGTCACCTTTCTCCCGTGGTTCAGAGGAAAACATTGCTGCCTTTACGCTTTAACTTCTCCAACGGTGGTTATAATTTGCTACGTACCTTTTATTTGTTTGTGAAACAAGTACAAGTTATGCTTGGTACTAGCAGGGGAGAGAACGGCGAGAGATATTTAGGGGTGGTTATTCCTCGCTGATCGCACTCTTGTAGGCGAGAAAGCTTAAAGCAGGTTTTGCTTAGGTCTTTTATTTTTCTGTGACTTTGCGGTCATAATTTTTTCCCAAAGCTTGTCTACAGGTCTGTACTAGGACCCGAACCACTAAAATGCTTTAAAGTCGATCCTTTTATGCCCCTGTGTATTCAGCTAGTATGGTAAAATGTTTTGGTTTTCTCTTTTTTTTTTTTTTTTTTTTTTTTTTCCAGAGTCTATGAGATCATTCAAGTATGGAGACTTGGCAGCTTCTCTGTACGTACAAAGACGGCAGTTTGAATGTCAGACTGAGTGTCTTTCTGGCTAAGGGTAAATTATTTGCTGTGTTAAATGAGGATTTGTTGCTTTGTCTGTCATGAATAAGGTTTGTTTATTATGCGTGTCCCATCATGAGTTACATTGGGCTGCGGTTTTCTATCTTCTCGGTATTTTCATGTTTATTGCATAAAAGCATGGGCATTTCTTTTAAACAAGTTGCCAATAGGAAGGACTGTAGTAGTGAGTTGATGTGGTTGTAAGGCCAAGAAAAGGCATCGCAAAACAGAAAATAAAAAGGAGTAAATACAAAAGTAATGGTGGGATTGGAGAAACAAGGTGAAGGTTTGCTTGGGTTTAACTGGTCATTTACGTGGCAGTCTGTACAGAACTTAAGCGTCACTACAACAGTGTAATCTATGGAGAAAGCGAACAGGGAATTTCATAAACATGAAGAGTTCTTGGTGAAGATAGAATTTACCAAAAAAGAACTGAAGAAAGATTGTTAGTACTTTTTAAATTCAGTTTTGGTATCTAAAACGCCTTGTAGCTCTCAATGGAAAGAAAAAAAATACGTAACCTGGTGCTAAAAAGAACTACGTATTGTGGTGCAATGCTTGTGGTTATTGTCAGCACAGAAAGTGGGTGCATTTTGTGCACAGCAGTGCCTCCTGCTTCAGGGACACTCCTCTGGAAGTCTCTGTCTTGGCTCGAGGAGGAGCCGTTTCCGAAGCGATCCACTGCCTGGGCCGCGAGTCGGACACGGCACCCGCGGCCCCTGCCGAGCCCGGGCCTCTGCCCCGCTGAGCTGCTTCGGGCGCTGAGGGGATGGAATAAATGCTTTTTATTGTTATTATTATTATTTATTTAATGAGCATTACAGCTTGATTTACAACATCTGGGTCTAATTTGAAATAGTGTCACAAGAAGTAAAACATCTGTACATACAAGCCAGAAAAGATTAATAGGGGTTTACTTGTTCCCAAATCCTCCGGCACGGATTAACAGCGTACGCCACCTCTCTCCCTTCGTTTTTAAGTCACGCAGGCAGCTAGGCCATCTCTGTTGACATTTGTGATGCTATAAAACATAGCAGCCCTGGTTTGGGCCCTTTTATTTGCACACAGAGCAAACGAGTGTCAGCAGATATTCACCTCCGTTTATTAAACTGGCAAATTGCTTTGTCTTTCACCGAGGTTCTACACGTGCCACTCAGTGCAAGTCTGAGCTTTTACTTCGGGCGGTATTTGAGAAATGCTGAAAGCACAAGAACAGAGTAAACTCCTATAGTTTCCACACGCTGTTTGACTGTCTATCTGGTTCCATTCTTCATGTCAAAAGAGTCAAGAAACCAAGACGTTACTGTTAATGGCAAGGTGGGACGCGTTGTTAGCGCCCCGCGCTTACCAACGGAAAAGCTGTTCATCCTTTGGCTGCGTTTCAAACCAGAAAATAAAAATGTTAAAATCTGTGCAAAAGAGCCTTCTGCCTTTCCTGGCAGCTCGAGAGACTTGCAGAGCTGACTTCAGGCAGAGGCAGTTCACTTTCCTTCCCTGAACGGAGGAAATAAATAGAAAAGCATCTGGGTTAAGGTTAAAAAGGAATATGGCTCCTAGGTCTGCGGCCATCCTTGTCTTTTACCGGCCGCGCTTCCCGATCGTGCGTTGGTCAGCTGAAGGGTCCCGTCGCTGGTTCCTGTTCCATCCCGCTGTAGCCCTGGTGCTGGCACGGCAGCGTCGAGAGACGTGCTCCTGAGCTGAGCGTCCTTGGCTCGGGATCGCTGGGAGCCCTGGAGTTCAAGACCAGGATTCCATTTTCCGTTTGCGCTGTGATAAAGTGCTGGAGTCGGATCTTGGCCTGTGCGTGTCAGAAGCTTGAGCTGCTGCCTTTTTTACTTCTAGCAGCCGACAGTTCTTCAGAATTTGTGTGGATTCATTTCCAACATCCAGTGGGTTGCAATTGAGTCAACGTTGGAAGCTGTAAGATGAAAGATAAGCGAGTGGGAGGGGAAAGAAAAATAGAGCAACAACCAAGACCACTGCCAATAAGAACTAAAGAAACAACACCAAACAGCTGGCAAAGTACCCTCTGGCTTCTCTGATAGTCCCTCATCACAAGTAATAAAACACCTCTTGAGTTGTTCTTCACCTACTGGTTGTAAATCCTAACGTAAAGCTGCCTGTGTTTCCCGGAGTCCTGGGGACCTCACAAAAGCCTCTGGTCTCCCGGAGTCCAGCACGTGGAGGAGATGGAGGAGCAGAAATGAAGGTGGGAAAAGTGGGAATCGCTGAATTTCTTGCTCTCCTTCGGGGGAAGAAGAGGAGATTTTGGTGCTGTAGAGGGTTTCAGCCTGAATGTGAAGTCTATAGGCCCTATTTTAAAACAAAACACTAGCGCATTCAACGTTCCTTACTTTTGCTTCAGATCACTGCAGCTGTGGTATGTATGAAGCTGTTACTGTTGTGTCGTTTTTAATGTGTTTTAAAATGTGCCTGGAGGCTTGGGGAATTTCTTAGTTCTTTTTTTTTTTTTTTTTTATTTTTATTATTTGTATTTTTTTTAATTCCTTCTGAAATGCCCTGCTGTTTATATTTAAGCAAAACCTCCAGCAGGAATGAATAAAATCAAAGAGCATCATGATCTTGAAAGGCAGATCGGAGGCTGGCAGATAGGTCTTGGCTGAAGGAGCCTTTTCAGGAGGGATGGGGCCGGGAACAGAGCAGCCCCTTTCCCCTCCTATCTCTGCGTTCCCTTTCCCCCGCCATCCCTCCTGCCCCACATCCATCTCTCTCTGCGTGAAGCAGCAAAGCCAGGGGTTCAGCAACAGTGGCCAGTTTCAGCAGCATCCAAAGAAAAGTGCGGCTTGTTCCGCGGGGCGAGCGTGGCCGGCCCCTTGGCTGCGGGCTGCCGCTCGCTCTCCAGGAGCCGCCTCGCGCTCGGAGAAGCTGCTCCTCCTGTTTTCCAGTGGAATATCTGATGGGATTTCACTTTCCGCCCTATAATGCTCTTAAATTCGAGTGCAATTTTTAGCAGCCTGTTTTCACTCAAGAGTATGAGTAAACTCTGAGGGTTTGGTGTTTTTTGTTGGTTTCTTTTTTTTTCCTTTTGTTAAGCTCCCTGCGCCAAGTGACCCGGTGTCACGTCCTTGGCCAGCGGAATGCCTTTGGCTGCAAGCGCGTGGGGTTTGGTGGGAGTTTCTACCTTTATCCAGGAAAGAATCCAACAAAGCGAGGCTCATTGCTCACTGTGCCTTCTCTATGCCCCTCTCTTCCCAAAAAAAAAAAATAAAAATAAATAAATGCAAGCCAGGCTGGGCGGCAGTGCTGCAGCAGGCCGGTCTCGCAAAGCCTCTGTGATGGGATCGTTATGGAAAAATAAGCTTCATTGCAAGGAAAAGCAGCCGGCAAACTCGGAATGATGAGTTTCTGTTTTATTTTGGGGTTTTTTTGCATTTGTGCAGTGAAGACCCACGTGAATTTTGGAGAGAGGAAAATAGAGGAAATTATAGGAGTGGTTTGAGTTTGGGGGTTTTTGTTTTGTTTTGTTGGGTTTTTTGTTTGGGGTTTTTTTTTTTTTTTGTAAGATCCCAGGCTCTCCTCCCTCCTTCATCCTGGAAATCTAGATCCCTGGCTATCTGAGGGAACTTTGTAAAAGTTTCCAGCTAACGTTACCCCGGGTTAGTGGCGTTATTAGCATTAGCAGCGGCGGGGAGTCCGCGCTTAGATGGAGACCATCGGTTTCTGGCATGTATTTACCGTCTTGTCAAAGAGCTTTAACTGATTGTATAAAGACTACTGGGAGCTGCGAGGGTGCTTGTTTATTAAGGTCATCTGCTGGTGCTGATCTACCAAGTAAGTTTTTGCAGCAGGAATTTCCTTTGCCTTAAATTTACTTTGTGGTAAATGAGAGATGGGAGCGATTTAATAACCCAGTCTTTAATTCAGGGGCTGGAAAGGTGCCCCTTCGCTTCTTTGGTCTGCAAAGCATAAAACGTCTTGCAAGGGCAGTGGAGGAATGAAGTCGCGGTAGCCCTGCCGGCGTGGGTTTATCCAGGGGGGTGGGAGAGGGGAACACAACCTCGTGTACTTTCACCATTCGCTACCTCTCTGCCGCCAGCCTCCTGCTTGTGGTCTCTGCTTCTGTCCCAGGCCGAGCCAAAACTATCCGTGTGAAATCTTTCCTATATGAGCTTTTCTTACACGACTCTTTTGGCCAAAGATCAAGCCATTTCCAAAAAAGCCTGTCTTCCAGAAAGGGCTTAGTGTTGGCTTTCAGGCAGGTGTACAGATACACAGCAGCAGACAGCGTTTTCTGATTTACACCGTCTTCGTGGCACACCTGCAAAATGGTATTCGGTTGGATTTTGAACATCTCTTAATGCTAGGAGACTAACCGCGGTTGGAGACGGTCCTCTGGATCTTGTTCGTGGTATTTGCCTCTGGTAGTTTCAGCTGGTGTAGGGCTCCTTATAAAACCACTGAGGCTCCACGTAGAAATCCCTGCTTCCCTCATCTTTAAAGGTAACTCTAGCTTGTAATATTCTGATAGATCTTCAAAGTGTATTGATGTTTGTCAGGTTAGCTCTTCACATTTTCAGTTTCAGGTGGCCTACGTGGTGTTACCTCACCTTTTTTGAAGAGCAAACAAAGCCAAGTGCATTTCTTAAAAGCATTCTCAGGTCCCCGGGCAGGCAAGGGGGCAGGAGGCAGTGACCCCGGGCAGCCCCTCCAGGCCTTGTTCTCTCCCGTACTGAAGCAAAGAATGATCGTTATCCAGATTTCCTGGATATTTTTTTTTTTAAACTCTGAACTGGTTTCACTAGTATATTAAAGACCGCAATTGAATGCATTTCTAGGCAAAATTTTCAGCTCTCTTTGATACTGCATTCTCTGTCTCCCCTTTCTAGAGAATTGTAGAACTCTTCCAGTCCTCGCAGCTGGGAGAACTGTGCAAGCG
Organism: Alca torda; assembly: GCA_008658365.1. Taxonomy (NCBI): domain Eukaryota; kingdom Metazoa; phylum Chordata; class Aves; order Charadriiformes; family Alcidae; genus Alca; species Alca torda. Next base: position 1,963,798 of record CM018087.1, read on the forward strand.
ATGAACTATTTTGTCTTATGTCAGAATGCCTTTTCTCTAAGTGCTGTTTGCTCTCCTGATTCTGGCCATTAGATTAAACAAGTTGTGCCCATTATGCGTCTATTTTTTCATTAATTTTATCGATAAAGTATATATCCAAACAGCTGGGTTTATTGGCCTGAAGTTCTAAGCTGCCGAGAAACTTTCCTACTGATTTTAACTCTTGCAGATGTTAGCTATTTCAAGAGTTACTTGGTTGTGCTTGTGTGCTTGGGATTTTTTCAGATAGAGGGGGGGAAAAAAGGGGGGAGGGTAGGGGGGAACCAACCCCCAACAACCACCCTGGGTCTGGAGCTTCCCTTTTAGCTCAAGGAGCAAAACCGAATGGGAATGCCTGGGTTATTTCCGAACTCCACTGGTGTGGACCTCCCTCATGCAAGAAGCAGGATGGTGTCACGTTCAGCAGCGCGGGAGAGGATCAGAGCACGCTCCTACCAATTCAGCGCACCCCAGGGATAACGTCATGGGCTCATACCCCATAATAAGGCAAAGAACTACCTGATGCTTACTTTTTTCCTATATAAACGTGTGCATGCATGTGTGTGTGTGTATGTATTTAAAGAACTACTTTTACAAGCTCTTAGAAGAAAAAGAATTTCTCAAGGGAGTTTCGATTTCTTGTGAATTTCTCTTTTTAATCTTTAACGAGTTCCCTGATGTTTTGCTGCAGAAGGTGAGGCTTTGGTCGTAGGCTCATTTGGAAGCTTTGTGCTTTGCTTTACTTTGTTTCTAGTGTTTTGATGGATCAAAAAAAAAAAAAAAAAAAAAGCAAAAGCAGTAACATTTGACCTTCCAAAGCTGGTAATATCTTTTTTTCTTTTTTTTTTTTTTTCATTCCCCTTTATCCTTGTCTTTCCATGGTGAAGAAACAGTGTAAAACATTCAGCGTTTGTTTCCAGGTGATCTGTTCTTTTTCACCCTTCTCCTCCTCTCCCTTGGGATGGAGGCCCCTCTCATCCTTTGAGATGTCAGGAATTTTAGGAGAAGATTTATGCAGCAGCATAAAAAGGTATTGGACCATGTAGCGAGGGTCAGACATATGGTAGCAATGACGGCGGACCCCAGTAGAGCAGCTTCCCTGCATGTATCCGAACGCGTTACGAGAACCCTTTCCCGGGTAGCAAAGCGCTTCAAGATACACAAGGTGTTCTGACCTTGTCAGGTACGCGCCGCGCAAAACATGTATGGGAACAAATAAATAACTGTTTTTCTTGCCCAAAATAAGTTAAATACGTTTCTGCGTGGAAATGAGGTTAAAGTCCTCATTTTCTTTCTCTCTTGACTCCAACTGCTGAGAATAGCAGCCCCTCAGGTCTCTGGTAACGTAGTCTTCACCTCAAATAGGGATTCTAAAATATTTAAGCGTCTCTCTCATGAGGCTTCTTGTTTCCTATTTGTTTTTTGTTGCTAAGCAACGCATTTATACCCCCAAACTTAAAATTTACAACTCTCAAATTGTCCCTCAGCCTTATTCTCCAAACCTCACATCTGTAATGGGTTTTCCATCTGCCAGTTTTCCCAGGTCGCCCCATCCATCCTCAAGTCTGCAGAGGAAAAAGCCTTGTGGTTGAGGGTTTCTTTTTTTTTTTTTTTTTTCTTCCCCTTTTTTTAGCCTCCATCTGTAATTAATTTCTTGCAAAGCCACATCTGTCTGTTTGGGGCAGGAGAAGTGGGGAAGGGGAGGTAAAAAGTGAAGTCACTCTCTCCCTTTCCTAGTAAAATGCAGAATTTGGCAAGTGAGACTGTAGTTCCTCAGGGCGTTTTCGCCTCTCCCTTCCACCCTCCGACCCCCGCCACCCCCTGCCCCAGTGCGGAGTCAAACATCTTGCGGAAGGGTGAAGTGCTGCCGTGGTGCAGCTGGTGGTTCTCCCGCCTGCGTGGAGCTTGTGGGTTTGGTCTGTGCTACAGCCCACATCTGATGCCGCAGTGTGTTGCTACTACTGGGATTGCTGCAAAAGCTGCTGGCATCCTTTGGAAAACTTCCTTCTGTCAATATTTGAATTTTCAAAAACCATACTAAATAGCTGCCGTGATGTTTCTTTTCTAAAGACTTAAGAAATAGCCACAGCGGTCCCAGTCAATGTTCCTTCTCTACCATCATCTAGCGCAGCTGTTCCAAAATCTTTTTGCGTTCTGCAGACCACCAGGTAGCTTTGAGCCGGAGCAGGGCTGGCTGTGAGGCTGGCAGCCTGCTTGGTGCCCTGCTCCGCCGTGGCAGGGGAAAGCAGAAAGAACCAGCTGTCTTCAGCCAGCCAGGACGGGATCCATAGTGCGACGACTGCTCTGGAGTCTTGGCGAAGGTCTGCAAGATGCTGTCTTGTTCTGGAGCTTCTTTGGGGCATGCGATCTTCTTCGCTTTCCCCTTGGGGGCTGCAGCTAGAGACGAAACATCCTCCTCTCCCGCCTCTACGCCGGAAATAGTTGGCATTGATCCCGGAGCCTGGCCTTCCATCAGGTCACCTGTCAAATGCAAGGCCCTCATCCCCTTGTGTCACCCGCCACCATCACGTCCCAACTTCCTTCAGATTGAAAAAGGAAGGTTGGCCACTGACTGGAGGACCCACCAACCAGCTCCTGACTAACCATGGTCTTGTGCATGACCACCTGAGAGCTGCTGAGCTTGTGAGGTGAGCATCAACTTGGAGATCAGGAGTCCAGCTGCCTGTTCCCAACTTCTGAGCTTGTCTGCTTGCAGAGATGGGGACAGATCTGGCAGATAAAGTAAGCTGGTTGCTTGTGTAGGAGGAACATGAAAACCCTGACATTTATGGGAAATCGGACCCCTGGGTATTTCTGGAGATCTGGGGTTGGGGTTTCGGCTCTTTGTTACTTTAATGCGGGTCAAACCCCAAGGGTACTCCAGATTGGACGTTGCTGTAGTCAGCAGCGCTGATTTGTGTCCAGCACCTCCTTCCCGCCCGCCGCTCCTCCCATGCTTGCTCCTGGTGGCACAACTACCGTGCAGCCGGTTGGTGAATTAGATGGGATAATTAATCAGGGTTAAACATGTACTTACTTACTTTGTTGCCAGATGATTTTTAATCAGGGTCAGTTCTGCAGTTCAGTTGACTGCAGGGCCTCACAAGCCGTTGTACCGGCACCACTGAAGGGCTGGTGTAGGAATGGGAGGATAAATAGTGAGAAGCACGATGGGGGCAGCTTAAACGGGTGGTTCCGCTGAAAAACACTGCTGTTTGTCAAACCGCCGCCTAATATCGAAGGCAGAGCGTGTGCCCTGCAGGGCTAAGCACACAACATGCTGCCTGTTTGTTGCCTGTCCCTGTACAAGCACATTCTTGAGTATTCCTTTCATGAAAACTTCATTGGGATTATGTCCTTAATATCAATAAGAAATGGCCCGTTTGAGAATAATATGATAAAGAACTTGAAAGGCTGAGTAGTTAACAATTGTAGAAACTTCCTGACCAGGGATTCATCCCTGTTGGACGTACAACCGAGGTGTACATCCAATAACTCTCCCAAATTTACAGGCTAGAAGGGGAGCTGTTGCATGAGTAGAGGTATTGTGGAAGGCGCGCTGGACCAATGGAAACCGAAGAAAGCCGGCGGGAACGGGAGCGTTGGTTCGGAAGGTGTCCTCAGCAGAGCCCCCGCAGAGGAACTGAAGCCGGCTTGTGCGGTCACTTGGGGTACGCAGGTCGGTGGGGATATTGTGTGTCGCACCACACATCTGCCGCAGCTGCCGGAGTACAGTGGGACCTTGTTTCAGCACAGCCATATTAGTAACGTGTCTGGAAAATAATTTTTGGCAAGGGTCAACTTAAACAGCTTTATTCTGCCTCAGAGTCGGCTCTCAAACGGCTTTAAAACACAGAATGGGTTGCAGCAGTCTCTGGAGGTGGCAGCGATGCTCGTGTCTGTCAGGGAAAGGACGTTCAGCCCCGGGTGGGTGCATGTGGAAGAGCTTTGGATCACCTGCTGAAAGACCATCACCCAGCGGGAGCTGGGAATGCCGCCAGCAAACTGGTAGCAGGTTTGGAGCGGTGAATGTCAACCCTGTTTCAAACCTCTCTGAAATCCTCCCGTTGTCCCCAGCCCACCGTGGCTACGTGTTTCTACCTCCCCGTTTTAAGGAATTTCATTTTAATGCTGGCTACGGGAGGCAAGGGGGAGCTCCGTAACAAGCCGGCTGTGGTGGCAGCGGCTCTCTGAGGGTCAGGCTCATAAAAATAACGTGGTGAGAAAATTAGTCCGGTTCCAGTGTAAAATGACCCAAATTTGAAATAACACTGACACCCTGTGGAGACATGTGGAGGGGCATCCTGCAGCTCTTCCTGATCCTTGTTCCTGATACTATAGGCCAGTAATTAGATTCCTTCGTGTCTTCTTTTAGAGAAAACTTTATTTTTTTTTCTCTAGTGAAAAGTTTCATCTTTCTAAGCCCAATTAAAAAATAAAAATCCTTTATATTTTTTCTATTAGAAATAATTCATATTCTTTAAAAAAAAAAAATCTTGTAGCTAAACCCACAAAAGCTCATTTGCCAAAAAGAAAAGAGGACGATGAGGGATATTCTACAAGATCTGAAAACGGTACCTGTGTAATGGGTTGAGTTTCCCAAAGGACTTTCCTCTGCACAGCTGGAGCCGTTGGGAGGGAGCTTCTCCATGCCGAGGTGAAATCAGGATGCTAATAATCTCCCTTCCAGTCTGGACCATTGTTTAAAAATGCAAGAGCAAAAAGGTTTGTCTGATTGTAAATGTGCATTCTGAATATGCGGAGCAACAGCTCTGTGTTTCCCTTGTTCCTGCTGCGAGGCACTTCGCTGAGCGGCTGGCGCTTGGGAGCGTGTCTTGGGACGCCCTACTGCCTCCGTTCTGCATTTACTTCTGGGCAGAGAGCATCCCAGTTAAAAAGGGATAAGTTTCCCTTTTCGCTCCAGTTGAGCGCAGGATCCCCGTTTACGTGCAAGGTTCACGATCCGAAATAAGGGGATGGTTATTGAGGAGGCTCCCGGTGACGGGAGTGCAGCCAGGCGTTGCACGGGAGATGATGGCAAGTCTGAGAGCGCTCCCGTTTCTCATACACTGCCTGAAACAGTGAACCCGAGCGCTGGAAGCGCACTATTCACCTCCAGAATTGCCTGGTCTAATTAATTTCCTCCAAGGATGATGACGTGTTTAATTTTCTCATGTTTACATTGCCTGCAGAGGGGAGAACGGAGTCGGAGTGGGCCGAGCAGGGACAGAACGTGCAGTAGAAAGGGGTTGTCATATAAACTCAGTGGTTGCCAGAGCTGTTTGCAAGGAGAAGGTTTGTGGGTGAGCAAGGCTGGACGCAGTTAGTGTTACAGCGTGTTCAGGAATCACTTTCCCACTGGAGGAATGATGTTGGTTGATCGGCCCAAGTGCTGGGCCCTCGCTCTGTCTTTGGAGGTGCCTTCCATCCTAGAGGGAGCTCAAGTATTGAGGCCTTTAAAGATACCATCTCACTTCTCAAAATAATGAATATTTCAGAGCGGTAGCCAAATTGCAGTGTGGTTTTGCTTAACTAACTGGCCATGCCAGCCCTCGCTCGAGCTCCGCACTCTCATCTGCTGAGGTCAATATTTAACACGCCACGCAAAGCTGCTGCACGGGGGAGCGGTGAGCTGGCCGAGCAGTCACTTCTTTTTCGAGTGGGAGCCTTATCTTGGCAATCCAGGAAAGGATTTCTGCTCAGACCCAGCATCTCTGTAAAAAGCTTCGAGATGAAAAGCATTTCTAGACAAAAAAATTCTTACGACAGATCCGGCTTCCATGACTGGAAACGCTCATGGAAATAGGATTCGATTCGACGTGTGAATAGTTTAGCCCCCAGATGGCTGGGCTTGCTCTCCCCTTGTCCCCACCCCTCCAAACCCCTTCCTGCTTGTGCCCCAGATGCGATACCCGCGGCCCCACCAGTTGCAGGTGGGGTAACGGAGGCTCCCCCGCCGCCAAGCCGGCTCTGGCCCAGAGGGCTGCCGTTCAGAGGGGTGTTTCCTTTTGGTTGCCTCCTGAATTCGCTGCCAGCGAACGGTGCTCAGTCACCTTCTGAAAAAAAGGGAAGAGGCAAATTCACCCCGTATTCTGCAGCAGTTGCCTAGAGCCCTGAAGGGAAACCATCAAGAGGGTTATCTGTGAGGAAGTGTGTGAACTGGTAGCCATGGAGGACAAGCAGCATCGGTCGCTCCTTTTAAATAAAAGTTAGGTAAGTTTGGGTGATGTCCCGTCTCGCCAGGAGAGGAATTGGAAGCCTTTTTCATGCAAGGAACTCTTTCGGCCCTAGAACCGTAGCTGTTGTGTAAGCAGCCAAGTCAGGGATCTTTTCTGAGTTATTTAACCTTGACTCCAGGTCGGTTCTCAAGCCTGTGTTTAGGGTCTTTGCTGTGACGTCTCTCAAAATGAGCCATGCTTTCATAAGGCTTATGTGAAGAATGAAGGACTTACCATACCGGGAACCAGATAAAACAGTCACACCAATAAAATAAAAAAAAAAAAAACCACCACATGACTTTGCTGACAGCCTGCAAAAGTGATTGGAAGAACGGTAGGAGCCTCTGCACGACTGACTTGGGTTTGCTCTAAAGTCAGCGAGTTATGGTTTAAATATCTTGAATTATTTCAGGCTCATACACACATACAAGAGAAGAAGAAAAGTGTACAAAAGCCTGGCCGGCGTGTTCTCATGGTACAGTGACTTGTTTCAACCCTTCAGCTGAACCGGGCTTGACTTGTTGTGAGAAGCTTTAGAATACTATTGTTTTAATCCAATATCTCTGACACTTCTATTATTTCTAATGGGAAAAGGAAATCTCTGTGCTGTAGGTATTGCTCCTTTTCTTCGGCACCATCTTGCTCTGTGGAGTTCGTTTTCCAAGTGAGGCAGCCCTTCTTTTCCCTTTCTTTTTCCCAGGCTGTGCCGAACCCTCGTCTTTTAAACAAGACTCCGAATAATGCACGCAGCTTTTGTTCACCGGACCCTACCTTCCAGAAATTGATTTTGGCCACTGGTGCTTCACGAAGCAACCAAACCAGACTTGCAGTTTAATTTAAAAATACTCTGAGTCAAAAAAAAAAAAAAAATATTAATCTTTCATTCCTTTCACGCTTTCGTGCAAAATGTGAAAGGACAGAAAACCACCTTGAACTCCCTGGGTTTTTTTTCCGCAGTGGCTGGTTTGAAACGGCCGCTCCGGTGCTGTTGGCAGGTTTTCGGTGTGCCTGCAGCTCTGATGAGATTTTAATGGTGCTCAAGTTCCCCATCTTCCCCCGGCACAGCCTCTGGTGGGAAGGACGCAGAGGGTAGTAGTTGTTCTCTGTGGAAAACCCACCCCAACCGACTTCTGGGCTTTGTTTAACTGCTTTTTATTTTGTTCTTCCATGGGATCAGGGCTCTCCCCCCTTGCCAGCAGCAGGTTTGATCTGTAGTGAGCTGGCTGCTGCTCCGCTGGGAGACGAGGCTGAGATTTGTCAGGAGAACAGGCAGGAACGGGCACGGGGCCTTCCAAGGTACACACACGTACACACACACACACACACACGTACACACACAGAGCACAAAATCAGCTTGTGCAACGCAAATTTGTATTGCTACGCTATGGCCTCACCAGCCTCCCCGCTCGGGTGGAGAGGTGGCGTCTTTGTGCTGCTTGTCAATCATACCGCAAACAAACATTGTTTAATTTGCAGTGACATTTAAAAAAGCAATTAAGGAAGTGCAAATGTTAAATGTACGCTTTTGTCTTCCCAGTTAAACACAGTTTAGGAGGGAAAAAAAAAAAAAACAATCCCAAATTTTTAATTATAGAAATTACAATCTAATTGTATAAATAAGCCTGACGCTACTATAAAAAGATTTTTAATCTCTTGTATAACTGCTTTAACTTCATGCTTCAGGGTGCGGTACTCCATTAAAATGTGAACACATGGAGCTTCTTATTGTAACTCCTCTACCCAGCGCTGGCTGGGGAGCAGCTGGGGTGTGCGTTTCCTCACCCGCTTCAAGCAAAATCACCGCAGGTGGCTCAAAGCCCCGGCACAGACGAACCCCCTGGATCTTTCCCTGAAGCACGATAGGGAGTGATGACGCAGAACTTCTCAGCGGGCAGGAGTTTGGTGACTTCATCTGCTGGTAGCGACCAGCAGCTGGAGGGCACAGTATCTCAGGCTGGATCTGGAAAAGGAGGTCTGTTGCCTTCCTTCCCTCTGGACAGGTCCAGGCGGGAGGAGCAAGCCCTGCCTGGCCTGTCTGCTCCTTAGGCGCCGGGCCATCGTGTGCGACGCTTGCTCACCGTGCTTGCTTGGGAGACTCCTGCATGCTTGGTCCAAGGCCCAGATCCCCCATCCACCTGATCCCAGTACTAAGGATCTGGCTTTTTTGACCACATACTGAGGGACTCCTTTGCCACCTTCTAGTCTCGGTGAAAGCTTTCTTGTGGCGCCTTCATGCTGAACAATGACCCTTGTGGCCCTTCCTTTTGCCTAAAGGTAGCGCCGCAAGGAAGGCGTGGGGAGGGTGGCCACTAGGTTGCAAGAACCACCGTACTAACGTGATGGGACGCAGCCAAGGCTGGCAAGATGGAGTGGACCCCATGCACGTAAGTGCTCCTCACCTGCCCTGTCCTTCCCCAGGCTCTGCCTCATCTCCGCTGGTCCTGATATTTCAGGTTCTTTCACCATTCCTGTTTCACAATATCCAAGAATTCCTCTTCAGAGGTAAGTCAAGGCATGTTCTCACCGCTGTCTAGCAGGAAGAAATATAGAGCTGGCGATAACACCTATTTCGTTGAAGAGTTTCCATGCGGGAGCCTGTGCTTGATACCTGACCTCAGCATTACCCTGTCTGAAATTATTTCTGTAACTTTAGCTTGTTGTTTCCATTGGCACGTGGTTTTATTTTATATAGATATCTTCTGCAAAGCGACACTTAACGTGCTTCGCTGGGTCTAAGTGGTGCTCTTGACTGGGGAATTTCTGTTCTGTTGTATAAATCTGATTTCAGTCTGTTGCCAGGATCACACACCTCTTTGAATAGGAAGATCTGTGCAGCATCTGGTGACAGTGTGCGCATTGATTTAAAGCTTTCTCCTCGCGAGCATGCAGAGATTTTCCTGGAGCAGATAGAATTATTTAACAGCCTCTCTGGCTTCCTTCCCACACCAGCCCCAGCTTTTGAGACGGTCCTTTGACTGCTGTTCCCCAGTCAGACCTTGTTCTCCAGCCTGAGACAGTCCTTGTTCCCAAGACCTACAGATTTTTGTAGCTCTTTTTCTTGATCTTCCTGGAGTCCGCTGTCTCCTTGGCAAGCGATAATGGAGCTCTTCTGCCTGTCGGCTTCGGAAGATGGTGGCCCATCGTGACTACCCTGTCTCCTCCCGGTCCCTCTGCCATCCACCATCCTCAGCTCCATGGCTTGTCCGTAACCTAATCCACTCGGCCCCTTCTAGCTCTTAATGTTTCTATAGCTGTAAAGTGCTCAGACTTAAATATTAATGTGCTAATTAATAATGAAAACCATAACTGTAGTTAGGTTTAAAATTTTAATTCGGTGAGGAGTTAGCAGAGATGCAGCCCATAACAATGAAACCACGCTATTAATATATATATATATATATATATTATTTTTTTTTTAAGTATCTTTGCCTCTAGCAATATCATTGCACAAGAAAAGTATCCTGTGTATGGACATCTGTGAAGATGTTTGCTTGCGACGCTTGGAAGCTTGGGGCAGGAAGTCATAAAGTACTAGGTATGATTTTTTTTTTTTTCAAAGGGGTTTTAAAAAGTCCCGTTAAAAAAGGTTTTCAGTCCGAGGCTTAAAAGGAGGAGGGGAAGGGAAAATTCCTGGAAAGAAATATATTTATTTTCCACTTCAGACAGGCCAGTCTGCAAATGCAGCATTTGTTGCAGTCTTAAAGTAGTCAAAGGTATTGCAGTCAACTACTTCTATAAAGTCACAGCGAGCCAATGATAATAAAAATAGCGCTGTTAGGATGCAGGATACCAAACAAATTCGGGATGCTCTGTGTGGGACACGTTAGATCCATGTGCAAGATGAAAAATTCCCCACCGCATTCTGGCCGTCTCTCTGCGAGGGCTTTCCAGCGCCGCAGAAAGAAACTTTCTTTGGCTCAGGCAGGAGCTGGTGGAAGCCAGAGGGATTGGGACGTGACCATGGTGCGTTCCCCTCTTCCCGGACAGCCCACCCCACGTCTCCATTCCCACTGCGGCTGGTGGTGAACTGTCCCTTGCCGCATGGAGGAGGACAGCTGAGGGATGGAGCTGCCGCGTAGGAGCCCGCTTCCTCCACCCTGAACTTCTGCGATGGAAATCTCGTTCTTCTGCTCGCTGCCCTGGGAACTAAGATCGGGCGCTCCCCCTTTCCCACTTGGCCTTCGGACCTGCTTCACTCGCATCTCTCACCCGAGGGTACGGAGCGGTTCGTGTAGGAGACCACCTTCCAAGTATGTATGCGGGGGCCTACTTCTGCCTTTCCCCCACCCAAATAAAGCAAAATAATAATAGTGTTTAGTCTTGAGCGACAATTTGTGCAAGGAAAAGCAAGATGCAGCTGAGGGAGACCTGGATGGTGGGTACTGGGTTGGTGAAGAGCTACGGGAGGTGCCTTCAGGAGGTCTGAAGAAAGGGAGAGGGAGTGATCTCCCACGGCCCGATGGGCTGATTCCAGGAATAAGTGGAAACAGGGTGGGCAAAAGGGACAAAAAACGATGAGGAACAGCATGTGGAGCAGAAACCATGGAGAAAGCATTCTGGATAGTGAGGAGCCATGGAGGAACGGGACGTACAGGCTGTCGTTACGGAGCGCACATGGTGCCTGCACGCCCTGGGTGGTGTGTGTGACGGAACGTGCCTTGCCCACCCCCCGCTGCGCCGTCTTTCGTGCCGGAATATTTTTCTGAGAACGTTTCTGTGCAGTTCAGCGGCGGCTCCCGCTGAGGCAGGCTGGCGGTGCACCAGCTTGCGCCGCCGCTGCCAAACTTCCGAGTAACGCCTGCTAAATTAAATCGACGCTGGAGCATTATTTTTTTTTCTTTTTTTTTTTATTAGGAATATGTAAACACGGTGGGAAAACCAAAATTAAATAGGTGATTTGCAACAGCAGGCGCCTAGGTATATAAATTCTATTCATGCTATGCATAAATTTTAAAAGGAGATGTATTCTTTAGGGCCATAACATAGCCTTAATATGTATAGGTGTGTATGTGTATATATATAAAATATGTAGTATAATATGGTATAACGATACTGTATAATATAGTATAATAGAGCTACAATTCTAAATTCACAGAAGTCAAATACCTCTGGACAATGTTATCCTCACCACCCACTCCTGGGCGCAGTCAGAGCTAAGTATTTTTAATACACCTAAAACCTGCCACTTTCCCTTAATTTCACTTTAAAATCTCTGGCCCCGCCCGCGGAGCAGCAGCCCCCGTCCCGCCCCGCGGGGAGAGGCGGGGCTTAACGGCTGCTCCCACCCCATTGGCCGGCCGGCGGTGGCGCTCCCTCCGCCGCTCCCATTGGAGGAGGGAGGCCGAGGGAGCTGGGAGTCGGCCTATGGTAGGGCGCGCCGCCTCCGCTTGGCGAGGGAAAGGCGGGCGGCTGATTGGCCGGTGGGCGGGCGGCGAGTGGAGCGGGGGAGGCGGGGCGGCCGCCCATTGGCGGCGGGGCGGGGGCAGGCTGCCGGGCGGCACCATGTTGGGGAGCTGGCGGGGGCTGGCGGCGGGGCCGGCCGGGGGCATGGAGCGCGGGCGCCGGGTGCGGTGAGTGCGGTGCGGGCCGCCGGGCTCTCTGCGGGGCGGCGGGGGCCGGGGGAGGCCGCTGCCGCGCCTGCCTGCGTGGCTCGGCGGGGCGGTGGCACCTGAGGGGCGGGCACGCCCCTGCCGCCTCGTCCTGCCCGGGGCACCGGCCTGGGGCGGGAGGCGGGGAGACGGCCCGCCGCCTCCCTGCGGGGCCGGGGTGGCCGGCGGGGGTCGGACGGCCGCCGCAGGGGCTGGGCGCGGGCTGAGGAGCCCCGCGGAGAGGGAGGGAGGAGCCGTTAGAACCGTTACGGCCGTTGGCCAGGGGCGCGCGGCGCCCGCGCAGGTGCGCAGCTGCTCCGCCGGGCCCGGGCCTGGCGGGGGGGAAGGGAGCGGCGGCCTCCCGCCGAGCTGCCCGGCGGGGGGAGGAGGAGGAGGCGGCGGCGGCGGCGGGGAGAGGGCTCCCGCGGGTCCGGCTCCCGCTCCGGCCTGCGCTGCCGCGCGTCTCCGCGGCCGGCGGTGGCAGCGCGCCGAGATGCGACCTACGGGCCGGGTCCTCCGGCACGTAGGGCTTGTTCGGTGTGAGGCAGATCGGCCTCGCTGGGAAATGCCTCCACGGTCTCCATATGCGGAAGGTCAGGTTCCCAAAATACCTCCCGATTTCATCCGTGGTCAGTTAAGGACTTCGCGGACACGGCTGTCGCAGATGTGAATGTTTATCTGCGCTCTTACGTTTCCTTCCTCTTCTGGATCCTTGCTGTCAGATGGGAAGGGAGCCCCGCACAGCTGTGAAGCCTGCTGCCTTCCTAACGACGTACTCGCGCTCGTCAGTAGCCCTCTGCACAATGGACTCGCTTGCAGCTTGGATAAGGTCGTTGTCCGGCTGGGAAAAATATGATGCGTATTGTTGAGCAGAAATGCTGACCGTAGCTGTCAAAGCCACGGTTTTAGCCGTTTTTACAGGACGTCTGTCTTGAGATCCTTTCTGGATACAGATGTGTATAAGCAGCGCAGCTGTTTTTGGTTTATGCTCACTGAGGCCCTGGTTCTACAATATACGTACATGCTTTAGAGTCTGAGCAAACAGAAAACTGTAAAACGTAGATTCTCTTGGCAGTGAATTCCATGTGAATAGATCCCACCTGGTACTTATTACAGAACAGGGTATTAATACTGTGGTCTTATTTTAATTCGAAAATGACTCTGTGCACCCCGTATGTCCTTAAGTCTGACCTACTTAGTTGCAACAAGATTTGTCTCAGGAGGGTGAGGCGGATTTTGTTTCCTCACACGTTAACAAAGTTGGCAGCTCAATTTTGATTCCAAAGTCTGTTCTCTGGTTCACTGTCTGCTGCCTCTCTTCTTGGGAGTGGGGGAAGCTCGTTGGTGCTATCTTATACCAGAGACAGGCTTATTGTTGCTAAATGTCAGGTGGACGTACAGACCCTGGTTGAGTTTTTGGTGCCCATCCTAGGTATGAGCTGAATAAACATAAAAACATCAAGGTGAAAAAGAAGACTACACAGAACTTTCTCACTGCTTTGGTTTCACTTCCGAGTTGAACAAGGCTCCCTAAGACATTTCCAGCTCATGTAATTGTTGTTGCGTATCTGCCCATGATGGTCAGGTGGAACTTCAGTAACTGGGATGGGGACAAGGGGGAGATGTTCCCTTAGTAGTGAAAGTGGCGTGTTTTTGACTTTTTGTGACGAGGTCCCAGCACCCTCTGCTTTGGTCCCTTGACTCCCGCTTATGTCCTGTAGCAGTCCACTTTATAGTACTTTCAGTTCCTTCCTTCTCATACGGTGTTTCCAGCTCCTTCCATGTACCAGCTGTGCACACGCTGGTTGCCCAGAGGGAGCTGACACCGCTGCCTTTCCCCCTGCGCTCGCCTGCTGCCAACACATAAACTCTGTTTTTAAAACACCTACCATTCTCTCAGATGTATTTGAAATTAGCTAATGGATCCAAAAGCTTACCGGTGAAAAGCGCGATTATATAAACTTTGTTTCCATAGGAAACTGTGCTTGAAGGAGAGTTGTTCTGCGAGGAGAATTAAGGAAGCCTGGTTTCCTGGCGACTTGTTTGCCACATCCCCCTGTAGTAATTCCTGCTTGTCTCTTGCCACCCTCAGTCCCTGGATAGCCTCCCTTTCCCCAGGATGGCACCCAGGTGCTGCCTGTGTCCCGATCTGCCCCGTCCTCATGTGTGCAGCCAGCTGAGCCAGGTGTTCCTGCTTGCCCAGTGGCCAGCCAGCTGCTGGTAAAGGCTGTGGGTATATACCAAATTGTCCTCGGCTTCCTGGGGCCTTCTGTCTTCCATCTGGCCAGTTGTTTTTGTAAAGCTCATGGATGTATTCCCCTGATAAATTTGGCAGAACTGTAGGTAACGGATTCTAAAGTTACTGAGGAACATAATGGGTGGACACACAGATGGACAAAATGATTTCATTTCTCTCTGAAGTGGGAGAATATATGGAGCAGTTACTGACTTTTACAGTTATAGGCATAGATAATACAGTGGTTAAAATACTTGTAATCTTTCATGTTTTATCTACAGTGTAGCTCTCAACCAGGGATGCAGTTGCGCATGTGGAAAGGAAAGTTTAAGCACAGATTGTCGCAAAGATTTTGCCTATAGATAACGAGGGTTTTAACAGAATAAGAGATGGATGAATAGCAGACAAGCAAGTATGTGTGAAGCCTCGTGCATTGGATTGCTGAAGTCGCACACAAACCAGGCAGCATACGTACAGAGAGCAGAAGTGACAGAATGCGTCTGAAAAGTGTAAGCAAAGGTCTGTGGGAGCCTGCCTGTGAAAAGTGAAATAACAAGGCTGACGCAGAGAAGGAAAGCACGAGCTACCGAGGAGCTGGCCAGAGAGGGGAGGATAGGAAGAAAGATTGATCTGGTGAGACTGAAGTACATTTTGGGAAGAGGAAAATGTCGCTACTGTATACACTGTTTCTTCAAGGCGTTTTCCAGGATTTACTGGAGCACTTTTAAAGACCCTTTGATAGGAGATCCCAAAAGGCATAGTGTATTTAGGAAGAGAAGACCTGCATTTAAACAGGAATTGGAGCATACTTTACCATATTTTTTTCAGATTGGCATCTGTTTGAGCTATGATTTTCTGTGTACTTGTGCTAACAAACTAAACCTTTGCCTGCTCTCAAACCTGATTTGTCATTTGGAGCATAACAAAATCCTTGTAAATCGTACACAAGCATTTTTGAGATAGTAGCTTTCTAGATTTATGATATAAAGATAAAGGTTATGATTCATGGCATGGCATTGATCTTATGACTCCAATAAAAATCATTTTCTGGGATGTGGTGCTCTGCTAACTTTGTAGGCTGCTTATGGTAGCTCTGATTTTGCTGCTTTTTGTAACGGGCAAGTTTCATGCTGCTTTTTGAACTGGGAGTAAAGTGGCATGATGTTGGTATTTAATGCCAGTGGGCCTGCTTTAGTTGAGGCATTTGTGTGCACAGGGATCCCACCGTAATATTTAGAAGATGCTGTTATTTGGCTATTGACTTTGAAGACTCGTTACTTGCTGAGAATGCAGACCTGGCTGTAACGAGAGGCAAAATTGATCAGGAACTATCCCAAAGAGGTAGTGAAAACCAAGAAGCGTTTCTTATGCAAACCTGCCAGTTGACTACTCTGTTAAAAAGCTGGTATGGTTGGGGTTTTTTTGACCATTTTCTTTTCCAGGTTGATCAGGAGTATGGTAAAATGGTAGAGAGGGAAGTGAGTTTTTCTGTACTTTTGTAACGTCGAGATGGACTTTGGGTGGTAAAGCAACAAAATTCTTTCGATTATGTCTTCTGTTTAGTAATGGTAGCTGGAAATAATGCTAAGCAGGAGCTTGGGAAAAAAGAAAAGGGAAAAAAAAAACCCAAACCAAAAAACACTTAGAGTTACCTGACCTTAGCGAGAGATGAGCAGCTGCTGCCCAACAGCAGGAGGGAATGTGTGTTGTTCTGCGATGGCAGAGGCACAGGGATTACTCTGTCGTCGTCTTGTGTTAGCTCTGGTCAGAGACCTAAAATGTGCCTGACTTCTGAAAACTTTATTTGGGTTTTTCCTTCTCTGATGCCTTCTGGTTCAAAGAGCATCTGCTATCATTTAGCGCATCCCGTATTCCCAGGACTTACGTAGAAACAAGTGGCTCCTCCGTCCCTTTGCCCCTTTTGTCAAGCATGAAGACTTATCCTCCCACCCCTGCCAGTTTCTGGAACTATTTCCTTTTTGAGTCTCCTTCTGAGATTGTCCCTGGGTTTACTTTTGTCATTGTCCTAGACCCTTTTGCCCTTCATTCCACAGAGCTCTGCTCACACCTCGCCCTATTTTTCCCTTTTTCAAATTTTGGGGTTTTATTATTATTTCATTTGTTTCTGTGGCCACCTTTCCTATCTCTGTCCTCGTTCCAGGACCAGCTTCACGCTTCCTGAGCTTCCATAATCCTCTTTTCAAAAGACTTGGCCTTTTCTTCAAATTACTTTCTTCCAAAACTGTAAATATTTTCTTATGACACCTCAACACTGTCACTCTTGCCATCTTCAATTTAAAACAAGAAAGTTTAAGTTCTCGTTCTCCGTGGTAAACTTCATGAAGGGATTCGTTTTTGTTGGCTCGTACAGCAAGGACCATAATGTTGGCATCTAAAGAGTAATGTGCAGGCTCTGCAGCTAGTGTGCGAAATCAATTGCATAGCAACCTCCGGGGTGTTTTGTTGTTTGTTGGAGAAAAGCAGCTGATGACTCATTTCGGCAGATGCCAGTAAAAAGTCAGAGCGGACTCACCTGCTTAAAGCTACAGAGAGCGAAGCTGGGGAGTGATTGTATAACTTGAGAAATGTTTGGTGAGTATCGGGTGGTCACTTAATGGAATTACTGAAATGTCTTATAACAAATATTTAAATTATTTTTTTTTAAGTTCTGTCAACATCGTTGGAGATTTTCAGCCAAAATTAGTTTCAAAGCAGGCACAAAAGATGAACTAAGTGAGTGACCTTTAATTTAAGTGGTGGCTCTAGTTATATTCTTCCCTCTCTCCCCCTAAAAGAATACCCCTAGAGATACTCAGCATTCCTGAAAATCAGTCTAGGAAAGTGCGTGCCCAGCTTGAGCTCCAAATCTAAAGGGGGCTACAGGAAAGCTGGGGAGGGACTCTTTGTCAGGTCATCCTGACAAAGTCCTAGTGATAGGACGAGGGGTAACGGTTTTAAACTGAAAGAGGGGAGATTTAGATTAGATATCAGGAAGAAATTCTTTCCTGTGAGGGTGGTGAGACACTGGAACAGGTTGCCCAGAGAAGCTGTGGCTGCCCCATCCCTGGAGGGGTTCAAGGCCAGGCTGGATGGGGCTTTGAGCAGCCTGGTCTGGTGGGAGGTGTCCCTGCCCGGGGCAGGGGGGTTGGAACAAGATGATCTTTAAGGTCCCTTCCAACCCAAACCGTTCTGTGATTCTGTGTATACATATCTCATAACGAGGAGTAACTGTTCTGAAACGAGCTGTGTTCTTCTGTGTAACTTCTTACAAATTCTAATGGATTTTAAAAATGAATGAAAGCAGATCTTGATAACAGCAATGTTAAACATTATTTAGAATTCTTAGTTTTAAAGAAGTGGAATTATGAAATTACAATGAGAGGGGACAGTGATAGCCTGATCTGCTTTGCTTGCTTTCTTAGATTTAAGAATAATATTATTTAGGGCTCTCTCTCTGAGTGACTGATTGTGTATTTGCAAGAATTGAGGTTCTCAGGGCAGGTGCATCTTCCTCGTCTGCGCTTCTCATCCTCATGCTTGCAGTGTGTAATATGCACACTGACGTGCTGTTTGGAGAAATACAGGCTGCCTGAACAGAACTGAGATGGTAGTATGTTTTAATTTCCATATAAACATGTGATTTGTTGCACAAGCACTTATTTTCCAGTAGATTAAAATCAGTATTATGTAGTTAATAGGGGACAATACTACTGGCTTGAAGGAGACTTGGTAGCCTTCTTTCATCTTACCCTCTACCCTTCGTGGGGTTTTTATGTTGCTGTAAGTGGTTGCTATTAACATTAAACCACTCGTTCACGTTTCAGTTTTAACTTGTTGTCATTAGGAGACTTTCACTTTCTTTCTTGCTTCAGCGGACAGGTTTTATAGGAAGTACGTAAGAGGCAAAATGGAAGGGCCAAACTGAACTGAGCTGTTACCTGAGGTGGGACAATGACAGCAAAAAACTTCAGATGGTAAGGTGGGCTAAAAGGCATGCTCCTGCATCGGCAGAGCGTGTCGCCGGTAAGTTTGAGCGGTGCTCAGCTTGGTCGCTGTGCTGAAAAGAATGATTTTGAAAATAGGAGGATCTGACAGCTTGTTAGCGGATTTCCTTGTCCCTGTTGGTGGGCTCTTTGTGACTGTTCCTCAGTGGTTCAGCTGCTTATCCTTTGCTGGGCTGGCCTGGGCTGTAGTTTTACCTGGACTTAAATTCACTAGTGCTGCTGCTAGGAGAAACACTTGTTCTTGGCTTCGTGGTGTGCTCTCCTCAGATGCTTGTGAAACTACGCTGGAAACCAGATTTGGGTGAAGGAGGACTGAAGCTAAAAATGAATAAATTAAGATGCTCAAGCTTTAACACGGATCAGATCTTTCATAGAGTTCATTGCGTGAAGGTGGGAGGTACGTGGAGGGCAGGGCCGTTCTTTAGGTGACAGCGCTGACTTGAGTAACTTCAGGTGCCCCTCTGCAGATAGGTAGGCTTTGTAGACACTTGCTGGGTCATCTCCCACTCTTGGAACAGCTGTGCCACCCTCCTTGTCTCTCTGACTTGCACCTGTAGCGGTGTTTTGTAGTCAGGAGGTAAACCTTGCGTTGGCTCAAAAACTAACGATAGTAGGTGGCTCGCACACAAACTGAAGGTGGTTAGTGTTTGGGTGCGTTGGCTGCCTGGCTCGTTGCGCCACCTTGCATTGTATGAGTGCTAACACTGATGCCTGGGAATGTGGGAGAGCCACGTAGCCAGGGGGTAGGGAAGGTTTGCTATAGACCTAATGTAAATTTACTTAAGGTGCTTGGGCTTGCATGTGCTTTTTATGCCAGTACTGTTACATACTGTGCCAAACCTGATTCTGCACTGATGACTTGCTCAAAGGATGCAGCTTACTGTTATCTGCTGTTTGCCACTGTCTTAATCTTTGATGGAGATGTACCTCAACGATATGCTTAAGCCCCTCAGAACCACTGTACCCTCTGTGGCCTCTGCAGGCAGGGCACAATGTCCGCACAGATGCTGAAGATGGCTGTGGTCTGTGTTTGGCCAGCAAGTCATAGTTTGGCTGTCCTTTGGTTGCTGCTGGTAAATTAACGTAGCCAGTGCAGCTTGTTTTTCCAGTGACATGATTAATAATGACTGGCTTATACGCTTATTGTTAAATCGCATGAGAAGGCTTTTCTATATTAGTCCTGCCACAGCTCAGGGTGCCATTTGTGGTTCTCGTGGTTAGCATAGCTTGTGCAGAGAGAAATCTCTGTTGGCTCTGCGCATTCCTGAGAGATGTGCCTTAGTGTCCATTTCCATTTGATTTTTGACTACGTTCAACTAGTATTATGAAGATAATTTCTGTCCTCATAATCGAAATACAGTTGATTAATTGTGTGTTATGTGGTCCTTATATGCTAACACTGTACTGGCAAAGGCTTGTTGAGGGGTGAGACACGTCTTGCAGCCCATTGTAAATACAGAAACACAGATGTGGCTTTAACTGTGGTGTAGGTGAGGTTTCTGAGAAGAGGCAGTATTAGTGTTGGGTTGGGTTTTTTTTTTCTTTTTACTTTAGTGTTGAGATTACAGATACTTTCTGTATTTTTTGTGGTTATTGGTTTTACAGTTGACTGCAGAAGATACATAGTTAACCCCAAGGAAGTAAATATATCCCTCCTTTTTTCCTTTTTTCCTTTTTTTCCTTTTTTTCCTTTTTTTCCTTTTTTCCTTTTTTTCCTTTTTTCCTTTTTTCCTTTTTTCCTTTTTTCCTTTTTTCCTTTTTTTCCTTTTTTCCTTTTTTCCTTTTTTTCCTTTTTTCCTTTTTTTTCCTTTTTTCCTTTTTTCCTTTTTTCCTTTTTTCCTTTTTTCCTTTTTTCCTTTCTTCCTTTCTTCCTTTCTTCCTTTCTTCCTTTCTTCCTTTCTTCCTTTCTTCCTTTCTTCCTTTCTTCCTTTCTTCCTTTCTTCCTTTCTTCCTTTCTTCCTTTCTTCCTTTCTTCCTTTCTTCCTTTCTTCCTTTCTTCCTTTCTTCCTTCTTCCTTTCTTCCTTTCTTCCTTTCTTCCTTTCTTCCTTTCTTCCTGAATGGAAAAAAAAATGTGTAAATTATAGTGGCAGCAAATGAGAGGCGATAAACAGATTAAGTCTATTCTGCCTTTATGTCTTATACCTTCAGGAAACTGGGCTGTGCAGCTGTTCTCACCAGTTGTCAGATGTCAGAAAATTTACCTGGGAGCTTTCTCTTGAGGGACAAATCTTTAGGAAACCAGAGGTCATGGGTTCTCTTACTAACGGAAAAGTGTTTGTGAAATTGGAGCTATCAACTTAAACTACAGTTCTCTGCAAAAGTCTTGCCCGTGGTAGTTGCAGCTGTTACAATTTCAGATATGGAGAGATGCTATCAGGCAATTTCCCTTTTCGTGCAGATCACTGAAAGGCTACAGGAAGACAGCAAACCCCATGTATTTTACTAGAAATGTTTAGGCTTTAGGATACAAGTGTACATAAGTGCAGACTTATGTTCCAAGAATAAACTTGATTTTGAGTTTGGTGAGATCTGCAGGAACGCAGTTTTGTAAGTTTGTGTTTTGTTTCTCTTTAGGGGTACCAGAAGATGCTTTAGTGGTGATACCTCTTTCACAATGCAAGTTATGAATGAAATTCATTAACTAACATCCCCTTCCTCGCCCTGATCTCCAATAGACTTCCTGTAACGCTTGGAAGAAAGGGTCAGGGGAGAAGGGTTGAAGGTCACCATGAAGCTAAAGCAGCGAGTTGTGCTGTTGGCCATCCTTCTTGTCATCTTCATTTTCACAAAAGTTTTCCTCATTGACAACTTGGACACCTCAGCTGCCAACCGGGAGGACCAGCGCGCCTTTCACCGTATGATGGCAAGCCTCCATGTAGAACTGGACCCCCGGCTTGACCATACGTTGCAGTCCCCTTGGGAGATTGCAGCCCAATGGGTGGTGCCCCGGGAGGTGTATCCCGAGGAGACACCAGAGATAGGGGCTGTTATGCATGCCATGACAACAAAGAAAATCATGAAAGCTGATGTGGGATACAAAGGGACCCAACTGAAAGCTTTGCTAATACTTGAAGGAGGACAGAAGGTTGTCTTCAAACCCAAGAGGTAAATATTGCCTTCAATGACTGATTTAATAACTGCTTTATAAATTTTTTTTTTATCTCCATGTTGTTGCATTAATGTTTGAATTACAAATTTATCCATAAATGGAAGGGCCATTCTGTTATTTGTGAGACAAGCGGTATAGAGCCTTGCTGGTCCTCTAATAACGTCAGGTTGCCGTGCCAACGTCTCTCAGGCTGTATAGCTCTGATGCTCAAACAGCCTGTCTTTAGGTTAAACAAATAATCACTGTGTTCAGCCCTGAGGGAATGTTGGTTAAACCTGCTGTTTCTAAGCAGCATCCTCCTGATTGTGGAGGTGCAGGTTCTAGCAGTGTGGAGAGAAGTCTGCTTACTCTTCCTGAGTAAGGGTCATGTCAAACTGCCATGAGTGGATCCAGTTCAAGAACAGGGAAGGAGTGAAAGTTGACAGTGGTTGTAAAAGTAGATCTGGGTGTCTGGTGTAGCTGCATGAAGACTGTAAAATGGCTTGGTAGGTCAGAGTGAAAGCCCCTGAGTTTCCTGTCTGCCAGCAGTGAATACTGGAGGAGCAATGTAAGAATGGGCAAGTAGTGATACTTCCTTGGTATGGCCTCTATTTAGGGTGATCCATAGGGAAATTTAACATGATTGAACGTTTCTGAAGAGTCTTGTGTACATCTGGAAAGCTTTTTGAACTGTTTGCCTTCGGGGAAAAGAAGAAAGAAAAATGTGAAAAAAGTAAGGCAGGTGTGTTTTATGCTGGGAATGTAAAGTGTTGTCATCACAGAATGAGTACATCTCTCTGCAAAGGCTGTTGGGTTGAGCAAGCATGAAGTTTTCCTGTAGCGTTGATGGATTATTAGAGAATGAGGAAAAAAAATCTGTCCTCCACTCCTTGAATTCACAGGCCTGTTTCTGTATGGTCAGTTACTAGTCTGGCTAGAGCTTCGCTGTGGGGCTGGGCTGTGGTTAAACAGTGTGAACCCTCCGCGCAGAAGTCTTGGTGGTACGACAGGCTGCTTGTCCAATAAATGCAGTAACAAGACATGGCATTTCTGTAGTGCTTTCTGTATAAGCGAGTGCTGTAAAGCGTTTCCCCAAGCATTAAATTACATTCCCATAATGGAATGTCTGTGCAGGTGAACACAGTGACTATGCTCCATTGGGACATGTGCAGCTGGGAATGTTTATAGGAACGCTAGACAGTGGTAGACGGCATGGCCCTAGCCATAGTGGTAGACTCATGTTCTGTTGTGACTGCTGAATAGCTGGGCTTGTAGGTAGAGTCTTGTTCTGTCATTGCAAGATAGTCTCCTTAACTAGCTTTTGTCCTGAAAGGTATGTGAAAGTTACTACTGAAAACCGTTTTGAGAAAACTTAGTGGTTGGCGAAGAAGAATGAATTCTCTTGATTTGCCACCTTTGTCCAGAAAGGACTAGCTGCCTACTGTGCATGGAAGCAAGAAGTTGGGGTTTTTTTCCAATAAGTTTTATCACATATATATATATATATATATATAAATATAAAAGCTTATATATAGCTTTCAAAATGTGACCATGTTTTCAAAAGCCTGCTGTAAGTACATACAAAAGACGTGAGGTTGAGGACAAGTTCTGAGGGTTAGCTCTCTCATTTCAAAATTACTTGAAATCCAGCCTAATTGTGGTATTTTATGGTAATCTGAAGCATGCTTCTTAAGCACTATCTAGACCTAATTCAAATGTCATGATTTTGGAAGTTTGTGTTTGCCTTGACTATTTAAGTAACATCTATTAAAAAAGAAGAAAAAAAAAAAAAGGAAAAAAAGCCCCCCATTTCACCAAAATATACCATTGCTGTTGTTGTAATTAGTGTATAATTTCTATTTCTTGCTGTTCATTATGTCTTTTCTCCATCAGAATAAAGGGTCTTTTTATATCCAGTATTGTCCTCAGATTCATGCTTGCTGATCTTCTAGTTAGTAAAGATTGCATTTGGCATTTCTTCCACAATATGAGATTGTATTTTCATGTTAATCTACAATCCATTCTAACCCCAAAATCGTTCGTGGAGTTGCTGCTTTCCAGTATAAATAGCCCCCTGTTCTGTAGCTGGGTCTGTGCTCTTTGTTCTTGGATGTGATTTGGCATATGGTTGAATGAAAACTCATTAGTTTGAATGGGCACCGCTTCCCAAATTCTTGAGACCACTGTACATTACTGACCTTCCCTTCTTATTTACTACTTCAGCAGTCTGTATGCTGTTTAATCTCATCAATAATTTTTCTCTCTGCCATTGGCAATCATTTTGAAAGTGACCCGGAGCCTGTTTAACATAGCACTGTTACGGCGCTTGTTAGTCTGAACAGTGGAGTTGATGTGAATCCTGCATAAATCACTTTATTTGACTTATTTCAATTACAGATATGCCAGGGATTATGTAGTGGAAGGAGAACCATATGCTGGCTATGACAGGCACAACGCAGAAGTGGCAGCCTTTCACTTGGATAGGTATGGAATTATTGGGTTACCCGGTTTTATTTTCTCTGGTAAACACTTTTTCAGAGTTGGGGAAAAGGGGTCCCTTGAAGAAGACACCTCAGATGCGAGCTATTTCTAAACCTGCCAATGTATCACATTGAAGTAAAAAATGAAGATTATTAGCTTTTTGTGAAACATCATTTCAAAGATCTGTGCAAGATTCTAACATTTAAGATTTGTTTGAGAAATCTGAAAAGGAGAATGAGCCCTGAAACAACTGATATTTCATGTTATAGAGAAGAAAGGGCTTAGCTAAATCCTGTGGAAGAGTCTGAAATGCTGAATGTGAATGTTAAGTTAAAGTCCGGTATGCTAAAAAGTTAAGTCTAATGTCTAGACTAACAATTTGGTCTAGCCTAAATATGAATCAGTGCATCCTAGAGGAAAAGCAGCTATTCATATATTAATTGTATTCAGGGATACCCAGCTGGTTTTGTGGACCTGAGCTGGAGGTGCAATTACCAGAAGAAAAGCAAAATTACAGGACATACAAAGAATTGGACAGAAAATACCAAACACTGAGTCTCAATAGTTATAAACTAAAAGTTAGAGGTGCAGTTTCATCTAGAATAAATGAGCACAGTCTTGGTTTCCTCATTGTAAGAGCACTATTTTGGAACTTTGGAGAAGATTTCTGAAGATAATTAAAGATGTGAAAAATTCTTACGTGAAGAGACTTAAAATCTTGGGAAGGGGAGTAAGGAGGGACAAATACAATAAAGAATAGATGGTTGAACTTAAACTGAGGTGTCTCAGTACATAAGTAAGAGGTTCATCACTGTGACTGAATTCATAGGTGGTAAAAGCTATGTTTGTTAGTGCTAATTCATCTGTGGAACTCATTGCACAGGCAATGGAAATCAGTAATTCTGGGCAGGTTTGGTGATAACTAGTTGTGGAATGCCCATTGCTGCGGTTGCAGTCTTTAGGTGGAGGGCCAACATCAGGGTATTTTAAGACCAAAGAAAGATGATGTAGCCAGATTTGTTGTCCATTTGTGCTTTCAAGAAAGATAAAGACTTCGGTTTCCCTGAAAAAGCAGTGATCAAACATTGTAAAGCAACAGTTCAAAGCTTCTTTCCAGTGTCCAGCCCCCCTTTCTTAGCTGTTCCTTGCTGTCCATCTGGTTGTGGGTTTGTGCTTGTTTCTTTTGCCTTTCTCCTCTCTCTGTGCCTATGCACCTCTGTGTTCTTCAAGAATACCCAGCAGAAGCTACCTGCCCACGTAACTGTAGTGTGTACCTTTATTTTGAATGGTGACACTTACATATTTTCTCTGAGGATGGTATTGTTTGAAGAAGGATCTGAATCATATTATATGTTTACCACTAATGGGGAGGCAGTGCTATGCAGGATAGTGGCCTTCCAGCTGCGGGTCTGAAAATACAGGTACAGGTTTTCCAGATCTAAGCTTTGTGCTTATTTACTTGGAGCGCTGGCATTTTCTCAAGCTGTACGTAACTCTCTGTATTGGCTATGAATTTTGTTTTTATGCACACGTGATTTGTTCAGGCAGACATTTTGCGTTGCCCTTTCTTAGCGGTATTTTATACTTAAGGAAGGGGATTTACTCATTGAATATTTTAAAAAAAATACTTTGCAGCTGTTAGAGTGACTCTCCCAGGATCTCTATGGAATATAGATTGTCCCTTTTGCCGAAGGGACAGTACCTTTTCACTCTCTTTTTCTGAGATGCAAAGACTACCAAATGAGTATCAAAAGTACGACAAGAGAGTTGGGGCTGACATTGTACTGATGTTCATGCCTCTCCTTTAAGCACTGTTAAAATTACATTACAAATACCCAAGTCACTTGTAGTCACAGAGCAAAGACTGTGGCAGACATGGGAGTGGAACCTGGATCTTGTGACTGCAAGTTTTATGATTATTCTTCCCACCTCTCTTTTTTTCCGGACACTTCAGACATTTAGTTTTGTTCTACCTTTCTCTCTTCCTTTCTCCCCCCTCATGCCAAGCAAAATAACTACTAGATTGTTTACTTTCAAGTATAATTGAATTGGACTTAAACATAACATTTTAATAGATGGTAATTCCCACAAATAATAAATGATTTTTCCAGGTGACCAGCCCAAAGGCCATATGGTTCCTGCTTCAGCCTGTACACAAGACAGATGATGGATATTTTTGCTATGAGGTCTTATTTCTGAGAGTTGGAGCATGGTGCATCCTGTGTTCCTCTGCTGCAAATGCTCTAAAAAGAGGTGTCACTAATGGCCTAGAAAGCAAGTTTAACATCCAGGCACTTAAGAAAAATCAGTTCCTTTACTTTGCCTTGCAGAAGAGAGGAGGTCGCTGCAGGGTTCCAACTTTATTCTTTGGTCTCAGTCATCTCAATTTCAGACAATAGCACAGAGACTGTGGGTTTGTTTTGTTTTAATTTAGAGCTGCTGCCTATGGTGCAAATTCTCATGACCTGTTTTTTTCACCCCAAATCAGAATTCTGGGCTTCCGACGAGCTCCATTGGTGGTTGGCAGGTTTGTGAATCTACGTACAGAGATCAAACCAGTTGCCACAGAGCAGCTTCTGGGTACCTTCATGACTGTGGGTAAGTGGATTTCGTGGATTGTGCAGTCCAGTAAAGAAAAACATTTAATGGGAATCCGGCCATGGGAATCTGACAGAGTTACGGAACAGTTAACTATGACACAGGAAGC